>OW119929.1:12160670-12760670 GCA_933210815.1 Meta bourneti
CGCAAGAAACGAAAATGTTTAGAAGAAAATATAATTTCAGCCAAAGACGCTTTGAATTTAGCAGTTGATGTAAATTGTAACATTCCTAAGTGTTACTTGAAAGGCTCATATCATGAAAAGCTTGTTGCTAAGTGGAACGAAGAGTATGTCTCGTCTGAGAAAGCTGGCCACACCAAAATTTTTTTTTCCTACTATTAAGCATAGATTGAACTCAGAATTATTTTTCTTCACAAACTTCCAAATTACCCAATTTTTATCTGGCCATGGAAATTTTGCTAAATATCTATATAGGTTTCATCTTCGGACTAATGATTTGTGCGAGTGTTTTAAAAAGCAACCACAAGATGTAGAGCATTTGCTTTTCAGTTGTCCTGCATTTAAAACTTCAAGAATGTGCCTGAAAAACGATTTGAGAAAATTAGGTGAAACATGGCCAGTGAAACTCAATGTTTTTGTAAAATCTAATCTGCTTTTCTACTCATTTGTCAAGTTCATAAAATCTTGTAATTTTAGTTAAATTATTTTTCACTGTTTCTTTGTTAAATCAACTTACTACTGTAAGCCCCGTGTTGTACTTCTGTGGTGCACGGGGAGTTTGCTTTTGTTCGATAAAAAAAATACCAATAATTTGTTTTTACATAGATATTGCAGCTTTTGGGCTATCGTCATATCACATTGATTAAAAGCTTTTACGTTTTCAAAATTTGCAATGTTTATCGAAAACTAAAGCCTCCTGTTAACAGAAAAATGTCATTTTGTGCTTGAAATTGGACGGCACTTTCACTGCCAAATTATCGGCGGAAATTCTGAAAACCGGATTTTGCTTCAATTCTTTCTTTAGTAGTAGGTATTGACTGCATGATTCTGGATATGTAGGTATTTAATTAACGTCGCACTGGACACCGCAACGGGCTATTGATATAAAACCCGCATAGAAATATCCGAGGACAACACCACGTTATTTTGAACTCCGGTCAGATGACGAGGTCACACCTGAGCTGGCACCCCACTCTCTAATGCCAATGTGAGGACAGTTGAGGCTACGACAGATTTAACGTGCACCAGCCCCCTTTGTATACGACGTCTTTGGTTGGATTCAAATTCGCAACCTTCCGGTTTGCAATCCGGCCAGTCTGGGATAAAACTCAACTAACCAATCCTAGGCAGTCAGCGATTTCTTGTCCACAGTTTGGAATTCGCTCCGATTCTTTCAAAATCGCGCGATCTCTTAATGCTGCAAAATAATTTCCAGCTTCCCAGAACCTAATTTATTTCCCGAATTCCGTTCAATTACTTCCAGTGAATCTTAGTTGGAAAATGAAAGGGGACATTAAAAGCAAAGCTTATTAAGAGTTATACCTCGTGGTGACTTGGCATCGAAAAGCTCGTAAAGATAATGCAACATTATTTAAGGAAAAGTTTTAATGACGCTGCTGCTCTGACCGAAGCCCACATGAATTTCAACTAATGAATTCATTATGGAGACTTCAAGAGCCCTGAAAGTTTCAGAGTGAAATTTTAAGTTTTAATAATGACAAAAGCGAGCGCGTTGGAGACATCCCGGGTGCACGGGAAGTAGGGAAAGGTTATTCAGGTTTAAAAGTATTTCTCATATTTCTTCCCATCATGGGGAATTGGAATAAAAATTTCAAGGCTTTATAAAAAGTCGATGCAAAAATACCTTGAGTAGGAATTCCTTAAATCTTGTGTTTCTAGATGGCTGCTGGCTGCTATACTTGCATTACATCAAAATAAGCATTCCTTTATATTGATCACTTTTAACCCTCCTGGTTGTTGTCTCGACGAGGTTGTATCCCGTCATTAGTTTCCATTATATCAAAATAAGCAATCGTTTTTATTGATCACTTTTAACCTTCCAAGTGGTTGTCTCGACGAAGCGTATCCTCCTATTAAAATGACCAGATCTGGATGGATACGATATCTCGTCTCTCTTCATTAGAATAAAAAGGATCAGATCTTGATCTCGTCGTAAAAAAATCAGCAATGTCTTGATTACGAAGCATTTCGTCAATAGCAAAATTAGTCATATATTGATGCAGGAGATATTTCGTCGAAACCACTTGGAGGGCTAATAGAATTTATAGTAGGCAGTTTGCATCTCGCATATGGCATGTTGATAGAACTTTGAGCAAATAAAGGATGAATATAACCCTATTAGTGTTTGTCTCGACGAGATATTTCGTCGTTAGAAGAAAACTGACCAGCTTGATGGACGAGATATCTCGTTAGCGGAAGAAAATTAACCGGTTATTGATTTCGTCATCATTTAGAAAGGTAGTAACATCTTGATAACGAAATATCTCGTCTCTCTCTCTCTCTCTTTTGCAAAATTGATCAGATCTCAATGGGCAAGATATCTTGTTGAAACGGGGAGTAAAGAAGTTATTCACCGTATGTTGATTATATAATGCAGCATAACTAGTATTGTGGAAACAAACTTAACAATTTATTTGTAAAAGATAATTAATAAGGGAACATTGCTCTCAGAAAGGATATTTTAACACGTAATAATTCTTTTACCTCTAATACAGTTGAAAATTTAGTTAAACTTAATATTGGACTACCAATTTGCTGTCCTAAGTATTCATACATAATATCGGAAAATGAATGCAGTAGAAACATTAGAAATCAAATTTTAATTTATAGGCAGGGTGCATTAATATTCAATAAGATGCAACTAACTATAAAGTGTTTGATTAGAACAGTGGTTCTTAACCCTTTTAGTGATCGACAACCTCTTGAATCTAAAATAAGTTCTCGCACCCCCTTCAAAAATGTGTTTCTATTCCTTTATTTAGGAAATTATTGTACTTATGGCAAGATAATTTATTTATTGAAAAATAAACACATACGTTTACATATACATACAAAACAATACCTCAATTTTTAATGGATATGTTGTTTATTCATACTTATACTTTTCAAGCGAGGCTCCTCTTTCGAAAGAGCCCCGCGTAAGTCTTCCCTTGGATTTAAGTGATTTCTGACTTTTGTTTTTATGTACAAAATTGACGAAAATCCCACTTCACATAGGTGGGTGGTGGCAAATGGTAAAAGTGTCTGCAATGCTCCTTTTACCACCTGTGTAATGAGGTTCTAACTGTATGCCAGAATTGTTCGAATTCGAATTTTTCAAATTCCATTTGAATACGTGAATTGGCTCGTATTTCAATAAGATCGTCTTTTTATTAAATCGTTGCAGTCCATCGGAACTTCTCTCGCACCCCAAGGGGTACACACACCCCAGTTTAAGAACCACTGGATTAGAGTAAAAGTATTTCTTATTGAGCACAAAAATTGTGCTTATAATGTTTCAAATCTTAGGAAGGATTCTGATGATAAATTTATATAGCGTTCTGTGAGTACTTGATAGCAAAAAAAAACAATTAAATTTGATTATAATTAACGTGTTGAATTCATTGTGCCTAAATAAATCTATACGAGTTCTGCTGCCTCATTGCAATGATCTGGTTTAAACTCTACTTCCGTTTGTAAAAATAAAATTCTTAATGATGAAGATTTGTAGTATGTTCGCATTTTGATTAATGATGCCTCGGATTTTTCGATTAATGCCATTCTGTCTACAGAGATTAATGTTATATATCTTAATCAGAATTTACTATTCAAGATATTTTATTTTTCGGCTGTTTTCTATCATCATAGTTTGAAATTTTACAACTTTAAACTTGCAACATTGGGGAATATATCCACCCAAATCTTTTCCCTTTTAAATTTATTATATTTTCTTTATGTTATTGGATTTTAAGTATCAGTGTTATCATCCATCAAAACTTTTTATTCTATTTATCCTTTTCATGCATTTTATATTGTATACTTCACGTGGATCAACATATTTTTATGTATCAATTTATATTAATTTCATCTTAACTATTTGCTTAGTTTTCGTGATGATGTTTTAACTTCACATCGCTATGATGCCGTTTTTAATATTTCACATGTTGACCAACGTGTCTTGAATTCTTATTTTAAATCTATAGGTATTTTTGTTTTTTTACGTTGTGAATGAGCGTGTTTTTAATTTTCCTATTTTTCCTCGGTCGGATTTGTTTTATGTATTTTATTCTGCTACAAAATTCTTGAATCCACTTTTATTAAAAATGTTTTTATATTTTCAGAGATTTTATTCCTTTATCTTGTTCTCGACACAGCTTGTCCGTTATTGGACTTTGTGCCCTATAAATCCCCAAATACCTATCTGTCCACAGCGGCAGATTTACGACGATATTTTTGAAAGAAGTGCTTTTCTTTGTCAAAAGACACCTCAAATTTTATGGCCTATTGTAGCAGTTTTAAATACTAAAATAATAGTGTTCCAATTTCCTATCACATAAGCATGGGACAGATAATACAATAAAGGATTTAAAATTGTATAAAGATAAGTTTTGATAAAAAATAAGGGATTCTCATATCGTTTTAAGAGAAAATTGAGTACATAAAATACCACTAGGACAATCCGGCAATCATTACTTGAAGTATTGATTGGGTTTTGACACATTTTCTAGATTTCAACCGCGCAATTCTATTGCATTCAGCAATATCTAGTCTCTGATATTCCGCATCAAAAACATTCTACGCTATTGAATTCGGGTTATTTGTTGTATTTTATTTTACAATAACTTTTTATATTATAAAGGAAAAGTTCAACAACTTTAATACGGCTTTAGCAAAAAAATTACTATTCAACAGAAAACAAAAAGCGTACAGAAAGAAAAAAAATACATTCTTTATTTCCTTTCACTGCCCCATTGTTTAGAGCTACTTCTTTCCGAAAAGAATTCACAAAAGGTCTGTCTCTTAGTGTAAGGAATAATGACTCCACTGTTCACAATTTTTTAGCAGAAAAACACGGGCATCTTGTAAGCAATTACGTCACTAGTTAAGCAAGCGCCAATTGCTCACGACAAAGTCTGAATTTCTTTGGTTTTTGAAAGTTCAATTCAAATCCTTTTCGCGTTTTTTCCGCCTCCGGCGTTTTTGTGTTTTATCCGTCTTCAAAAGATCAAAACGTTTTCGAATAATATCAGCGCAGGATATCACGTTCCTTTTAAACACACGCCAAATAGCCATTTTTTTAGCTCGTGTACAACTACCCGAGTTGTGTTCATCTGCGAGGCGTGTTTTTATGCAAATTGAAGAATCTTTTTTGGTTTTGTTTTTGTGTTTTCGACTTTTTTTGTCTCACAAGATCTTTCTTTAGACTTCGAATCCTCATTAGAGCAACGCTTTGTTTTTTCCTTTTCAGATGCTTCCGAAGAATGGAATGCGAATAAAACAAAAAAAATCTCATCTAAAGATGACTTCTAATTCTCGTAATGTTTGTCAAAAGAGAAGCATCTTTTAAACAAATTCCGTGCATAATTTAAGCGTTGCAGAGGGCTCCAGAAAAAAATGGCACGCATGTAAAAAACTACATCATGGAGTGAGTGACGGGAAGAAAACCGGACTTCAAAAGTAACTCTTATTTATTCAAGGAATGGAATGAAGAAAGGGTACTTCCAAGGAAGGATCCGTGCAATTACTGCATTTCGTCGTCCGGAGGCACAAAGACATGTGGACTTCCGGAACTCCGTGGATAAAAGTTTCGTTCTTTAACCGGAGTAGGAAAAAACATTCATTTCGAATATATTGTGCCGCTTTCACGTCAGGGAAAAATAAATTTTGTCGCTACTTTGAATTGTAAGGAATTATAATAGATATGCAAAAAACATCCGAGCTTTGCATGGGATTAGAGCTTTCTATTTTCCCGCGGGCTTTTATTGCATTGGGATTGATACGGAAACGAACATACGGTTCGGTTGTTTTGGAACCCGATAGTTATTTCGAAACCGTTTACAAACATGCAGGGACTTGCCTACCATTGTGGCGCTTTAAACCTCTACGATGTTTTGTTAAAGCATACGCTGTGTGCACGGAAAAGAATGATTTGGGAACTGTTCCCCAATGGCTGGGCGTAAGAGCTTATAATGCTAAAATCGAGACGGTATGTATTTTAATTAACGTCGCACTGGAGCCACATAACGGGCCATTGACGATAATCCGGGATCGAACTCGAAGGGAAAGATCCGAGAATACCACCACATAACTTTTGAACCACGGTCGAGGTTACACCTGAGCTTTCGCCACTATTCAAACTGTCACACCACTCCAACATGAGGACATTTGAGGCCACTACAGATTTAACGTGCACCAGCACTCTCTGTACACGACGGTCTTTGGTTGGATTCGAACTCTTAACCTTCCGGTTGCGAAATCTTTACTCCTCCAACTAGGCTACAACGACCCGCTGAAACAGAGACGGAATTCAGCGCAATATGGATTTCTCTATGTTTAAGTATTGGTTTGGAATCTTGCTTGGAATAGGCAGATGACTAAGAATTCAACGATGTTTTTGTTAATCCGTTTTCCTTAACAGAAACGCTAAAAATGTAAAAATAATTGTTTTACCTTTGTCTAGTCATTTTAATGTCAGCCGTCGCGGAATTCGAGAAAAATCCTGTAGGTTTTGGGCAGGGTCACTTCAGGTGAGGTTCGAGGATTCGGAAAGCTAAAAGATGGGATTATTATATGTACACTATATACAGGGTGAAGACAATAATAAAAGAAATTATCATATTGTTTTTGCTATGATTTATTTCCAAAATTTTTTACGAACATACATACGCTCGGAAATTTCCTTTGCAAGTCTTGTGCAACTTCAACATGCGCACCATGCACTTCTCGTCATTACTTTCAATGTTACAAAATTTTCTTTTATTGTCCTAAGCAGAACACCCTGTACGTCTGTATTCTTTATATGCACATATATATGTGCGCGCGAGTGTGTGTGTGACCCAGACAACACAACATGGTGTTTTCTACGTATGAGCAGCAGTACGCTAAAAATTGTTCATTCACTTATTTGATGACGCCCTGATCCACTAACACCTCCTTTAAAATATACTTTAAAATTTCACTTTAATTTTCTTTAGTTTAACTATCTTACTACTCATGATATGTCTTGCGGCTTTAGCGAACATACATGGATATTTCTGTTTGATTAATGTCCATCCCCCGTTTTTTAACTTTTTAGTTTTCTTACTATTTTGCAATTTTTAGATTTTTAATATATATAATCTATTTCCGGAATCGTACACGGTCTACCACAAAAACATTTAGGGCCATATATGCGTAACTATACCAAATCCTCTCATAATGCAAATATAGTTTCATCCACTTGACTGAAGAACGGATATTACAGGGAGTCTCTTTCAATGTTAAGTCTGACTGATAGCTCCATTTCATGGATATGAAAATATCGATGTCTTCTATATCCACTTCCCCGGGAAACCGGGTGCATAAAATTCTCTCTTGAAATTTCCTCCGATACTCGAGTAGAGGAGAATATCGGATTCTGTGCTGCAGACGTCACGATAACAGTCGACGTTCCACCCCTTCGAAGGAAATAAAGAGGAACGCAACTGTAAGAAAATCCCTTTCCTTACCGATACTCAAAAGTTTTTAACAGCGAAAGAAAGCTTATGAAGTTATCACTATTTCCCTTCCCCCCTGCCATTAACCAACTTACAAGGCGTCTCCTAGACATTCCTCCTCGTTTTCTCTTCGCGAAACCTAAATCTCGGCTTTCTCTGCAACCTACACACGGAGGAGAAGGCGGAGAAAAAAATTAAGGGAGCGCAAGAGCAAAAAAAATAAATAATTGCGAAAGTTTTTCTCGTGATCGTGAGCGGCAAAATAAAAAGAATTGCAAAAAATAAAAAGCCGGAGGTATTTAGGAAAAGCTTCGCTTCGGGAGGGCGAAGACAAAGAGAAAAGAGAAAAAAAGAGAAGGGAAATAAAGAGGTAAAACTCGCTCTATATTTTGTCGAAAAGCTTTTATGAGAAATAATGGAGACAGTTTAAAGCTCATCGTGTTTCGCCTTCGAGTAGATAATAAATGAGATAGCGGCGGGTGAGAGATGGTGAGATTTCTCGTCGCAAAGTAGCTGGGATACTAAATAGGATGACCAGTGCAGGGGCCTGAGCACCCCCTCCCTTCTTAATTTTATCTCTTTTTTTGCTCTCCGAAGACGGTTATGAGCGGAATGTGTCGTTAAGATGACGTGCATTAATCTTCGGTAACTTGAATTACTGTCAATTAGTTTTTTCGCTGTAATTCTGCGGGTGAGATAATGAGGTTAGGCCCCACCCCCCTTGATTAGCGCCGCCTAATTTGCTTTCGTAAAAGTTCTGCTTTTCGACGTAATCGTTTAAATTGATTTATTTTATCATAAAGCAATTGATTTATTTTTGCGTCCGACGCCCCTATATGTAGCAGTCGTGTGTTGCGAATTTTCGTTAACGTGTAAAAAAATGATAACGGGACCTTAATGCCGGTTCAGGCTTAGAAGCTATCTTATATTTCTAGTTAAATTATTTTGGTAGGTATTTAATTAACGTCGAACAGGAGAAACACAACGGGCTATTGGCGATGGTCCGGGATCAATCCCCAAGGGAAATATACAAGGACAAAGTCTCGGTATTTGGAATCACAGTTAGATGATGAGGTCAACATCTGAGCTGGCAACCGACTCTCCAAACTTCCACACCACGCCAACGGGAAGACGTTTGAAGCCACGACAGATTTAACGTGAACCAGCTCCCACGTACTGGAGTCTTTGTGTGGATCTAGTTTCGAACTCGTGACCTTCCGCTTGCTAATCCGTTGCCCTCGAAATCCAAATAGGTGTAAAATTGAGTATTTTTATGATCACTTTTACACACTAAAAACAATTAGTAATCCAAATAGGTAGGTAAGTAGTTAATTACCGTTTAACTGTAGCAATACAATGGGCTATTGGAGACGGTACGAGATCAATCCCAAAGGGAATGATTCGAGGACAACGTCTCGTTACTTTGAACCACGGTTAGACCTAAGCTGGCACTCCAATCTTCCAAACTTCCACACCAAATCAACATAAGGACATTTGGGGCCATGGCAGATTTAACGGACACCAGCCTCCACCAACACGACAATCTTTTTTCTGGACCGAGTTTTGAACCCGCAACCTCCCGGTTGATATTCCGTTGCTCTTTTAACTGTAAATAATTTTTTTTTCTGTAAGGTGTTCACACGCACATATCCGTTCTGTGACCTGAAGTCTTCGTTGTAATACCTTCTAATCTGTTTTGACCTTCACCAATAAAATTACAATTCTTTTACCATAATATATGAATATGGCCCTTGCGCCATAAAAATTCAATCCATCATCCAAATAGATTTGGTTATTTATTCATTCTATACGTATATGAGTGTTGTGGCGTAAAAGTGATATTTCACTATTCATGATGCTCAGATGATTAAAGCCGTACGTTCCGGTCTAATCAGTCCTTGTGTGGAACCAACAGAATTGTTTTTATTGGTGGTGTAGTGATTCTCTGGGTAGCGTGGTAGATTCAAATCTACAGAGAACAGTCTGGCTTAAATAACAAACGATAATTTTATTTAAAACAATTTCTTGACTCTATTAGAATCTATTTACACGACACTTTCACGAATTTCTATGCCTCTGCTAACTGGATGCGACAGGGTGTCGAAATCTCAGGACGTACGAAAGTCTCTGAGTTGGAGAAAGGTATCTCAACAGTCTCTAGATGAAACTCTACTCGTCGGGTGACGATTTCACAAGATCAGCACTGGATCCTCACTGGACGACGGGACAAGGCAGGTTCACTGCCGGACGAGAAGTCGGTACCGAACTCTCCGCAGGTCGTCGGTTCGGCACAATCAGGGATCGGCTCCACTGGGGTCGTCGGGTCAGTACAAGACAGCACGGCTCCGCTGGGGTCGTCGGATCGGCACAAGACAGGCACGGCTCCGCTGGGGTCGTCGGATCGGCACAAGACAGGCACGGCTCCGCTGGGGTCGCTGGTTCAAGTCTCGAACGAGAAATAAGCAGGAACTCGAGATAGGCAGCCTACGCCAGGCTACAAGAACGCGTCCTCTCAGGGTGAGAGAACCGTCTTCCAAATTATTAAGAGCTCCTTAATGGGGTTGACCGCTCAAAGGGTCACTGAGCTAAGACGCTAGCTCGGGAAACAAACAAGACTCGAGATGGGCAGCCTACGCCGGCTACAAGAACGCGTCCTCTCAGGTTGAGAGAACCGTCTTCAAAAAATATATTTTCTCCCTAAGGAGTGACCGCTCAAAGGGTCGCTGAGTTAAGCTGATCGATCGAGATCACAAGCAAGAACTGACGATTCGACTCCCTGCTTTTCCTTTTTGAAACCTCCCAGCCTTTGTTCGCTGGTGGTTCTCGATTCGTTCGTTCTTGATTGGTTCTTACTTTTAATTGGTTCGTTTTTACTTTGGCTCATTTTTGAGGTTGCTGATTCGGTAGAGACTCTCTGACGTAAAATGGGATCAGCTACTTAGCGCAGGTGGCTTGATTACCTAGCAGGTGGACTTAATCACCTGGCAGGTGCACTCCTAAACACCTGGGCTCTTTTCGGAACGAATCCCCTTTTGTCCTCTTCGATCCAAGTCCCGACCGTCTGGCGCCAGAGAGATGGAAATGTATTGTCCGGCTCTTTTACGACCTGTCGGCGAGTTTGCCTTTGGCGCCAGAGAGATGGAAATGTATTATCCGGCTCTTTTACGACCTGTCGGCGAGTTTGCCTTTGGGAGGGATAATTGAGGGGTCCATCAATGAATCCTCACAGTGGTTTCGACAAACTAGATACATGAAAATTGTTTGTTTTCTGCTTAATACTGGAATTGTCTTGAATCTGAAGGGCATGTAGCGATGAAAATGAATAGGGATTTGGTTCTAGATGAAGATTTAAATTTTCAAACTGTCAACTTTTATAATTGAATTATTTTGACTACTACTAAAGTAGGATGAAACTAACTTTTTAGCAAATTAATCAGGTGCCAATTTGCATACATACAAGATATAGACACGCTTTAAAAATATTTTTTAAATTGTTTTTACACTGATATTCATTGAAGATGCAACACCAATAAAAAGTTAGATGTATTGAAAATTTGTCAGATGAGTCGTTAATCATTGCCAGTGTAATGATTAAAATATCAGCTGAGTATACAAATGGGTTGCTAGGGTTATACAGGCTGAAATGTGATAAAATGAAGGCCTCAAACAGAAAATACCAAATATTGTGTCGGTAAAATCCATTCGTATTGTTCTGCTGGTATAAGCCTCAACGCGACATTATTAACAGTTTTATAGAAGAATAATTATTGGGTTGAGAGAATACTGTTTGTCTTACCTTGGTATTACTGATGCGACGTAATGGGCCGTGTGGTGTGTCAATAATAAACGCCACAACAAAATATACAATTAAACTATTTATTTAATTTAAACATACAATATCTACATCATAGACTTGTGTCCCTTGGTCGTTGGCGCTGCACAAACAGGCGAAAATGGATCTAATCAAACGAGCTGATCGAAAGAACACCAAAAAACAACTCTGCTCAGATCGAGATCTGCAACAGTTCTCTTGTCCTGACAGTTTCAATGGGAGACAGTTCAATTCCAGGGGAACGTCGTGCACCCCTAAAGATCATCTGGGTGGCAAGGAGACCACTGAAAGACCACCCCGATAGATGTTTCGAGATTTACGCAAGGAGGTCAATGGTGATCCCGAGCCGTTGCTATGGGCGTTACACTGTACGAGTGGGGAACAATTCAAATACAGCATGCATACTTAGAAGCAATAGTCAGAAAAGGTTCTACTCATCGTGGTGAGGAATCTAGAGCATATATTTCACCTGTCAGAAAAGGAAGACAACCACTTGCTACACATGGTGTTGACGAATCGTACAGCGACATCCACAGCGTTAGCACAAAAATGGATGATGGTGACGCATCAGAAGATGACTGTCAGTTCACTGTTGATTCATCAGGCCGAATTGGTGGTCCTCCTGACTACACAGGTAAATGCAAACGGCTTTCAACTCTGCAAATCTGATTAGATATAGTCATTATAAGTGCCACCGTGGTTCAGTGGGTTTGACAACTGCTCTAGCAACCTGAGGGGTGTAGTCAGTACATGTTCGATTCCTGTTAGGTTCGTTTCCTCCCTAAGTGTTATTTATCTCTTTCGAGTAAGTAAAACTTTCATTATGTGTGTTTGCCCAATACTTGATGTTGCCTGTCTTGTGTTTGGAAAAGCTTGGCTACATGTCTCTCGCCATAAAACTCAATCATTACACGTTCTTTAATTATCCTGGGGCAGCGGTAGCCCGGTTGGAAGAGTAACGGATTAGCAACCGGATGGTTGGGAGTTCGAATCCAACCAAAGACCGTCGTGTACAAGGGAGGCTGATGCATCTTGAATCGTTCGCCTCACATGTCCTCTCGTTGGCGTGGCGTGGAAGTTTGGAGAGAGGTGCAAGTTCAGCTGTGACCTCGTCATCTGTCCGTGGTTCAAATTTACGGGGTGTTGTCCTGGAATCTTTCCCTGTGGATTTGATTCCAGACCTTCGCCAATAGCCCGTTGTGTAACTCCAGTAAGACATTAATTAAAATACCTACCTACCTCTTATATTATCCTGATTCTTAATTCTGTTTTCTAATCTTTCTACTGGATAATCAAATGTATTTGTGCTAGAAAGTAGTTGAAGAATTTGGACTGATCACCTCAAAGTTTTTAACATAGCGTGTTAAAATTATGTATTTCGTGCCTCACATTCAATAGAGGATGTACTCTGTATGCCTCTTTGGTACTTCCTTCCAATGCTGTTGAAAGCTGTGTTCTAAAATAAGCTAGTTAACGGCACCGTCAATTCCAATCTGATGATTGAAAGACTACAACTGTAAGAGCCCGCTCTAAAGTGTGTGTGAAAGCGTTTAGTTTTAGTGAAGTTTTAGTTTGTGCACTGGTTAAGAGGATAATGTGCTGTCTGGATGCTCAGTTTGCATGAATGTGATAGATTGAATTATTTCACCACATGTCGTATTCACTCATTTAACCCGATACTTTATGTTAGAAGTGAAAGCTTCACTTCAAATGAATAGTTAATCATTCTTAAAAGCATTTCAACACTTATTTCAAACTCGCTTTATTGCGTTTTAAACTAATTGCATGTCTTGTTTCCATTTGTATGCCTCTAACTTTTAAAGACTCGTTAGTCTGACGATATAGAATGTGTTTTAAATTAAATTCTACGTCACTCATTCTTCCAAATCGATGTGTCGATAGTCTGGGATTTATTATCATTGCTGAGCATTTATTAGTTTTAGGTTTGCATAGATTTATACTGTGAATGGAACTTTCCTCCATGATGAAACTAATTTCAGCTTTGAATGAGTGCATTGTGATGTTAGAGCTTGAAAGGATTCCTTTGAATGGCAGAATACTGTTCATTGTTTACATTAATATAGAAAATGAACTTTGCATATTTCTCGAAAATATCTTCCGCACAAACAATACGAGTTCCATGAAAAGTATTCTGCATTTCATTATCAAATGCTCTTTCCCTTGTATATTAATACTTTTCAAGTTAACAACTATTTAGACAGACTATTGTGGGGAAATATGTAATAAACCTTGTATTGCGTTTTAACTATTCTCTGTTTTAAACGAACACACTATTGTAGTCATTTAGACTGAATTTAATTGTTTACGATGAAGTAATGTGGTTATGAAATACTAATCCTGGTTTAATAAAATATTTTGACTAATGATAGACAGTCAATTTGAATATTTCTGACCCAAGTGATGTAATACAAATTGCGCTAGATGATACATAAAATACATGTATTCCTTTTTGATTTAGAGCCGCGTTAGCCCAGTTGGAAGAGTAACGGATTAGCAAACGGAGGGTTGCTAGTTCGAATCCAACCAAAGACCATCGTGTACAAGGGGGACTGGCGCACGTTGAATCTGTCGTGGCCTCAAATGTCCTCACGTTGGCGTGGTGTGGAAGTTTGGAGAGTGGGGTGCCAGTTCAGATGTGACCTCGTCATCTGACCGTGGTTCAAAATTACGTGGTGTTGTCCTCGGATTTTTCGGGATTGATCCCGGATAACCGCCAATAGCCGGTTGTGTTGCTCCAGTATAACGTTAATTAAACTACCTTAATATAATTAACTGATTGAAAGTAATTCATAATTTAATGAGTTCATTAATTTATTTTATAATAGAGTAAATTCGTTTTTACAATCTCACGTATTGGTTGTAATATCTATATGAATAAGAATGGAGCGTTTGTATGTTGAATATTTTCGACCCATTTCAAGTTTTCTATACGTTTTGGGCCCTTCTGATTCAAAATCCGTCTCTTGCGCGTTTGGTGTCTGTCTATCTGTCTGTATGTGTGTGCCCATGCCACGTCCAAACGGTTGAATATATTTTCATGAAACATTGCATACTGTTAGTACTTACATTTATTTAGTGACTGAACCTGGTTGCGTTGTTCTATCCGTCTTCCCGTTCTGTTTTATTTTGTGTTTGTACAAGTATCATATAAAGTTTATTTAACATATTTTAATGCAATGTTCTATATTTTATACATTCCAGTACAGTTTAGTTAAAGCTATTTTATTTTCCTTTGCTTACATATTTAGAGAAGTTTCATGCTAAAACATCTGAGTGACCTTAAATCAACCATAATTTGGTAGTTTTGGAGTAGTTGGAAGGTAGATTGAGCATTGCAATTACTTGGATTGTTTTACCAGTGTTGCTGAAAAATCAATTATTTTTCCCAAAACTATTTTTACGGAATTTAAATTCTAATTCTTTATTTTGACGCTTATATTTTCTTTACGAAATATAGAAAAATTATGAATATTTGGGACAGGCGATAAAGAGAATAAGACATTATAAATAAAATATATCGAACCAGACCTTTTAAAATAGGACTGGTAGCTAATATAGTAACCTTGGTATTCTTTTTTAATCGTTTGCTTTTTATAATTTGTGTCCGTTGTATTCTAAGAATCTATTTTGTAGTGAAAAAACTGATACATTCATTACTTTTCGTTCTAAGCTTTTTAAAATTTGTTTTAAGATGAATTTCTGGATTTTCAATTTGATGTTTTTCGTTCAATAACTGCAATTAAGGAATTAAGGTAAGTGCTTTAAACAGGTTTACAAATATTTTTAATCATTGCATGATAATTTTGCATTCTGGGTAACATAGCGAAAGCGGTAGTTAACCAATTCAACTCGAGTAACGCCGGGTAATTCTTCTAGTGCATTATATAAATAAATTCGTTAAATTTTGTGAATGGTGTTGGATTGTTTTAGAAGTAAGTTGTACTGGGTAGGCCCCCCCAGAATTATATCCGACCGGTGTGTCTCAAGAGTGGCACTGATATACTACCTTATGGATAGTGAAACGGCTTGAAATGTTTTTTCATTAATTTCATTTCAACAGTTCAGTTTTATACTTTTGATAAGTGTTCACAAATAATATGAATACTCGTATAAATGATTTTGAGTGTCGTTTTTTGTTACAACAAAATATCATAAATAAATTATTTGAAAAAGATTTCATAAAAGTCACTTTGAAGCAAAAAGTGTAGGTGATTACTATTATCTGTTGTATATCAATCAAAATTAACTATTTTGTGTAAAAAATCTTTTTTTTGGTTTGCAAAGTTCTAGTTAGTTTCTATCATAATATGAAAATGGTTGAAGTATACTAATTCATAAAATGCATGGACAGAGATAAGATATACTTATACACTATTTTGCTGACATTCTATGACTAACAAAATCGTACATGGATGACAGTTATGATCTTTTTAAGAGAATTACAAAACATAAAAATGACATACATGATGGATGGGAGTGGGACACAAACGGATAGTAATCGTTGCCTAATCCAAGGAAGATGGACGGTTTTGAACAAAAACTATTTGCATCGATGATTTGACTAACACACAAATGTTGATAGAAAACAAGATCAAGACACTAAAGATCGAAATGCATTATTGCGACAAGAATGTAGGTAGGTATTTAATTAACGTCGCACTAGAGCTACACAACGGGCTATTATGACAAAAAGGATAGAACATTAACAGGATTTCGGAGTAGAAATCTGAACTTGAATCCATCCCTTTTTATGTATTTATTCTTTTCGTCACATTTGATGCAATTATTCTCATTTTATGTGTGTATGCTTATAAAGTTGATTGATGGTTCCATTTCGTATTATAGAGTTAAAAAAATTGTTAAATTATGCAGAAATAATAGACACAGTTCAAAAACAATGACTGACTTTTGTCAAGCAACTAGCCAATCGTATGTTGTACTCAGAAACCCTCCGAGTTGTTTCGAAGTGATCTCGTCCATCAAGATCTGGTCAATTTTTCTAATGACAAGATATCTCGTCATCAGAAATTGCCGATTTTTTTATCATGACGAGAGTCAGTTTTCTTCTAATGACCAGATATCTCTTCCATCAAGATCTGCTATTGAATTTGCTAATGACGATGTGCCTCCTCAAAACAATCACTAGGAGGTTTAGAATTTACAACTAGCAGACAAGTGTTTGTCTTGCAACTAAGCATTCACAACTCTTAACCATTGCAGATGCTGCTCTCAGGACTGAAACTTTATCTTTGCAAAGCAATACCTAGGAATGTTGCATAAAGCAGTGAGGCTGATTGGGATAACCAAATTATGGGGAATTAAAAAGTGTGCTAACAGGAGTTGGGATTAGCATTTTTTTTTAATTTTAATCTTCGAAGAGGCTCTTTTGTCCTCCAGGTTGCAAAAGTTGCAACGCCGCAAGACACTTGTACCCCACATTTCTCCCGAAGCCGCGATTTCCTTCCCCTCGCATTTCCACCGGCAGCAATTTCCACTCGAGGAAGGTTTTGTATTTTTTTCCGTCCTTTCCCCGCCGTTCGATGTTACTTTCGATTTATTTAGAGAGGGGGTTGTCGTGCATGGAATTGAGTTGTGAACGCGCCGGTCTTGATTAACGAGCACCAAGTAATGGGATATACGTGTGAAATACGATCATAAATTTATAGCCCGACTCATATTTTTTCCCCCAAAATGACAGTAATGAAAAATAAAATGGGGAAAAATAACAAATACGAGAAACCAGCTTGTAATGCATTTATTCGGGAAGAGCGTTTCGCTTTTCGGCGGAATTTTTAGTAGTTTTTGCTGTTTCTCGTTTTTTATTTGTTTCCGTTTTGCGCTCGTGTTCTTGGCCCAGAGGATGCTATCTTTCATGAAGAGCTAATTTGCTTTATCTGCGAGGGCTTTTAGAAGCGAGGTGTACGGATGGATACGTTTATGCAGATGTATCACTGCTTGGTACGTAACAATGCTGTTCGCCGTGCTTGTTGTGAAGAGATAAGGGGGCCATAAACTATGGAAATGCTTGACTTGTCATGAATAGCAATGGGGGAGAATGAATCTGGAAAGGGATTTCTTTTCCCTATTTGCTGTTTTAATTTTTTGTATTAGACACTAATTGCATGTCATTCGTCTGCTTGGCCTGGAGAGGTTTTGAGAGTGGGGTTCCAGCTCAGGTATTGACCCCGTTATCTGATTGTGGTTCAAAATTACGTAACAGGTAATTAGATAGTTAATTAACACCCACTGGAACAACACAACAGGCTATTGGTTACGGTCTGGAATCAATCCAGAAGAGAAAGATTCGAGAAAAACTCCTCGCAATTATAAATCACGGTTCGGATGATGAGGTCAACACATAAACTGGAACCACACTGTCCAAACTTCCACACTACAACACGTTAGAACATTTTAGGCCACGACAGATTCAACGTGTAATTACGCAATAATCACATTAAAAGAGTATGCAAATACACAATTACCAGATCAATCGAAAGAAACGTTAGAACCTATATTTTGTTTGAATCTGTTGCACTATAGTTGGCGAGGTCTGAAAGTTTGGAGAGTGGTGCCAGCTTAGGTGCTGACCTCGTCATCTGACAGTGGTTCAAAATTACGAGGCGTTGTCCTTGATCTTTCCTTTCTGGACTGCTCCCGGACCGCCGTAATATCCCGTTGTGTTGCTCAAGTAAGGCGTTAATTAATTACCATTAACATGCCCTTATAAGTAGTTCAAATTATGAAGCAAGTCATCTAAATTTGAATTGAAATAACTTCTATTATAACATATATTCACTGGGTTTGGTGTGTTTTCCTCAAATATCGAATTGTAGCCGACGCACATTCTATTCCTGCACTTTACTCTGTGCATTTCTCTCTTC
The DNA here is from genome assembly GCA_933210815.1 of Meta bourneti. Taxonomy (NCBI): domain Eukaryota; kingdom Metazoa; phylum Arthropoda; class Arachnida; order Araneae; family Tetragnathidae; genus Meta; species Meta bourneti. Next base: position 12,178,916 of record OW119929.1, read on the forward strand.
TGTGTCAGTAAAACGTTTCTTGTGTATGTTCATTTACTTGACATTGTCTTGTGTTTGGGGCAGTTTGGTCCTTGCGCCATACAAACCCAACCGCCATTTCCCCACATAGCACACATCGTTGACTAGAGTTCTTAGGACTTCAAGTTGGATTTGAACTCGCAACCCTCCGGTTGCTAATCCGTCAGTCTCCCAACCTGGCTACCGCGGCCCCGTCACACAGAGAAGAGTGAAAGTTTACCGTTCAGAGGGCTTGACCATGTCCAAAAGACCATGTTGTGCAAGTCTTACAGCAATCACCAACTCTTGTTCGTTCAGGAAGTTCATTCAGTGAAGACTGCTAGTTGCAGGACGGATATATTCTTCTGAACCCCACAGAAGGTTAAACTCGCACTCCGAATTGCCTAGGTTTCGCTGTAGGCAAGGTTTAGAAGCTTCTTTCGATGACTTAAGAACAAACAAATATGTGTAAACCCTTCAGAAGGTTAAACTCTCTCACCGAATTGTCTAGGCGTCGCTGAAGACACGATTTAGAAGCTTTCGATGACTTAAGAACAAACAAATATGTGTAAATCCTTCAGAAGGTTAAATTCTCTCACCGAATTGACTAGGCGTCGCTGCAGACAGCGTTTAGAAGCTTCTTTTGATGGCTTAAGAACAAACGAATATGTGTAAACCCTTCAGAAGGTTAAACTCTCTCACCGAATTGTCTAGGCGTCGCTGAAGACACGATTTAGGAGCTTTCGATGACTTAAGAACAAAAAAATATGTGTAAACCCTTCAGAAGTTTGAATTCTCTCTCCGAATTGTCTAGGCGTCGCTGCAGACACGGTTTAGAAGCTTCTTTCGATGGCTTAAGAATAAACGAATATGTGTAAACCCTTCAGAAGGTTAAACTCTCTCACCGAATTGACTAGGCGTCGCTGCAGACAGCGTTTAGAAGCTTCTTTCGATGGCTTAAGAACAAACGAATATGTGTAAACCCTTCAGAAGGTTAAACTCTCTCACCGAATTGTCTAGGCGTCGCTGAAGACACGATTTAGAAGCTTTCGATGACTTAAGAACAAACGAGTATGTGTAAACCCTTCAGAAGGTTAAACTCTCACCGAATTGTCTAGGCGTCGCTGAAGACACGATTTAGAAGCTTTCGATGACTTAAGAACAAACGAATATGTGTAAACCCTTCAGAAGGTTGAATTCTCTCACCGAATTGTCTAGGCGTCGCTGAAGACACGGTTTAGAAGCTTCTTTCGATGGCTTAAGAACAAACGACGCTTTCCAAACCGCTCCACTCATCAGAATATTAACGGTTAAAGTTTTAACTCGACTATCCGTCCATGCTCATCCAATTGAATAAGGTGTCGCCGAAGCATCCAATCATTTATCCTATTAACAAGCCTAATGGGATTTGGACTCAGTTCCGCATACTTAAAGGCCCTGCCTGCGATTAATGAATGCCGAGCCGGAATGCAATCAAAACAGGTTCTCCCGACGCTCTTTAAACAAAACCGATATCCCCCTATCTCTCCGAGCCGAAAAAAGAAAGATTCTTAAAACTACAATCCCATTTTGAGCAAACTGTCTCCATATTTCACAGATTAACTGTGACGAAGGAAACGGCTCTTTGCGAAATTGCGCCAACATTTCTTGCGCGACGGAATTCCTTCGCCCTAATTTGCATATAATTCTGCTTGTCAATGGCGACGCCGAATTAGCTAAATCAGAGGAGACAATCTCCGAGGTAACGGGGGCGTCGAGGCGTTTTGTTCTTTTTCCGCCCGCGGATCGCGCGCGCCCTGTTTGTTTTGGGGCGCCGTAAACTGACATCCTCGCTTCGCTTCATTCAGTCATTCGATTAGGGGGGTGTTTTTCCGTCGCCGGAATCTTTTTTAATTTCCGGATCACCCGGCTGTGCACGAAACGTTCTTTCGTTCGGAATGTTCGAGCGTGGGCGGAGGTGGAATGAAGACCTCGTGCGTTAATCGCGTAAACTTATTCCGGCCTAATAAGCCCTGATGAGGATCTGGAGTGTCGTCTGACGAGTCGGGTCTCTCAAAATGGCTTCTGCAAACCTCCCTCCAAGTTCTGGTGAAGTGAACGAGATTAATAAGCCTAAAGAAGCCTGCACGCCGGAAGAGAATCACAATTAATATAAGCAGTAATGAGAGATTCTTCCTGAATTTAATACTTTGGTGAAATCTTTTGTGGATCCAATTCTTGTGTTATCTTCTATATAAAGTTACTTATATATCTTATATAAAGGAATGTTTACTTCGGCTTCACTAAGGGGTCGTTGTGTTCAGTGGTTTTGTCCACAGTACAGCTTTTCACGTCACTCCCCTGGTACCCCCTTCAAATGTGCCTCTGATGAGTACGCCGTGGCCATTTTGTAGTTTTTAGAAAGATTCATTGAATAAGAGGTAAATTAAATAGAAACTGGTTAATGAGCTTTAAATTAAGGTCTATTTCCAGGTGGGTTATATAATTTACAGAAATTTTTTAAAAGGACTGGGTAATTTAAACTTGACAATTAATTAAAAAATCATCCAAGCAAATCGTCCTCACAAGACCTCCCTTCTGGTCGCACTCCTGGTTCCCCGTTGGTTCTTCCGGCACCTCTTTGAGGGGTCGCTCACAAATTACAAGCTGTCGATGTTTTTACCCTCTCGATACAGGACCGGCCAAACCGGCCGAAAGTTTCGAGTCCCCTCGTTACGAAAGCTCGGATTCTTTCAGACCTCAAACTCCTGAAGAATCGCAGAATCCATTACGATTTCCATCCCCTATTTTCTGTGCTACAAAGAGACCCGCGTGTGAATAGCCTTATCTCCCCGTTGACAAACGTGTCAGGGTTATCGACGGGGAGCCTCGAAAATTATTTATCAACGAGCATCTAGTCTGTGAGAGGTTGGGTAAATGAAAAGATATACATTTAAAAAACCACCGCCGCCCTTTCAGTTTACCCGGGAAGGATCTGTCCCTTCTAGGCATACCCACGACCCGACAATAGAAACGGGCACATTTTGTGATAATGGGACGACACATATTCCCTCTCCTCCTGGGAGAAAACATTATAAAGGCCGTTTCGGCCGGTTTCAGTAAGTTGCCTGTAAAGCCGTTGGGCCGGTTGCCGTAACCAAAGAAGGAAACGATATTCTGTCCCGAATAAAGTTCCTTGGGGTTGGATTGTACCCCAACTGGTGGTAGGAACCTGCAAGTTGTAGGCGGCACAGGTTCGATTCCTCCCTGGGTATACTTTCATCTGTATTAGTAAAGACTTTCCTTATATATAGCTCTCAGGGGCAAATCTTTAGGTGTGCACGGGCATCACAACCACGAGGCACGCACTCGAGTGATCTTTCTTTCCTTTCATTTTTACCCTTTCCTATCGTTCTGCTTTATGATATTTCTTCTTTCACTGGTTGTTCACAATTACGTGGTACTTGTGTCCGTTATTCGATCTTTCCCTTCGAATTTGATCCCGGGTCGTCACCAATAACCCGTTATGGTGCACCAACGCGAAGTTAATTAAAATACCTACCTACCTTCCTTATTGTGCTGTCTGCCTTGTGTTTTTGGCACAGCTTGGACAAATATGGCCGTGCGTCATAAAACCCGAAAGCAACCAACCTTGTGTTTGTTTGTTCATTACGTGATATTTTATGTCTTGTGTCTGTGACAACAGGGCTAAATATGGCCATTGCGCCTGAAAAGCTCAACCAACCTCTCCAAGAGACACCGATTCAAGCACACTTCCCATGTGTGATGGGACTCAAAACGGCACGTTGTAACAGTAGTCCATAATTCATGATTTTCCCACTTACGTGTGGTGCATAAATGGCTGCCCACTCGAGTTTAGGTCGCACCCCTGAAGCCAAGGGCCGAAACCCAGAAAGGAAAACGCTTAATCAACCCAAACTTCGGCATTTGCATAATCTCCGTGGAGGAGAAACGCCAAATAGATCATCCAAAATTCGAAATTGAAGATCATAAGAAAAATTTTCTTAGGATGGCTAACTTCTGTACATAACTGCAAAACCCCCCATTCTCAAGAGTCTATCAAAACAAAGTAGTTTCTAAGTTAAGAGATATTTAGATATTTATAATGAAACATTCATGAGAATGGTATTTTAAATACGTTTCGGAACGTATTTTAAATACTATAATTCTTATGTGTTAATAGCAGAATAACCCGGGTTGTGAATTGGTTAACTAATTTACGTTTTCGTTAATAAATTGTAATTACTATTCATCCCATGTAACAACTACCACAGTAATAAAGGTACATAATTTAGAAGTACCCAATTCCACAAATGTAAATAAATGTCATATTTAACATTTTACATATTTTAGAATTTAAATTTTTAGTACGAAATAAAGTTTGTCATCTGGTACCGATGTTACCAGAATGCATAGAATAGTTCATAGTATGCATATAAATGCCTTATATGTCATTTAAAAACAAAAGCATTTCCTGAATTATCATAATATTATTAAAAATCTTTTTAAAATTCATTAAACTACTTACCTCAATTAACGTTATTGAAAGAAAACATCAAATTGAAAATCCAGAAATACATCTTAAAACAGATTTTAAAAAAGAGCTTCGAACGAAAAGTAATAAATGTATCTCCTTTTTCACTATAAAACAGATTGTTGCAATATACGGACACAAATTTAAAAATGCAAAGGATTAAAAAATACTAAGGTTGTCGTAATAGCTAGCAGTCCTATTTGAAAAAGTTTTGTTCTGTGTATTTTATTTATAGTGTTTTATTCTCTTTATCGTCTGCCTCGAATATTCAGAATTCTTTTATATTTCGCAAAGAGAAAATATGGCTCAAATTAAATAAAGTATTAGAATTTAAATTCCGCGAGAATAGTTTTGGGAAAAGTAATTGATTTTTCAGCAGCACTGGTAAAACAATCCAAGTAATATCAATGCTCAATATACCTTCCAGTTACTCCAAAACTACAGATGTTTTAGCATGAAACTTGTTCAAATATGTAAGCAAGGGAAAATAAAATGTTTTAACTAAACTAAACTACAATGTATAAAATATAGAACATTGCATTAAAATATGTTAGATAAATTTTATATCATACTTGTGCAAACACAGACACAAAATGAGAGAACAATAAGGCGGGAACACACTTGGAGACAGATGGACAGACAGACGCCAAACGCGCAAGAGACGAATTTTGCATCAGAAGGGCCCAAAACGGATAGAAAACTTGAAATGGGTTGAAAATATTCAATATACAAACACTCCATTCTTATTTACATATATTTCCACAATTTATCAAGTCTTAAGACAGACGAAAGAACGTCAAATGTATATAGTTTACAATCTCTTAATCTGCAAAGTACGTGGTAGCCCGGTTGGAAGTGTAACGGATTAGCAACATTTGGTTCTACTCGTGGTATGATTAGACCTGGACCTAAGGCTTAAACGCCTGAGTGTCACGAATAGTGAAATTATCGCTTTTACCCCACAACACATATATAATATATATAATGAATAAATAACCACATCTATTTTTATGATTGATTAAATTTGCATGGCTCAAGGGCCGGGTTGATCTATTTGGATAAAAATAATTATAATTTTATTGTGGTGAATATCAAAACAGATTAGATGTCATTGCAAGGAAGACTTCAGATTGCAGAACGGATATATGCATGTGGACCTCTCACAGAGCAAAGGTCAAACTAATTTACGCAGTTGAAAGCCGTCTTGTACACGGAGGATGGTGCACGTTAAATGTGTCGCGGCCTCAAATGTCATCACGTTGGTTTGGTGTGGAATTTTGGAAAGGGGTACCATCTCAGGTCTTGTCTCGTCATCTGACCGTGGTTCAAAATTACATGGCGGCCTAGCATTTTTCCCTTCGGTATGGATACCGGACCGTCGCTAATAGCCCGTTGTGACGTTAATTAACTACCTAACTTAGCCTTAGTGTGCGAAGTCTCCTAGATATAAATTTCAATTTCCATGGAAAAAAATCACAAAACAAATTTAAGTCCAGCAATCGCCTGTGAGACGATTGGTTTCAACTTCCACTTAAACCCTTGAAAAGTAATCGAAGCATAAAACTTACGAAAGCGGTGGTTAGTACTGCCGGTATAGCGAATTATGGTTAGTAATCTAAGGCTAAATGAGGAATGACAGTATGGAATCCCAATGCCTAACTAGCATCACTTCATTCCGTCCCCTCCAAGAGAGAGCCCAATGTGTTTGCGGAGAGAGAAAACGGCCCACCGAAACACAGACGTGAATAATTATTCATAATTCTCCAATTACGGATGAAGCGTGAAAAGCCGCCATCCCGAGTTTGTGCCCAGGGCTGAAACCCAGATAGGGTAATCAACTCAACCCTTGCATTTGCAAAACCATCGCGGAGGAAACAAACCCAAATCGGTCATCCCGAAAACGGAGAAAGAGGAATTCATGACCACTGGTGCGAAGTTCTGAGGCTGGTCATTAGGAGGACTGACCTCTCCCTCCCGGAGTGACGTCAAAGGCCATCCATAACGGGAGGGGGCTGCCGAATCATCCGGGGCTTATAATTATTTGGAACAAGCTGATCGCTGTCTGTCCGAGACACCTCTCTGTCACTGGATTCGAAACTGTGAGTCTTCAATTATTATTGGCCGGTGGCGTGATTTGATTATGGCAGCTGAATTATTAACCCCGTTGCCTTTGATATCGCGCCGTAACGAGCCAACTCGATGTGACATTTATTCAGGGGGGGATTCAGTTACAGATGTCTGCGTTGGGATCATCACGGAGAGATGGATGCGGTCAGTTCTTGTGAGGGTGGTCTGGGCTCATTTTTCATTGAGGGGGGGGAGGTATAATCTCGTGTAGTAACGAGCGGTCCTCATTAAAGTATCTTCACGGTTGGAGTCAAAAGGACCGAGGCACTTTGGCTCTTTGAAGTTGGGGATTAAACAGTTTCGATGCGGGTTGACTAGATAAATTGTTGAGCGTGTCTGTTTATTTATTTAAATACCCCCTGGTGTAGTGTTTCTACGTTGTATCCACTTTAGTGAACAACATTTAAACATAGTATCCCACTTTATGTTTTAACCCTCCTGGTGGTTGTCTCGACGAGGTATCTCGTCCTTAGCAGAACTGATCCGATCTCGATGGACGAGATATCTCGTCATGACAAAAAAGCTGACCAGATCTTGAACTCATAATCGAAACAAAAGGAATTTCTTGATGACGAGGTATCTCGTCATTAGCAAAATTGGTCAGATATTGATGGACAGGATATCTCCTCTTTAGCAAAATTGGTGAGATATTGATGGACAAGATATCTCCTCTTTAGCAAAATTGGTGGGATATTGATGGACAAAATATCTCGTCTTTAGCAAAATTGGTCATATATTGATGGACAGATATCTCGTCTTTAGCAAAATTGGTCAGATATTGATGGACAAGATATCTCGTCTTTGGCAAAATTGGTCAGATATTGATGGACAAGACATCTCGTCTTTAGCAAAATTGGTCAGATATTGATGGACAAGATATCTCGTCTTTGGCAAAATTGGTGGGATATTGATGGACAAAATATCTCGTCTTTGGCAAAATTGGTCAGATATTGATGGACAAGATATCTCGTCTTTAGCGAAATTTGTAAGATATTGATGGACAAGATATCTCGTATTTATCAAAATTGGTTCAGATGATGACAAGATATCTCGTTGAAACCACGTGGAGGGTTAAAGCTATGTAAGATTTTTTTGGGTTTTTCAGATGGTTGAAATTATTTGATTAACCGACCAAAAGGGTCTTTAGTCTGATATGTAAATATAACTCTTAGTAGACACTGCATGCTTCCTATTAAACTGAGATTAACTTTCCTTTTTTTGACTGTTTGAATTTTTTTCCCGTGATCACTTGCCTACATCGATTTTCTAATGAAATCGAAGCTTCAATTTATTTCTTTCGATTGTTCGATTTCAAATTCTCATGGGGAAGAAGGTACTAATCCTAATGTAGGACTATTGAATGTTTGATATCATTATCGAGCGTGATTAAAAACACTAGTTTGAACTTCGATGGCCTATCGGCCCAAATCGATTCCCAAGCCCACATCACCTACACTTCTGAGATCTTACAGGAACAATTCTACTCGTATGATCCGTTTACTTTATTCGATGATCGATGCTTGTTACACTTCCACGTCTAATTAGAAATGGAAATCACTGTTTAAATTTCTTCACGAGTAAGAAACATATAAGGGGAGTAGTTGAATTAACGTCGCACTGCAGCAACATAGCGGGCTATTGGCGACGGTCCGGGATAATCCCCAAGGGAAAGAACCGAGGACGACACCTCGTCATTTTGAACCACTGTCAGATGAGGTCAAGACGAGCTGGCATCCACCTCTCCAAACTCCCACATCACGTCAATGTGAGGACATTTGAGGCCACGGCAGATTTAACGCGCTCCAGCCCTCACGTACACTACTGTCTGGTCGGATCGAGTATCAAACTCTCAACCCTCCGGTTTCTAATCCGCTACTCTTCCAACCGGGCTACCGCGAATCGAAACAGATTAGGATTGATAACGGAAGGATGTATCTTTCGATTGATCTGGCTGAGTCGTGGATTTGTAAATTTGTTGAATGTGCTGTAATGGTTACGTGTGTGAAATAAATATAAAAGCGAGAAAAATGCATGACTGAACGCGTGAAACTGCAAATTTTTCTACCAAAAAACACTTCATGGTAGAGATAATTTACCCTGTTATATAATATATTACTGTATCGCGAGTTAATTTTTTAGTGGTGACTAAAATATGAAAAATACAATTTAAATATAAAAATTGCATCGCCTTTTAGAAGAATGAAAAACAGTGCAATTTTGTATATCTTTGTATACCCCTTCGAGCTGAAGATAGGTTACTCTCTATAGTATATTTCTGTATTGTAAGTCAATTTTTATAGTGGTGGCTATGTTCACAAATTCACATCCTACTGCACAGTTACCTATTTTTGCAGGACCACGGTAGCCCGGTTGGATGAGTAACGGATTAGCAACCAGAGGGTTGCGAGTTTGAATCCAACCAAAGACCAACGTGTACAAAGGGGGCTGGTACATGTTAAATCTGTCGTTCCTCAACTGTCCTTACGTTGGCGTGATGGGGAAGTTCGTAGAGTGGGCTGCCAGCTAAGGTGTTGACCTCGTCATCTGATCGCGATTCAAAATTACGTGGTGTTGTCCTCGGGTCTTTTTATTTGGGCTTGATCCCGAACCGTCTCTAATGGCCCGTTGTGTTTCTCCAATGCGACGCTAATTAAATACCTACCTATTTTTACAACGACACCATAATGAATTAAACCAGTCTTTCTGAACTCCATCGGTTTGGGATTGATCCCAGACCGTCACTAATAGCCCGTCGTGATGCACCAGTATGACGTTAATTGATACCTACCTGACCTCCATCGGTTTGATTGGTTTGAAGGCCAAATATATCCTCTTATATTTGGCTATGCTGCGCCAGACACAAGACAGACAATATCAAGTAATAGGCAGACACACACAATGAAAGTTTTACTGACAAAGAGAAATACACCCAGGGAGGAATACACCTAACAGGAATCGAACCTGCGCCGCCTACAACTGGAAGTAAATTCCATCGGAAAAAATAGACTAGTATATATTTTATCTGGGCAGGTTTTGTTTTAAAACTGCTCTGGGCTTTAAAGGGATAGTTTCCGAAAATCTAAGACGCTCTACACGTCTGGGAAAAGAGGTCAGATTGTTGAAAGTAAACTACCAGTTGATCCCCTCCCCTCCAGGAGTCGTTTGGGCCTCTCTGTGTTCGCCTCTCCCCCGAAATCGATAAAACTCGGGACCTCCATCTCATTGTGGATTTTATGGTTTCTTTTGTGGTCCAGATAAACCTTTCAAATTATTTCGTGACCAGGGTTCGTTTCGGGTACCAGAATAATAAACTCCGCAAATACCTGGATTCTCCCAGGAAGGGGGAAACTTTCGGGGAGTACACGTACGGGAATGCAATTATAACTTTCCGCTTCTTGTGGGACCAGTTCTTGAGCGGAGTCACTTTGAGTGATTGTCAGGTTCTCCGGGGGTTTCGAAGTTGAGCTATTAAATTGTGAAAGTTGAATGAGTGATCGGTCGATGATGTATTTCTGAGAGAAGGCTCTAGATGGAACTGAATTTATTTTTGAAACTTGATCTCTGTATCCCAGTTGCAAGACCAGCGGATTAGCAACCGGGGGTTGCGAGTTCGAAACTCGGTCCAGCTAAAGTTCGTCGTGTACACGGGGCTGGTACACGTCGTGGCCGTAAATGTCTTCACCTTGGAGTGTTGTGAAAGTTAGGAGCATGAGGTGCCTGCTCACAGGTAGGATCTCGTGATTTGACCGTGGTTCAAAATGACAAGGCGTTGTCTTTGGAACTTTCCCTTGTGGATTGATCCCGGGCCGTTGTTAAAAGCCTGTTGTGTTACTCCAGTTACTCCATTAATTAACTACCTACCAACCTAAAACGACAGTGTAAGCCAAATGCTGGGAATGAGACGAAATTAAGGAAATCTATTATGAATAAAAGACCTTAATTATGAAGTTAGTTACTAAATATTCTGACTGACTGGATAAATGGCATGATCTTACGAAACCCTTCAATACTGGACTGCATCATCTTGTGTTTGACGTAGCTTGTCCAGTTTTGGATCTTGCGCCATAAAACCCAGATCAACCAACCAACCGAAACCATTCAATACGGTGCAGCGTTGATTCCATTATGTTCTAGAATTATGTATGCCACGAAATTGTCAGCCACGGTAGCTGGTTGGAAGAGCAACTGGAGGACTGCGAGTTCAAATCCAACAAAAGGCCGTCGTGTAGAAAGGGGGCTGGTGCATGTTAAATCTGCCGTGCCTTCAAATGTTCCAACCTCGACGTGGAGTGGAAGTTTCGGGAGTGGGTTCCGGCTGAAGTGTTGACCTCGTCATCTGGCCCTATTTCGAAATGACGTTGTTGTCCTTGATCTTTCCCTTGGGGATTGATCCCGAACCGTCGTCAATAGCCTGTTGTGTTACTCCAGTGCGATGTTAATTAATTACCAATACTAATACGACGTTATATGACTTCCTACTTATCCTTCTGTTTTACCCTCTTTTACCCTTCTGCTTTTCCTTTCGTCCCTCGTTATCGCCTTGCGTGTGGATCAACTTGGTCAGATATGGCCTCTGCGTCATAAAACACCAAAACAATCAACTATGAAATCGTGGTATCTGTTAGGAAGGGACTACCGTCAATCATAGTACAGTAATACCTCGACTTACGCTACCCCGACTTACGCGAACTCGGAGTTCCGCGGTTCTTGATTTTTTCGTTTGGCAACACTGCCGCCCCATATTTTCCGTGTTTCTCTTGCTGCGATACGCATTGGATGCGTTTCGCGCGACCTCTACGTGCACGATTCCGATTCTACAATCGAGAAGATTGTTTAGTTATACGTTTTCTAAACACTTAAAACTATGTCGTCCAAACGAAGTAGATCTGATTTTCCTTCACCTAGTAAGAAAAGGAAAACGATATCTTTGGAATGTAAACTTAACATTATCAAGGATTTTGATAGCAGAATGAAAATTTATGAATTGGCAAAGAAGTTTGAGCTACCGGAATCCACAGTAAGAACAATCATAAAAGATAAAGGAAGAATTCTCGATGCGGTGAAAATAAAGTTATTAGCTTGGCTACAAAGAAATTCTGCGTGAAAAAAAGAAGGCATTGTGTTGTGACGAATTTGTTAGATTTCTTGAAGCCATCGACAACGAAATAACTTTTTACGGAACTCATTTTTTAAGGGTACAATGGGCTCTCGACAACTTTTTTAAAGTTTTTAACCAAACACTTTGAATTTTAAACCCTGTGTTTATTATGACATTTTTGCATTGTACAAAATAATTTGGTTTTAATACGTCAACTTTTTGATTTTTTTAAAAAATAAATCTTAATTTGATGAAAAGTTTTAAAACGTTCCATCCGCAAAAAAATGAATGTATAATTATTATTTTTTCTTTTCTATGAGAATATCATAAACATACATTGCATGTTTACAGTTACAATTATTCTTTCTTTTATAAACATGATTCGATTCATTTAGGTTTTCGTGAATTTTTTTCAAAAAACATGCCAGTTTGGTGCTAATGGTTATGTTGAAAATATTATTGAATGTAAGCATTACAATCATGCAAATTTCACTTTCAATAAGTATAAATAACATTCTGACAAAGTTTCAAAGTTCTAACTTAAAAAATGCTGCGCACATGAAATATTTTGAAATACAATAAATGCCAAAAATTGTAGTTTTGTACACTCAAAGCAATTGAGATGTAAACAAGTGGGCGTGGTACTTCGATATTGAGTTAAAATTGCCGATTCTAAGGGAAAAAAGGCAGATATCAAAAATATATTTTTATACTTGACACCCAGTACATTAATTTTTACTCTAAGGGCAAAATAAAAAAAAATCATGATTTTCACTGATTTTTGCTATTTTGTACCCTTAATATTTTGTATTAATATGTATAAAGAATTGCAAGTTTATTAAACATTTTTTCTAAACTAGTGTTTTTGTTAGTCCTTGGTCCCAATTAAACAAAATTTATATGCATTCATATGCAAAGTTGTACCTCGATTTACTCGAATTCGACATAAGCGATTTTCGTCGAGCCCACCTAAGGCGTAACTTCGGAGTATTACTGTATAACAATATTGAATTGAATTTCCTCGACATAACTGTAAATGTCGCTTAATTTTTCCTTTTCGTTCTAACTCATGGGATTTTTATTCCTCAAAGGGTCGTCATTTCCATAAAAAGATAAAGCCAAACCTCCATCCGTTTTTATGGAGACCCATCCGTCTCTGACAAGAGCAGACACTTTAATATTACAAATGATGCCTATGGATAGTGAACGAGTGTTGGGGAGTGAGGTACAGAAATGAAAGATAAAAGTTCCATCCGGGGCCTCGAGTATCGTCTGTCTGTGGCAAATGTGACACTGAGCACGCCGCGATCGGGGACAATGAGTACCTTTCACGACTCGATGTTTCATTGGAGGGCTCCACGCCACCATCTGCTGGAGACAATGACCGAGGCGTCTTCACAGCTGAGTTACTTGGGTAAGAAATGCGCCGAAAGTATGTCGCTATCAGTGTCTGAATCGACTCTAACCAATGTCGTGGTAGCCGGGTTGGAAGAGTAACGGATTAGCAATCGGTGGGTTCCGAGGTCGAAAATCGGTACACCCACGCGGGTTGGTGGATGTTAAATCTGTCGTTGTCTCCAATGTCCTCACGTTGGCGTGGTGTGGAGAGTGGTGCCGCCAGCTCAGATGTGGCTTCGTCGTCTTACGGTGTTCAAAATTACGTAGTGTTATCGGATCTTTCCCTTCGGGATTGATTCCGGATCGTCGCCAATAGCCCGTTGTGTTTCTCCGGTGTGACGTTGATTAAAATACCTACCTACCCGAATGTATGAAAAATTGTTCACAACATAATTTTATTTAAGGTTATCTTGATAGTATTTTGACGTTAATTCCCTCTACTTCACAAGTTCGCGTCGCGTGTAAGTTTGGATACTGGGGTGCCACCTCGGGTGCTGACCTCGTCATCTGAGAGTGGTTCAAAATTACGTGTTGTCCTCGGATCTTTGCCTTGGGGATAAATCCCGGACCGTCGCCAATAGCCCCTTGTGTTGCTCCAGTGTGGCGTTAATTAACTATCCACCCTTCTGTTTTACCCTCGCCTACCCTTCTGCTTTTTGCTTTTTCCTCCCTCGTTTTTTGTGTTTGTCGCAGCTTGGCCAAATATGGCCTTTTGCGCCATAGAACCCCAATACAACTGTTCAATCGTGGTATCCAATAGCAAGGGACTACCTTCGATCATAGTACAACAATATGCCATTACATTTCGTTGACGTCAATTATGTAGCGAATTTATGTTCCGACACTGGTTGGAGTCGACTCCAACCAGTGTCGGGGTCCGCGGTAGCCTGTTTGGAAGAGTAACGGATTACCAACCGAAGGATTGCGAGTTCGTAACTCGGTCCAGCCAAAGACCGTCGTGTACACTGCGGCAGGTGGACGTTAAATATGTGGTGGCCTGCTGCGATATCCTCACGTTGGCGGTGTGTGGATGTTTGGAGAGTGGGGTACCAGCTCAGGTGCTGACCTCGTCATCTGACCGTGCTTCAAAATTACGTGGTGTTGTTCTCGGAACTCATCATCTTTCCCTTGGAGTTTGATCCCGGACCTTCATCAATTTCCCGTCATAATGCGACGCTAATTAAATACCATTACCAACCAGTGTCGGAGATGCTGTAAGAAGAAAACATCCATCATGACAACAGAATTTCAAATTCTGTTGCCATGGCGGATGTTTTGGAGGATGTTTATATTCATAGCAGTTCGAAATGCTCATTTTATTCCGAAATTCAAGAACTTTTAAAATGTTTATATTTGGAGTTTTTTCTTATGTACCATCAAAAATGTGAAATGGAAGGAGAATTTTAGCTGGCATTAACCCTCGAAGTGGTTTCGACGAGATATTTCGTCGATAAGGATTTGACTAATTTTGCAAATGACGATCAGTTTTTCTCAGTACGAGATATCTCGTCCGTCAAGACCTCGTCAGTTTTGCTAATGACGAGACGAGATACCTCGTAGATACATCCACCAGGAGGATTAATTCTATTAATTTGAAGCATGAATTTGTTCATGACGAGAAATCTTTTCTGAATACCTTGAAAACCGTTAGCAGTGTTGGTTTCTCTTCAGCTTTGTCTTTTCTTTAATTAATTTTTCAATATCTAAAGTTTGGGGATTAATAATCGAGAATCATAAAATTGAATAAAAAAAAATATTACTTGAGATCTGAAATTGAGCGTCAGAATGAGATTGACTCTGAAATCAGGAAAAGAATTACGGCTAATCACTGTTTCTATGGGCTAAGAAGCCAATTGAAATCTCACCTCTTCAAAAGAAAACAAAAATCCTGCTGTACTAAACTCTCATAAGACCAGTGTTAACTTATGCGTCTGAAACATGGTCATTGACAGCAAGAGAGCTTTGGCAATCTTTGAAAGGAGAGTTTTGAGGGTCATCTTTGGTGGTGTCATTGATAATGGTATTTGGCGAAGGAAATACAGTTTTGAATTATTACAAACTTTTTGAATATGAAGACAGTAAAATTTGTAAAATTAAACAGAATGAGATGGGCAGTTCATATTTTGAGAATGGATCTAGGGAGAACGCCATTGAAAGTTTTTAATGCAGTCCCTTTTTGTGAAAGACAAAGGGGTAGGCTAAAAAAGGGTTGAGGGACTCTGGATTCGGACTTTAGTGCCATGAAAGTCAAGAACTGGAGATCCATTGCTGGAGAGAGTGTAGTCTGGGGAAAACTTCTGAAGGACAAGCTCACAAAGGGCTGTCGTTCCAATTATGATGATGAATGTTTGGGGCTCAACCATTAATTATTAACCAAAGATTAAGTATGGCATATAAGGACAGACAGCGAACAAATTGACAACGAAAAAGTTTAAAAAATTAATATAACATAGCAACAACGAAGTGAAGAAAGGCGAAGTCGTTGCTCTAAAAGTTCCCTCCCTCCCCACACCCTTACTTAAATTATAAAACTAATTCGAATGATTTTTTGTTGTTTTAATTTTTTTAATTAAATCTAATTAATAATTAAAAAAATAGTGAATGCAGTGAAAAAGTACGCGAATCAAGCGAGTGATTAATGTGAAAGGAATCTCAAAATGAATATCGCAACACAGCGGAAATGTTTGCGAAATGTCACATTTGTTTCTACTTTTAATTGAGTATGCTAAAAATCGTCAAAACAGATGCTATCTTGCGATGTTAAAAGAATAATAAACTGATTTAAAATTAATTTATTAAAATTTGGACATTTTTGAATAAATAATTTAAGATTTGCTTTGCATTGTAAAATTGTTACTTCTCTCAATGTAAATATTAAACAAACATTTATACATATGAAGTAAATAGCTGACATCGAGAAAGAATAAAAGGAATTCGTATTTAGATTGATTACGGTAGACTAGAAAAGTTTTCTGACTAAATATATTGCCTAAGGGCAAATCTTATCCAATAATTTCAGATCTTTCCCTTCGGGATTGATCCCAGACCGCCGCCAGTAACCTGATGTGTTGTTCCAGGGCGACATAAATTTAACTGGCTACCCACATCTGAAATTTATTAAATAATTTTAAAGTTACACATTTCATTTGTAAGATTTTAGACATTTTAGTTTAAAAATTAACTGAATAAGAATCTCTAAGCTGCGTCACACAATGACCAGCATAAATTAAGGTATTTCAACTTCCTGTAGTTATTCTATAACCCTCTTTCCTCGTGTGTTTGCCAGATAAGAAACAGACTGCAAAAAAGACAGTTAAAAATTCGCTGTATAAAACTGCTGACTCATAAAAAATGTCGAAACTTTCTCCAAAATTTACGGTTTCTCTTAAATTTCAGCTTTAAGAGCGCCAGAAAACTAAACATTTTTTCCTTATATTGGTTTCATTGCTTACCTTTCTTGGAAACTTTCAACTCTTGTTTTAAATGGGTTTCATTATACAAGGTATTTTTTATTTGAGTTTTTGTTGTCTCGCTTATTTTCACCAGTTTACTTACTTTAATAAGTGAAGTTGTCTCGAGTAATAGAATCCGGTACAGTAAATTGCAGTTTTCGTACGTTTTATTTTATTTTATTTGTAGGAATTTTTTATTGAAAGGTTTTTTCGCACACTTTTTGTCATATTTGCAGAAACAAATTTTAAACTAATCATGCAATCACTAATTACCAAAAAACTTTTTACTGAAGGGTCACAGTTACAAGTACTTAAATTTAAGATAGATTAAATGTCTTGCGTTTGGTCCAATACACACTAGCAATCGAAGGGTTGCAAGTTCGAAACTCAGACCATCTGAAGACCTTCGTGTACACGGAGGCTGGTGCATGTTAAATATCTCATGGCCTTAAATATACTCACTCTGGCCTGGTGGGGAATTACGGAGAGTGGGGTGTCAGCTCAGGTGGTGACCTCGTCATCTGAACGTGGCTCCAAATTACATGGTGTTGTCTTTAGATCTTTCCCTTGGAGATTGATCCCGGACCGTCGCCAATAGCCCGTTGTGTTACTCCAGTGCGACGTTAATAAATTATCAATACTAATAAGATGATTCAACATCATAAAAATATCCAATCCAATTAATAAGAGAACAAGAATGTAATAAATTGGTTTATTGTTAATGCATCTTTAGTTTAAATTTATACATGGCAATATGCATGTAACGATCAAACGGTTAACAACAGTACCGTCAATCACAGTAACAGTCAATGTTTTATTAAAATTTTGATACTGTTATATTGAACTAAATTAACATTGAAATGACTTAGACATACAATAGCAAATTTAACAGAACATAGGTCGGCGAAAATCAATGACTCTCCAATAGGGTATGAAATTATCCAATTTTTACGTTTTTGTGTTTATTTCACACATAATAATTATGTTTATTGCACATACAAAATTTTTTGTTTATTTCACATATAATAATTACCACACATTACACGAGTATGCAAATACACAATTGCCAGATCAATCGAAAGAAACGCTACAACCTATCTTTCGTTAGAATCTGTTGCACTATCGTTGGCGTGGTGTGAAAGTTTGGAGAGTGGAGTGCCAGCTCATGTATTGACCTCGTCATCTGACCGTGGTTCAAGATAACGAGATATCGTCCTGGGACCTTTTCCCTTGGGATTGATCCCGGACCGTCGCCAATAGCCCACCATGTTGCTCCAGTGAGACGTACTTACCAACCCTCTCCGTCATTTCCATTTCAGGTTGGAACAATTCGTGTCAGTTGCTTTTATATGACTAACCCAACCCTTCATTCATTTCCGGTATCCCATTTCACTTCTGATCTCACCCCTCCTGCTTTTACTTTACAAGAAGACAGGGCTCACGCAACAGGAGACGAACACAAAGAGGATAGGAGTAAAGCAACGCACTTTGTTACAATAATATTCCTAACTTAAGACTTTTCATGATTAACTCCAGGGGCCGTCGTGGGTATGCCCTCTGCACTAGCAACCTTCGAGTTGTAGGCGGGAAATGTTCGATTCCTGTCAGGTGCATTCCTACCTGGGTGTATATCTTTCTTTTATGCGAGTAAAGCTTTTATTGTGTGTGTTTATTACTTGATATTATATGTCTTGTGTCTGGCGCAGTATGACCAAATATGGCCCTTGCGCCATAAAACCCCAAAACCTACCTATTAAGCGTCTCTACTCATCTCGAACAATGAAACAAATTCTGGATCTGCAGCCTTTATGCGACTATTTAGTAAATAAATATATTTTAGGGCCAAAACAAAAGTTATTTTTTATTTATATCGCAGTGCTGAGAGGCTTTGATTGATTATATATATATTCTGATTTGTGTGATTGATATTTAGTATCCGTTTATAGCTCGTCAATAATGTGCATACACAAGGAAAGTTTTTTACTGATAAAAAAAACCCCAAGGTATGTTAAAGAAATCGGACTTGCACCACCAAGAGCTTGCAAGCTGTTAGCGCAGTAGGTAAAACCACTGACCCTGAGGCTCCTAGCCCTTAGTTGAACGTCACGAGAGTTCCGAAATAACATTCAAAGACAACATTTTACCCCCTGAGGGTCTTGAGATTTCCGAGTATTCTAAGGAAAGAGCTTGAAGGTTAAAAGGTTAAAAGAAAGAGCTTAAAGGTTGAAAAATCCATGGATTCTTTCAACCTTTAGAGGAATATTACATTGGTTCTTTCCTTAGAATAAAATCCATCGGAACTATTCTATCAGTCTAATTAGAAAATAATTCTTTGGAATAATTCTGTTGGTACTTTCGAAAATAATCTTGCATAAGCTCTTTCCTTAGAATAAAATCCTTTAAACCTATTCTATTGGTCCTTTAATTACAAAAGAATCCTTTGGAATGATTCTGTTGGTACTTTCGAAAATAATCTCGAATAAGCTATTTCCTTGGAATAAAATCCTTTGGATCTATTCTATTGGTCCTTTAATTAGAAAAGAATTCTTTGGAATGATTCTACTGGTATTTACCTTCGAAAACAATCTTGGATAAGTTCTATTGGTAAAGGAGGTTGGAAACCATGCAGAGAAGACTACAGGTTATAAAGTATGTAGGTAGGTATTTTATTAACGACGCACTGGAGGCAACCAAACGGGCTAATGGCGACTGTCCGCGATCACACACTAAGGGAAAGATCCGAGGACAACATCACGTGATATTAACCACGGTCAGATGACGAGGTCAAAACCTGAGCTGTGGAACCCCACTCTCCAAACTTCCACACCAAGCCAAAATGAGGACATTTGAGGCCACGGCAGATTTAACTTGCACCAGCCCAGATTCGAACTCGCAACATTCCGGTTGTTAATCTGTTACTCTTCCAGCTGGGCTACCGATGCTTGGTTGTAAAGTGGAATCATGCGTGTGAATCTCCCAGAGGGTCTAATTTGGTTTTATCAAATATTTTTGGTCCAGAGTATAGTAGACGTTTTATATGAGAGTCTCCGAGACTCAGTGGCTTTGCTCATTGTGCTGACAGCTTTTGAGCCTTTGGACGATTCCTGTAGTTTAGCCTGGTTACATTTCCTTCTGATTTAATAAATATTTTCTTGCATGTACCTGTCGCCTCTTGGTGATTTATGACCAGTTCATTGAAATCATACAATTCAAAATACACGAACTCAATTGAACAATAGAATAACTGGTTCCACAAGAATAGCCATAGACCAGCTCCATATTGCTTCTACCACCGTCATTAGTTACTCTCTGAAGCGTTTACATTAACTATATAATATTAATTAAATTAAAATGCTTTCCAAATCAATACATAGAAACGAATGGCAATTCGCATTCGAATCGTAATATGATCTCTGGAACAATGAATCCTCATAGGTCGTCCCGATGGTCGTGAAAGGGTTCGCCTCCCATAAACCTCCCCTCGTATCGCTTTCGATTCGAGTCCCAAAGAGGCAAAACGAAACGCGTCGTCTGAATGGAATAAACGATTACGTGCACATTGTGTGCGGCCCGTAAAAGCATCCATCTCTTCCTCATTACTGCTTTAATCATCTGTCATTAAGCACCCGCATTAGTTGATTGTTTCTGCGGATTCCCGGCCACTTAACTCTGTTATTTCGGTACAAATGGGTGCGAACAGGGGGTGCTCGGCAAAAATCACCCCTCCCCTCTGCAATCAGACAGGTAGAGACCGCCACTTTAGCCACCATTAACACGAGCCGTTATTTGATCTCTTTTTTTTGCAGCTCTCATAATTAGCCTCCCCGCAATGATTAAGACCCGCCTGATTCATTTGGGCCGGGGCGCAGTTGGAGCGGAACTAATGGTGGCAGGGCCGGCAGCTTCCTCGCATCGCCAGGTGTCGCTGTCGGCCTCCTTTCTGTTTCCTTCCTCCGACCTGTAGTGTTGCTTTCTTCGCAGGGATCGTTCCTCGCCCTCTTGATCCCTCAGGGCTGTCGATATTTCTGGATAGGCCTCGTGTTGCTCTTTCATTTCGCAGGGGTGTGGAATAATATGGACTCGTTTGAGAACGCGAGTGGTGTGAGTCGACTTACAGCTGTCGAGTCCAGCAGTTTGAGAAAATTGAGGACAAATCTTTTTCTTTTGTTCTACGTCCGTCTCCGGCTTCCCGGTGGTCATCGTGGCTCAGTGCGTATGCTAACTTCACTAGCGACCTACGAGTTATAAGCTGCCCATGTTCGATTCCACCTCGGGCGTATTTCCTCTTTTCTCTTCTGTAAGTGCCGTTGTGGCTCAGTGGGTAGCAACCTTCGAGTTGTAGGCGGCGCAAGTTCGATTCCTGTCAGGTGCATTCCTCCCTGGGTGTATTTCTCTCTTCTGTGTCAGTAAAACTTTCAATGCGTGTGTATTTATATTACTTGATAGTCATATGTATTACTCATATTTCTTACATATATATATTACTCATATTTCTTACATATATATATTACTCATATTTCTTACATAGTTATGTGTATCATATTTCTTACAAATGTAATACGCATATTACATATGTGTGCATGTGTATTACATCAAGTAATAGAAATTTTATTTCTTTTACTTGATAGATTAGCAACCGGATCAAGTAATAGAAATTTTATGTCTATTACTTGATGGATTAACAACCAGAGGGTTGCGAGTTTGAATCCAACCAAAGGCAATCGTGTACGAAGGGGGATGGTTCAGGTTAAATCTGTCGTGGCCTCAAATGTCCTCAGGGTGACGTGCTGTGGAAGTTTGGAGAGTGGGGTGGCAGCTCAGATGTGACCTCGTCATCTGACCGTAGTTCCAAATGACGTGGCGTTTCCTCAGATGTTTCACCTTGGCTTTGATCCCGGACTGCCGCCAATCGCCCGTTGTGTTGCTCCCAGTGCGACGTTAATCAAAATGCCTACCTACCCGTCTATTACTTGATATGGTATGTATTGTGTTTGGCGCAGCATGACAAAATATGGCCCTTGCGCCATAAAACCCCCAAACCAACCGGCCTCTCGGTTGGTTTGGGGGTTTTATGGCGCAATAGAGGTCTGGTATGATTAAATATGGCTTAAGGACGTTATCTACGTTATAAAGTGCAATTGTACTGTCAGGAATTTTAGGGTAGTCTATGAGGTGGTTTCCCGTCATTTTATTCAGTTCGAAAACGGGGGTAGTTGAATCAAAGTCGCGTTGGAGCTACACACCGAATAGGTATTGGTTAACGTTCATGATTAATCGCCATGGGAAAGCTCCGATACCAACACATCGTCATTTTGAATCATGGGCAGATGACGAGGTCAACACTTGATCTGGCACTCCAGTCTCCAAGCTTACACCCCAAATCAACATAGGGACAATTGGGGCCATGACAGATTTAACGTACCTTGTTTCGAACTCGCAACCCTTTGGTTGCAGCCTCTTCCAACCGAACTACAGCTGCCCTAGTTCGTAAAAGGGTCAGATAGCTGTTCTTGCTACTCCAATACGATGTGTCTTTTTGGTCATGCTCGGTAAGAAGTCGAAAGCGTGTGGCTCCTACAGTTCTGCGAATTACCAACAAAAATTACCCAAACTCTTTTTAGCTCTATATTCTTTGTGGACGATACTTGAATGGGTGTGATTATGATTTAAATAAGGTACTATTTCCGTAGTATAACAATTAATCAAAAAAGTATTTCAAATGTGTTTTGTATATAGAAGCACAAAACATATCCCTCTGTCCTAAAAACTACGTTTACCTTTGAAAATAAGTGTTATGACAAGGGTACATTGACGTTCAATTCATGGATTTTTCTCTTTTTTCGTCGCGAACTTATCTGCAGATATTTTTTCTTTATCTTCCCAAATATGTATGTTCTTGTGCTAAAGCGGTGAATCGTATATTTTAAAAAAAACGACTTCAAAAGTTTTGGTATAAAAGTGCCACCATGTCGTTTTTCTGTTGTAGATAAAAGGTCCTTCGTAACAGATATGTCACAATTTTATTCCTTTGAATGGCCCCAACTAACGTAACGAAAGAAAACGGCGAATTAAAAAAATGCAGGTAAAAGTAAAAACCACTTTCAGAAAAAAGGCGCGGCTCTATTAAGAATGTCCTGCAACATGAAAGCGGATCTTATGTAAGTGGTTGTCCCTTTTGAAGTACAAAAAGCGCTCTAATATTTTGATTCCTACTATATATTTTTAGATTAATTTTCATCCAGTTGAGTAGTGTAGTGTTGCTTTCACCTCACAACACTCTTAATGACTAGACCGCATCTTTCTAAGGAATCCATGAATAATTTCAAAATTTAGAAGGATTACATAGGACCTATCCTTGGAACTGAATTTTTGGAAAGATTCTACTGGTCCTTTCTTCAGAATGGAATCCTTTAGAAATATACTTTTGCTCATTTCCTTATAAAAGAGTCCTTAAGAAAAATTGTTTTGGTTTAGAAGTTCAAATTTAAACGAGAACCATGTCGAACTGACTGTGCAGTTTCTATCAAAACGAATATGTATGAAACTTAAATTTAGGAATCTAAACCACCGTTCAGAATTTCACTCAACTTCTGGACATTAGGGAAGCATGAAACGTCTGCCAGCGAAAGTGTCTGGATTCCGACAGACAGCAGACCTATACACCTCAAAAACTAGCCACGATAAGACACGATAAGCAGGCATCACGTTCCATTCTAAGAGGGCGACCTCAAAATCACTAACATTACAATGGATCCCTTCTCGTGTTGGGTAGCCCGGTTGGAAGAGTAATGGATTAGCAACCGGAGGGTTGCGAGTTCGAATCGAACCGAAAGCCGACGTGTACAATGGGGCTGGTACACGTTAAATCTATCGTGGCCTCAAATGTCCTCACGTTGGCGTGGTGTGGAGGTTTGGAGAGTGGGGTTCTAGCTCAGGTGTGAAATCATCATCTGACCGTGGTTCAGAATTATGTGGTTCTGTTCTCGGATCTTTGCCGTCGGGTTTGATCCCGGACCGTCGCCAATAGGCCGTTGTGTGACTTAAGTGCGACGTTAATTACAATACTTACCTTAATTGTGTCGATGGCTCTTTGAACTTATTGGTGGAAGAACAAGAGGAGGTGCAGCATTGATCCCGGACTTTCGCCAATAGCCTGTTGTGTTACTCAAGTCAACGTCAATTCAACTATATACTAAATATACAATAATTCTCCCTTGCTGAGGTTTCAATATGTTATGGACTTGTGTTAGAAATTTCTAGACGAGAGATTAGCAACAGATAAAAATTGGTTAGAAGTCATGCAAGGAAAACTGCAAGTTGCATGGTGGAATCATGCGTGTAAACCTCTCCAAGGGTGAAGATTATTTCGTTGTTTGTCAGTTTAAGAAATTGTTAAATTAAATTAAAATTAAAAAAAAAATTAAAATTAATTAATTTTAATTAAATAAAAATTGTTTTCTGTTGACACATTAATCCATCCTTTCCAAATATAACCGTGGTTCAAAATTACGTGGTGTTGTCCTCGGATCTTTCCCTTGGGATTGATCCCGGACCGTCACCAATAGCCCGTTGTGTTGCTCCAGTGTGACGTTAATTGAAATACCCCCCCCTTTCCAAATATAAATTACGAGTACTACGATTACAAGTACAAATTACGAGATGTCTTCTGATTGATCCCGGACTTTCGTCAATAGCCCTGTTGTGTTACTCAAGTCAACTTCACAATTCAACTATCTACCAAATATAAAATAAAAATACCGAAGCGATTCAGTCGTATTGCAAAAAATGACAGTAAGGCGACAACCCAAACCGAAACCACTGAATGAAAGGCAATCTGTCTTTCACATCGAGAGAAAATATGCTAGTAGAGAATTGTTTGCTAGTAGTTGAATTTGCTCAAACAATGTTGCTAACAAACAAAACAATGTTGCCAGTAGAGAATTGTTTGATTATGCCGCCACCGAGTGGCGCTGCGCCTGCTTTTTTGTGTCGAGTTTCAAGAACACAGTATGATCGTTGAACGACTTGCATAGAGCTTGCTAAGAATCTGTCGGAAAACCTTTGATCAATGAAATTACCTCAATTAATTGAATTATGGTTATTATGATAGTGACGTTCTGTACTTGAAAATAAATTTAAAGAAAATAGAATAACAGTCCCCCACTGATTTCGTCACATGCCTGTTCATTAGAATGCAGGTGAATAAAATTAAGTGATTTTGGCTAAGTAATAAAAGCAACGCCTAAAAGAAAATATTGGAAAATAGACCTTCACGTGGTTTATTAAACAAAAACAGCAATTCATGTAAACGGAGGGTTGCGAGTTCGATACTCAGTCCAGCCAAATACCGTCGTGTACTCTAGAACTGGTTCTTGTTAAATGCGTCTTGGCCTCAAATATCTTTACATTGGCGTAGTGTCGAAGTTTGAAGAGTGGGGTGCCAACTCAGGTGTTCTCGTCATCTGAGCGTTGTTTAAAATTATGAGACATTCTTGGATCTTTCCCTTCGGAATTGATCTGGACAGTCGTCAATAACCCTTTGTGTTTCTCCAGTGCGACGTTAATTAACCGCCTACCTACCAATACAGGGATCACACGTTCTGTAGCTTCCCCGGACTAACTAGATTTAACTTTGTCCAATAGAATCTCCTAGATTCCAACCAACAGATTTGGTTGTCAAAATGTGTGCATTGTTAGGCTATCTCGTGACGTTCAGTGACTTAAGTTACTTTTCAATGTTTTATTCCCACACAATATGTCGAGATAATTAGATTACTTTTAAATTAGATTCTATTGAAGCTTAAAAGTAGTTTCTGCTGTTTCCTCCTCTTTGATATGCAAAAGCAGTCCCAAGAGAGATGTCAATGAACTCAAATGATACTAATACTTTGCGTTTGGCCTCTTGACAATTAAGAGAGAACACAGTTTTAGAGAAGAAACTTGGGTAATAAAAATGCATTTCCAGTTTTCTATCCCAGAGGGGTTAAAATAAGATAATATTACTGTTTATTTGTGTGTAGCAAAACGATAAACAGATAACCAGAAATTCCTAACCTTGCAATTGCTTTACACTTGAGGATACGAAAAAATAGATTCTTGAGAAAATTTATTCGATCTTTTTTCCAATAGATTTCTTTTTCGAATTCATTATTTGAAATGAATGCCAAATGCAAGGCCATTTGTTGCAAGATATTAATCTCCTGATTTCAAAATGCTTCTGAATTTTGTATTTAAGTTATATTCTTAAACTGAATTTGTGTAATGTTGATCTTCTATTTAAAAATTTCATAGTCTATTTTATTGAAAGAAACAAACCCTCGAATAGAATACATAAAAAAACAGCTTTAAATACATTTGGTTGGCTGGGTTTCCGTTTAATGGCGCAAGGGCCATATTTGGCTAAGCTGTGCCAAACACAGTACAGATAATGTCAAGTAATTGTGAAAAGAATGGAGAGGAGGGTCCTAGGGTCGCAACCCCATGTTTCCCAGAGACAGTTCCCCATGAGGAAAGAATAGATCACTTGGGTACCTCGGGATCATGAAGACCGTATACACCTAAAGATGTGCCCTTGAGGAGAAGAATACTTTTGGAAATCAATACTGCAGTGCATTGGACCACACAATAGGAGATCCTGAAAAACAGTTATTTCTTATAGTGTGATGGGTGAATTGTGCTTAACAGTAGATTTAATCAAGCCAAATCACGTAACATGATTGCCATTATCAAAAGTTAATCATAGACTTCCTGCTGTTTTGAGCTTATTATTGCCATAAGTTAAAAACTGGGCAAAAATATGTTTATTCCAGTCATTACTGAATCATCAGAAAAGAATATATTTTGAGACACGAGATGAGAAAATTGTGATAAGACTTGCAAGTAAACATACATACTTTATCTTCTGTCCGACAAACTAAACTTGTCTGAAGCTTGCTCCACAATCTATCGTCTTTCTAAAAAAGTAACTGTTCAATAATGTCTGGGATTAATTGAAAATAAAATGAAGGACAATACAGAAGAAACACCACACGGATTGTGAAGAGCAGACTGGTTTTTGTAACACCGATAGACCCTGTTTAAGAAATTATTTTCTTCATTGTTTTCCAAACAATTGAAAAGGACCTGTAGAAAAGGATAACTTTCTCAAATAGGCATTATTGAATTGGTCTTGTTTCCATAAATTCTTCTCTGCGTGCCATAAGACCGTCTTCGGGCATTTCTTTCTGCATCATAAGTTGGTTGTTCGCTGAGTTTAACGCTTAAAACCAGATATGATTATCAAATTCAAAGGAGTGCGATTTTGTAGTGTCTGTAAGACTTCAAAACATTCATACTCAAAACTTTAAAAATTAAAGACTGGACGAAAGATTCTATATGTAACGGTGTCGCGAATTGTAGAAATTTTAATTCAACTGCTGTGACTTTCTGCACATCTAAACACTTTGACAGATGTTGCAATTTAAAAGTGTTTAACATTAAATTAATTATTTCATACTTATAAAGTTATTCATATATATGTGACTAAATCCTTAACGCTATCCAATTCGTTATTCACCCATCGATCTAGTTCCCAGGCAGACTCATTATTTCCTGTTTTCCAAGTCTGAATCAAGCCCTAATTTTTCTGATTGTGCAACTTCCAACTGCTCTGGTTGCGGTTTCGCCTGTATTTATCATGAAAAAACCTTTTAGTGCCTCTTGAAAAATGTCAGTAACATTTGATTAAGATTTAATTCTTAAACCGCTATCAGTTTACATAAATCTTGTAATAAGAGCATGCAGTGAAGCTGAAAAAAACCCAATTATTGTTAAATTACAATAGCATCATTTTATGGGAAGGTATTTAATTAACATCGCATTTTGATTGGATTCGAACTCGCAACCTTTCGGTTGCTAATCCGTTACTCATCCAACGGGGCTACCGCTGCCCATCATTTTATGGGAATCTTCTATATAAAAATATTCTTTGTTTACCTAAGTGCTTTTCTTTACTATTCGAAGGAAAAAGTAAATCATTTTCGCACTGCCCGCAGCAATCGCCAGTAACACGAAACTAAAAATGAGATGGTTTAGCGCAATAACTCGATTCAGACGAGCTAACCATAACTCGAAAAAAAGCCCCGCGCTCGCTTTCCATGTAAAAGAAATAAACTCCGATAAATTAAACCCAAGCACTTTTGTTTGGGTGTAAAAAAACTAAAGTTAACTCGAGTGCAGCCTCTACTCGAGTTTCAATGGTACGTGTGGGGGCATTACACGCGAGTGATTCTCGAGAAAACGCGAAACTTAATATGAGAATGAAAGCAGGGGTTTATGAAGCGAGAAATATTGATGCAACGAAGGGCAAAAAGAAGCGAAATCGAAGAAAAGAGCGCCGAACGTATAAACAATACGAAATAGGCAGTTTCCCTCCTCCACTTCTGCGTTACCCGGATCAAACGTAGCGAGTCGTTATTTAGTTGAGAGCTGAAAATGACATTTTTTCATCTTCTGTTTTCACTTTTCTTCTTTCTCCGGAGGTTGAGTGGGGGAGGATGGAATGAACACTTTCGGTCTTCCTTATCAGAAGCCCTCTCGTGACTTGCCGCGATTTTTCTCTTTCCCTCCAAACAACACCATTTTCGTTTTCTCGGGCTTTAGATTGATGCACTTACAAAGAAAAACATTTAAACAGAAGAATGGTCAATCCACGCCATGGATATTCGGCCCGCTCTTTGGAATAAAATAGCTTTTTCCATGCTCGTTTCTCTTTCGGGAAACGACTTCCTTTTCCCCATGCAGATGGATTTATTAAAATAAATGCTGTTTTCCAGCTACACACTTCTGCGCCAATTGTAATCAGCAGAAGTATTCGAGACTGAATTTACTTACAAACTAGGGTTAGAAGAAAATTGGATTGTTTTTGTTTGCGGAATATACCTCTTAACCCTCCTGATGGTTGTCTCGACGAGGTATCTCGTTATTAGCACAATTGGACAGATCTTGATGACGAGATATCTCATTAGCACGATTGGTCAGATATTGATGACGGAATATTTCGTCATTAGCACAATTGGTCAGATATTGATGACGGAATATCTCGTCATTAGCACAATTGGTCAGATCTTGATGACGATATATCGTCATTAGCACGATTGGTCAGGTCTTGATGACGAGATATCTCATTAGCACGATGGATCAGATATTGACGATGAAATATCTCGTCATTAGAGCAATTGGTCAGATCTTGATGACGAGATATCTCAGTAGCACGATTCGTCAGATATTGATGACGAAATATCTCGTCATTAGCACGATTCGTCAGATATTGATGACGAGATATCTCATTAGCACGATGGATCAGATATTGATGACGAAATATCTCGTCATTAGAACAATTGGTCAGATCTTGATGACGAAATATCTCATTAGCACGATTGGTCAGATCTTGATGACGAAATATCTTATTAGCACGATTGGTCAGATATTGATGACGAAATATCTCGTCATTAGCACAATTGGTCAGATATTGATGATGAAATATCTCGTCATTAGCACAATTGGTCAGGTCTTGATGACGAGATATCTCATTAGCACGATTCGTCAGATATTGATGACGAGATATGTCGTCATCAGCACGATTGTTCACGTCTTGATGACGAGATACCTCGTCCTTAGCACGATTGGTTTGGTCTTGATGACGAGATATCTCGTCAGGTCTTGATGATGAGATACCTCGTCCTTAGCACGATTGGTCAGGTCTTGATGACGAGGTAACTCGTCACTAACACAATTTGCTAGATCTTGATGACGAAATACATCGTCTTTAACAACATTTGTCAGATTTTGATGACGAAATATCTCGGCATTAACAAAGTTGGTCAGATTTTTGTAGACGAGTTATCTCGTCGAAACCACTTGGAGGGTTAATGTTGCATTGAAATAGAAAATGGTAGTCAATCGAAGGAATCAATCGAAATTTTCAAATAATTTCGATGACTGCATAGAATGTACACAAAATCGATGCTGTATAAACATAAAGGTTGAATTTCAAGAAAATGATTTCTTCGAACTTGCAGCATGTATCTTAATTCAGAATTCTGTAAACGCATTGATTAGGAAACTCAGCTGAGAAAATACTAAGAGTTACTCTTCTGATACAATATTACCCAGACAACTAGGTAAACACAACTACAGAAAAATAGTAACATTCCAATAATTGAGCCCTCAGGGTACATCTTTAGGTGTGTGTGGGCATCACAACCCCGAGGTACACGAGTTATCTGTCCACTCTTCTGTTTTATCATCGCCTATCCTTCTACTTTCTTTCCTTCTTCCGTACACCGCGGTAGACTAGTTGGATTAGCAACCGGAGGGTTGGGAGTTCGAAAATTGGTCCAGCCAAAATCCGTCGTGTACATGGAGGCTGGTGCACGTTAAATTTGTCGTGGCCTCAAATGTCCAATTTGGCGTTGTGTAGAAGTTTGGAGAGTGAGGTGCCAGCTCAGGTGTTATCTCGTCACCTGACCGTGGTTCTTACGCTTTCCATATCTTTGTTCAATTTAATTTGTATTTCACATATTACATTTTTGTACCCTTTATTTAATATACTTTTCATTGCTGGTTTCGCTCGATTTTCCGAAATTTCACACACTTATTGGTCTTAATCTCATCTTGTTTGGCACAGCTTGTCCAATACTGGGCCTTGTGCCATAAAACCCAAATCAATCAACCTGACCGTGATTTAAAATTACAAGGCATTGTCTCTGAATTTTCCCGTTCGGGATTGATTCCGGAGCGTCGCCAATTGCCCGTTGTGTTGCTCCAGTGCGACATTAATTCACTACTCACCTCGTTGTTGTGTTTGGCGTAGATTGGCCTTTGAGCCGTAAAACCCAAAAACAACCAATAATGAAAAACATACCAGAACAATCTAGTCCAAACAATTAGAAAAATGATCACCACCACCAAACTTCCAGTCAAATTACAATAAAGAGAAATGTATGCACATTATATAACTAAGGATATGTAACGATAGCATGTATGCACATTATATAACTATAATTAGTCGGGATAATCTAATCGCATCGAAACGCATCTTGAAAAATAACGTACACAAATTAGTAACATTTCACTAGACCTCCCACAATAACAAATACTAAATACAATACTCCTTCGCTACCATTTGAGCCCTCTTATCTGCAATAGATATTAAACAAACAACAAACTGATGATGGTATCCAAATGTATTAACTTGTTAAAAATGTGAATATTAGCATAGAACAATATTACAAACTTTGACGTGCAGTTGATTCTACTTGGAAAAGACTACCTTATCAATTCACAGAATGGGTTACATTGTTGAAGTATTGTATACTAAATACACTAACGTAAGGTTATTTTTCAAGAAGTACAGAAATTCGTTAGGATAAATTTTACTGTTTAACAACGTTTTATTGATGAAATACAGATTTGATTAAAACGTATCTGAGCTTTCGGCAGAAGTAGACTACTTTACATCATCAGTCAAACCTGTTCCATCTTCAAACTAGGAAGAGTAGCGGATTAGAAACCGGTGGTTGCGAGTTCGAAACTCGATCCATTTAAAGACCGTCGGGTACTGGGGATGGTGTACTCTAAATCTGTCGTGGTCTCAAATATCCTCACGTTGGCGTGGTGTGGAAATTTGGAAAGGGGGATGCCTTTCTGTTGATAAAGAGGATATTGATAACTAGGTGTTGACCTCGTCATCTGACTGATTCAAAATAGAGGTGTCCTCGGATTTTTTCCTTCGGGATTGGTCCCGGATCGCCGCCCATAGAGTGCTGTATTGCTCCAGTGTGATGCTGATTCAACTACCAACTGACCTTATGAAAGCCATTAGAGGTTTAATTCTGCATTGATTTGTATTATTTTTCATAACAGCCACATTGCGTTAAGAAGTCAAATAAATGTTGGACTAGAGAAGGATATCCATTCACTGACCTTTTAAAGTCATGGTATGTTTATGAAACGAGTAAACTAGAGAGATATATCTGTTGGTAGAAAGATGGCCAATGTCCAAATTTACTGATTTTTAGCTATGTACTCTAATCACAAGGTAATGGAATTTATAAGAGAAAAACGAGGCAATGTCTTTAAGTCAATATACTGTGAAAGTATCAAAACATTGGAATGTATTTATCCTAGTACGATGCGTTAAAAGTTAAAGTAATGAATTTTTCTAAACAGCTGTAACCAAAACTTACAAAATGGAGAATGGTATAGAAATGAAATTAATTCTGTATCATATATTTCCTGAACTTGCAGGAACTTCCTCTCGATACGAAAGCAATTGGAGTTGTTAATTTTGCATTGATTTGCATTATTTTTCAAAACAGCCCTTCGCATCTTGGACGACGAGGATATCCATTCACTTATCTGCTTTTGAGGTCAAGTATATTTCTGACACTAGACAGAATAAAACATCAGTTGTTTATAGCTGCAAACAAAGTTAACAGCACATATTTAATAGTTTTGTTCATGAGAGGGTAGGTAGATCAATTAACGTCGCACTGGAGCAACACCACGGGCTATTGGCGACGGCCCGGGCTCAATCCCGAAGGGACAGACAACACCTAGTAATTTTGAATCATGTCGGATGACGATGTCACATCTGAGCTGGCATCCCACTCTCCGAACTTTCACACCACGCCAAAGTGAGGACATTTGAGGATTTAAAGTGCACCAGCCTCCCATGTACTCTATCTACTCTCTTGATTGGATTTGAGCTCGCAACCCTCCGGTTGCTAATCCGCTACTCTTCCAACAGGGCTACCGCGGCCCATTGTACGAGAGAGAAGACACCTGCCTCATAAAGACAGTGACACTCACAAAGTTAAAACTTCGGTTGCGGAAATCAAATACGAGGAGCAACTTTGTTATTGCTTTGCTATTTCAGCCCATTTTTTTCCAAGCCGTAGCTCCATCAAACCTATCTTAAAGCAGAGTGAGATAAAAAGAAAGGAAACTTCGTGCTTTCAACACTTCAAATGTTATGCAAATATGGTAAAGGAAAATTTTAATTCCCGCTGTCGCTCAAGATCGCCTAGCCTACGCAACAAAGCATCACGTGACTGAGACGTCACGAATGAGCACCGAGCGATACACGGAAAAGCGCATTAGAGTAAATGTGTAATTATACGCTTCCTTCTTCATTAGCATATTTCGCACATTAGGAGAAGCACTCCGGCGCCAAACACGGACAAGCTGCATTTAAAATGTTTATCAACATTATTTACTCTCGCCACACCGATAGCCTCTGTTGCTTTTTTGGATCAGAGTGTGCTTAAACTCTTCTCATCGCCAACCGGAGCCGCCAGATTGGGCGCCATTGCGCCTTTTTGGTTATTTTTTAAAAATTTGTTTTGCGACAAATATTGGGTAAATTTTCGTTCTAAACACGATATACTGTCATTCATTTGTATCGCAGTGAAGTTCTCGAAAGTGAAGTACAGGAAACCGTTACTTTTGAAACCTTATTTCAGTTATCCAAACACTAATTATCGGGACTGCCATGGCTCAGTGGGTATGCCCACTGCACTAGCAACCTTTGAGTTGTAAGCGGCAAATGTTCGATTCCTGTCAGGTGCATACCTCCCTGGGTGTAATTCTTCTGAGTCAGTTAAACTTTCGTTGAATGTATATGTATATTACTTGATATTGTGTCTGGCGCAGCATGGCCAAATATGGCCCTTCCCAATCAACCACTATTTGTGTAACCACCCAATAATTGTATTATATCTAGTATTTTTATTTTAAAAACACTGGTTATATATTGCCTTAATTTTTCTAGATCTCCCTTTTTTTGCTATTACGAGAGTTAATTAGGTGTATGAATTAACCCTCCAGGTGGTTGTTTCGACGAAGGATCTCGTCACTAGCAAAACTGACTAGATTTTGACAGACTAGATATCTTGTCATTATAAGGAAAATGACCAAATCTTGATCTTTTCAACATAAAAAAAATCGGCAATATATTGTATCCCACTTTAGTGAACATTTAAACATTGTATCCCACTTCACGTTTTAACCCTCATGGTGATAGTGTTGAGTACAACTGATCAGATCTTGATGGACGAGATATCTCGTCATGAGGAAAAACCGTGACCAGATCTTGATCTCAACATCGAAATATAAGCAATTTCTTGATGAGGAGAAATCTCGTCTTTGGCAAAATTGGGCAGATATTGATAGACAAGATATCTCGCCATTGGTAAAATTGGTCAGATTTTGGTGGACGAGACATCTCTTTTAGGGCCAAAAATACAAAAACCAAGGTAAACCATTTGGAGGGTTAAGACGTTTCCATTTGTCGACGCTCAGCAACCCCAGAAACTACTTCCCATATTTTAAATAGCTTGTCTCTGGGATAGCTCTTGAATGAACAAGAGTTGGTCGATGTGCGACTTGTACAGCATGGTCTTTTGGACTTGGCTAAGCCCTACTAGAAACCTTGCATCTAAGGGTTATACGGTCTGCAACCTTCAGTCTTCCATGTGTGACTTCCAAATACTTTCGACCTTCTTGACCAATAGAATCTTTTGTATTGTTCTTTCAAACTAAAGATGCGGTTTAGTCATTATGTATGTGAAGTTCAGTGGTCGTACAACAGGGCTTTGAGTAATATTGAATACTTCTTTAAAAGATAAAACATTTAATTTAGACAATAACAATTAAGGACAGGGCAGTTACAAACATATTTGAAACAACACAAAAAAAGATGGCTGTCTGAAATTGACACGTCTTCTCGGTCCATCGTCTGAAATCGTTCTCCTGCTCGAACGTATTTGCAACGCTTTCGGCGGGAATCGCTCGTGTTCTAGAATGTTCTCGGAGCTTCCGGAAGTCGCTCGTGGTCTTCTGGAACGTTCTCAGTATTACGTCCACGCCGGTGTTAACCGTTGGTGAAACAGAAGAGGGAAGGGTAGCGGGTATCACCCATTAAGTGTATGTATTGTAGGGTACAAACAATACTAAATTACTCGGAAATCTCTCGTCACGCTCAGAGGGTTAAATTATACCTAGATCAAGGAGATTAGTTTATGACTTAGTCATTATGTATGTTGAGGCTGAAAGCAATATTATATCATTCGAAAATCTCGTGACGCTGAGAGTGTTAAATTGTATCCAGACCAAGGGGTTTATTAGCAACACGATCCTGATTGCATCAATACATTTTATGTAGGTTTAATTTCGAGGGCTGTATTTTTGTCCTCAAAATGGATCTTGGAGTTATGAAATTGGGAATATTATTTAAGAAAAGGGCTCAAAACTGATTGGAATACGAAACATGGGTGTGAGGGTCTCCGGCAAACATTCCTCAGTATGGTAGCCGACGACCACCAAAAAACACATGAAAGTCTTCTATAATACGCGATATATCTTATTCATCATATATTGTTACAAAGATAAGAGAGTAAATAAGGAATTTAATTTCATGCGTAACATTGCATTGATTTAACAAAAAGGGGGTTCTCCGGTCTATACGCTGAGGTATGTTGGCCGGAAGAAACCATTGGATCCCAGAGGGATGTTGGCGGGGGGTGTCCTTGGACAATCATCCGGGGGAGGAGAAAAAGGAGAACTATGATGGAAAAAAGAGGATTCGAGGGTTGGACACCAACAAGGAAGGACGTAGCGTGGGTCCTTCTCTGGCATATTCCAAAAGATTTGTAACACTGTAAATATGAACGTATAAATAGCATATATGTCCCGTTTTAAAATGAATGTACAGTAAACAACCCCCTGAAGAAGCATCATTCTCTGTTAACCTATAAATTTTTTTAATGAACGAAAACAAACTCCCCTTGCACCACAGAAATATTGCGCAACACGGGCCATACAGAAGTAAGTTGACTTATCAAAAGAAACAGTGGAATATAAAAGTTGATTAAAGTTACAAGATTTGATGAATTCAACAAATGAGAAGAAAAGCAGATTAGATCCAACAAAACATTGCGTTTCACTGGCCACATGCTTTACCCAATCTTCTCAAATCATTTTGAAGGCACATTCTCTGGAATTATCAAATGCAGGTCAACTGAAAACCAATTGCTCCAAGTCTTGTGACTGTTTTTAACACTCCCACATAGCGCTAGTCCGAAGATTAAATCTATATAGGTATTTAGAAAATTGTACGTATATTGATAGCAAGAAAAGAACCATGTAGAGTGACAGTCAAGGACACCCAGTGTTCCAAATCTTTTGGAATATGCCTGCGAACAACTCACACTACGTCCTTCCTTGTTGGTGTACAACACTCGAATCATCTTTTTCAATCACAGTTCTCCTTTTTCTCCTCCCCGGATGATTGTCCAAGGACACCCCCCCCCCGCCAACGTTCCTTTGGGATCAAATATATGTTTCAGAACAGGTTTAGCTAGGAATCTAAGATTATCAACGCTTTAAAAAGAAACTTGTTTTATTTAATAATTTTTTGTAATTATAAACCAGTCACTTCCCTTGAAACATTTTTTGGACCGCGGTACCCCGGTGCACGTTAAATCTGTCGTGGCCTCAAATGTCCTTACGTTGGCGTGGTGTTTAAATTTGCAAAGTGGGGTGCCAACTCTGGTGTGACCTCGTCATCTGACCGTAGTTCAAAATCACGAGGTGTTTTCCTTGGATCTTTCCCTTCGTGTCTGATTCCGGACCGTCGCCAATACGTAGTGGTGTTGCTCCAGTTCCACCCTCACAATAGGTTTAAACGTGGCGTCACCAGCACCAAATTATTGGGGATAACTCAATAGATAGGATATAGATTACCAGGGGTCTAAGGGGGGTTCCTCTGGAAAATGTTGAAAAAATTAAGGACTAAAAGCACTTTTTGAGGCATTCCGAATGCCTCCGACCGTATTTTAAAGGTACTTAAATCTCCTAAAACATACCAAATTAAGTCTCAATCAAAAAGTATTTTGCAATTGCCAAACACAAAAACGCTATACAGGGTGATTCTACGGTCATGGGACAAACTTCGGGGGTGATAGAACACAATGAAACAAATACTTTTCAGCATAGAATGTAGGGTCGCTCGAGGGCGCTTTCCCTTTCGGCACAAACACACGGTCCGACGCAAGTTGGAAGGAAGGCAGGAAGGCATGAAATATGGAAACAACGCTTTAATGTCAAATAAACGTCAATAACTGCTTGACAAAACGAAATAATGCAATTTGATTTGCATAAATTAAGGATAAGTACAAGGAACAACGGTAAGAACGAAATGACACGTACAAAACATGAGAAACTTTTCACATGGAAATGAAACACGTACAAACATCAGTCGGTAAGTACAACGCAAATGCACGATTACAGAAGCTGTTCAAAATATCGACAACCACACCTGATGCAGGCCTCGCATCGCCGACGTAACGCTTTTACACAAGCGCTTGACTGCGCTCTCTAGCGGCCAACCGCTGCACTTGCGACCCTACATTCTATGGGGAAAGTGTTTGTTTCGTTGTGTTCTATCACCCCCTGAAGTTTGTCCCATGACCGTAGAATCTGAAAACCGTAGAAGTCCCATGACCGTAGAAACTGTATGATATGAAAATTCAGAATTATCATCAGAATGCACATAATTATTATGAATTATGTCCTAAATAACCCATGCTTTGGCCCTGGAAACTATCTCGAATTGAATAGTTTTAAACTCAAAGTAGACTAAAAAATTCAAATCGTTTTTCGAAAAAATATGGGGGAACGTGTCCCCCCCCGGGCGGTGACGCCCCTGCGGTTTAACTATGAATACAAGTTTATCAACGCTTTAATAAAAGAAACTTGTTTTGCTTAATTTTTTGTAATTATAAACAAGTCACTTCCCTTGAAGCATTTTTAAGTAGTTGTGTGCATTTGGGCGGTTTTTTAAAAGCGAAATTGGGGGGGTACGTTTTTTCCTTTCTTTGTATCTGGCAACCCCGTCGCCAAAACTAACTCGCATTTGGCGTGAAAGAATGAGTAAGCACGGCCACCGCACGCGAAGCCATTAGAATATTATTCCGAATCCTTTTGGCGATCGTTAGGAATAGGCGCAATTATGGCTGCCTCGGCCGGAATGAGTATCGGAAAGAGAGGCGAAAGCCGATAGAAGTTCAATTTAAAATCCGGGGCTAATAGCCGGGGTAGTCTCATTTCCACCAATGAGAATGCAGAGAATCAATTCCGCCCCCCTCCCGCCTGATGGGATTTCCAAATTGGGAGGCTTGGATTACGTGCTTTTTCGGAATGAGTGGTTTTGTTCCAGATTTAACTGTCGAGGAAAGTTTTCGCTCGAAGAAAACTTATTGGTTCTTTGAGGGGTGGTGGTCGAAGTTATGAAGGCGGGGTGTCTTCCAGATGCTGCTTCGGATGTGTGTCTTCGTGAGATCGGAAAACAATTTCGTTTGCTTTATTTCATTTCAGTGGGATTTGAAGATTAAAGGTTTTCATGCATTTATTGTGAGATTCTTTGTTCGGCCACTGCTTAATTCACAAAAGTAGGCTATCACTTATTATTATATTACGTCTGGGGAGAATAACATTATCTTTGAAAGTCAAGTAACCTTCCAAATAAGGATATAACTAGCTTAAAGGAATACTTACTCTCACTAAGTTATATTATAAACTATTGTATACTTATTTTCAGCGTGCCATATCAGATTTATACTAAATTACTAAACGCTACTGTACTAAAAATATTCACTATACTAAATAAACGATCACATACTCCATCAAGATATCAATCCTATCTTTTAGTCATAAATTAATGCTCCCTCCGAAAGCACAACTTGTTACGTTGGTTGGTTTTGTGTTTTATGGCGCAAGGGCCATGTTTGGCCATGCTGTGCCCAACGCAAGACAGATCAAGCGATGAATACACATACAAGGAAAGTTTTAAATAACACAAGATAATGGTAATGGTAATTAATTAACGTCGCACTGGAGCAATACAACGGGTTACTGGCGACGGTCCGGGATTCATCACGAATGGAAAGAACCAAGGAAAACGCCACGTAATTTTTAACCACGGTCTGATGACTAGCACAACACCTGAACTAGCACTCCACTCTACAAGCTTCCACACCACGCCAGAATGAGGACATTTGAGGCCACGACAGATTTAACGTGCAGCAGCCCCAGTGTGCACGAGAGTCTTTGGTTTGACCGAGTTTCGATTTCTCCGTTTGCTAATCCGTTGCTCTTCCAACTGGGCTGCCACGGGTCTCTAACACAGAAGAAACACACCCAGAGAATAATCGAACCTGCGCCGCCTACAACTCCCAAGTTGCCAGCGCAGTGGACATACCCACTGAGCAACGGCTGCCCCCTCAACTTGTTACGATAAATCCTACTTTTTCAATAGGATTCTTGAGTGGTCATAAAACTCAATATTTTAAAGATAAGAAATGTCTAAATTGTTACTGACCTAATATCGAAGATATTTTTTATCGCATTTTCGATCCTTAAGATTAAGTAATCATTTAAATATTGGTAAAACAGTGCCTTAAAAGGGTACTTACTCTCAATACGTTCTATAAATGACGAATTATTCCTATAAAATATCGGACCTGTCTGTGTTTGAGTTGTAAATTGCAGTTACATCCGAAAGTACCCACAAATTGTTGATACGTCCTACTTTCTGTGGAATTCGCTATTGGCTATACGACTATCAATCCCTTTAGACGTAAAATACCCAAATAAGCCGTTGGGATAGTATCGCAGTTTAATTTATCAAATTTCAGCTCACTCGCTATAAATGTACTAAAAGAGGAAAATTGTGTTTCCATTGTTGTATTGACAACGCTTTTATCCGTGATGCATACCATAAATCAGCAAACTCATTTCGAGCTTCGGAATGTGAGAGTGCTCCAAGTCCCAACTGGTTGGTAAATGTAATGCAATATATTAAGATAGTAAATTGTAGACAGCAGTCCTAAGGATACAAAGGGACATTCATCTATTGCGGATGCTTAAACCAATCTCTTCCGCATCATCACTCAACATCCATTACAAAAGATACATTTATTTCGAATGGTAAAGACATTTCGCAACAATAAAGGCAAGCAAATTGTTTCCACTTACGAAGATTTTCCATCCTGCACTGCCATGACAAGGCATTCTTTATTTTGATATCAATTCCATTGACAACACTTGTATTTCATAACTTTAAAAGGGGAGACATCGATTATTTAAAACACTTTCTGTCGGGAAATACGAATTAAGGTTAATCTCCCGAACCTTTCACTTGAATGAGGCACATAGGAACTTAGAAATATTTCAACGGCATGTTCACTAGCTTTCACTGAATGGTGTGCTTTAATATACTGGCAAGCTTTTAAGTCCCACATATAGATTACAATACATTTCGTGTTTGGTTATGAGATAATAAGTCATAAATCTGCTGTGTTCTCTTCGCGTTATTCAAAAGAAACGATAACTTTTCGCTAATATTAACTTTTTGATTTTGACGCATGCACATTCCCCCCCCCCTCCCCCCTACAGGAAAGTAGATTCAAGTTCAATAATAGAATTACAATTTATCATCTCGAATTATTCTAGGGCCGCTTTTGATATGCGTGCATGCAAGCTTTTGATGTCAGCTGATTATTTTCGCAAATATATAATTTTAGGAACATTTGTACACTTATTTTTTGTGAGATGGTTTTTGATTATAATCGTCAACTAAAATCCTTTATTTTAATGATTGTAGAGCAGATAACATCCTGTTTTTTTAAACGCGCGGATATGTTTTACAAGATTGGGACAAGTTTGGTTGCATGAGTATTTTGTTAAAAGATTACATCGGTCATCTACCTCAAGACTCAGCCATGTTCTGATTGGCTTAACACCGTCAAAGTGCATAACGTGTTGGTGCATTTGAAATCAACAATCACATCTATGCATTTTAAAACAACACGCTCATCGATGCACACACCTAATCACACCAACAGTTATTTAATGCATTTGAAATCAATAATTACCTCAATACATTTGAAATCAACTCTAACATTAGTACTTTTTTAAATCTACCGTTTACTTTTTATAATAATGAAATAACGAGAAATTTTAATACATAATTTTCTTACTTTTAATTCAGGATTTGAATTTAAAAAATAATATTATTTATCTAAATCCAATATACGTATATAGTATTATTAGCAATAGTAGCTGCCCTTCAAACCACTGATTACCATCCTGAAGAACAACCTTACAGACATCGCCAAAGCTGTGCAAAATGGACATTGCGACTTCTGACTCAGAAATGGACAAAACAACAATAGTATTAGTTATTATTTACTTTTTAATCCGCTCTTTAATGTTGGTTTGGTTATTTTTTTAATTTTAATTGAATTGTGTTTGGTTTTGCATTTGGGCTTATTCATTAATGTACTCTGCACCACCAAACCCAAATCACAAACCATTCCAATATGTACCATTGTACTCATTTAAAAATTATTCTTACCAGCTCCGATTAGGGTCAAGTCAGTATAAATTGTAATCACAAATTTTACTACCACCCCAAGATCCATAAAATCTAACCATCCATCACGGAAAGAACGATATTACTAAGAACCCACAGTTTAAATAATTAGAGAATATAAATGCATCGCAGTGTGTCCCTTAAATTCATTTTACACCTCTTCATTGGATTTCAATGCATACAACAAAACGAATCCATCTGTCTGCGACAACATTCACTTTTAACGAGCATTCAAGATTGTGGAATGTGCCACGCCACTTTTAAATATTTGATTTTACGACGCCTCTCTAACAGAATTTGTTACTCGAACCATTTACGTTTACTTTGATTAAATGCCGCTGCTTCATTTGTGCGAAATTCCCTTAAAAGTCCATTCATTTCTCTTCCCTACCCTTACCTTCGGGAGCAAATCCCTCCTCACCCTGGTAAAGTGCAGGGATTTGATTTTCCACTCGACTTTTCCTTTCAACTGTGCCACGGATATTTACGTTCTAGTTCAGTGGAAAAGGATGTAAAAGGAGCATTTTAAAAATACGATAGATTAAGATTTAATGTATACGTATACACTAGATTATTTTTTTTTAATTTTGACTTACAATTGATCATTGATTTTTGCTTAAACTCATTTCAGTGTGAAAATTTCAGATTAAGCTATTCATTAATTATCTAATTTGGATATAATTAGCTAATTAGCATGTTTTTTGAACAGTGATATCTCGAATTCTAATGTGTTCAGAAAGACAATTCCTGTTTGAAATTATTCTTGATAGTCTTCACGTTTTGACCCTCCATCAAGTTGCTAGAAGTAATAGTTTTTTTGGACAATATTTTCCCCAGGAAGTCTAAAAAATCGAGATTTTTTCAGGATTTTCAAAATTTAAAAATGAACTAAAAATTCATTTCTTAACCAATAACTCTGACTGCGGGTCGAAACATCCACTCAAGATAAGAATAAATCAATTGAGGCGTTGACATTGAAAAGGAGGTAAGCGCCAAAAACTAAATTTTGCAAGACAAGCAAACAACCATATAGGAACATAGGAAAAGACAGTAACACCAGTTTTCAACTCATAAATTTTTATTAATAATTAATACGAATTACAAATTTATGAGTTGAAAACGGATGTTACTTTCTTTTCCTATGTTCCAATATGGATTTTTGCTTGTCTTGTAAAATTTAGTTTTTGGCACTTACCTCCTTTCAAACATCAACGCCTCAATTCATTGTTGAGTTACCATCGTTTGAATAACTCATCGTATTGCAAAAACATAGTTCTTCAGAAATTGAGTTTAAGGTTTTGGAAACATGTTTGTATATGATGACAGTACTAGAAAACTGTTTCGAATATTTACAAGATCTTAGTATGGTTTGAAAGCTAAGGAGTTGGAAATTATTTTGAATGAATAAAAGTGTCGATAGATATTCTGGCGATTTTCGTAATTCATAGTGTATACATACACCTTAATGTCTCTCTTGTTACTCAATTAAGAATATTCAGGTATTAGTTTGTTGTATTCGCTTGATAGTATTTAAGGTTTAAAAACCAATTATGAACCGGTTGTTTAAGGAGATTGGTGAGATTTACCGTTACGGAAACACCAACACCACTTGTTTTGTATTGTTTAGATATTTTATTATTATTTTAGCTTTATTTACTATGTTATCTATGATTGTACTTCGAAGATCAGCTTTTACGACAATAGCGGAAAATGGTAGTATGCGGCCAGAAATCTAACGAGCAGTAACTTCATTCCGTGAATTCTGAAGTTAAAAAACACCTGTATGAAAGTACAGCCTCAAACAAAAGCGGTTTTTATCTTTTTGATTGTTTTCGAGATTTTTGTGAAAAATGTTTTCATTCCAGAGTAAAAAGAGCTTGAGATTTATAAAAACTGAAATTATATCCGATTATCGCAATTATATTGAGATCTCTAAAAAGATCCAAACTAGGAAATGTCTAGGACTATAATATTCAAAAATAGACGAGTTAAGCTGATACATTTCAACTTAAGTGCGAAAATAAATTTTACAAAATAAGTAGTATTGGGTCAGTTTAGTAACTCTTTTTTCACTAGTTTTTATAATTTTATTTTTAAAAAAGTCAGTTCTCACACCTGAATTGAGGTAGAAACCTGTATTGAGATAGAATTTACATCGTTTTTTAACTCTCCTGGTGGTTATCTCGACGAGATATCTCGGAAATTAGTAAAACTGGCCAGATCTTGATGGACGAGATATCTCGTCATTCGAAGAACTGGCCAGATTTTTGTTTTGCCATCGTCAAAAAATTGGTATTATCTTGATGATCTCGTCATTAGCAAAATTGGACAGATCTTGATGGACGAAATATCTCGTCGAAATCACTTAGAGGGTTAACAAACCCTAACGGTACTTTTATTAAGGTATGCCCATCGTACATTCGTATTATTTTAAAGGGTATACTCGTACATTCGATTTTCAAGAGACTACTCAACTATTTTAGAGAGTACTCAAGACTAACCACAAACGAGGTCAGAACACATGAAGTCACTGTAATGAATGGCTTGTGAATTGACGAAAAGAGTGAGGAATTAAATAGAAAATGGTAGTTTTGCAAAGAAAGTAGTCAGAACGTCCACTTTTTATTGAAGAAAACTTAACTTTACTCGTTTTGCTATTACTTGCTTTCTTGGCTTTAAATACTTATGTAATAAGTATTTAAACAACTTAATACTTATTCTTAAGTAATCTTCTTACATCTTAATTTACAACAACTTAAATACTTATTACATAAGTATTTAAAGAGTATTAAAGTGTGTAAGTGTTTATGTATTAAAGTGTTTTAAACTAAATATTCTACTAAAATTAAAATCAATTGTATTCTTAATGACTCAATAATCAATGAATATGTGATACTTATAATTTTTGTCATATTTTGGGACTATAAATTTTTAAAAATGTAAAATATTAATTAAAAAAAATCTACGTATATAATGAAAGATATAGTATAAAACTATATAAAAGTCAAATCAAATATCAGGACGAGACACAACATTTATTTATAGACAAGAAACGAAAGCGGTGCACATCTCCAAATGGACAGCAGAACAATTGCCCTCGATTATAAAACATTAACAATGCTCTCGCTTTCAAATGGAACAGAAACCAGAAGCTGGAACTTTAAAACGGGGCACATGCGCAGAAGGAAATACAATCATGTTTCCTTGGAAACAACTGATAAACAGTTCCTCGTTCCGATTGGGGAGGAGAGAAACCAAACACTGGTGTTCTGCTACGATAGGGTGTTTTGAAAATATCTGGCCAAATTGTAAAGGTTGGTCAAAGGACCCAAAATAAACATTCTTTGTCAAAGAAAGTGTCCGTATTAGGTGGTAGATGGCGCTGTTTAAGTCAGTGGATAACATCGTTTCTGTGGCGTAAGGCTTCATTCCTCCCTCGGAATTTCAACGGTATGCATCGCTACACGAATTCCGAGCTTTTTCCGAGATTTGCATCTGATGTATAGGACTGCAAATGGATGATAGTTTGTTTTCTTTATTTTTAAAATTAAGAAAATTTATTTACAAATTTATTAAAAAGTTTATTTTAGCCCCTTTACAATTTAGTAATATATCTTCGAAACAGCCTGTAATTTAAAATGAAGAATGAACGATTGTACTACAAATTACTCAAATCAATCATAAAATTAAAATTTGTGATATATTTGACACCTATAACTATTTTAGAAACTATACATAATGTAAAATATCGTTATGAGAATCTACA
This sequence comes from Meta bourneti, assembly GCA_933210815.1. Lineage (NCBI taxonomy): Eukaryota > Metazoa > Arthropoda > Arachnida > Araneae > Tetragnathidae > Meta > Meta bourneti. Next base: position 12,223,763 of record OW119929.1, read on the forward strand.
AATATCGAAAAATCTTTTTTTTAAATAACGGAAGGAAGAACCACTAATTCTCTTTTGTGGATAAGCCTTTCAACTTTCAAGAAAATTAAAATATATATTGGGATTTTGCAGTTACGTCTGTCCTTATAAATGGAAATAATAAATTCATCGTTATTGAGTTCACTGATAAAAGATAGCGCACAGTATAACCTAACACAAAATGACTTTAAGCACAGAAACATTTTAAGAAACACAAATGGGCCCATAAAAATGTGCCGATTTCTATTTCCTTGGATTATTCCTCTAGATGATGGATTTCGGAATGTTATTTTCAAAATTGACGAATAAGCCATAAAGGGCTCGGAGCGATAATGTTATTTTGTGGCCAAGAGATTCGTATTTTGCTCTGAACTTGAGTTATTACCTTGTAAAATATTCAAATAAACTCGTTCCTTTCGAACGCAATAAAGATGAGAATAAACAGATCAGCACAAAGAAAGATAGATAAATTTTGGCGAAAAGGCAGAAACGACACTTTTAAAACATTAGTTTTTGAGAATTATTTCACTGTCTGGTTTCCTAAAAATAGGACTACGTGAATCCAGGAACTGTGCTACATTAATTCTTAGTAGTTGAGTTTATCTTTAGATTGGTAATTTATTTGCAAACTAAATAACGAGAAAGCAAGTTAGATATTTTAAATTTCCTACTTTCCGATCCCTGATTTTTAAAAACTTCGTAGTCTGTTGAAATAAAGAGAAAGCTTATTCTAAGCATTTAATTTCCATCTCTTAATTGTATTGAAAAACTGACATGCAAAAGAGTTTCAAAAATCTGATCAAACCTTTAAACAATTCTTGAGAAAATATTTTCTCGCATTCTATGATCTGTCAGAAAACATTCAACATATTAAGTTGAGAAGTAATGTGCATTAATATTAAAAATGCTGCTTTAAACTAATCATCCTCGGGTAATTAATTCAGTTAGCTGCTGTAATCCTCATTGTCACCTTTTTAATCTTTTTCAATTGAGTGGCATTAAATTCTGCTCTTTGTTGAACCTTTTTCTTTCCATTGTTAAACGAACTGATAATGCTGTTCGTCATCATCAGAAATAAGTACGAAATCCTAATGTAAGGTTCTAAAGCTATACAGCAATGCAATTGGAAAAAATTGACAAAACGGAGGCTTAAAAACAAACTTATCTGGACATTATAACTGAAACCGCCAGTGTTCGCAAAATATGTATTTGGAATAGTATGCTTTAAATGAATCTATTACTATCGGGTAGGGAATTTCAGTATTTTCAAAATTGCATTATTTTGATACATTTCAACGCACTGAACTTAAATATTCAAGGTTTCAATAAGCTCCGGTATCAAAACATTGTTTTTTTAATTGATGTTGGTACAGCTTGTCCGTTTTTTGGGGGAGAGGTTGTTGAATTAACGTCGCACTTGAGAAATACAACGGGCTATTGGCGACAGTCTGGGATCAATCCCGATGGGAAAGATCTGAGGATAATACCACGTAATTTTGAACCACGGTCAGATGACGAGATCACACCTGAGCTGGAACCCAACTCTCCAAACTTCCACACCACGCCAGCGTGAGGACATTTGAGGCCACGACAGATTTAACTTGCACCAGTCCCCCTTTGTCAACGAAGGTCTTGCTAGTCCGTTTATGTTTTTCCGATTGTTGTTATTATGTTGTCCGTTGTTCCGATTCCTGTGAGGTATCCGGGCCCCGGTGTATCGCTTCTGTGTCAGTAAAACTCTCATTGTGTATAAGTCTATTACTTGATATTGTATGTCGCATCTGGCGCAGGATTGCCAAACATGGCTTTTGTGCCATAAAACACCCAAAATACCCAACCGAGAGACCTGAACGTAGGACCGTTGTACTTGGATTCAATCCACACGTTCAGTGATCTGTTTTCCCTCATACATAATTTAGATAAATTGATACTTTAGTTGTCACCTTGGAATGGATGTGCCTTTACTGGATGCGAATACAAAGGCTCCATAACTCATGTAGTCACGAGAGTGCCATGAAGAACTTCATGTGATTCCTGAGGGAGCCACCAAGAGGGACTTCAATTAGTAAAATTTAGGATGCCATGGCTAGATCTTCATGACCCTAGTCAGTAGAGGGTCGTGAAGATTCAGAGGAATCTCCGTGAAGTGTTCACAAGGGAACCGTCGAAGGGTCATTGTAAGGGGTCTTTGTGCAGGAAGCATATGATAGGTCGTTTGGTTCTGTGCTTCAAATCATAAGCTTCCAGTGGGGACAATCGCTCTGCTTCGACCACTTGAGACCACTACCAATATGGTAGATTCCCCAAAGAATTTTCTCTCGGTCTTTCACAATAGGTGCCAACATGTTCAAGCCAAACGGGATTCTCTTTGGCATGGAGGTAGGCTGCAGTAGACCATTTGGAAGTGTACCGGATTAGCAACCGGAGGTTGTGAGTTCGAATCCAACCAAAGACAGTCGTGTACATGGGGCTTGTGGACGTCAAATCTGTCGTGGCCTCAAATGTCCTCACGTTGGCGTGGTGTGGATGTTTGGAGAGTGCGCGGCTACTTCAGGTGTGACCACGTCAGCTGACCAAGTTTCAAAATTACGTGGTGTTGTCCTCGGATCTTTTCTTTGGGGATCGATCCCGGATCGCCAATATCCCGTTGCGTTGATCCAGTGCGACGTTAATTAAATATTTATCTACACTATTGAAATGTTCACCCCTCCGTTTTTACCCTCACTGCCACATACTTTGTGCTTGTCGTTGTTGGTGTTTGGCACAGCTTGACCAAATATGGCCCCTTTCGCCCCATAGAACACAAAATAATCAACCAATCTTTTCACTCTAGCACAATTGGGTTTTAGAGAATATCACTTCGAAATAACGATACTACTAGGAAGGTGGAAAGATTCGATATGATTAAATCGTTATATAATGAATGTTTCAAGCACATGAGATTAGGAAAACAATTGAATCCCTTCGATCAATTTGTACCAGATGACATATATGGGTATGTCCATTTACTTGACCATGCGATATTTTTCTGGTTTCATACCTCTTACTCCATTCTCGATCCCTGTTTTTCTCTTTCATTTTTTCTTGTACTTGTGCGTCTCGTGTTTGGCGTAGGTTGGCCAAATATGGCCCTTGCTCCATAAAATAACCCAAAACAACCAAGAAACCCATTACTCGATTTTCCTTTCATTTTGCTCCCATCCCATGTTGGGATATTGGGAAATGATATAGTTGACAAAACCGCAAAATCTGCCGTAAACAATATTAATCATACCATTCCTTATTGTGACTTAAAATCTAGCATTTATAAATTTTTAGAAGTAAAATGGCAAAACGAATGGAATGAACAAAGTGAGAACAAACTCCACTCCATTAAACCCAATATATCTCCATGGAAATCGCTATTTTCAAGAAGACAAAACGTAATACTAACACGCCTCCGCATCGGTCATACTCGAATAACCCATAGACACCTCCTCCTCGGAGACGATCACCCAATCTGCAATTACTGCATTTGCCCACTAACTGTAAAACACATTTTAATAGAATGCTCTCATTTTAATCGTCAACGTTTTAAACATTTTAATACATATACCTTGGTTTTAGAAGATATGGTTGGAGAGAATCCTCACCCAAACATTTTTAACTTTATACATGACATTGGATTCATCCATCACATTTGATTTTTATATACTACTCATTTTTTATCACCTGACTCATTTCATCTTATTAGATTATTATATTTGGGATCTTTTACAGACATATTTACGCGCAATGAAATTGTTTTAAATTTGTTTTAAAATCGTAGAAACTAAGAGTTTGTTTTTTGTCTTAAGTTTGGCATAATATGTCCCAGGAGGACTCAATGCCAAAAAACCACATCCAATCCAATCCAATCCTTTCATTTTGCTTGAAGTTTTCCGTCTTGCATTTGGCGCACCTCGTCCAAATATGGCCCTAGAGCCATAAAAACCAAACCAATTCGCACGGGACGATCATTTTCTCTTCCTCCACTAAACTTATTACTCTATCTAATTATATTTTTTGTATTATAATTTCATAGTTTGTTATTAAATTTTATTCTTCCGGTTAGTACTTCATTTCATTAATTCCTTTTAATATCTTGCGATTAGAGTAGTTAGTCTATTTTGAAAATTTGTGTCATAAAAATTCAACCAAACTGTACCCAAACTGTATCAGCTGCAAATAGTACCAACATCCACCTGCTTCTGAGCCAAACGAGGCAGTATCTCAACACCCAAACGAGGTAGTCGGAACGTTTCCACATTAATGTCTCGATTCAAGAAAGAAATATACTCGATTTCTTTTCAATAGTGCACAATCGGTATTTAGAATCACTTCTAAATAACGATACTACTAGAAACGTGGAATGATTCGATAATATTCAGCCGATATAATGAATACCTCGATCACGCAAGATTTGAAAGGCAACTGATTCGCTTCGATGAATTTATACCGACGTGTGTATGTCCCTTTGCTTTACGATGTTTGGCTCAGGTCGGCCAAATATGGCCCTCGTGCCATAAAATCCAACCAACCATACCGGACGATCGTTGTATCTTGCTTCTCTACATTTAATACCTTAACTTTATGTTTTTGTATTACAATTTGTTAAATTAAATTCTTCCGTTTAGCATTTTATTACATTCATTTTAATAATTTGGTTCAGCCAAAGACAATCAGCTACAACTAGTACCAACATCAACCCTAGTATGAAGAGTACTGCTGGTGGGTCAAATGGGGGTCGTCGAGGCTCAGTGGTTATGTCTACTGCTCTAGCAACCTTCGAGTTGTAGGTGGTGCAGGTTCGATTTTTCAGGTGCATTTCTCTCTTCTCTGTCAGTAAAACTTTCATTGTGTGTGTGTTTCTTACTTGATATTATGCGTCTTGTGTCTGGAGCAGCATGGCTAAATATGGCCCTTGCGCCTCAAAACCCCAAACCAACCTATCTGGGCCGAACGGGGCCGTGTCTCAACACCGAACTGACGAAATCCGGGAACGTTTTCACATTAATGTCCCGATTGAAGATGGAAATGTATACTCGATTTCTTTTCAATCAAAAGCAGTCGTTGTTTGCATAATTAGTTTTTGCTTGGCTAGTGCGAAGCGATTCGATATGGTTCTGCCAACAAATAATGTAGTATGGCCAAATATGGCCCTTGTGCCATAAAACCCCCAAACCAACCTATCTGGGACGAACGGGGCCATGTCTCAACACCGAGCTTACGAAATCCGGGAAGGTTTTCACATTACTGTCCCGATTGAAGAAGGAAATGTATACTCGATTTCTTCTCAATCGAAAGCAGTCGTTGTTTAGAGAACTAGTTTGTGCTCGGCTGGTGAGAAGTGCTTCGATATGGTTCTGCCGATAAATAATGAATGCTCGGAGCACTGGAGACTTGGAAAACAATTGCTCCGTGCCGAACAATTCGTCACGGCAATCCTTTTCTCCTCCCCACTAAGCTTAATGGTTTTTATTCTGGCGATCGGATTCTTCAACAATCTCTGCCCGTTAAGGTTTTTGGAACTTAATACGCCCTCCTCTTCTCGGCCCTTGTTTTGTTTATTTGCTCTCGGAAGAGCGTTTAGTTCCCAAATTCTGTCGCTCCGCTTTTCCTTAACTTGGGCGAAAATCAAAGCCTCGGAGCAGGCTGGCGTAGAGTGAGATAAGTGATCTATTTAAGACCCTCCCTCGGGGGGTCACGTGAGCCAGGGAATGAAATTCCGGAGCCCCCCTCGGGACCCGGGATCCTCAAAGACAAAATAAGGAAACAAACTTATCGCTCCGGAACGAAATGGTTTTCGTCGAATACCGAATTTTGCAGTTTTATTTGCTCATTTTTTCCATGTTAAGCTTCCTTTTTATGTTTCTTCCCTTTTGCTAAATCTTCTGGAATGAAGTAAAAATAATAAAATCGGTGGGGCCGAGTAAACCTCTTTGAAAGTGCTCTTTTTCTACCCCTGAAAACTTTGGGAATCCGAAATTTCTTGTTGTTTCCCTTTGGCGTGACTGAATCCAGATCTTCGTGATTAACCTTTATTTTCCTTCGATGCTTTCAATGCAGCGTAAAGGAGTTTCGATGCAGCGTTCTGGAGTTATCTGTATGTTCATTTTGAATTACGTTTATAACCTCCGAATAAAAATTCGTGGTTCAAAATTACGTGGTGTTGTCCTCGAATCTTTCCTTTGGGGATTGATCCCTCACCGCCACCGATAGCCCGTTTTATGCTCCAGTGCTACGTTAATTAACAATGTATGTTCACACCGAATAAGAATTCACAATGGCCAATTTTTGAAACTTTGTGACAGCAACTTGATTATAGAATGGCTATCTTTTAATCAGTTTAACCAATATTTTATTTAATAGTTACCGTAATAATAATCAACTATAACTCCAGATATCTTAATCCTTTTAATTTAATCATGGTAACAGCATGGGAAGATCTTTAACCCTCCATGTGGCTAATTTTTGCCTCGAAAACTGCCCCGTAGTGGCCAGTCTCTGGTGCAAAAGCCAGTTCCAAACTGTCACAGGGGCAAATTCAGGACAAGGGAATATTTCTTTTTTCTACTTATGGTTTTATTCCCCGTTGGAGTAATCGGGCAGTTTTATCTCGACGAGGTATCTCGTCATTAGCAAAACTGACCATATCAAGACGAACGAGATATCTCGTCGAAACACCTGGAGGGGTAAATTCATGAATATATCTGAACATAATTCACAGATGAAATAATATTGATCTTCAACATTCTGTTGTTGAAAATGAGAAATCAGGAAAATTACTCAAAATAAGTTTCGTCAAATAGGATTTTTTTGAGAAAATATTGTATGCAATAAATTCCATGCCTATTTTTCGATATGTTTTTGTTGGCTGTTTACAAAACAATTAATGTAAATTAGAATCGCATTTATTTACCTTTAGGTTTATATGATGCCAGATTCCTAATCGCAGTTCTCACAGCCTGATTAGCCATTAGTGTGAAGGAAGTTGTCCGGTGATTTGGGCTATTACAATAATTATGGTATTACTAGATTTAATGGACCTAATCTAGTTTCAATGTACAATTTCATCAATTTTCTTAAATCATTAACAAGATCGCTATCCAACCACATGAATTTTTATGTAGTTTTGTTTCATTCCGCACCTGATTTATATTATATTTGTAAATACCTGTCTTATTCAACTAAAAATACTTGTTTTTTTATTATGTATGTTGTATTTGGCATAATATGCACCAATAGGATGTGCCAGTAATACAATAAATAGTATCCAATGAAACATCCGATTCAAATGACATTAAGTAGAAGTACATTTCGTTGTAACTAAGTTGGAAAAAGGTCTGTCAGAACAGGTGCTACACTCTTTAGGTAATGCTATTATCTGCACTATTAAGGAAGGAACACGTTAAGTATTTTCGTGTGCTAGGATATTCTGCATCACTCGATGAATTCACTTTGTTCATATATCCTAAATATACCAGAGGCAGCGGTTTTGACCACTGAGCTTGCAATCTGCGAGTTGTAGGACCTTAGGTTTATTTCTCTCTTCTGTGTCAGAGGCCTGCTGTGGCCGATTGGAAGAGTAACGGATTGGCAACCGGAGGGTAGCGAGTTCGAATCCAATCAAGGACCATCCTGTACAAAGGGGGCTGGATCACGTTACATTTGTCGTGATGGATCTGTGATAGCTAAAGTACGAGACAAATGGCATGGTGTCGATGCTGATGTTCCTGACAGATAAGGTCGATTGTGGTGTTTCCAAGCATGGTGGTTGTTCGTTAGATGGTCCAGCGACGTCGCCGAGTACGCGTGCCTCCTCCTTCTTGCGTCTTCGGTAAGCTCTAGATCTCTCCACATCTGTCATAGATTTTGACTTCTTGGTATCATTTTGATCGTCTTGAACTGCTCTTTCAACCTGTTTACGTTTATTATGCCGCAATTGAAATTTAGTGAGATCCTTCATTGTAAAATCTTCGACATATCGTCAATTTCCACTGCACGAAATTTTCACGCAAATGGTTTAAACTGTCAATTAGTGAAATGAAATTGTAAAACTCGTCGTTCTCTTCAATTTAAGCACGCATTCTCCACGACCCGTCGATTAGAACTGAAGTTACACCGGTTAAACTGGTCGGCGTATGTCCGAAATGTGATTCATTTCCCCACCAAAGGTTAGAGGGGGAGTGGATTAGTGGCTGATCTGGTCAACGCGACCCACTTTCCTCTACCCGATGGTAGGTCATTTATCCCCATAGGCTGATTCCTCTTGGAGTTATGGGGCTTTGAGATATCAACACTTTTCGTGACGCGCAAGTTTCTGCCGATATGACCTCCATACCGATTTTAAAGACGTATGCGCGTCGAAATACCCACATTATGCTCCTATCTGATAGTTAGGTCCTAAGACATCCATTTATAAATTGTGTCAATGGTTTCTGAAGACTTACCACCGGGTGTCCACATTTTAAGTCTATTTCCCAAAAAAACCCGCTCTGGCATTCTGCGTACGACCTCCAGCTTAACACCGGTATCTCCTTCGTACTGCTGTCAACAGCACTTTTCCCGCCCGAATCAATAAGCCCTTGATGGCCGTGCAGGTTGCCACCGGCCGCTCCCAAATCCCCGCGGCCATCTCCGCTTAAACCCCGCCGCAGTTACGAGCCCGGGTCCGGGCAAGATGGGGCCGTTGCCATTCGGGGCACGTCTCGAGGAGCCTCCTCTCGCGCCCCTATTTCAAAAAGCAGACGTCAACACTTTCACGCACCGTTATTAGTTTTTCTTCTCCTGGTCGTGATGAATCGGGAAATGGAGTGGAAATCAGAACACGCCCCACCTCTCCTTCTGGCCAAGGGGGTTGTTTTGGGGAGGAAAAAATGGCGCGTCAATAAATTTGATGCGTTGTGCTGGCCTGGCGATATCTGGAGCAGGGTGGTAGGTGGTTCGAATGGATGTCACCTTCAGTTAGGGAGGGAAGTCGTTTCTGTTTTGACCTCTTGTGTCTCGGTTTCGTAACTCTGTGAAGAGGAAACAGGTTTTTAAAAAGGCGGACGTTAGCGGTGCTCTCTTGAATGGGTGGTTGTGTTTCGATAGCAGAAAAGGAGTAAACTAATCTGATTTATAATTTTAGTGTTTTAAAGGATATTCTTTTAAACCTCTGGGGCCGCTGTACTCTAGTTGGTAGACCAATGGATTAGCAAACTGTGGATTGCGAGTTCGAAGCTCGATCCAAAGTCATAGTGTACATTTGGGGTTGGTGTACAACTGCCGTTGACTCAAACGTTGGCGTGACGTCGAAATTTGGAGAGTGTTGGTGCCAGCTTCAGGTGTTGACCTCGTCATCTGGCCGTGGTAGAAAAAGTACTAGGCGTTGTCCCTTCGGGATTGGTCCCGGACCTTCTCCAATTGCCCGTTGGATTGCTCCAGTGTGACGTTAATTACTTACCTATTACTTGCCTTTTAATCTTACTTGTGGTCGTCTCAACAAGATATCTCGTTTTTAGCAAAACTGACCAGATCTTGATGGACGAGATATCTCGTCATTAGAAGAAAACTGATCACATCTTGATACGGTCATAAAAAAACCCAGCAATATCGTCATGACGAGTTATCTCGGCATTACCAAAATTGGTCAGGTGTTGAAGGACGCGATATCTCGTCGAAGCTATTTGGAAGGTTAAAGTCTACAATTGATATATATTTGGATTCGAAATTGAAAACGTTTGCTCACACACAAATAACTTCCAAGGAGGCTTAATATTTTCTGGGCCATATTAAATTTTTAAACATAATTTTCCGAGACTTTTATAGAAATTAATTAATTGAGTTCATTAAATTTTGGCTTATAATTATCATTTAGGAAAGGGGGTAAATTCGCCTTAAAGTTTTCGCTATAATTATCGACCTCCAATCGGAGAACAATGATCTCGTTGATGGTGATGCATACTTGATACTTGATATACTTGGTCTGCGAAATGCTAGTCCCTAATTCTTCTAGGAAAAGAAATTTTGTTAAAAGCTAATGAAATACTAATTAAAGAAGTTACAGAAGAAAAAGTACTTAAATAAAGAAGTTAAAGAAGAAAAAATTCTTAAATAAAGAAGTTAATAAAGTGCTAACTAAAGAAGTTAATGTAGTTCAATAAAGAAGTTAATAAAGGACTGAATAAAGAATTTAATAAAGTTCCGAATAGAGAAGTTAATATAAAGTACCTAAATAAAGAAGTTAATAAAGTGCTAAATAAAGAAATTAATAATGTAGTTCAATAAAGAAGTTAGTAAAGGACTGAATAAAGAATTTAATAAAGTTCCTAATAAAGAAGTTAATATAAAGTACTAAATGAAGAAATTAATAAAATAGTAAATCAAGAAGTTAATAAAATACTAAATCAAGAAGAGTTAATATAAAATACTAAATAGAGAAGTTTATAAAGTACTAAATAAAGATGTTAATAAATTACTAAATAAGAAGTCAATGAAGTACTAAATAAAGTTGTTAGAGTATAAATTCTTAATAAAAAGTTAATTTACTTTATTCTCGTTTTCAACTTGTCACAAATGTAACTGGATCACTGTCATATCCCTTTTAAAAAGTTGCTATCTGTCCACAAAAGTTTCGGCGACTTGCTCTAGAATAGGTTCCTTACGTTTTAATGATGGCTGCAAAGTAAGGGATTTTTCAACTCGATCAGAAAGGTTTTTAAGTACCTTTTGATTAGTCTTCTAAATCATTTTGAAACTTCAGATCTTACAGCTCTAATAAGTGAATTTTTTTGCTCAATTGAATCGAGAAGTCCAAATGAACTGTTTTTGAAGAAAAAACAGAATCTCTTTACTCTTAAATTTCATATTTATTTTCTTTACAAATAACAAAAAGTACTGTTTATATCTCGCTAGTTTGCTACTTGCTACTTGATTTCAAAATGGCAAACTCTCTTCAGATCAGTTTTTAAGAGCATTTAATCTATTTCCCGTTTTATATATCCGGATTAGATTCTTTTTCCCATGATAAAATTCTTTTGAAGTCAAAGGCGTCCTTAAAAGAATTGAAATATTTGTTTCAGCGATAAAAAGTGCTCTTTTCTTTGCTCTTCACTATCTGGAAGATTTCCGCTTCGGAAATTATTAAAAAGACTTAATGTGATTGGTCTGTTCAAATAACGGCTCAGATTTTTTTTATTATCTTCTATTGGTCAATCTTCAAAATAGAGATAGATAGGAGTGGGATTGAAGGATTTATTTTTTCGAAAGGATATGGATGGTAGTTTTTCCGAAAAAGGAAGAGATATTTTAGCAAAATTTTCGTTCGTGTTACGAGATTTAAACAATGTAGTTAACTGCTTTAATAGATCTTTCAATGTATCGAAGAAAAGTTGCAATTTAAACTATGTAATGTATCTCAATTGCCTTCATTTAGCAAACTGTTGTGATGTACGATGGTTGAGTGAAAGTAAGGTCTACCGCCTGACGTCGCTAGTGGCTGAGGAAGAAAAACGTTTGCGCATGCGCTCTGCAGCTGATGCTGTGTAAAGCGCACGAGCTTAGTATCAGTTCAATGTTTGACGTCCTTGATTAATAGTGTTCGTTACTCATGAGTGTTCAACCAACGTTCCGAAAAAGCGACGATCACAAAAAATTGTTGACGCAATATTTTTAAGAATCAGGCCTGAAATGTGCATCACCATAGTGCAAGGCCAATCGACAAACAATAGAAAACCTGAATGATGGACTGGCATAATATAGCATAGGCATAATATATCATTATATGCCTGCTGGAAACAGTGTTTTCCGGCAGTTTGAACTGAGTTTGAGGGGCGACGAAGAGTGAAACTGGAGTAGGAGTAGAAGCAACGGACTTATCACATAGAACTTCAAACAGTTGGAAGTGATAGGCACCGTATGGGCTATTCAAATATTCATCGTGTATCACCCACGGCAGTGGGAATCGCGAGCGCGATCTAGCTTGTTTGAAAGTGCTTATTCCTATTCATGTCCAGCAGTAACCAATGCAGCAGATCATAGAAATGAAGTGCAACTTCATTAAAACGATGTGGTTCGTGGTTGAAATTCAATGCACGGCTATATATACTTATGGGAAGGATAGGTCACAGACACTGCCGAGGAAAATATCTACATTTTAGTGCATTTACGCAGGGTACATATTTACAAGGAGCAGTTTATATCATTATAGACATAATATCTCGAAGCTCATCATCTTTTGAAACTCTCATATATCCGTGGAACGTCGTCTCACTGCAAGTGGCGTAGTTCAGACCGGAAGTCCTGAGAATGCCCTTGGGCATGCTCCGCTTGTTCACCCATTAGACTTGTTTGTACATCTCCATAATTACTCGCTCGTGCTCCATTCAGTGAATAGTCCTCTACGTACATTTCTACGCTTCTATATTGTAGGTAGGTAGTTAATTAGCATCGCACTGCAGCAACACCGGGGGCTATTGACGAAATTCCGGGATCAATCCCGATGCGAAATATCCAAGGACAATGCCTCGTAATTTTTAACCACGGTCCGATGACGAGGACAGCACCTGAGGCGGCACCTCACTCCCCAAACTTCCACACCACGCCAACGTGAGGACATCTGAGACCACGGCATATTTAACGTGCAGCAGCCCCCGTGTGCAGTGGTCTTCGGCTGGACCGAGTTTCGAACTCGAAATCCTCCGGTTGCTAATCCGTTGCTCTTTCACCTTGGCTACCGCGGGCTCTGTATTGTAAGTTAATATGCGTAGTGGTGGTTAGTTCGCCGCAATGAACATGCACAACGGGCATTTGTACACGTTGTCTCGCATTACTTCAAACTATTTACAACTTAAAACTACCAGATCATGGAATCCATAAGCAAACCCTCCTAATTTATAAACGCGGCCACATGCGGCAAAAATAAATGAATCCTAGGAGATAACGTACGGTATATTCGAATAGTGAAGCTGTGATAAGAGTAGAAGCAGTATCTTTTATCAGAGTTTCAGATAGTTGGAAATGTGATAGACAATTCAACTATTCATCACTGATCATTCATCGAAAAGAACGCGGATTGAAGGCAGAGCCATCTGGGATTTGTCGGAAGATTATCCGGCTTGTTTGTAAGCGCACATTCTCATATCACGTCCGGGTCACCAATTATGTTAAACATGGAAAGACAATGCAACGTCAGTCAACAAAAAGGATTCCTTGATTGAGATTCGTCGCACCGTTACATATTCCGTGTCAGAGTCGTCATCTGACCGTGGTTCAAAATTACGTGGTGTTGTACACGGATCTTTCCCTTCTGGATTGATCCCGGACCGTCGATAATAGCCAGCTGTGTTGCTCCAGTGCGACGTTAATTACCATTACTAATTCCGTATCGGCAAAAAGGGTTAATTCAAAATGGCTACTTCTCGGAACCTTAATCTGAATACTTCTCTTTTACAAATATGCAGATATAAAAAGAAGCATGTTATGATACAGATAGTTGAAATTTATATTTGTAAATTCACCTAGTTTTGATTTTAAGAATATATTATTTTTTTAAATTATAATGATGTTCTTGACTCCTTCGAACTCATCAGCATTTAGACTTACCCCTTTTACCCTTACACGAAAGATATACCTATATGTTGTTGATATTTGTAGTGGTGGTTAGTAGACCACAATGAAAACGTACTGCATGCATCTGTATACATTATTCTCTCTCAATAATGCAAGTTAATTACAGCTTAATACTCCCATATCATTAAATTGCGAAATGTTGCCAAATAGTTTGCATCTTTGGTGCCCTGAGCCATGTGCCAGAAAGAGTGGTGCGTATTTCGTCAACTTATCGCATTCGCATCCATATATTAATGATGTGTCTCCAAGGCAGATAAGCGAGCCTCATTACGCTCATTTATAATTGCAGTACCGTCTACATGCGTCAAAAATAAATGGATCCCCGTAGAGTAAATTCTTCCCCCGGAGTGCTGACCGGTAGTTTTGTTTGAAACAAATAGAATCGAATAGTGAAGCTGTGATAGGAGTAGAAGCAGTGTCTTTTATCAGAGCTTTACCCAATGGTCGGAAGTGTTAGGTATCGAAATTGACAGTTCAACAGTTCTTCGATTGCTGCAAGCCGATTGAAGCGAGCGCCATCTGGGATTTGTTGGAAGCTTGTCCGAAAAAGCGGACGTGCTAATATCACGTCCGGGTCACCAATTGTGGTAAATACACAGAAAAACACTACACCGTCAGTCAACCAAAAAGTATCCATTGGTTGAGGGTGTTCTCGTCATCTGACCGTGATTCAAAATTACGTGGCGTTGTCCTTGGATCTTTTCCTACGGGATCGATCACGGACCATCGCTAATAGCACGTTGTGTTCCTCCAGTGCGACGTCAATTAACTACCTACCAACTTGATTGGTTGGTTTTGGGGTTTTATGTCGCAAGGGCCATGTTTGGCGAGGCAAGACATGAAATATCAAGTAATAGACACACACAATAAGTTTTACTGGATACCGAAGAGAGAAATACACCCAGGGAGAAATGCTGACCTGACAGGATTGAACATGCGCAGCCTACAACTCGAATGTTGCTAGCGCAGTGGGCATATCCACTGAGCTATGATGGCCCTTTTATTGAGATTCCTTACACTGCTGAAAACTTCTATATATTTTTTTATAATAGTGGCTCAATAGACCACATAGACCAACAGTGACCACAATGAAAACGTACTGCATGCATTGGAATAAAGGGTTCTCACAATAATGTAAGATAGTTACAGCTTATAACCCCTATATCATGGAATCGCGAAATGTTGCCAGATAGTTTCCATCTTTGGTGCCCGGGGCCATGTGCCAAAAGGGGAGGGGGTGCTTGATCGTAATTTCCCCATCTTATCGCGTTCGAATCCATCTATTAATGGCGTGCGACCGATGTAGATAAGGGAACCCCCTTGATTTATAAACGCCGCCACATGCGTCAAAAGTAAATGATTCCCCAGAGATAGCGGGAGATAAATTCCTCCCACCCAAAGATTAAGAATCGAGTTGAAGGCGATTCGATTCGGGTTTGTTTTGACGTTTCGATTAAATTGCATCGCGCCTTCTTCGAGTTCTTTTGTGTTTGTGGTGTTTGTTTTTTCAATATCGGGGCCCCAGAAATGAGGAAAGGGGGTTGGTTCCATTTTTGTTCTCTTGGTTTTCGATTGCGAGGGGAATTTTTGAATCATTATGCCCGAAACAATGTAACATTAAACCTTTGCCAAACGCAGGGAGGAATGAAATATATTTTGAAACGTTAGAGCTACCATTTCGTGCTTTCTCTTCGGTAAATAAGATTTTCTTTTCGAACAATGCCCGAACGTTCGAATACAATTTGAGGAGGCACTGACACTCCATCGCTCTGATTCATTTCCGCTGCAAAATAAAGAAATAAGCAATTACTGAACACCACGCCATAAAACCGAAAACTAACCAACCAGATAGAAAGCCCCTATAAAAATTTCCCAAAACCAAACTTTTTATTTGAAATAAATTATTTTTTTTGACCGAACACTGTCCATTTTATCATACTAAAGATTCAAAATTAAGAAAAATTCACTTTCCGAGAGGGGTGGAGGTAGACCCTGATTTTTACACGTTAGCCTGTGTTTTCTTTAGGGAATCTCATGTGGTTAAACCATCCTCTGATAATCACAATCAATAATCAATGTAGGTCTGGTACAATTTAAATCTGTCGTGGCTTTAAATGTCCTCACGTTGGCGTGGAGTGGAAATTTGGAAAGATGGGGGTCAGATCAGATCCACCCCTCTCGTCATCTGATCATATGGTCTTCGAAGATTTTACTTCTGTCCAAATGCAATCGCATAACACGTATCGAGGATATCTTAAAAATGCATTTTATTGTCCTTTGGGTGATGTTTGGTAATCTAGGTAGTATTAACCCATATGCTAGTGTTTTGTAACCACTAGCATATTGCATAAATACGGAATTCATTTTTCGTAAATTTTAGTGAAGTGCTCAAATTGTATGCAAAAAACACGCCAAACTGACGTAACGTTCCGACGTCACTGTAGAAACGCTACCGTCACCAATGTTTAGCTTGAGAAAAATGCCCCTAATATTAAAATATTAACGCCAAGAATCCGTCCTCCATAGCCCAGTTGGAAGAGCAATGGATTAGCAAGAAGAGGGTTGCGAGTTCGAGTCTCGGTCTAGCCAAAGACCGTCGTGTACACGGGGGCTGGATCATGTTAAGCCGGTCGTGAACTTAAATGTTCTCACATTGTCTTAGTGTGGAAATTTGGAGAGGGGGTGCCTGCTCAGATGTTCTCGTTTGAGCTGGCACCCCCTGGTTTGAGCTCGTTCTCAGATGTTATCTAAACGTGGTTCAAAATTACGAGACGTTGTTCTTTGATCTTTCCCTTCGGGATGGATCCCAACCGTTGCCACTATCCCGCTGTATTACTCTAGTGCGACATTAACTACCTACCTACCATCCTCAAATGAAGATAAATCACATTAGGTAAACGAAAGTTTTTCTTTTTTTCCGGTACTTTGTTTATATTTACTCTGAAAAATCTAGCTCTTAAGGGTTTGGACAGCTGGTAAAAGCTGTTTTTTTCATAGGTGGCGATAACGAAATTTTATTTTGGTTGTAAATGTTACAAAAAATTTAGAGGAAATACTTTGAAAATTTAGAAATTTCGACTAGATCTTATAAAACAAAACGGTAGTTGTTTTATTTTATCGTTTTTTCTACGTGAATAAATTCTTAGATTTAAAAAGCCAATATAAAATTAGATTTAAAAATTAACAAGGTTAAAAGTTAAAGCTAACATAAAATAAGATTGTTATAGATTTAAAGCCAACATAAAATAAGATTGTTATAGATTGAAAGCTAACATAAAATAAGATTGTCATAGATTTAAAGCCAACATAAAATAAGTTTTAAATCAAAATGAAAAGTTTTAAAATAACTTTAATGGGTACCTTTGTTTAGGAATGACTGGCATTCGCCTTTTAGATTTGTACAACATTGCATTACCCTTTTTCTCTCTTGAACTGAACATATGTGATCAAACAACAGTTATTCGGGACACTTCAACATTCGTCTCGTCAAACTCTGATCAAACATTCCAGCGTAAATATCCAATTTTGCAAAACTCGTATCGAATCCAGTAAAGGTTCAGACATTTTCTTAAGAGATTAATTGTAGCTAGAATGCAGTTATTCGAAGAATCCTGAGTGACATTTCCCAAGATTTATTGATCTCGGCACTCGGAAATATTCCCAAATATCGCAATCAAAGAGCCCGGGCACGTCTTACCCAGACACATAATAATTAAAGAGCGAAAGTTCCCAGCAATCGTAACGCAAGGGTAAACAGGCAGAACCTTTGTTTCTCCGCCTTCCATCATGATGAAATGACACGTTTGTAAACACGTTATGTAGATTTCGCTTTTGCAAGATGCCCGGGCACCTTCCACAACCGAACTTCGATATAAATTGTTTTTCGTTCGCAGTTTTCCCATTTAGCACGCCTGATAAAATATTTGCGTTGTTGCTTCTATGGTACTTCGTTGCATCCACGGAAATAAGTTAAAGTTCTACAACAGTAAAATGTTATTACTCTGTTCTCTTGAAATTGTCTGAACACATGCGTGTTTTGAATTTGGTTTCTCGTTTACAATGTTTCATATGGGCTGTTGACATTTTTCGTCCGTCGTATACATTGGGGTTGCTGACGTTAAATCTGTCGTGAGCTCGAATGTCCTCACGTTGGCGTGGTGGAGTGGAGTGCCAGCTCAGGTGTGTTTCTCGTCATCTGAATGTGGTTCGAAATTACGAGGCATTGTCCTTGGATCTTTCCCTTAGGTATTGATCCCGGACCGTCGCCAATAGCTCGGTGTGTTGCTCCAGTGTGACGTTGATTAACTACTTACCTACAGAGAATTTCCGCTTTAACCCATTAAGGGCCGGAATTCAACCATGATGTTCATTTGAAAAATATTGATTGTTCCCATCTTCTACAGTCTATAGAAGGGTGCTGAAAAATCTTTGTAATTATTATTATTTATTATTTTTATTTATTTTTTATATTAAAATTTTTTAATTATTATTTTTTAAATTTTTTATTAATATTTTTATTTATTATTATTATTATTATTTATTACTTTTTAAAAATTATTTTTATATCTTTTTTAACTTTTTCCATCTATTTTTATATTATAGTTAGAATACATAATAAATAATTTGCTGAGTAAAAGAATAACTTATTTACAATGGTCATGGGTTTAAAGCCATATAAATATGCGTCCCAAAAAAGGGACGTTGGCCGTTAATGGGTTAAAGAGTTCGTTGCTGACATATTTGAAGTTTTAATAAGTGGGTTACTGCCCACAAAATCTTAGGAATCCTTTGTCTAGGATATTGCAGAAGACCTGGAAACCGAGTGTTCATCGCTCTGTTCAATAAGCTACGCATGGATGTTCATAATACTTCAAAATCCACTTTCAGACGAAAGTCCCGATATGTTCAGATCTTGTATTGAAAACAAAAGGACTAAAAATAGTATAAACCCAACTAACCAACTAAAATGTTATATTGTCTCATTATCTGTGTTAATTTGTAATTAATTAAGGTTGCACTTGAGCAACACGGGGGTTTATTGTTGACGGTCCGGGATCAATCCCCAACTGAAACATCCAAGGACACCACGTAATTTTGAATCACGGTCAGATGACGAGGTCAAAACCTAAACTGGTACCCCACTTTCCAAACTTCCACACCACGCCAACGGTAGGATATTTGAGGCCACGACAGGTTTAACATGACCTCCATGGACCGAGTTTCGAAATCGCAACATTATTTGAGGAGTATGAGCAGCACAAAAAGCAGATATCAGCTACGTGTAAGATTTCACCCAATCCCTAACTGATGTCAAACTAGGGATGATTCTTGCAGCAATTCTCTTTTATCTGATCGAATCAATCAAGTTCATTTTATTGAAGCTATCCGGGGCCGATTTAATGTGTCCCGCGAGACTATTTGGTACCCTTCCTCCAGATAAAGGATGTTTACTTAAGGATCGCAAACTAAAAGAAACATGAAAGAAATTGGGGCGCTCTTTCGAGGGAAATGGCTACACTTTACTGTAGAATTACCGGACTGCGATTAGTTAACGTTGCAGTTAACGGCGTTCCACTGACAGTGAAATAAAACATGGGCGAGTTTCGTTCCTGGTTTTTCGAAACAAGTGCTTCATTCATTATATCTCTTTATGCTGCGGTGTATTGAAGGTTTTAATTATCTAGTTTTGTTATAGATGTGCTTTTATAACGTGTGCATTCATTTAATAGATTCGTTTTATATATCTCCTGTCTAAACTTTTCCCCATTTTTATTTAACCTAAATCCTTGCCTATTTGGGCGGATGTAGCTCAACTGGAAGAGCAACGGATCATCAACCGGTTGCGACTTCGAAAGACGGTCCAGCCCAAAGACCGTCGTGTACACGGGGGCTGGAGCATGTTAAATCGGTCGTGACCTCAAATGTCCTCACGTTGTCGTGGTGTGGTAATTTGGAGAGGGGGTGCCAGCTCAGACGTTCTCGTTATCTAACCGTGGTTCAATATGATTTGTCAGCCTTTCATAATGATGGTGGAATTCCGAAATTCGCATTCCTGGTGCAAGGTGCAGCAAATAAAAAATATCGATAAAAAACTGACTGCATTAATACGATGTATGTCATTTTTTAAAGAAAATGAGCTTAAAGGACATTCAAAATCACTCCAAAACTCAAAATCGACTTTTGTATATAGTCATCTCCGTATCAGTTTTCTTGGGTTTGTCTTACCTATAATATGTGAAATGGATCTAAAGTAAATTGTAGAAGCTATATAAATCTGTTTTAAAAATTGTTTTGCGCTCGCTTATTTTTTCTCTATATTTGCATTTTCTATGACAGAAAAGCGATTTTTTGGATCACTTTCAGTCGAAGTTTAACCAATCAAACCCGGGCAACGTCGGGTAAATTCAGCTATTCTATATATAAAGAAGAGTTGGCGTCTGTCTGTTCTCTATACAAATCTACACCGTTTGACTAATCCTCACCAAATTTGGTACAATTATTCTTTAGAAACCCTGCGTTTAACGTAAGCTATACATTTAACTTCCTTTCGATTTGCCCTGGGTCTGCAAAGGGGACGAAAAGCAATTCGAAATCCTCATAGGAATAACATTGAGTATTTTTACGGTAACTGGAAGACCAATTCTCACCAAATTTGGTACTTTCATTCTTTAGAATAGAGAAAACATAGGCATTCTTAGAGGAAACAGGCTATATATTAATCCCGTTCGGATTTGTCTTGTGTCTGCGAAGGGACTAAAATTAATTCAAATCCCTATAAGAATAAAATTGACAAATATTAAGATGAATTACAAACAATTCAACCCGAGCAATGCCGGGTAATTCAGGTAGTAAAAGTTTATAAGAGGAAACATCGAAACTCCTGTGTATGTATATTTAGTTTCTAATACGTGGCAATGTGAAGATGCACGTAAATATAAATTTTAATGTGGTTACTCTTCTAGAATGATTTTCCTAACAAATACTAAACTATTCTGAACAGAAATGAATGAGATCTAAATAGAATGTAATCAATTTAAAGATGCTCCTCTAAGAAAAACATTATTTTATATTTTCAAAAATAATAAGATTCAAATATGATCTTTCGTAATTATCGTAATTATATATAGAGTAAAGAACGTTGAGGATAAAAGACTAAACTTATGAAAATATGTTTACTTGAACTTTTCTAATTACAATCATTTCTTGTTTTCTTAAATTTGCGCTTGATTTCATTATGAAGTACAAAATTAAAAATTTTCTTCGAATAGTAATTTATGTTATATATTCGTCTCAAACATTTCTACCTAAGAATATGCTCCTTCATAATGAGTTTATGTTTTGAAATTAAATTACGAAGTATAAAAACTATATAATGCACCATTACATATTTTAATTTGTATCTATATCTTTGTTGTAATACGTTTTCGTTTTTCTTTAGGTAAGAAATGCTTTGTTTTCGGAATCCATTATGAGTGTCTTTTGAACAGGTAAAGATTTTATATTTATTCTCTTTTTACAATGTTAAATTCTTTTATGTTTTGATGTGAAAGAAGAAAACAATGGAAGCCTATACGATATCGTGTAAAAGGAAATATTTTCCATTTACTGATTGTTTTTGATTTGCGGGTAGTTTGAAAATTAAAAGGACGATTTAATAAAATTTAATGTCCAAGTACTTGTAAGGTATTTACATACATGTATAGCATAAGCTTAACACATTTAATTGCGAATAGAAGCTATAACGTAATGCATTTTTTTAATTATATTTCTTCTAAGCAAGTGATGAAACATAACGTATTTTACCTATATTAAACTTTACTTTTATTACCAATTATATCAATTATATTATATTAAAAACATTAAAAAATATAAAGAATAAAACTTATTAGTTTCATTACACCAACAGAGCGAATCCTTAAATATAAATCAACGAATGAGAATCTTATATGGCAGTTTAATTTGCGCATGAAAATGTATAAATAATTCCGGAAACATTGCATTTTACAATTTAAAGCTATCCATCCAGATTCTCCAATTAGTAAAACAATTGGTAGTTTGAATGACGCGTCGTAAATTAACATTTTCTTATCTTGTCTACGAAAGAGACTGGAACTATAATCTACCTAAGATACTGAATGCACATAAATTCTTTTTTCTGTACTTGGAGAGTACTTAATGGGGGCATTTGATATTCCATGAGTCTTCATTAAGGTTGCGAAGAACTTAAAACTATTTCTGTAACCAATATATGAAGGACCCACTTACAAAGCTGTATTTCTGCTTTTAACTTTAATTCACAAATGACAGTAACGATACTCCAGCGAAATTAATGAAACGGCTCACGTTTGCATTGAAAACATACAAAAACGTATGAGCTTGTTGGTAAAATAAAACATTGCATCATGCGTAAGTGAATGGTACCCCGATACTTTGCCACTTATACAAAAGAACCAACTCATACTTTAAGAAAAGTAAGTGACGGTAAAAAATCTATCCATCCATAATTCAAGATCTCATCAATCTTTTCTTGGCCACGTCGCTCATAATTTTTGACGCTTTCCAATCCACGGCTTTGTGGGGGATCACTTCAAGAACCAAGAAGAAAAAGCAAGCGAAAATATTCCGGAAAAGAAATCAAAATCCTGCCCAAGTTCCAAGCAAAACCCCTTTTATTCAGGAACGCGCCCTTGCATTAACCGGAATTATAGAAACAAGCAATCGCACGCGGCTCCGAATAAGTATTTAAATGAAATTTCATCCTTAAAATCCCCCGTCTTACTGCATTATTCATTTGCATTGAAGCCGCTCAGTAAACCGTAGCGGACTTTTCATCGCGAAATCTACAACGCTAGAACAAACCATCCATGCCGGGTGGTCTCTTTGAAAAGCGATGCATCTGGGACAAAAAATAAACACTCATCAGCGTTTCCCTCTGCATGGAATAAAACATGTTCATTAAACGCGGCTCTTTCATCCCAGAGAGTATGACGTTCCTGAAACTCAAAACTTCGTTATCGTCTATTCAGCTCCGAAAAAGGTCTTTTCAAATCCACTCCCAGATCCCCGGCCCCAACGGAAAGAAAAGATCACAGTCCCAGAAAAATATGTCTTCTCCGGAAAAGTCGGAATTCGCAGGCAACAAATCTGCCAGATTATGTCTGTTCCCTTTCTTTCCCCCGTTACTTTGTGAGCAGTAGGGAAAAGTGGCCGCTTTGACGTTTAAATCTAAGCGATTTGTCAGAGATTATGCGAGGGAAGATATTATCAGAGAAAAGGACTTTTCGAGGCTGATCTTCTTATTAGAGGATTTAATTTCCAAATGCAGGGAAGGGTTTTGTCTTGTTTCGAGGCTTTTTGGAACGGATTTGCTGAGACGTTTTCCATTTGAGTCGTCCGTCTACCTAATGACATGCTTTTGAGGGATGGGATGTCCTTTTGAGAGCATTAAATGATGCCGCATTAGCATTGATTCGCGAATTAACTTTTGTTGATGTTTTCCTGATTGGCGCAAATAGCAGAGCTTATATGAGGCTGTTAAATTCGAATGCTTGTGTGACTTAATGACTTCAAGCTTTAAAAAATAAACATAAAGCCTTTGCGATTTGCACTGTATGTACTGGAACTGGATATTTGTTAGTGGTATTAAGTTTGAGATTTTTAAATGTTTATCACACATTCTCGACACGATTTATCTCATATTTATCGTATTCATTGTAGTTTTTAACTTTGATTCCTAATAAAATAGACATTAGTATTGTACTCTCATTTATGAATGTGGAAGCATGTTTGTTATTTTCAGCAAAAAGTTCTATGTGGGAAAAATACAAAGTTCTACTGAGGAAATAAATTTAAAAAAACTTAAATAAAGTAGGCTACCTACCTGTTATAGTGTCATAACGGGTCCGCCACCTAGTAAGCCCCGGTTTCGAACCCGATTTGTAAGCGCATGGACAATGGTGATTGTCTCTATGAGCAACGGCGGCTTATCCACTGATGTGGAAATAGCCACTTATTTGTCCCTCATGGTACCAAATGCTGAAGAGGTCAGTGGTCGGGTGTTAAAAAAACTTTAGTATAGCAAGATGGGGATATTTGAGCCCTATTATAAATCGATACAAAATAAATATTTTAATAAGTGAATATAAGCATAAAATTAATCCGACCTTCATTCGAAGTAAATTTTAAGAAAATGTAATTTGAATAATGATTTATGTTTTAACCCAAGTTACGACAAGATATCTCCTCCATCAAGATCTAATCAATTTTGCTAATGAAACGATATCTCGTCATCAAGATAGTGCCGATTTTTGGATGATGACGAGATCAAGCTCTGGTCAGTTTTCTTCTAATGACGAGATATCTCGTTCAACAAGATCTGACCAATTTGCTAATAAGATTCAATACCTCGTCGAGACAAACACTAGGAGGATTAATTCGGCCAGATTCAGCGATATACCAGTGATATATATCAGTTCGGTAGATATATTTTAGAATATGAAATTTTCATTCTCACACATTTTATAATCAAGGTGAATGTGGATAGAGCTGTGGTGTTATGGAGACGGAACCATGGACGGATTACGATGGTATACAAACACACTTGAAGAATTTTCATGTATTGGTAAAACCGGATTTTATAAATCATGCTTGAAAAATAAAATGCAGGGGTTTTCAAAATTTCATGTGTGCAGAATATACAAGGAGGTAGGAAGCATAAAATTAAACCGTAATTACGAAGGAACCAACCGGATGGGTTCGAGGGCTGACTAAGGTGCTAAAACATTTGTACTAGCCCTAACTGATATGGGTATACAACCATTAACATTGGATCATTTTTAATTATTCGAAACAATTTAAAACGCATATCAAAGTGATAATAATTAGGATAAGTAATAATTTGAAACAATCGTGGGAACTCAAAATAACATTTATATTCGTAAAAGAGCTGATATACGAAATTAGGAAAACAGAAATTTATGAAAAATATTGGAATGAATTCAGATCGCCTTTCCCACCATAAAACAATAAATTTAGACTATTTCAAATGAATTTAAGAGACTTTTCGACTTTATCCCTAAGTGTACAGCAGAATACTTTGAAAGTATGGATAACCACATTTTTAATCGACCCTTTTCAGTAAACTACATTTGATGCTCTTCCTGACAATCACATAGGCAAGAGAAGTAGATAAAAATAAAGTTCGGTTTTTAACTTTCAAGTAATACATTTTAAAAGTTCGAAAAGTGCATAAAATATGACTATTAAAAGAGTCAACTGTTGACCCTCTTGGAGGTTACTCACCTTGTAGTGTCCAGCTTCTGGTGCAATAACCTATCCCAAATTGTCACCAGTTCTAGGCAAGGGACAATTTGTTTTTCCAACTTGGTTCTTCACTACTCCTTGGAATAATAGGGAAGTTTTGTGCCTCGATGAGGTATCTTATCAATAAAAAAGCTGACCAGATCTTGATGGACGAGATATCTCGTCGAAACCATTTGGAAGATTAAAAATAGTGACATTGAAAGGTAAATAAATATTCATCTGTGAAGGGAGTTTAAACACTATACTCTAGTTTAGGTATTGGTTGTAGGAAAAGGCTCAAATCTCGCTGTAGCATTAACTGAAATATGTGCAGATCTGATTTTTCACTCTTGGAAGCCTCTTTGATATCTTATCTTTAAACATTCATCAACACTGCGAAAAGTTGTGCATCAGGTTTCCATCGAAATATAAATCTCTATCAGAGGTAGAGAGATATTAACTACTCATTAACAAGACTCTTCAAACCGCATAATTTCGGAAAGATCGGAAATGGACGTCGCTGTTTGTTCTGAATTTTCTAGCAAAATTTGATCTAACAACCAAAGACCGTCTTGTATGGGGGGGGGGGGCTGCCACACTTTAAATATGCCGTGGCCTCAAATATCCTCATTGCCGTGGTGTGGATGTTTGGAGAGGGGGTGCCAGATCGGGTGCTGTCCTCGTCATCTGACCGTGATTTAAAATTAGGTGTTTCCTAAGATATTTTCCTTTGGGAATTTCCCTGCTCCAGTGCGACATTAATGCAACCCTCTATCAGAGAGAAGCATATTATTTGGTACGCATTAACTGCTTATTGCCAGGCCGCTTCAATCCGCGAGCTTTCGGAAGTTTGAAAATGGACATCGCTGTCTGTCAGAGTAACGCGTACCACATGTCCCACGCCGCACGACAACAAACTTGATAGCAAATGTTTTACGACGTTAACAAAGCTCCCAGCGAGTGATTGAACATCGCAGATAAGCGCCCGAATAAAAGCACCAGCCCATCGAAGCGACAAACAAGCACTCTAAACAGCGCCCTTAAAGCTTCATTTAAGATTTAAATACTCTGATTAAAATCGTTATCTTCCCTCCAAAACGCTTGATTTTAATTTCCTCGGATTGGTTCGCCTTTTTTGCGTTTGTCTGTCTTTCATTATTCTCCCCTCGAATCAGGAACATCGGTAATTAACGGCGCATCCAGTCTTGCATTCTGAAATGGTAACAAATGTCCCCGCCTAATGAATCCCTCTTATCACAAGGAATCCCGTATAAATGGGAGCCCAGTTCTTCACCGTGGCGGGCTGCCAAGATCGCGCATATCTGCGTTTGGATTTTCCATTTAAATTCACTTTCGGATCGCCTTTTAAAAGAGCTCTGAATAAATAAGAAAGGACGACAATCAATACTAGAAGTGAGGCGAGAAAAAGTAACGAAAGTTCTGGGGTAATGAAAAGATTTAATGATAAGTAGTTATTAGGTTTTGAGTTTATTTATTTTGCGTGTGTCCTCTTCGGAGGATTGCGCTTTGCGATGCATATTTTAAAAGGGGGTATTCATTCGTTTCTGCTGCTGAGTTCTTTGGTTTCTCTTTTTTGGCGCCTGGAGTTTGATAAATTTTGAAGAGTTTGTCGCTAATTGCTGTTTGGAGATCGTTTCTCTTGTAGGGGCCTTTTTAGTGCCGAGGATTAACCTTTTCAAAGCCCGCGTCGGGGGATCAATTATCGGCTTGGCCCGATATTTCTTCACTCTTATTTTTGCGTGCTACGGTTAAATATTTTGAGAGGGAGTTTAAGTCGCCATTTTTCAGTGGAAGTGGTTTCGGGTGTTTCTTCGTCGGACGGACTGATATTTGCTTTCCTGCTGATTTATGAATTGCTCTCTGCAAACGTGAAGTCTGAAGGGAAATGGGTAAAAGAACCGATTTTCGCCGTGGTTTTGTTTCTGCTCATACAGTATGTTTCAAAACTTTCAGAAGGGGTAGGGGACCGTTGTGGCTCAGTGGGTATGTCTACTGGGCTAGCAACATTCCAGTTGTAAGCGACGCCTGATTCCTGTCAGGTGCATTTCTTCCTGGGTGTATTTCTCTCTTCTGTGTCAGTAAAAACTTTATTTGTGTGTGCGAGGTTCTTTGGAGATCACACCGTGGAGCGTTGGCCCGTAGGAACCATTGGATCCCTGGCGGGGATGTCCTTGAACGGTCATCCGGGTTAGTAGAAAAAATAGAACTAACTGTAGGGGTGAAAAGAGACTGGACTAGCGGAGACAGGAGGACGGACATGCGAGGGTCTTTGCAAGATATTGAGCTGTAAATATACTTATTTACGTTATGCAAATAAAGTCATTTAATCAAGTACCCATGAAGAAACGTCACTCTCTGGTAATGGATGAGAAAAGAACCAACACGCGTAAAACTTTTTTAAAATGTCTATTACTTGATATTGTATGTCTTGACATGGCGACTGTCGGTCTGCTACAGAGATGGCTCCCAGATCTTAGGATCAATAGCAGACGCGTTCTACTCATGTTAAAATGAGATAAGAAAGAAGGGGTAGGAACTCAAACGCAGCCTATTCACATAGTGGTGTATGCCCGCGTTGTTACTTCTCAGACTTGATGGATTGACCGGGATCGACCCATGGGTCATCCCATTCTTCATGCGTTGATTATTTCCTCAGCTGGTACTTCAAAGGAGATGTGTATGACTCCCATTGGCTCTGAAGCTGACTTCATTTCTAGAGTGAGCAACGGAGGGTTGCGAGTTCGAATCCAACCAAAGACCGTCGTGTACGAAGGGGGTTGGTGCACGTTAAATCTGTCATGGCCCCAAATGTCCTCACATTGGCGGGGGTGTAAATTTGAAGGTAGGTAGGCAATTAGGGTTATATGGCGAAAATCCAAAAGCGGACAGGTTACGCCGTGGAAGTTTGGAGAGCGGGATGCCAGCTCAGATTAAATCTCGTCATTTGACCATGGTTCAAAATTACGTGGTGTTGTCCTCGATCTTTCCGTTAGGGTTTGATCCCGGACTGTCTCCAATACCCCGTTGTGTTGCTCCAGTGAGACGTTAATTAAATACCTACCTATCCATTCTTCACGCGTTGATTATTTCCTCTGGTATTACCTCAAAGACTATGCGTACGACTCTCATTGGCTCCGAAGCTGACGTCATTTCGAGGGTTCCGACAGCAACAGCAGGTTTCAATGGTCAGGAACTTTTAAACATGTACACAGTTCATTCTCGAAAGGAGTTGCTGTGGCTGAATGGATTTGCTCTCTGAGTCAGCAACCGGCGAGTTGTAGGGGGCGCAGGTTCGATTCCTGTCACGTTCTATTTCTCTACTGTGTCAGTGGAAACAATCCTTGTGTGTATGTCCAACTTGATGTTTGGCTTGTGTTTGACCAAATACACTATATGGACAAAAGTATTTGGACACCTCATGTTTTTCAGAAAAAGTGCTTTATTATTCTATTTAGTAACGGGTAGGCCCTCCTTTTTTTGGATAGTTTTGGCACTAACGGAGCTCCCAGATGCATTTCCAAACTCTACAGCGATCTCAGAAGTGCGCGACTTCTTGACATGGCATACCAAGCATCTTCTGTCACGTTCTGTCAGTTTATGTGGTCGTCCGTGGGACGGTTTTTTGCTGTTGTTGCTCCGTCTTGCTTCCATCGCTTGATAACATACGCTACACTCGATTTCGGAATATCCAGTTTGGATGCAGTAGCTCGTACAGAAAGATTACGCAAATGACATCCTATGACAAGCCCGCGTTGGAACTCGGTAAGTTCATATCCACGTGGCATAGCTCCACTAGAGTGAATACAAAATTAGCTGCATTTTATTTTACCCATGCCCTTCCCAGCATACCGTGCGGCAAACTCAGTATTTGCATATTCGCCGATTTTCTGTAGTGTCCAAATACTTGTCCATATAGTGTATGGCCCTTTTGTCATATGAAACTCAACAAACCAACCATTTGCCAACGCTGTCGGTCGTGCCTCACTGTTGGTTTTTGAAGCTTCTGTGTTAATTATGTTTTTTGTGTTTAAAATAGATTAGGCATCTTGTTTTTGGTTCTTATTAGTGATTATCTAATAACCAAAACGATGTTACTCATGAAGAATAACCCATTGAATGGTTGAAACCCATTTTTAAATTAAATTTTTGTTAAATTAATTATAAAATATAATTATCTTAATTTTTTATGTAATTTTGAGTAACATTTTTGTGCAAACATAACTCGAAAGAAAATTCATGCCTTCTTTATAGAAACTTACTCGACACATTTATTTACGCTGGAGCTTTTTTATAGAAAAAATTCTTCATAAATCAAGCTTTATTTTTTGTGTCTTTCTAATTCACAAAACTTTTTGGCGGCCCTTTAATTCAATCAGCCGCGTATCGAACCGGCGTAAATTTCTTAAAAACATGACCGGAAACGCAATAAACTTCTGCCTTTAAAATTATCTTTAAAAAACGCGTTGAAAGAAGAGGTCGTGAAAAGAATATATGCCCGGGCGTTTTTATTGGACCGAGGAAATTAAATTACTGCCCGCGAGCAGTAAGTCACAAATTAAGTCGACTAATAGCAATTAAGGGAACACTAAAAAACGCCCCGCTTCAAAAAGAAGCGAAATATAAAAAAAAGACTCACACGTTGAGGGCAAAAACACGCGCAAAATTTATTTTTCGATGAAAGTGCGCCTGGCCGTTACTTGTAATTATACACCACGTAACGGTGCCATAATTTCAAGCTGGACTTTTTTAAGAATGCAAACGACTTTAAGAAATCGTTTGGTAATATTCCATTTCACCCTCTCGTGACGCGAGGTGCTTCTCGTAGCATCTTTTCTCCTCCTTACTTCACTTCAGTGCCAACTTTTTCTTTGCGCCTTCGATATTTTTTCGCTCTTCGTACATCATGATCGCTTGGGGGAGGGGTGGGCGAATTCGGGGCCATTTTTATGCGACCCGGGAGGGACATAGTGACCCGGGCATCCCGACTCGTGGCTCCCCTTTACGAGGCTGAATACATTACTCTCGATCCAGCACACGACTTTGTTCGAGACCATGGACTCCATGCATTCAAATTTGTTCTTGCGTGATCGTTTGCTGCCGTAGACGTTGCCATCCTGGGAAATGAAAATTCGCTCTTTTCCCTTTTCCTAGACGCACTGGAGAATGCGAATGTGGCGTTATGCAGCCTCGTTTTGCATTTTTCATCATCACCCAACTGGTGGGGTTTCGAGTGAGAGTAATTTTATTATGTGTGAATATTCAGTTACTTGGTATATACATGTTCTATACTTAAGCCTGTCTCAGTAACTGAGAAGTTCAAAACAATGTGTGAGATCTATTTGCCTTGAAGAGTGTTTAAATATAGATTTAGCGCAATCATTGTCGGTCCAATTTGTCATCGTTATTGTGAAAAATTGTCCGTTAAGCGACAAAACAAACTAATCATGTTATAATGAAAATCAAAAAGCACCAACTCCCCCACCGGAGGGTTGCGAGTTCGAAACTAGGCCCATCCAAAGACCGCCATGTATACGGGGCTGGTGCACGTTAAATCTGTCGTGGCCTCAAATATCCTGACGTTGGTGAGGTGTGGAAATTTGGAGAGTGGGGTGTTCGCCTCGTCTTCTGGCCGTAATTCAAAATTACGAGGCGTTGTCCTTGGTTATTTAGATTCAGGATTGATACCGGACCGTCGTCAATAGCTCGTGTGTTG
Source organism: Meta bourneti (assembly GCA_933210815.1). Classification (NCBI taxonomy): domain Eukaryota; kingdom Metazoa; phylum Arthropoda; class Arachnida; order Araneae; family Tetragnathidae; genus Meta; species Meta bourneti. The sequence continues at coordinate 12,254,448 of OW119929.1, forward strand.
CTCCAGTGCGACATTAATTACCTACCTACCTAGTTAACAGATATTGGTAACCCTGGCAATGAAGTGATTCATTTAGCTGTAAAAGTGACTTAATTTATTTGATACAGTTATCGTTTTAAGGGTGCTTTTTATAATCTTTACAGCATTCTTTACATTGTTTCCTCCAGGGAGTTTACTTACTTTAACTCTCCTGGTGATTTATCTTCGAAAACTGCCTTCCAGTTACCAGCCTCTGATTAAAAACCTGTTCCAAACTTACAATTTGTTTTCCCTACTTGGATCTTTATTCTCCTTAGAGAATAGGGCAGTTTTGTCTCGACGTGATATCTCGTCATTCGCAAAAATGACACGATCTTGGACGAGCTATTTCATCGAAACCAATTTTAGGGTTAAGTGAACACGGGCATCACAACCCTGAATTACCCCCGGTGTGATCTGTCCTTTTTCGTTTTACCTTCATCTCTTCATATGCGTGCTTTTGCCTTTTTTTCTTTCCTCGTTGCATTTACTTGATAGTGTTTGGCGAAGGTTGACCCATTACGGTCCTTGCGCCATAAATTTTCAACCAACAGTAATTTTACCTTGGTAAAATTGTGGAATGAACATATCTGTGAAAGGCTGTCAATTTTATAAAAATAATTGAAAGTGCTAAATCATTTTAACTACACTGAACAGATCATTCAAAATGCATCTTTCTTTATCTGATTCGATGTCAAAGGGCTTGGCATGTAAGGAAATTCTTTCTACGAAATACATTTTAAGTGACTGTTCAAATTTTAACATTCATCAACTACGCCCTTTTCGGTACTTCAGATTATAACATCCACCCACTCTTAAAAAAATCACTAGAATTTGTTTTTATATCTTTAGATATTAATTTTGGTACTTTCATTTGAAAGTTTTGAATTAATTGTTTGTAATGTAGTGGGTTCGAACATTTAATACTTATCTTGTGTTTGGCGCAGCAGTGCTTGCCGATTGAGCTCTTGCGTCATGAACCTAACCCCAAACCAAAATTAAAGTTAAGTTTGTTACAAGTTGCATGACCCAGTTACCTGATACTTTATTACTCTAGAAAATAATTAGCATTCATGAATAACGGAGTTGATTTTTCTGATTCATATTGTTATCTAGTTTTGTTAAGTATCATAAGAACTTTGTGACTCAAAAGTAATTCACTCTAAACTGAGTAAACACGAACAAACACAAAACTCAACAATTTCACTCAAATGACTGACTCTGACGTATCATACAACACGAACGGTTCTCACAGACGACCGCATAGAGCACAACACGAGGGAATGATGTGCAACACATATGCGGCGAGTCAGACCCCACCGCAACAACCCTCCCAGATGGAAGATGACGAAAGAATCAGAAAAGATGATAAAATTTTTAAGGAAGATTTCGGAACACGCGTGACCTTCAAATAGTTTCTGTACCGCTTTACAATTCATGCAGGCGTAAATAGTGACAATAGCCAATCCAACATGATCGATTTAAATATACTGTTGTTTTGACTAGCTGGACACTTTCAGCGCCCTAACGAAAGATGTGGATGGCGTTACAGAGCACTGACCCCACTCGGCCGATAATGCCTCATGAAAGAATATGGTGTGGCTTATCTTTCTTGTTTACAACTGATTCTTTCCCGTGCAAAAGCTAGATGAGAGTTTGAAGGTCGATGTGTCCGATCGAAAGTTTTGAAGCTACTGAAAACTCATATCAAGTTTCAATTTGTGGATAGGTAGGTAGGTGAGTTAACGTCGCACTGGAGCAACACAACAGGCTATTCTCCACGGTCCAGGATCCATCCCGAGTTCTAATCCAACTTAAGACCGTCGTGTACAAAGGGCGCTGGTGCAATTTAATTAAGCCATGGCCTCAAATGTCCTCACGTTGGCGTGGCGTGTAAGTTTGGAGAGAGGGGTGCCAGCACAGGTATTACCTCGTTATCTGACCGCGATTCAAAATTACGTGGTGTTGTCCTCGGATCTTTACCTTCAGGTTTGATCCCGGACAGTCGCCAATAGTCCTGTTGTGTTGCTCCAGTGCAACGTTAATTCAATACCTATGTACCTACAGGAATCTATCCTCAATGGATAGATCCAAGGACAACGTCTCGTCACCAAGGACAACCGGAGAGTTGAGGATTCGAAACTCGATCCAACCAAAGACTGTCGTGTATGTGTTGGCTGGTGCATGGTAAATCTGGTGTGACCTCACGTTGGCGTGGTGTGGAAGTTTAGAGAGTGGGGTGCCGGCTCAGGTGGTGTCCTCGTCATCTGAACGTTGTTTTTTTGTTGTTGTTTTGATAAAACGTCTCCTGTTAATTGGAAAGGCAGTCCCCTGTGAATTCAATCAGATAAAATAATACGCGGCCAACCCCATTCAGAAAATTAAATTTTCACTCGCCAATTTAATTCCTGGTCCGAATTCAATCAATTCGGTCCCACGCCATCCCGTTCTAGTGCAACTTGAAGCACCCCCGCGTACTGCATCATTCCCGAAAAGAACAGCCACAAAAATGAAGGTCCCCAACCGAATTAAAATTTCATCTTGTCGAGGGGGACGTGCTTTTAATGAAACGCGGAACTGCAATGAAAACAATTTCCCAATCGACCCGAGCTACTATGTTCCCAATCGAAGTTGGAGGCAAAGTTGGGCAAAGCACCTCCGGAGAAAAATCCACTGCGGCAGGGTCGATTCAACGAAGCCCGCGTGTGTTCTGAGAAAACAAAACTTTCCCACTGTCAACACATTTCGCGACGCTTCCCTTCATTTCTCGCCGGTCATCCGAGCTGCTCTTGCGGATGGATGGGCTCTTCTCCGCCGGGGCTTTCTGATGCTCGTTCCGTTGGGGATGAATGGGGTTTTGCTGCTCGCTGACCTCATGAAGCCTTTATTTGAAGCATAGCATGCAGATGTCAGCCGTGGTTTTTTTTCGAACGAATCGAACTTTTTTCGAGCACTTAACCCTCTGTGGTGTTCGCGCGCATATATCGGTTCTGTAAGTTGCAGTCTTCCCTGCATAGCTTCCAATCACTTTTAACCTTCTTGACAGATATAATTATTCTTTCGACCATTATAGATGGGGTTATTGAGTTATGTGTGTAGTCGGGCTTTAGCAATACTTCATTACTCCCTACAGAGTTCCAAATCTCGTGACTCAGGATTAAAAATGTTTCGAAAAAGTTTTTTTTAGATAAAAAATTCATTAAACTGACATTAATAGCTGCATGTTTTTCTTCAATGGAAAATTACTATATTGCCAAATGACCCTAGAGGTATTGGATCATTAAACTGACATTAATAGCTATATGTTTTCATTTACTTACATTAATAGCTATATGTTTTCCATTTACTTACATTAATAGCTATATGTTTTATTTTACTTACATTGATAGACATGTTTTCGTGCGTTTTATTTGGCTATTAATGTATGTTTAATGAAAAGTCATCATATTGGGAAACGACCCTGGAAGTACTGATATCTAGTAAATTCCATATGCTACTCGATCTAAATTAATGTTTGTATAATGCATTTGGTAGTTCAGTATAAAATCTACCTGTTTTATACTTTTATCTGGCTTTATCCCTCCACTTAATGGTGTCTTTTACAGACCGTTTCCAGAAATACTAGTAAAAGATTACTCGAGCTTGACCAAATTAATACAAAATAATTTAATTCTACATTAAAGAGTTTTGAAATAGTTATTTTCTTCGACTATCTGCCACTTAAACATATGCTTTCGGAGCTTATTACTTTCGAGTTTTTCTCGTTATCTCTGACTCCCAACGAAACAAGGGCCTCAAACGATTCCTTCAAATAATTTTTTCATTTGCGGCCAGTTCTACTGTCCGGGTGTCCTATTGTCAGTTGACTTGCCTTATATTGGACATTATCGTCTCACTCATGAGTATCTTTTGTTTGGAGAAAGTGCTCTTCTACTACTTCATGGATTCTTACTCTATGCATCGCACATTAATATCTTGTACTATTTCGAACCTTCGTTGAGTTCAAATTTTGAAATAAACTCGGTTTGCTTGATGTAAACCTCATCCCGATTGTTCTGCATTTCTATATTGTATTTTCTCAAATTTTGTATCGTGTAGAAAAGTTTAATTCATGTTCTTTAAATATCTTTTAATTCATGTCATACACTAACATTTATAACTTTACTGCTGATTTTCTATGCTCTTTATAAATATTTGCTTAACTAGTTTATCGTCATCTGACCGTGGTTCAGAATTACGTGGTGTTTACCTCGGATTGGGATTGACCTTTGTCCCTTCAGGATTGATCCTGAACCTTTCCCAATTGCCCATTATATTGCTCCAAAGCGACGTTAATTGAAATACCTACCTTTTACTAGTTTATTCAAATGTCTCAATATTTGAATTTTACAATATATTTGTTTGATGTTTTATTGCTATGCGTAAAGTCTAACATATCATTACAATGCTTCTGAGGTTCGATTCGTGTAACTTACTCTGGGTGCATTTCTCTTTTCCGTGACACGTTATATAACGTGTGTTGACTGTTTGGTGCAACGGCTGAATATAGCTCCTGCGCCATAAAACCTAATGCAGCGAATGTATCGTATTTTTTAATCTAAGTTTTATTGAAATGGATTTTTATTTTATTTTTCCTGGTTTTATTACTTTAACGAGTGATTGACTTACGTCAATAGAGACCCAAATGAAACAACCGATCGGAGCAAAAGTTCAACGAAGTCATTTCTATTTCAATGGCCGATGCTACATGGACTCGGCTCCAGTTCGATTGATAAATAAAATAAGAAATGAGCATTCCATCGGAGATATCATCTCTTCAAGATAACGCCAACTGAGTTGTGGAAGAGGTTCCCGGATGCACACACCCTATAACAGTGTACTTATCCGAAAACATTTTCGTGACTCTAATACATTAATTGAATGTTTGGCAATGGCGGATTTCCGCACAGCGGCGGAAACGGGACGAAATTAGTGCGTGATTGCGCAAGAGGAAGACACCCATCGAACCTTGTTAGGTTCCGGCTAATTGGTTCTGACCTTCTGCTGCAATAAATCTGAGGAAAATGTAGATATTGGGTAGTACTGTGAAATGCTGGAACCCTCGTTACGCTTCATTTAGAAATCGTTGTTTCATGTGCTCATTATGGTCGAACAAAATGGTTTACTGATGGTCTTTTAAGTATTTTTAAGGGAATCAATTCTAGTTTTTAATATTCTGATTAGTACACACGCATATATCCATTCGGCAACTTGCATTCTTCCCTGCATGATTTCTAAATAGTTTTGGTCTTCTTGACCCGTAGAATGTTTCTTAGGATTCTCAACAAATATAAATGCACTTATGTAGTCATTAAAAGTGATGAAGGGTAAAGAGCAATATTACACTGCTTAGGAAGTCTGGTAACGTTCAGAATAGAATCTTTTCTAATGGTCAAATTAGAAGATAATATTTTTGATTGGTCAAATTAGAAGAGCATCTTTTCTATTGGTCAAATTAGAAGAGCATCTTTTCTATTGGTCAAATTAGAAGACAATCTTTATTGGTCAAATTAGAAGAGAATATTTTATTGGTCAAATTAGAAGAGCATCTTTCATATTGATCAAATTAGAGGAGCATTTTTTCTATTGGTCAAATTAGAAGAGAATCTTTTATATTGCTCAAAAGGTCATAATAGATTAGAAGTCATTCAGTAAAGACTGCAGGTTGCAAGATGTAATTGTACGTCGAACGATGTTTTCTCGCGTTTCATCTCTTAAATGATCACATTGAAAACTCTTATGTTGTTTTTACAATTTTATTTCAATCTCAAAGTAGACTCCGAATGCTTTAAACATAATTTCTGTTTCGTTTGACTTACATGTTATTAAAACAGTTTTTAATTACTTGTATTGTGTGTCAGTTTAAAAATTTGTTTTGAGTAATTCGGAAGCTTTATGAATGCGAAGGTATGATTAATCATTTCCCTATATATTTGAAATAAATATATGCTGACATGAAATAATTTTAATTCAAATTTATGAGGGCATGTTCATGAAAATGATTAAAGACAATACTGGACATGAAAATTTTTGTATGAAAATAGAATGAAAGTGCACTTTTTATTAAAATTGAAAAGTGTAGTTAAGGATCCTCAAAAAATATTTCAAAAAGCAAATAATGAGTTGTTTTCTATTTTGTTCATTACACTGCATTGAACCCTTTGCATTCTCTGCATTAATTCTAAACTTTCTATTTTCAAAGGATTCTATTCTAAGGAAGGGAGGAAAAGTCTTTCCACAGGATTCTATTCTAAGGAAAAGAGTAATAGAATATATTGCCAAAAGATTCTGTCTTCTAAGGATTCTAAGGATTGTATTTATAGGAAAAGAGCAACATAATCTTAGCATAGAATTCATTTCCAAGGAAAGGAATAATAGAATGTTTCCAAGGTATTCTATTCTAAGGAAATAATATAATTTTCTAAAGGTTGCAAGAATCCATGGATACTTTAGATGAGGTTATTTAGTCATTAAGTGTGTTGTGGGTTAAAGGCAATGTTACACTACTCGGAAATATCTCGACGTTTGAAGGGTTAAAGGCAAATTTAGAGTTCCGTAGGATTATTGATCAAAACATAATGAAAACTGAAAATAAAATAAATTCCATTACCTTCTGATTGGTATCAAACTCTTATAGCTTAAAACTAAGCTCAAGGATGTGTTTAGATTTGTTGGCAGATCTATTCCATTGGTGCAGTGTCAGTGTGTAGATAATCTCGCTATTTGGTACAACACTTTCCTTGGCAGCTAATCTGGTTCGAGGCTTCAGTGATTAACGATCAGGGAAACTTGTGGATTTGAGTGCTGTCGGCTAACACGTCCGGCCATCTCAATCAACATCATTACAGCGATTAGATCGCAGCATAATGGATATATACGAGTTAAAGTGCTTCATGAAAGTGACTAATACCGATATAAGAAGGTGCTAAGACTTAGTCTCGAACTACATACACTTATTGTATTATCTAGAAAGCCTTTATTTTTTGTCTTCATCTAGTTTCCAAGGAATAATCAAGTAAGGATTTACCCTTTTGTGGGCTGGCTCAATTCACCGTGAGAAATTAGTTCCAAAAGTTTTTATCTTGCAGCTGTCCTCTTGATGGGGAAGAGTAACTTTCAATCGCTGTAACACATTGCCATTTTTCCCCCATTCCTCGTCTGTAATTCGAAGTTTATTTGGAATTCTGATGCAAATTGTTTGCTGTTAATTGTTCCTATAGAGCATACGGGACAGATTGTAAAAGATTGTGAAGAAATCGGGCCGCATGTGTTACTTTGAAAGTGGGGAACGTGATGAGAGAGGAAGGAACTGACAACAATAATCCATTTAAAGGGGAATTGTTTATTAAATATTTATGTGACAGACTATTTTTACTTCGTTAACAAGAGTTGCAATCGGATGCTAATCTTGTTGAAGAAATCTTCGACACCTCCGAAATTCTAATTTTTTAGCCCTCCGGGTGGTCTGTATGAGGTGTCTCGCCATTAGCAAAACTGACCAGATCTTGATGGACGAGATACCTCGTCATCAGCAAAATTGGTCAGATGATCTTGACGGAAGAGATATCTCGTCGAAACCACTTGGAGGGTTAAACAAGACTGCAAGTTGCATATTAGGATTCAAAATTGAAACCGTTTTCTTACCCACAGATGACTTTCAATGAGACTTAATATTTTCAGGGTCCTATTAAACTATTAAACTTCACTTTCCCAGGCTTTTATAGAAATAAATTCAGTTGAGGTCTTTAAATTTTGACTTATAATTATCGTTTAACAAAGGGGGAAATTCACCAGTTTTCGCTGTAATTATCGACCTCCATTCGGAGATTAATTATCTCTAGTTGGAGGTCGATGCATAGCTGGTCTACGAACTGTGAATCCCTAATTCTTGTAGGAAAATAAATTTAGCTGTGTATGTAATGTGATACCCTGTATGCGTCGGAAAATTCATATCTACCACTCAGAAAAGTTATGCAACTAAGAGTTTTTAAAGAACCTATTAAAATAAAAATATTTGTCCAGACCAGTGTTAATAGGAGTATGGGGCTTTTTCTGATCGTGCACCACGCACCCTTGAATAGAGTAATATTGCATTTAACATTCAAACACACAAAGTTGACAATAAAATGCTGGAATGCCACGCTCAAGCATTTTTGTATCTATTAATCCTCCGAGTGTTTTCGACGAGATATCTCGTTCATCAAGATATGATCAATTTTGTTAATGACGAATTGTCATCAAGATATTGCCATTTTTTATGATGACGAGATCAAGATCTGGTCAGTTTTTCCAATGACTGGATATGTCGTCTATTAAGATCTGGCCAGTTTCGCTAATGACGAGGTACGTCGCCTGTCAAGATCTGGTCATCGTCGAGACAACCACCAGGAGGGTTAGGGATTTAACATTCACAAATATCAAATTTACTTAATTTTAAAAAGAATAACAAAATTATTTTCTTGAATAAGCAAGTTTTCCCATAATAAATTAACTTATTTCCAAATTACACGCAACGCAGACCAATTATCACGTTTATCCACGAATAAACTTGACATCTTGTTTGGAATGGAATGTCGTTTTTTCTGGACCTTGCGCTACAAAAAACCCAAACAACTTCCAGTCATCAATTGCATTTTGGCATGCTTTGAGTCTCGGTTAGATATTTGTGTGTGAAAGAGTTATCAATTCATTTCTCATACTAGACCTTATGGTAGTCGATTATTCAAAGCTTCAAACAATGACCAATAGAGTTAAAAATACTCCTGGTTGTAACATTTCAATTATTATATATAAAGCGAGTGGACAGCACTTCAGAGGTATTAAATACTATTAACTTGCCTGTGGTTGTTGTTTCGACGAGGTACCTCTTCATTAGCAAACTGACCAGATCTGGATGAACGAGATATCTCATTAGAAGACAATTGACCATTTATTAATCTCGTCACCACTAAAAAAATCAACAATATCTAGATGACGATATATCTAGTCAGTATCGAAATTCGTCAGATCTTGGACATATCCCGTCGAAATCACCTGGAGGGTCGTTTTGCTCTACCGAAATAGTCTTTGACCTTTTTATAATCTTTCTTAATCACCATAATTTTAATGTATTTAACTGCCAGTTTGACTAAGATTTTAGTCTGTTTTTCAATTCGACTTTCTCTGAAACAAAACAACTTCGAAAACGACTCGACCTTGATTGCATCTTGTCGAAAACATCTTCATATACACGCATTTCCCGTCGATAAATCGCGAATTCTGAACAATACAATAGGATCCCCTATCCATGATTATATCTATAAAGTACCAAAGAAAAATACGACACTGTTGAAAGGAGCAGCCTCCAGGCCCCATTAAGATCTCCGAGGACTCCAGAGACGAGGCTTCCCTGGATTTTCGGACAATGATAAATCCTTCATTCGGCGATATCATCACTAACGACACGGCGAAAAAAGAGGCAGCGAAATATATATTTTTTGTAATGTCTATCTTTATATTGGATCAGAATGGAAAAAGGGAATACTTTCTCCCACCCATACAAATCCAAGACGCCCCATCCCCCGCCACCTCCGTCCCAAATCTCATTGGCCACGTATGCGCTACCTGGCATTTCATTTGTCAATGATGTAATATCCTCGGGACCAGACGGACATCAAATATCGAAAATAAATCTCCCGTGGACGTCAGCGCGCGGACACGTGTGCAAAGGGAAGGAAATGTATAAGTAAATAAGAAAAATATAAAACGCATCGGGAGTGAGGTATAAATTTGAAGGGCTATCGACTGGGGTGGGGTGGGAGTATGGCGACGGGGGAGTGATGTATGAGTTGCAGGAAAATCGGGAAAAGCTCCATCATGAGTGTGACTGTCAAATTCCCGGGCTTTCAATTTATAAAAGGCGAAATGTCTGCGCTGCCATGTTTTCAAACTTTGTGCTCTCCATCTCCATCTATCTCGGGGCTGGCTCTTAATTTTGGGCCTGCTTCCACGATCCGTCTTGCTCTTAACAAACAGCGTGCCTGGACACGCTTTCTTTATTGGACTCGGGGCCAATAGCCGTTTGCGTTATTAAGAGCCTTTATTTCTTTTCCGCTGCTGACGTTGCTGCTTTTGCGTTGGAACGCTCCTGGTGGTTGTCTCGACGAGGTATCTCTTCATTAGAAGGAAACTGACCAGATCTTTATGGATGATATATCTCGTCATTAGAAAACTGACCTGATCTTGATGGATGAGATATCTAGTCATTAGAATAAAATTGATCGCATCTTGATATCCTCATCAAAAAACGGCAATGCCTCAACTCTTCTGTTGGTTGTCTCGACGAGGTATCTCGTCATTAGAAGACAACTGACCAGATCTTTATGGACGATATATCTCGTCATTAGAAAAGTGACCTGATCTTGATGGATGAGATATCTAGTCATTAGAATAAAATTTATCGCATCTTGATATCCTCAAAAAAAAACCGGCAATGCCTCAACTCTTCTGTTGGTTGTCTCGACTAGATATCTCGTCATTACAAGAAAACTGACCAGATCTTTATGGACGATATATCTCGTCATTAGAAAAGTGACCTGATCTTGAGGTTTAGTCATTGAAATAAAATTAACCACATCTTGATATCCTCATCAAAAAACGGCAATGCCTCAACTCTTCTGTTGGTTGTCTCGACAAGGTATCTCGTCATTAGAAGACAACTGACCATATCTTGATGGACGAGATTTCTAGTCAGTAGAAAACTGACCGCATTTTGACATCGTCATCATCAACAAATAGACAATACCTTAATTCTCCTGGTGGTTGTCTCGACGAGGTATCTCGTCATTAGACGAAAGTTGACCAGATCTTTATGTATGATATATCTCGTCATAATAAAACTGACCAGATCTTGATGGACGAGATATCTCGTCTTTAGAAGAAAACTGACGAGAACAGTATCTCGTCATCATCAAAAACTCGTCATTATTTTGATGACAAGATAACTCGTTTGTAGTAAAATTCGTCAGATCTTAATGGAGGAACTGGTTTCCTGATATCTTGTCGAAACCACTTGGAGGATTAATGACGAGATTCCTCGTCATTAGCAAATTTAGTTAGATCTTGACAGACGATATATCTCGTCATTAGAAGAAAACTGACCAGATTTTCGTCTCGTCCTCATAAAGAAATGGGCAATACCTTGATGACGGGATATCTCGTCAGTAGCAAAATTAGTCAGATCTTGGTGGGCGAAGTGGTTTGGTGATATCTCGTCGTAACCACTTGGGGGTAATAAGATTTCTCCTCATTGCGAAAATTGGTTAGTTCTTGATGAATGGGATATGTCGTCGGAACCACTTGGTTTTGATTATAGTTGCCTTTAGCAAGAGATGGCTGCCTTGTCGAAATTGCAGAAACGTAGTTCAAGTTACTGCTGACTATCGTGTAAATGAACTAAGCGACAAAGTTGAAGTGTAATGAGTAAGATTGGTAGCAACCCAGCCAAAATGGTCTGAATTGCCCAAACTGAACTTATGGCCTCAATAGCTCTCCAGTTAAAGTCAGATGTTTGGCGGTTTTGATTTGATGGCGTAAGAGCCATGTTTGGCCCAACTATCAAATTTAAAACAACGTAAAGTAATGGACACACAACAAGGAAAGTATTACTGACAAAGAGAAATACAACTAGAGGAAGTTATGGGAATACAAATTGCTCCGTCTACAACTTTGGGGTTTTTAGTGTAGGGCCAAACTCTCGTCGCAGATAGAGAAGTTGCTATTGCGCAATATTTATGATATTACGATGTTTACTGTCATGTATTTGGCTCAGTAGGTCTAAGCACTACCTCTTTCACCATAAAATCCAACCCAAATAGGTGCCGTCGTGGCTCAGTGCGTGTCCACTGAGCTAGAAACCTTCGAGTAATAGGCGAAGCAGGTGCGATTTCTGTCTGGTGAATTATTCCGCGCATGTATTTATTCTCTATTTTGTTTCAGTAAAAACTTTCATTGTGTCTGTCTATTACTTGATATTGTATGCGTTGTGTCTGGAGCAGCATCATTAAATATGTCCCTTGCGCCATAAAACCCCAAAACAACCAACCCAACCCAAAAAATTTATTTTTATGTACAAACCAACCACCTATTCTGCTCGATATAGCAATGACACTAAACGTAGTGGTTGAATTTTCTGTCCTCATATTAATGCAAAATTGACTATACTCAAATAACTAAATAATTTGTGTGATTAGAACTAAATAATAAGGAATAAATCATATGAAAATTCATTGTCTAGACCAGGGGTGTCACACTCAATTAAAACACGGGCCATTAAATGTAACTGGTAAGATTCACGCGGACCACATCACATTTACAAATTTTCTTAAAATTATATTTTGAAGTGAGGATTCAGGAATATGGATAGGATAATTAAAACACATTATGTAATTAAGTGAATTTAGGGTAATAATTTATAATATTGCTATATAATTGCTTTTATTTAAACGTTTATATAATTAAATGTATTTATAAAACTAAAATTAATTTTTTTACCGGAAACTTGCCAGCGCTTTCCTCCTCCTAGTTTTCCAATATCTGGATTCAAAGGTTGAGAACATACAATCATTATGGCAGATAGATGTTTATCAGTTAATCTTGATCTGTAGGCCATTTTATTTAATATCATGAACGAAAATAGTTGCTCACACATTTTTAACATGAAGAAATTGTGTGTACGGTATTGCCTCGATCTCCCCTAAGTGCTACTTTCTTCATAACATATTGTCCTGTTTTCATTTTATTTCAGAGCATCGTGGGCCACAAAAAATTACCTCGGGGGCCACATGCGGCCCGCGGGCCGCCAGTTTGACATCCCTGGTCTAGACCATAAAGATCAAAATAGAGCGGTGTCAAGGAAATATTTTCTATTGATCCGAATTAAAAAATTTGGCAAGAGATAAAATTCGAATTTAATGAAAGAAAAAATATTACATTAAAGGATCGGGTTCCACATAAAAGATGAAATTCCAATAACGCTTTTAAATTTGATTCCAGAAGCATAACGCAATCTCATAAAATGCGAGTCTAGAATCAACTTTATTGGTAAAAGATTTTTGTAGGGAAATCTAGGAAATGGAATTGATGGAGATTGAGTGATTTATTAAATTTTTCTCCACACCCAAATGTTGATGACTCTTGTATTTACGTGATAGGGTTAATGAAAAATGAAGCCGCATTTCAAATGCTGCTCAGAACTTTGAAGAAGACTCAAAGTTTGGAGTCATTTATAAGACTTCTCGTCTTTTGGCTAATTAATACAAAACCGAACTTGTTAACGAACCCGTCAGAATTTAATTAAAGCATTTGCGCTGAAAAGAGTTCTGCTCTGCGGAATATATTAGTAACCTTTGTACCACGAATTTAGTGCAGGATATTTTTAGTCGCCCCAGGTATTGAAGTAGTTTATTATAAAGATAATTGGATTAAATTATTTTATGATTTCGGGGTTTCGGAGGTATAAATTTAAATAATACCCATCCTAATTTCGAAAATTCTCAAACATTCCCATGAACTTTTGAAAAGAAACTTGGCGGATTCATTTAATCTCCATATCGTTACATATTCAGGAAATTCTAAGATATTGAAGTTAGTAGTCTAAGTTGATTGGATTGAGTTGAATAGTGCCAAAGGGCTATATTTGGCGATGCTGCGACAAACACAAGACAGACAAGTAATAGACACCAGGAGAGTTTTACCGACACAGAAGAGAGAAATACACCCAGTAAGGAAATGAACCCGATAGTCTAGAATCGTTCAATCTTTCGGTAGGCGTAATCGAAATGTGCCATCTAGGCTTTTATTACAGTCAATAGTCTAGAATCGTGTAGTCCTTTGGTAGGGAAGGGTGAGACAATGCGATAAAAGCAAACTCTGAAATACCTCAGTCACTTTTTAAATCAACATCACTAACAAGTCATCGGAAGGCTGCGAGGTCGAATCCAACCAAAGACCTTCGGGTATAAAGGGGGCTGGTGCACGTTAAATCTGTCATGACCTCAAATTTCCTCACGTTGGCGTGGTGTGGAAGTTTGGAGAGGGAGATGCCAGATGAGGTGTGACCTCGTCATCTGACCGTGGTTCAAAATTACGAGTTGTTTTCGTCGGACCTTTCGCTTCTGGTTTGATACCTGACCGTCGCCAATAGCCCACTGTGTTCTTCCAGTGCGACGTTAATTAAAATACCTACCTATCCGAACCAATGTCAGTAGTCCGTTGTGTTGCTCCAGTGCGACGTTAATTAAAAAACACCTGCGACTAATAAATCAATACAGACGGATCTCCCCCTTTGGGATTGATCCCGGACGGTCTCCAGTAACCAGTTTTGCTGCTCCAGTGCGATTTTAATTCAATTACCTACTAAATCAATGCATAATTAAAATCGAAACAATATGTTCTCACCTCACAGGGGCTGATTTCATATCAAATTACTTATTAAAGTGTTCGACTTCACGATTGTGTGGCCTACATTAGAAGGTTTGGATATAACTTTATAAGACATGAAATAAACAGACAATAAGAAAAGCTGAATTGATAGGAAAACTTAAAAATATTTTTTACTGAATATTTGTTTTTAGAACTCCAAGAGAAACTCAATAAACTTATCCGAGGTTTTTAATTTTGTGTATACTCAATAATTTTACAAATACTAACTAGTATGATGGAAATTAATCTTCTATTCAACGATCAATGTAAAACTAATTGAGTAACTTGAATTGTCGCTTTACTATTTTCTCATATTTTGCTTCAGGAGGTTGGATAGTTAAGGATATGCTGCTTAAAAATTGCATCAAACTTAAATGATGTAAAAAAGGATACCCAGCCAATCAAATCATCAATCTAGGACGATTTGTCACTCTTCAATCTTTTTTACGACGCAAACAAGGATCTATATACAAAGTTGATTCTCCCCAAACACTAGCAACATTCACAATCACATCAGGATACGCAACCGGAACCAGAAATATACGGCCACACAAATTTCTAAACAAACTTCATCCAATAATTCAAATGTCTGCTCAAATCTATGCTATTTACAAGATGATTTCTACTTTTCATAAAAACTCAAATTAGGTTTAAGTGTTCAAGTAGTAGTGTAAAACGTATTATCTTTCCTATAGAAAGAACGCTCCGAACTTAAGCATTGATAGATTTTTTTCGATTCTACTTACAATTGAATTCAAAATATTTGAGGCATTCATTTGAGCTATCTACCTTATCTCTTCCTTATCACCCTATCGGAACCGCCATGGCTCAATGGGTTCGCACGCTTCTCTAGCAACCAGCGATTTTGCGGCGCAGGTTCGATTCCTCTGTGTATATTTCTATCCTGTGTCAGTGGTGTCAAAGTTTGGAGAGTGGTGCCACACAGCTCAGGTGTTGTCCTCGTCATCTGACCGTAGTTCAAAATTACGTGGTGTTGTCCTTGGTTGTTTCCCTTAGGGTTTGATGACGGACCGTCGCCAATACTCTGCTGTCTTGCTCCAGTGCGACGTTAATTAACTACCTACCTCTTCTGTGTCAGTAAGTAGGTATGCAATGGAGCAAGACAACGGACAATTGGCGATGGTCCGGGATCAAATCCTAAGTGTCCGAAGACAAAACAACGTAATTTTGAATCAATGTCAGATGACCTGTGTCAGTAAAAACTTTCCTTGTGTGTATGGCATTATTTGATGTGGTATGCGTTTGGCGTCGCTTGGCCAAATACGGCCCTTGCGTCAAAAGAAAATCCCAGTCAACCTTATCACCCTATCTTTCAATTGAAGATTCAACATTACTTACTGATAAAAGATACATTGGAGATAAAAGTTATCGGGTTGTAATTAGGTCTCTTAAGTATTATCTAAGTATTTTAAGTATTATTAAGTATTATCTTAAGTATTCTCCTTAGTTGTGATGAAAAGCTTTTGTAGTAAAGCCGAACGCAGCACAAAAAGGCTCGTATCTCACTCCGACATCCCGGTTGCGGTTCAAAATTACCTGGTGTTGTCCTCGGATCTTTCCCTTTGGGATTGATCCCGGACCGTCACCAATAGCCCATTGTGTTGCTCCAGTGTGACGTTAATTGAAATACCCAAATACCCAATGTGACGTTAATTAAAATACCTACCTACTGATATCCCGGTTAAGTTGCAGCTTTACTTCGCAGTAAATCCTTTGTGAATCGATCCTAATAGATCGAGTTCTTCGATATCACGTCAACCTTATGTTTACTTGTTTCTTGCTGCACTTGAGCTATTGACCAAGTTCAACCCATTCGCTTGGCGTGGTGTGGAAGTTTGGAGAGTGGGGTGCCAGCTCAGATGTTGCCTCGTCATCTGACCGTGGTTCAAAATTACGTGGTGTTGTCCTCGGATCTTTCCCTTTGGGATTGATCCCGGACCGTCACCAATAGCCCATTGTGTTGCTCCAGTGTGACGTTAATTGAAATACTCCAAATACTACTCTACTCCAACCCATTCGCGTGATAAACCGGAGTTTGAGGCGAAGTTTCAACCACTAAGTGACGTTAATGACGTCTCGAGAGATCCAATTAACGTCGTGTCGAAGCATTTAAAATTTACTGGAACTTCAAACTCCAGAATACGATTCCTCGCTTCGACCATTTTTGTCCATTATTTTAATAGTATTTCAAAAATGTATTTTTCCGGACCCACTTCCCCCCAGCTCACCGTCAGGTGTAGAGCCCTTTCTGGGGGGAAGAAAAAATGTATGTAAAAAAATGTATTTTCTGTTTCCTACCACTACAGTAAGTTCAAATGTCTAGTTAGTAAACACAATTTTCAAGTTTGCAGCCTACGTAGAATATATATTTCGCCTTCTATTGTAGTAAATTCTAGTTACCATTCAACCTTAGTGTGATTTCAATTTTTTTTAAATTCAAGATACTGCGAACATCCTTTAGACGGACAGAAAACTTATTCGCTCAAATGTCCTCACGTTGGCGCTGTGCGACAGTCTGGAGAGTGAAGTGCCAGCTCAGGTGTGATCGTCATCGCTGCACTTGCGACCCTACATTCTATGGGGAAAAGTGTTTGTTTCGTTGTGTTCTATCACCCCCTGAAGTTTGTCCCATGACCGTAGAATCACCCTGTATATGAAGAGGTGGGGAAGGACTTCACCAGCACCAAAGGGCCGAACTAGAAACCCAGACCCGGACAGGGGAAGCACCGCTACTTCCCCTTAAGTGGGTACGTGAGGCATTTATTGAAATTTAGAGACATACATTAAGGTGACAATTTTACATTAACGTGTAAAGTAATTGAACAATGTGGTAAAGAAAATCGAAATAGTAGAAAACAGATAGAGTTGCAGTGTCATAATTTTGATACGTACAGAATGAAAGAAAAACTCAGAACTATAAGTAATTTAACAGGACAATTTACAATGAGAAATGTTAATATGTACAGAATAAGTATACAATAATAGAAAATGTAATGGAACATTATTCTATACAATAATAGGTAGATATTGCGAAGTGGAAAATAGAACATGAATAATATTAACAGAGACATAAAAGATACAATGTGTCCAAAGGAAATAATAAAAAGTCAAGAAATTTTGCAATGTAGAATATCAGTATTCAAAAGTAGGTCGTGAGGATTCAAATAAAAGAGCGATCATTATTCGAGAGATGAGATGAAAAAGATGTATTTATTATGTAAGGGATCTTTCCCTTGGGGTTTGATCCCCGACCATCGCCAATAGCCCGTTGTGTTGCTACACACAGTGAGACGTTAATTAACTACTTACCTGCCTACCCATTTATTTACTTACACTGTTTAATTAGATACTCATTTCGAGGAAATAAAAAAAGAAAGATTTTCTTTCAATTATTTATTCAAGAATATTTAAATCCGAATCAAGTACCTATAATCAAGGTATTCTCTCTTTTAAACAGCACGCAGAATATTTTGGTTTTATTCGTAAGCACAGAATTTAAAAGGGTTTCTAAAAACGTATGTTGTATGTAGTTTGATATTTATTTCGACCTATTTCTATAGTAACCATTCTCTTCGCTGCAACACATCCAATAATTAATTAATTTCAGAAATTAAATTAATTGAGTTTTAAATAATTAAATTAATCCAAATTCGTTCTAGGTGTTTAATGAAATTAAATACATGTCAGGGGACGAAATCCATTATTACGTTAAGTTTTACAGAGTTGCCAGAAGAGTGAGTTGTTTAGTCATTTTCATGCCAAAGCGGATTTCCCGCCTTAGATTTAAATCCAAATAATTAAAAACCAGATTAATAACCAAATAAACATTACTGTGAAACTAACAAATCTCTTTAATTTCGTCATATTTTTGAGATTTTACATACGCTCTTAAAAAAACTCCTATTACAAAAATTTTAAGTTTTTGATAGTCATAATTGAACCTTATGTATATTTGACTTGCAATAGTCTTGGTGGATGTTGCCATTTCGCATATTTATAGTTCTACTAAGGTTGAGTTGATTCGAGTATAGGTAGGTAGTTAATTAACGTCGAACTGGAGCAACACAATGGGCTATTGGCGACGGTCCGGGATCCCAAGGGAAAGATCCGATGTCAAAACCACGTTATTTTGAACCATGGTCAAATGAAAAGGTGAACACTTGTGCTGGCACACCACTCTCCAAACTTCCACACCACGCCAGCGTGAGGACATTTAAGGCCAAGGCAGATTTAACGTGCACCAGCCCCTGTGTCTGGCTGGATCGAGTATTGAACTCGGGACTCTCCGATTGCTAATCCGTTGCTCTTCCAACTAGACCCTATTCGAGTATAGGATTTAACCATTACCTTTCATTTCAACACCATATCAAAGATGCTATTACGCTGTAGTTCTTTTAAATTTTAATTTACATAATGGTTCGTGTACATTTAGCTCAAATTAACTACCTTTCGCTAGTGTATCACTCAATTTCAAATTTAAAGGAATGTGTACTAAAACACCTACAATTTTTCAAAAAGTAGAAGCTGAGCAACTTTTTAAACCGAAATTTCAAAATTTTAAGGCATGTTAGGCTTCCAATTACGTTTAAGTATGTAACCCTCTTGCAAGGATAATCCAAATAAATGTCAAGGAAAGCTGAAGAGCAGATGAACAGTTCAAAATCTGAAAAATGTAGAAACACCTCAATCGGAGAAAACGCGTTTTTGTAGATAGACTTATTCATCTAATGTATTTTATACTGTGTATTGTCCATTCATCTCTGTCCATGTAACTCATAGCTATCTAGAAATTCTTTTTTGATAACAAAAGCGTTTGGTATCATTTACGTTTTAAATCTAAAAGCAAAAATATCGATTTTTTCATCGAGTTTAACTTTCAAACTTGATAACTTTGATTGTCTACTGTCCTTTAGCGAAACAATAAATGTTTGCTTCAGATGTAAGATATGAATATAGTGGTTGGAAAAAAACATTAAATATATCCATGAGTCTCTTATTTTTGGCTTGGCCAAATAAAACCCTTACACCATAAAACCGAACCAATCAACCGTCGTGTGCTTTAAAATTTCGGATTTGAGCCAAACAATTACTCAAAAAAATATCTTACTGAAAGTTCTGTGTAAAACTTTTCAGAAATACCGTTTCTATTTTTAAAGTTTTGTTAAATCAAGCACCTGCGCGAGAATAAACTTAGGATAACGATCGAATAAATTTTATTCACTTTAACTGTTCACTCTTTCAGAAAAGCCATATCAGGAATTTATGGGAACATTAAGAAATTACACTTTATTCAATCTCGTATTAAATTTTATCATGACCCAGACAGAGATAATATCTAAGTTTTAAAACTCCTAAGAGTATTGATTGGAGATTAAAAAAGTATGTTAGTATCTACAAAACGGGTCAATTAATTTTTATGACCGTCGTGCATAAATTTAATTTTCATTAGCGAGAGAATTCTTACTTTACTCCATTCAATAAACCTCCATTATTTCGCTTCGCTCTTTTTTAATAATTTCTGTCGTCCATTCCAGATCCTTAGATAAGAAGTATTAATGCATTCCCGAGACCCATCGAGATAAAGCAGGGATAAACAACATTTAACAAAAGAAGAAAGCAAAATGAATATGTTTCAACGCATGAAATGCTGTGTCACTGGCCGTATCATTTTCGTCTGGAAGCGCCCAAAGAAATATGTTGCCAGGAAACAGTAAAAAAACTCATTACAGCTGCTATAAAGCTCTGGCGACTGCATCAAATAAATTACACTAGTACATTCAAAACTAGAAAGGGAAAAAAATACTTCTAATAAGTCTTTTCCAAGTGACATAATCTCGCATCATTAAGAAAACTCCCGAAAATATTCCTTCGGAACTGCGCCGAGCCCTATTTACTCGAAAAATGAATCACTTAAAATCAAATCTGCTAAATTGTCCGATAATAAAATAGTGTTTTCGCTTCAGTTCCACCGGTTCGGAATAATCGTCGGAATAAATGAGGACGGGAAAAAAATAAAGCTTCTCATAGATTCGCAGTTCATCGATGGCAACACTCAATAACATGTCAGGGATTGAAAAGCTCGACGCTTGAGCGCTTTTCCACTAAAGCCGAACATTGGAAACATGTTCCTTTCTTTTTAGGCTTAAATGATTTGTTTCACGGATAGCAACTTACTTAATTTCATTTATGAAATGAGTGTTGCGAAAGGGAAAGGACGACTAATGAATGATGTGGAGGAGAGAGAGATAAAAAAGAACCGAAGACAATTATTGCCCGCGTAAAAAAAAACGCATTCGAAGAATGGGCGGCCAATAGATTGGATTCTGAGGGAAGAAGATTCGAATGTTAATTCGATAAACATGTAGAGGCGCTACTGCAGCCACCGTGAAAGAAGAAAATAGGGGAATGGAGGACGAAAAAAATAAGTTTGGAGAAGAAATTAACATGAAATTCATTTTAATTTTCTTGCAGTTTAACGTTTTCTCGCTTAAAAGGAATCTTGTCATTTAAAGGAAAAGTTTAATTGGAAAGGGGGAAAATATTTTTGCTACAATAGCGCAGTTAGGGGTGGTGTTGAAATAAAATATTTTCACTCAGCGGTTGGTGAGTGCCTTTTTTTATTTGTGAAGCACACTCACTTAATTTATCTTCCAAGACTTTGGAAAATGGTTTGTTTTGTCAATCTGCGGTTGTTTTTGCTACCCGAGTTTGACTAGACCTGTGAAATGAGATTATATTAATCCTCCAAGTGGTTTCGACGATATATCTCGTCCATAAAGATCTGGCTAATTTTGCGAATGATCAAGATATTGGTGAATTTCTATGGTGACGAGATCAATATCTGGTCAGTTTTTCTAATGGCGAGATACCTCGTTCATCAAGATTCGGCCAGTTTTGCTAATGACGAGATACCTCGTTCGTCAAGATTCGGTCAGTTTTGCTAATGATGAGATACCTCGTTCATCAAGATTCGGTCAGTTTTTCTAATGACGAGATACCACGTTCATCAAGATCTGGTCAGTTTTGCTAATGACGAGATACCTCGTTCGTCAAGATTCGGTCAGTTTTCCTATTGACGGGATACCTCGTTCATCAAGATTCTGTCAGTTTTGCTAATGATGAGATACCTGGTTCATCAAGATTCGGTCAGTTTTGCTAATTACGAGATACCTCGTCGAGATAACCACCAGGAGGGTGAAGAAAACGGTTTTAGTTTTCTTATTTTGAATGCGTGAGATCACCCCTAACCGCGCGGGGTTTCATTGGGGTATGGGGTGATGGTAGTATTTCCTGTTGACAAAAACTCGTTTACTATCGATTTAGTGTAAAAGTAATGCCCCCTGTTCTGTGTCTTGCTGAGCAATTTTTAGTTTCACGTTAATCCTGAACTTTGTGTTTTGTTCCTGTGATGTCATCGTCTATAATATAATAGAAGATATTTCATCAATAATAGAAGTTTATTCGTCCTATACAAACTCTCCTTTTAATCTTACTCCCGTATATTATGGCATCGAACCACTTTGTAATCCAACAGATGGCGTATATCAAAATTTTTATCACTTTATGGCTTTTGTGACTGATTACCAAAATACCACTCATGACACATTTAAGAGAGAAAATTATTAAATTTATATTCACTCAACAATGAGACACTATTCTTGTATCAACTTCTATAGGGGAAATTTGACATGGGTTATTTATGCTAAATTCAGAAATATTTTCCTCTGATGTTAGAAATGTAACTGAATTTGAATTTTCATGTCTGTCTACACACAACTTCCTTTTACAGGGATACAGTTTACTTTTTATTTCCCATGTTTCAGTTGGGTTAGTACTTATAGGGATGTAAACAGAACTGTAATATTCATTTATTTCTGCTTCTTATTAATTCATTTATTGGTTTAACCCTCTTGGTGATTTATCCTCGCGTCGAAAACTACCGTGTAACCAGTCCCTGGTGCAAAAACCTGTTCCAAACTCTCCCTAGTTCAGGGCAGGGAACAATTTGCTTTTCCTACCTGGATCTTCATTTTCCTTGGAGTAGTAGAGCAGTTTTGTGGTCCTCTACAAAATCGACAAGATCTTGGACGTTATATATCTTCAAAGCACTTGGAGGGTTAAATCTTTCGAAACTCATTTTTAAAAGTTAACAGCTTACAATAACCCATTAATAAGTTACATTAAAGAACTTTCAGTGAAATTTGTTTACCAAACTTTAAAGAACATTTCGAAATTTCTAAGATACACATTAAAAGCTGTATCATCTTATTAATTTGTAATAGAGTAATGTTTTTCAAACTGACAATTCCTGTTCTTGTCCTAAGTAGTGAGTAAAAAATGGATCCTCAACCCAAATATCGTCGTCTTACAATATTACTTTTGTAAGACGACGATAAAAAAATTCATTATTTTTATTATTTCTGAGTCTAAGGTACCTTGGATAGGCGATAAAATAATTTTTGAGGAGAGGGTTTTTCTCAGGAAAGAAGAGGTTAAAATAAAAAAAAATTAATAGTTAAAATTTCAAGATATGAGTTTGGACTTTCTAGACTAGAATGTGGTGATTTTCCAAATGGTGAAATCCACTATGTCCTTTTTATTTGCATAAAGGTTAAATCGATTCTTGAGAAAAACAGTAAGTTTAGCTGAAGGAGTAGAATGCTTTCCGTTTCGTTTTCTCAGAGCTGTCTTTTGACTTATTGTGTTCCACTTGTAAACAGACGATTCTTTCCTGAAAAGAACAGATGTTAGCCTTGAGGGCAAGAGCTGAAAGATTCCCAACTAAATGCAAGAGGACAATGCACAACATTTAAGTTGCAATGTAAAGAAAAGGATCAGTTAACCCCCAAGTTCTATTCCAAATACTCCACTTATTTTTAAAACATTTACCTTAGGAAACAAATGCTTGTCACGTGGTTAAACTAGTTTCTAGTCTTTGTGAAGTGAATTCTTCCCAACCACTTTTGTGTCCTCACAAAGGACATTTGACCATCGGGTCGTGACGAGCTTTGCTAGTCGCCTTCTTTCGACACGAAACATTTGGATTTCGAATTACTTCGAACTGGATCTTTTGTTTTCGGCACACAATGGATCAAACTTCTATCACCACCTTTTATCAGTCGGAGCCTTAATGGTTTCTGAAGAGTTATAAATGAGCTACTGAGGAGGACTGGAATTTCTTTGGTTTAGTGAGCCCTAGAAGAGTACGTGGGAAAATAAAAACTCAGTAAAAGATCAAATGATTACTATGCCTTGAACTTCCAAGATAAAATAATGTAGTGTAGTAGAACACTAGTGTTTTTCTTCTCCCCGAACGGAACGGAGAACTGCTCATCAGCTGTTTTCAAGGACGCATGTTTGTGCTCTCTTCTGCTCATGCGTCCCTTTTGAAAGTGCTACCGTCTGTTTTTCTTAAGCGAGAGGGCAATCGTTGTGTTGTCCATTTGGAGATGTGTGCCGTTTTTGTTTCTTGTCTGTAAATACTCGTAAATGTTGCGTCCGTCCTGAGATTTGATATTTTTTCATATAGATGGCCTGATAAGTTGCTGTAGTAATTTTAGCGTGTTTCCGTTTGAAATAATGTATATACTGTAAATGTTTCAGTTTTGGGACAGTATATGACATACAGGAATTTTATTTAACTCGTCTTGTGGTTGTCCCAACGAGGTATCATTTGCAAAACTAACCAGATATCTTGATGGACGAGATATCTCGTCATTAGAAAAAATTGACCAGATCGTGATTTCGTCATCAACAAAAATCAGCAATATCTCGATGATGAGATATCTCGGCATTAGCAAAATGGGTCGGATTTTGATGGACGATATATCTCCTCATTAGAAGAATTACTCAGGTCTTGATGAAAGATAGATCTAGTCATTAGCGAAATTGGTCAGGTCTTGATGGACGATAGATCTTGTCGAAACCACTTGGAGGATTAAGAAGAAAATGCGACTTTCAGGAAAACAAAAATATTTAGTTGTGGTCGAAACAGCTTCTATTACCCTCAGAGTGTATTTGTCTTTTACGGTAGCAAGCAAATCCTTTGTCTATTTTATTGAGATAAGACTAACTATTCATAATTCAGAGTAAGTCACAAATTTGTTACCACTTATGGAATCCACACGTTTTTATTATTTATTCAATGAATCATTTCAATCATTAACCTTCTGAGGGGTTCACACGGATAGTTCCACTTTACAGCCTGCAGTCTTCCAAGCATGCCTTTAAAACAGTTCCGACCTTCTTGACCAATAGAATTTTCCAAAGCATTCTTTTCCAAGGAAAGCATCAGCAGAATCATTTCAAAGGATTCTATTCAAGGGAAGGAGCAATAAAGTATTTCCAAAGGAATTCTAAGTAAAATTCTACGATTCTAAAATTCTACAGACAGCACGAGCAGAATCATTTCAGTATTATTTTCTAGTTAAAGGACCAATAGAATATGTCCAAAGAATTACATTCTAAGGAAAGGACCAAAATAATATTTCCAAAGTTTGAAATAATTCAGATTCCTTCAACTAATGGGTTGAGTGTGTTGTGGTGTAAAAACAATGCTATTCTATTCGGAAGTCCAATGATGCTCAAAGGCTTAATTCAATAAAAACTGTTACCTGCAACAAATTCTGTGCTTTGAAGATCCTTGAATTTATTCCTTCATTCCTGATGGCGATTACTGAAAGACTTCCAACCAAGCTTCAAGTCGGATCGCTAAATTTAGTATGAAACGGTAAAATTTATGCATAATTAGTAACATCCTTTTTGTTGATCCTTGTACTCAAGTGTACTCAAACGACAGTTAATGCTGTTGCGTAATAGAAATGAGGCACGTTTCAACGGTCATTTTACCAACGAAAGAAAAGCTTTTATGAATACATCCTATATTCAAAGGGGTCGGGGTAGCCTGATTGGGAATAAAACGCACTAGCAACTGGAGGGTTGCGAGTTCGAATCCAACCAAAGACCTTCGTGTAACGCTGGTGCACGTTAAATCTGTCGCGTCCCCAAATGTCCTCGCGTTGGCGTGGTGTGGAAGTTTGGAGAGTGGGTTACCATCTCCGATGTGGTCTCGTCATCTGACTGTAGTTCAAAATTACGTGGTGTTGTCCTCGGGTCTTTCACTTCGGGGGTGGATCCCGGTGTCGCCAATAGCCCGTTCTGCTGCTCCAGTGCGATGTTAATTAAATACCTACCTATGTTCAAAATGACCTTAAAAAATCCTTAATATCGCTCCTTTGAATAAAAATTAAATCAAATTTGATTTGCTAATTAATGAGCAAAATCAATTTATCTAATTCTGGATGTATTGCATTTAATTTTTACTGTGAAAACTAAAATATATAATTAATTCCCTGATGGTATAATTTAACGTATTCACAAAACAATAAATGCATCGCATAAATTGTTTCAATGTCTGGATATTAATGATAATGGGTTTAACAGACGAGGAATATTTCTGAATGAAGCAAGGTATAGAACATTATGTAAGTGTAATATTGATGCAATGGAATCATAATGAACTTTTTTTTTTAATTTGAAAGCTTTTTTGGAAGTAACCGACTGTTACCATTAATTCTTATTCCATCAAAGAAACATTCACAGCACGGCATTTACAAAAACGAAATTTAGTTAAGCAATATTTTTTGTACCCATTGGGTATTCCGTTTATTGTATGAAATCCATAGACTAGCGAACAAGCAGAGCATGTCACACAAAATTACGGTTGATTCTACTCGAATTAGTGTTTAAATAGCAGCCTATTTCCATACGTTTTCCCATTCCGCTGCTGGTCTATTATGCAAACAATTCAACAGTGACGTTTTTTCCCTTTTCCAGTTCCTCTTGTAAAATAAATTTTTACGTTGTCCGACACCAGTGACAATGGTTTCTTTTCAATCCAGCACAAAAGGGGAAACTATTGATTTAATTAAAATAAAGGTTTGGCTTCGCTTCATTCACTGTCATTTATTTTGGATTGGAGGGGCCGTATAGAAACTGCAGGAAGATATTTCTTTAAATTGTTTTTTCTTACTCTTAGTATTTGTCGTGAATTTTAATCTAGTTTCCCATACAATTTAAATAGCACAATTATAGAAAAATCACAATTTCAATATTGTAATTTTTAAAAGGTTTTTATAATCTTGTCAAGTTGAAAAATGAATTTCTAGCTTTCTTATGCATTGGAAAGATATTCTGCAGAGAGAGAGAGAGAGAGATGCATATCATGCATTTCCATCTTAAATCATTTTGAGGGCAGCGGTAGCCCAGTCGGAAGAGTAGCGGATAAGCTAAGGGTTGCGTGTTGGAAACTCGACCCAACAAAAGACCGTGTGTACATAGGGGGACTGATGCACGTTAAATCGGTAGTGGTCTCAAATGTCCTCTCGTTGGCATGGAGTGGAAGTTTGGAGAGTGGGGTGCCAGTTCAGGCGTTGGCCTCGTCATCTGGCTGTGATTCAAAATGACGAGGCATCGTCCTTGGATCCTCTGGGGTATGGATCCTGGACCGTCGCCAATAGTCCGTTGTGTTGCTCCAGTGCGACGTTAATTAACTACCTATCTTCCTGTTGTGTTACAGTATTTTCGCCTTTCATTTATTCTTTTTCGCATTCCTTTTCAACCCTCTGATTTGAATATTACTGTCTCAGTGATCGCCATTTCCACACTGTCAAATGGCGTCGCCATGGCTCAGTGCTGCACTAGTAACCTATCTGTAAGCGGTACAGGTTCGATTCTTCCCTTTATGTATTTCTCTCTTCCATGTCAGTGAAGTTTCACTGTGTGTATGTCCATTACTTGATGTTGTCTATCTTGCGTTTGGTGCAGCTTTGCTGAATATGACCCCTGCCTTGGCTACGAATGGCTTTTGAATTATGTCGTATTAGGTGTTGTTTACGCCTGCATAAAACACAAAAACACAAAACCCCCATCGTGACATATCGAAACAGTAAAACCCCAAAACCCATCGTAACATATCCATACAACAATAGCCCGTTGTGTTGCTCCAGTACGAAGTTAATTACCTAAACAACGCGTCCCCACCCAACGCGCATCTTTAGTGATAAATCTGGCAAGGAGTTTCCAGTTTGGCGATGGAATCTAGCAGTGATTACAGGTTGTCGAAAGAAATAATAAGCTATGGCAATCGCCATACATGATTTTGCGTATGGCAGCGTTTCCCTTCGGGAGCTTGCTACCTTTCTAAAAATGGACTACCTCAAGGTCAATTTCCTTCTGAACAGATCCGCACCATACACGGTTTGTAATCATAGAGACAATTAACATGTTATTAAAGATACCAGGGTGAGTGAAGTCACCAGGGTCACATTCAAGAAGATCCGACGGTATCATTTAAAAAGATATTGAGTGATAATTGGATAGGCGCAATTTCTAAGACATGTAGTAACTTGTCATTTGCAACTATGTAACATTTGAGTTTTAAACCATTATTGTACACAGCAATTCTTGTAGATTGAATAAGCATTCCGATTGCTCTCTGAGTTTTAAACTGTTAGGCTATTTTTTACATAGGATTTGTAGAAGAAATTTTATCTGGGTATCAGTAACATTAAAATAAATTTTGTAACTAGGTTTTTAGTGTTACGGATGGCTTTTGAATTATGTCCTATTAGGTGTTGTTTACGCCTACATAACTTGTAATGCAGTAGAAACAAAATTGAAAGTCACGTGTTCTGAAATGTTCCTTATATACTGCATCATCTTTTCTGAGCTAACTTTTTGTGACTTGCATCATCTTTTGTGACCCTTACGTCATCTACCAACGGGGATTATTATTGCTGTGGGCTCTGAATCGGTGGATGTGTGTTGTGGGTTGTGTTTGTTCGTCTTATACTCAGTCTAGAGTGAAATACGTTTAACAGGTGTCTCCCTAACCCAAAAAAATCTTTGTTGAGCATTCGACATATCCAGAGAATAAATGTAATCCATGAAGCTTCGTGTGTGAGTGAATTTTAAAAGTTATCAATTCAAAAGGTTTGAATAATTCAAGCTGATAAAATGGTTTGAACAGCTAACAGTACAAAATGGTTGAACAGCTAACAGTTCCAAAAGTTTAAACAGCGAACAATTCCAAAAGTTTAAACAGCTAATAATGCGAAAGGTTTGAAGAGCTAACAATGCAAAAGTTTGACTAGCTGTGTAGAGGATAAAAAGCTAACAATGTTAAAGATGACTAGCTGGCTTGCGGATGAAACGATTTCTGGACAGCTAACAATGTAAAAGGTTTGAATAGCTCAAGCTGGTAAAAAGATATGAACAGTTAACATCGCCAAATGTTTGAACAGCTGACAATGCAAAAGTTTTCAACAGCTAACAATGCGAAATGTTTGCGGATCTCATAATGCAAAAGTTTAACTATCTGAGTGGAGGATAAAAAGGTTTCCGAACAGCTAACAATGTTAAAGATTGACTAGCTGAGTAGCGGATGAAAAAATTTCTGAACAGCTGACAATGCAAAAGTTTTGAACAATTAATAATGCAAAAGGTTTGAGGAGCTAACAATGCGAAGGGTTTGAGGAGCTAACAATGCAAAAGGTTGACTAGTTGAGTATGGGATAAAATGTTTTCTGAGCAGCTAACTAGGTTAAAGATTACTAGCTGAGTAGTGTATAAAATATTTCTCAATAGCTAACAATGCAAAAGATTGACTAGCTGAGTAGGAGATAAAATGTTTTCTGAGCAGCTAACTAGGTTAAAGATTACTAGCTGAGTAGTGGATAAAATTATTCCTCAATAGCTAACATCGCCACAACACATAATAGATTCAATGCAAAAGATTGACTAGCTGATTAGCTAATGAAGAGACTTCTGAACAGTTAACAATGCGAAAAGTTGACTAGCTGAGTAGCCGATGAAAATATTTCTGAACAGCTAACTATACGAAAGGTAACAATGTATAACTTTAGCAGTCGAATAAAGTCTCGAATAATAGGCAGAATTTTTCGTTATGTGCAATTGTAATAAGCTCTCCCTTGCTTTAATTATAAAATACATTTAAGGAACTTAATAAACAATTGTTAAGAACCAATTCATTACAGCCGAAAGCGCAAAGAAAGCCCACCTTGGGCAACTGCCAGAACATTCTGCGGTCGGTTATCTGGTGTGTCCAACTGACACCGAGGATATACGATTAAACTTTAAAAGCACTCTTTCCAATTCGCTCATTGTTCCCCGGAACGCATCCAAAGGGTCTTGGCTCCCAAACTTTCCACTGCCTACTATTTCGCAAGAGAATTAATAACATGTCATACTTAATGGCATGTCCTATTTCAGGAAGTGACATTTGGGACAGAGTTCCTTTTCTTTGTGTCTTTTTCCGTGTCTGGAAATGTATTTGTTCGCAGGACATCGATAAGTATTCCGACGAAGCCGGACAAAATATCAGTCCTGCTAAAGTTTTGATATGGCCTTCCATCGCGAACTTGATCCATAAGTGGACTGGAGCCAATTGCAATAAACATGTTTGGCACTAAGTAGTGTCGTAGTTTATTGCTAAGTAGTTTAACCCTCCTGGTGATTTTCATGATGCGTTATCTCTTCATTAGCGAAAACTATTATCAGATCTTGATGGACGAGTTATCTCGTCTTTAGAAGAAAACTTATTAGATCTCGATCGCGCGTCATTATCTAAAAATCGGCCAATATCTTGACGACATATCTCGTCAGTTATTAGGTTGATGCAAAAGTTCGTTCCGTTTTTGGCGCTAGATGGAATTGCATTGCAAAACCGAAATGTTATATAGTTCACACGTGTAAAGTTATGATGTTGTTTGAAAGAAGGAATTTCAGCGAGTACTTGGGAATTTTTTTTTCATTTGGTTGTTTTTTAAATTTTGTTCAGCATTAAAAGCGGCTGAAAAAAAGGAGCATCTTCGACATATTAATGCATTTTTATTTCCAAAAAGGTAAGAATACTTTGCAGACGCAAAAGAAGATATGTGTTGTATAAGGTGAGGGTGCCGCGTTGACGATTCCACTTGCAATAAGTGGTTCAGAAAGTTTCGTCACCTGAATCATTTCTTTAGCCAGAAACCTCAGAACTTCTATAAGCGCGGGATTATGCGGCTACCAAGAAGGAGAAAGGTCATCGAACAGAACGGCACATACTATATTGATTAAATGTAATTTTTAGTAAATAATTTTTTTTTTTAATTTTTGTCAAAAAAACAGGACGAACCTTTGCATCAATCTAATAATTACTGAGTTAATGTGTTGGGTTCCTACTCTGCTTTTTCTACTCAAATAAATATATTGTCAGGTTATATTTATTACAGGCTATATTTATTAAACGAACTTTTGCATCAACCTAATGCAAAATTAATCAGATCTTGATAAACGAGATATCTCGTCAAAACCTCTTGGAGGGTTAATCTCCGGCGTTTGAACTGCATTTTTTTCACATCCTAGTTTGCTAGAAAGCTTAATACTCCGAAAGTTAAGCGATGGCGCTTAAGCGAACTTTTTTATTTGTGTACCAGTTCGAATTCAAAACCTTCTCGAAGTTAAACAAAGTCGCTCCTATATTGCCTCTGAACTCGTTTATTTGGTAAATACTCCTATGTTTATATCATCGGCACCACGACAAAGAGGGAGCATTCAAAATAACTGTTTAGGGTTAGTTAAATTAAAATATAACCGTTGCGGTGGTTCGTCTTGACGAGGTATCTCGTCATTAGCAAAACTGACTAGATCTTAATGGGTTAGATACCTCGTCATTAGAGAAAACTGACCAGATCTTGATCTCAGCTTCATCAAAATATCGGCATGACGATGACTGCATCTTGATGGCGAGATATCTTGCCATTAGAAAAATTGGTCGGATCTTGATTTACAAGATCGACATTTTTCGTCTCTACCGTACCTTTTTGATGGTTAATGTGAAATAGAGAATATTACATACAGATTTGGCAGAACACAATATACAGGAAAATTCGAAGACATCCAACATGTCTCATCCATCACAGCCTATTAGATAGTAAACTTATTGATAGAGCAGCGCGCATTTGAATTGTATTGAAATATGGAGTGTGAGTATTTGCATTCTTAACTTTATATTAAATAAATTAGTTAGGTTTAGATTATGTGTGATGCAACTGAAGCCACGTAGTAGAGTCACGGATTGCGAGTTTGAAACGTCGTCCAATCAAAGACTCGTGCACGTCGATTCTGGTGAATTTTAAATCGGTCGTGGCCTCAAATGTCCCTCATGGCGTGGTGTAGCAGTATGGATAGTGGGGTGCCAGTTCGGATGTTGACCTCATCATCTGACCGTGGTTACTTGTCATCTCATCTTGTTAGATGTCCTCCAACTTTCCCATCGGTATTGATCACGTATCGTTATCAATAGCCGATGTGCTGCTCCAGTGCGACAAAAATTCAACTACCTACCTGTGTATGTGTGCCTAGTTCCGTCTCTACCGTCCACTTTATTACAATATCCATAAAGCTTATTACTTTCAATCAAAGCCAATTAGTTTCCATAGCCTTAAACAAGTCAATGCATCGACAATGCAGATATTTCCTGCATTTTTACCGCACTACCGTTTCTTTTTGTGCGCAAAATCCCCAACCGTCGCTGCAAAGGCTCCAACAGGTGTCTCAGTCGATATATAAATTCCCTCCCAAACACAGAAAAGCGCGGGCCAATTAATTCCAATTTCTCGTAGTTAATTACCTTCTTTTCAAAGGCAGGAGTTTATGCGAAATTTGGGGAAAAGCTCGCGTTATGCGGGCCTCTCGCACATAATTGAGTTCTCCGAGATCTCTAGGAGCTGACACTTCTGCTCAGCGTGAAAGAACAGACAACAAAAATCATCGCCGAATTGTGTTTCGTGTTTCCAGGATTTAATAAAATCACTCCCGCAGCCAGAAAGCAAAGTTTATTGCGATCTCACAAAAGAATGGTGATTGTGGAAAAGCAAACACCTAATCTCGGAAAACAAATTACCGTTTCGCCAGGAGGATTAGAAGACGAGGAGGAAGTCTTGTTGTATGGCTCTCGCTTGTTGCGATGTGTGTTTTGAGATTCAGATGCCTTTCAACAAGTTGAGGAAGCTAATTACGTGCTTAGGTTCTTCACTCGGTATTTGATGAACGCGATCACGTGTGCGCCAGCCATTTCGTTCGTGCATGTAAAGTGGGACCATTACAGAAAATCATTCTTGTATTTCCTTTCA
This sequence comes from Meta bourneti, assembly GCA_933210815.1. Taxonomy (NCBI): domain Eukaryota; kingdom Metazoa; phylum Arthropoda; class Arachnida; order Araneae; family Tetragnathidae; genus Meta; species Meta bourneti. The sequence continues at coordinate 12,287,180 of OW119929.1, forward strand.
TTATAGGTTCCAAGAAATAAAATATGCGAAGAAGTTTGAGATTAATGCGTCGGACCTTCCCCTGTTGTAGTCTTGAGTATCATATTAGAGCCTGTCAAGAAAGTACTAAACTTTTCTCTTATCTAAGCAGATGGCTTGACAACTAAGTTAGATCGCGTGAGACTGAGTCATGTATATGTCAGAAGTGTTAATCATCAGAATATATTTAACTAGCAGAATTACCCGGAGATGCTCGGGTAGAATTGGTGAAATGTTGATTCTATTTCATAGAAAAATGCAAGCATCATTTAAGCGTGCAGAAAATATTTTTCAACATCGTTTTAACTTTTTCATAGCTTCTACAATTTACTTCGGACGCAAATATGTATACATAATATATCCATCTATATAATCCATTTCATATTCCTCACACTCTTGCTGTAAGACAAACTACAAAAGCTTTTTCTGAGATGACTTCTTCAGAAGTCGATTTTGAGTTTTGGAGTGATTACGAATGCCAAATAAGTTCATTTTCAGTAAAAATGTAGAACTTTCAGCGTATAGATTTGCACTCAATTTTCCCATCAATATATATTACTTGTGGTACACTTGCACCATAAATTCAATGTTTTCGAATTACATTATCATTGTGAGAGGACGGTAAATTAAACTGTTACGGCATTCGTGGTTAATTTATTTTGAAGCACATATATTTTTCATGAAAATTCTATTCAGCCGCACGTGGAATAACGGAGCTTGTTTTTAAAACAAATGTCATCAGTGTTGATAAAGCAAACTCAATCGATTACACTTTCTACAAAATCACTACTTTTAATGAATGTTTCACAGGTAACTAAGTTGTATACGAACAGTTTCAACTTGAAGTAAGCAAATTCGACCTACTGCCTCTTAAGACAAAAAATTTCCTATTTTTCAACAGTCCTAGTTTGCATACTTCCTTACTATGATGGTATTCCAAGATCAGCAAAATCCGCTTTCCTCCAACAGAAAAATGTAGTTTTAAATAGAATCCTTAAGATATTTTTTCAATTGAGACAGTTTCTATATGGAAACCACGTACCTATTTAGAATGATAGATATAGTTACTTGACTACGGAGTACAGCTTTCAATAATACCCATGAAACATGAAAAATAAATGTAAATTAAATTGATTTTAATCGTTTTGTAATAAAAATATGTCAAAATTTAGAAATATCTTTGAACTACAACGTATGACTATTAGTTTTGATTTAACGAAACATTTCTTATTTTAGAATAACTTTATTTTAACTTTACAAGTCACATTTTAAAATAAGAAGTGAAGTTATACACCTTACTTAAAAAGATTTCCATTTATTTTATGAAACAGAATTCTACAAACTATAAAGTATTTAACCAGGAAAGCTTGGCGAAATATATACATACAACCAAAAAATTACCCATGTCGAGTGTGGTATTTGGCAGAAAATAAAAATTAATTACAATTTAACTCCTAAATAATGTGTCTGTAATATGGAAAGTAATGGAACACATAAATACAAACAGAAACAAAATTCTGGTCATTGAAAAATATCGAATTCTGAAAAACGAAAGATCTGAGCAAGGGTGTAGAATTTCGACAACATGAGAATATTCTGAAATAGAGAAATTCGATAAAGACGCTTAAAAATATTGATAGACAATAATGAATTATTTACAAAAAGATTAGGTATCTTAATTAACGTCGCACTGGAGCAACACACAAGCTATTGGGAACGGTCGGAAGGGAAAGATCCGAGGGACTGATCCCGGACCGTTGGCAATAGTCCCTTGTGTTGCTCCAGTGCGACGTTAATTCATTACAATTATCATTACCAGTCTATTGCTAGGGACGCTACAAGGGGTGCCGAAGTCTCTTCTTGTGGTGATATGGTATTTTAATTAACGTCGCATTTGAGCATTACAATGGGCTTCTGGCGACAGTCCGGGATCAATCCCCAAGGGAAGTACCGAAGACTACACCACGGACAGATAACGAGGTAACACCTGAGCTGGCACGCCAGTAGGGAGAAAATGGGGCTCCCACAACAGAGGGGAGCCAGGGAGCTGGGGAGCCAGGGATCCGGAAGTGACGTTATAACAGTAAGTTGAGTTGAATTGTTTCTCCTACTGTTACAGGAAGTGACGTCATAACAGAAAGTTGAGTTGTTTTACCGGAAGTGACGTCATAACAGGGAGTTGAGTTGTTTTACCGGAAGTGACGTCGTAACAGGAAGTGGAGTTGAGTTGTTTCTGCCTACCTGTTGAGTTGTTTACCACCTGCTATACGAGATGAGGAGAGCCGGAAGTGAAACCATCAGGAGTTGAGCTGTTTACCACCTACTGTTGAGTTGTACACCTCCTACTTTTTTATGTTTTCGACTTATGCTTTTCATCATGTTGGATTGTTTTGTTGGAGTTGCCATGGTAATGAATCACTGGTGGTGCCATCTGGTGGAGAAATTCGAAACCCTATTATTTTTAATTAAAAAGAAATTTCTTGGATTCGAACTGGGGACCATAGAGTCCGGAGTCAAGTGCACTACCACTACTCCATTGGGACTTTGGTGTCAGTGGTGAATTAATGTAGTGTTTCTATCTCTTTTGAACTTGTATTTTTTCTTAGTACTACGTATGGGCTATTTTGAGAAAATGGTTTGAATAATTGCATGGCGGTTTTAATAAATGCTTTTACAAAATTACTTGTAGCGCCATCTAGTGACTTTAAAAGTAACTAATCTAAGGAACGAATTGATTTCTTAATGTTTTTACTTTATTCATAACCATAACGTCAGTGTGTTTACGTTTGGGACTTGGATTTTTTTCCCCTTCTGAGATTTCGATGTGACGTCACGATTATGTCCATCGAGCAAGTCTGAACTTGAATATAAATTAGTAGTTTATAGCTATCTTGAATTTTGTTTTATTTCAGAGTAGTTCCATGAATCGTGTTAAGAGAAATATGCACTTTAAAGAAATTAAAGAATTGTGCCCACCTCCACCCGGCAAAAGAATTTACCGCCACAATTCAATTATTTCTTTAACATACAAAACTAAATTTTGTAATGACCATAAGCTAGTGTAGACACTCCATCTTCTAATATATAACGTTTGTCGTCAAATGGTGAGAGAGCGATTTTTCTTGTCTTCGTAGTATAAAGATAATGTTTTTCACTCTGAATTGCATACTGTTCTTCTTGAGTTATCGATGCATTAAAAAGACATTCTTTATATTGCTGGTGTTTAATTTTTTTCTTAATAACAGTTTTTGAAATTCCTTTTGCTGTCTTTTTCTCTCCACACTCCGACAAAAGGGAATACATTTTTGATCGTAAACCCACGAATTCTACGGCGGGTTTGGAATTTAATTCATCCTTAAAATATCCAATTTTCTTTTTATTTTTTTCGCTGTATGCAAAGTGATCTTTAGGATAATCGGATGTGTCAAACTGATCGCTATGGATGTGCATATCTTTATAAACATCTTCGGTTTCAATCTCATAAGTTAACGAGTCTGTGTCAGTGAAAAGTAATTGAGCCTTTTCTCCATATTTCTTTTTAATAAAATTATAGTGAAAATTGTACATATGTAATTTACTTAGTTCTAAAATAACGAATCCTACGTAAATAGGTCTATTCAGTGTTACTTTTGTTTTAATCCTCTCAACTCCGACCAAGTCTTCATTGAAAATTGAAAATGTGTTAAATGAAGGAGAAGCAATCAATTTTACAGCTCTCTTTGGATTATTGACAAGTTGAATATCAACTCGATTTCTTACATTTACCATTGTCTTTCCATACACAGTTGTTCATTAATTTGAAAAAATCCTTTTCGAAAAGCGTAGTAGCGTTTTTCCGGTGATCTGTGTTGAAATCAATATAATTTTTAAGCCAAGGTTCCTGCTTAAATTTTATAATTTTGTGAATTTTAATTAATTTCATTCCCAGTGACAAGTACAATTTAAGATTTCTATAGTAAATTACATAATTTTTCTTATCACTTAAATTGGGTACTAATTTTGAGCATACACTAAGACCCTCTGAAGGAAAATGCTCTTTGCTTTCGGACCACATTTCGATGTTGATTACTTTTCTTTCCGGGGCAAGTGGGTAATCATTATGTAAGTGGTGAATCTCTTTGGGGTAGGCTAAATCCACCTCTAAGATATAACCCTCAGCGGAATCGTCAGGAATCGAATGAATCCAGGTTTCGTCTACCGATTCGGTTGTCATCCATTCCAGGTTAGCATAGGGTAGAGGCTGCGACATGGCCCAACCATAAAGGTTGTTGGCATCCCAATACATAATGAATTTATTAGGTTTCGAAGGATCGAAAGGGTCTACATATTCATTATTGGCTTGTGACCAACGTTTACTTATCATTGACACTCCACCTCGAATACCTCGTTCCAGAAAGAGATGCACATCTATATCTGTTAAAAGTTCCAAGGATCTCCCCGTCATCTTTAGGCAAGCTTCCCATGCCAGTCCTGGGGAAGTGTAAAGATGTGCGCAGTCCAAATCATAATTAACTTTACAAATTTTCCTAAAATTTTCAAACACGTCGGCCAACTGTAACACATCACTTTTCACATATAAATCGTGATATTCCCCCCAAATTGTTTAAGTTAAATGTTCTCCACGCATTCTGTGCATGTTCATATTCCTCATCGGTAATGTGTTCTTCAGATAGAGTCGAAAAAAAGGCTTCTTTTGGTGGCAAACTTGTTTCATGAAACTTTTGAAAGGATGATATGTACTCATATTGATATATGCCTTTTCTTAATAGTAAATCTGTATTAAGTGGAATATTTTGAGATAGTATGTGAAAATTTTGTTTAGGCAAGTTAGATACTAACTTTTCTAATGTCGCTGGCATAAATTGCAAACTATCAATGAATCTTACGTGAACTGGATTGTCTTTGCTTCTGCTGGATATTGTAAAAGAAATATATTTTTCCATATTAGTGGCTATGACGCTAAACTCATGATTTTTTACTTTGCCTAACCCCTGCATAATGTGATGAGCATCATAATGTTTTAAATTGTGAAAAATTACAGGAATTACTTTTCTTAATTTGTATTTTAAATTACATGCATTGTGCAAAGCACCTCTGTATTCACCAGAAAGATGATCGTGATCTCTCACTCGGTCCACTTTGTCCAATTTTTTCTTGCATAAAAAGCAAAGCGTTGCCGCTTGAAATGCACTTTCTTGCTCCCTTGTCATTGCTAGAGGCTTAATCGTGAACATGTGTTTAGCAAGATCATCCGTTTCATTGATAATATTTTCTAAAAAATCATCGACAGCATCACTGCCCCTATACCATCTGATTGGTTTATAGCAACCCCCATCTGGTCCAACCACAACGTATGCATATCCACAAGGGACGTGCGATGCCATTTTTTGAGTGTTTTTAGACTCTCCACTCAAATCTATCGGCTTTATAATTGATTCAAAGTCCGCATAAATAACAAAAGGTAGGGAATGTTGATAGTGCTGGTTTTTGAACGCAAGCATATTATCTCCCACCGCAGGCATTTCAATTTTTTGTACATCATGCTCATTGCAATACTGAAGATGGTTTATTAAACCTATTTCTTGGGAAAAACTGTGCAGGCAGCGATAGCAAATGTATGCTTTTGCTTTATGTTTAGTTAGGTGATTCAATAACCTCGACATACTTCTAATTAAACAATAATGATGATTTGTTTCATTACTGATGAGGAGCAAATTTATACAATCTTCATGTTTTTCCTTTGAAATATACAACGGAAAAATTTCATCGTTTTCACTCTCATAACCAAACACATTAATTCTTACACGATTTAACTTTTCCACAATAGGCACCTTGGTTACAGGGACAGGAAACGTTACATCACCCATGTTTATGCCGTGTTCATGTACATGATAATGAGTGACCCGGTGTGGATTATCTTTAAAACTTATATTTAGCTTATGAGCAATTAAAGTCCAAATGAAACATTTATTATCCTCATTTTGGATATTAAGGATTGCTTTTCTCGCTTGCAGTTTTGGTGGAAGGGGGATATAACTGCTTGCCGAAAGAGGAGAGTATTTAGCAGAACATAATTCAATGCTTAGAATTTTATTAATTGTCCATCCAGATCCGCGTTGTATAAATTCTTCGAACACTATTTTAGTGAATGCTTCTTCTGTGTGTTCGGGTATAGACTCCTTCATTAAATCTACTTGACACAGACTTCTGAAATGGGTAGTTATTGTTTCTTCCTCTCCCTCAACAGAAATTTTACTTAGGCTTAATTTTATTACTAAATACCACTTAATGGCATTGAATTTCTCTATTTCTTCATTTAATAATTCATTGATTGGCAATCGCATTTCAGTTAAACAAGCCATTAAATCAGCGCATACTTCTTCAGGAGGAGATAAATGGTGAGTGCTAAAAGCGTCAAGAGCAACTCCGTTTTCTTTCCTGCGTTTATTCTTAAGGAGAGGCTTATCATTTTTCCTTTTACGGGGAATGGTACTATGTTGTGTGCGCTTATGGTGTATAAGAAAACTTTTATGAGTAAATTGATAACCACATTCCTCACAACGGTGCGAAATTTTATGATTAATGATATGCCTTTTCAAGTTATCCTCTCGCGAAAAAAGATCTCCACACACATCACATTGAAACTTTTTTCATGTGTAGTCATATGTTGAATCAATTTATCGTTGCGATAAAACGTTTTTTCACATATAGAACATGCAAATTCTTTATCTTGAGAATGTAATTTTATGTGCCTATTTAAATTTCTTCTTTAAAGTAAAAGACTTTCCACACGTAGTGCACATCTGCAAAGTTAGAAAATAGAAAATCTCTATAAATTTAAGGATGAAATCATATTTGATAAAATTAATTTTACATCTACATTATGTTTCTATATTAAGAACTACCTTTGAACACTGAAGTGAATCTAGATTTCATATAAAAACACAATTTCAAGACAACTTATTTTTAACAATACTGATTATACTAAAACGGATAAAATACACTATACGTTGAGCACGGAAGAAATAATTTCAATACAACTTGATTTAACAATACTAGTTATTCTAAAACGATAATATACTTTTATTACTTCACATTCACTATATTTGAAAACTTTAATTGCACGCCTACTAAAACCGAAAGACTCGAAAGAATGAAATTGAATGAATTATTTTATGAATTCATACGATTTCAATAAAATATTAATTAATGTACTTACATGCACACCGCTAGGACCAGCACGTTGTTCATCATTCATGCTGGAAGTAGCTCGTCGTTCATCATTCATACCAGAAGTAGCTTGTTGTTTTGCATTAATTTCATGATTCATGATATGCCTTTTCAAGTTGCCCTCTCGCGAAAAAAGATCTCCACACACACCACATTGAAACTTTTTTTCATGTGTAGTCATATGTTGAATCAATTTATCGTTGCGACAAAATGTTTTTTCACATATAGAACATGCAAATTCTTTGTCTTGAGAATGTAATTTTATGTGCCTATTTAAATTCTTCTTTAAAGTAAAAGACTTTCCACACGTAGTGCAAATCTGCAAAATTAGAATAAAGAAAATCTCTAATTTTAAAGATGAAATCATATTTGATTATAATTAATTTTAACCTGCATTATGTTTCTATATTAAGAACTAACTTTGAACACTGAAGTGAATCTAGATTTCATATAAAAAAATACAATTTCAAAACAACGTATTTTTAACAATACTGATTATACTAAAACGGATAAAACACACTATAGGCTAAGCATGGAAGAAATAATTTCAATATAACTTGATTTAATAATACTAGTTACTCTAAAACGGTAACATACTTTTATTACTTCACATTCATTATATTTGAAAACTTTAATTGCACGCATAATAAAAGTGAAAGACCGTAGTTCTTCAATGAATTCATTTAATTCCAATAAAATATTAAATAATGTACTTACATGCACACCGCTAGGACCAGCACATTGTTCATCATTCATACCAGAAGTAGCTCGTTGTTCATCGTTCACATTAGATGTAGAACAAATACAGCTTACTGAAGAGGGCTAGAAATGAAAGGAGATAAATAAATATATCATAGTCTTTAAACTATGAAATTATTTTATATTTAAAAAATATTAACAATATATTTACCTCTGAAAACATTTTCCCATGGACGTTCTTACTCATATCGACTTCTCCAGTTGAAATCTAAAACAGGAATGGTTAAACCAAAGAAATAGTGTCTTACATTATCGTTAATCTTAATGATAAACTAGTCTCGTGATATGCCAAAACAACAAAATTAAAGATAAATTGTAGATGACCAATGAAAAAATTCCTAGCATGTTCAAAAGCGAAGTGAAATGAAAACATGACGTGAATTTCTCCTAAGAGAACTTGCAATGGGAACAAGATCAGACATGTAAGAACGAGTCCTTTCTCGTATACTGAGTCTGACGTCACACAAGGCACCGCACTTCGTAGTCAAGAAGCCCTTAACCAGCTAAACATCCCGCGCTGTGACGTCAGACTCAGTATACGAGAAAGGACTCGTTCTTACATGTCTGATCTTGTTCCCATTGCAAGTTCTCTTAGGAGAAATTCACGTCATGTTTTCATTTCACTTCGCTTTTGAACATGCTAGGAATTTTTTCATTGGTCATCTACAATTTATCTTTAATTTTGTTGTTTTGGCATATCACGAGACTAGTTTATCATTAAGATTAACGATAATGTAAGACACTATTTCTTTGGTTTAACCATTCCTGTTTTAGATTTCAACTGGAGAAGTCGATATGAGTAAGAACGTCCATGGGAAAATGTTTTCAGAGGTAAATATATTGTTAATATTTTTTAAATATAAAATAATTTCATAGTTTAAAGACTATGATATATTTATTTATCTCCTTTCATTTCTAGCCCTCTTCAGTAAGCTGTATTTGTTCTACATCTAATGTGAACGATGAACAACGAGCTACTTCTGGTATGAATGATGAACAATGTGCTGGTCCTAGCGGTGTGCATGTAAGTACATTATTTAATATTTTATTGGAATTAAATGAATTCATTGAAGAACTACGGTCTTTCACTTTTATTATGCGTGCAATTAAAGTTTTCAAATATAATGAATGTGAAGTAATAAAAGTATGTTACCGTTTTAGAGTAACTAGTATTATTAAATCAAGTTATATTGAAATTATTTCTTCCATGCTTAGCCTATAGTGTGTTTTATCCGTTTTAGTATAATCAGTATTGTTAAAAATACGTTGTTTTGAAATTGTATTTTTTTATATGAAATCTAGATTCACTTCAGTGTTCAAAGTTAGTTCTTAATATAGAAACATAATGCAGGTTAAAATTAATTATAATCAAATATGATTTCATCTTTAAAATTAGAGATTTTCTTTATTCTAATTTTGCAGATTTGCACTACGTGTGGAAAGTCTTTTACTTTAAAGAAGAATTTAAATAGGCACATAAAATTACATTCTCAAGACAAAGAATTTGCATGTTCTATATGTGAAAAAACATTTTGTCGCAACGATAAATTGATTCAACATATGACTACACATGAAAAAAAGTTTCAATGTGGTGTGTGTGGAGATCTTTTTTCGCGAGAGGGCAACTTGAAAAGGCATATCATGAATCATGAAATTAATGCAAAACAACAAGCTACTTCTGGTATGAATGATGAACGACGAGCTACTTCCAGCATGAATGATGAACAACGTGCTGGTCCTAGCGGTGTGCATGTAAGTACATTAATTAATATTTTATTGAAATCGTATGAATTCATAAAATAATTCATTCAATTTCATTCTTTCGAGTCTTTCGGTTTTAGTAGGCGTGCAATTAAAGTTTTCAAATATAGTGAATGTGAAGTAATAAAAGTATATTATCGTTTTAGAATAACTAGTATTGTTAAATCAAGTTGTATTGAAATTATTTCTTCCGTGCTCAACGTATAGTGTATTTTATCCGTTTTAGTATAATCAGTATTGTTAAAAATAAGTTGTCTTGAAATTGTGTTTTTATATGAAATCTAGATTCACTTCAGTGTTCAAAGGTAGTTCTTAATATAGAAACATAATGTAGATGTAAAATTAATTTTATCAAATATGATTTCATCCTTAAATTTATAGAGATTTTCTATTTTCTAACTTTGCAGATGTGCACTACGTGTGGAAAGTCTTTTACTTTAAAGAAGAATTTAAATAGGCACATAAAATTACATTCTCAAGATAAAGAATTTGCATGTTCTATATGTGAAAAAACGTTTTATCGCAACGATAAATTGATTCAACATATGACTACACATGAAAAAAAGTTTCAATGTGATGTGTGTGGAGATCTTTTTTCGCGAGAGGATAACTTGAAAAGGCATATCATTAATCATAAAATTTCGCACCGTTGTGAGGAATGTGGTTATCAATTTACTCATAAAAGTTTTCTTATACACCATAAGCGCACACAACATAGTACCATTCCCCGTAAAAGGAAAAATGATAAGCCTCTCCTTAAGAATAAACGCAGGAAAGAAAACGGAGTTGCTCTTGACGCTTTTAGCACTCACCATTTATCTCCTCCTGAAGAAGTATGCGCTGATTTAATGGCTTGTTTAACTGAAATGCGATTGCCAATCAATGAATTATTAAATGAAGAAATAGAGAAATTCAATGCCATTAAGTGGTATTTAGTAATAAAATTAAGCCTAAGTAAAATTTCTGTTGAGGGAGAGGAAGAAACAATAACTACCCATTTCAGAAGTCTGTGTCAAGTAGATTTAATGAAGGAGTCTATACCCGAACACACAGAAGAAGCATTCACTAAAATAGTGTTCGAAGAATTTATACAACGCGGATCTGGATGGACAATTAATAAAATTCTAAGCATTGAATTATGTTCTGCTAAATACTCTCCTCTTTCGGCAAGCAGTTATATCCCCCTTCCACCAAAACTGCAAGCGAGAAAAGCAATCCTTAATATCCAAAATGAGGATAATAAATGTTTCATTTGGACTTTAATTGCTCATAAGCTAAATATAAGTTTTAAAGATAATCCACACCGGGTCACTCATTATCATGTACATGAACACGGCATAAACATGGGTGATGTAACGTTTCCTGTCCCTGTAACCAAGGTGCCTATTGTGGAAAAGTTAAATCGTGTAAGAATTAATGTGTTTGGTTATGAGAGTGAAAACGATGAAATTTTTCCGTTGTATATTTCAAAGGAAAAACATGAAGATTGTATAAATTTGCTCCTCATCAGTAATGAAACAAATCATCATTATTGTTTAATTAGAAGTATGTCGAGGTTATTGAATCACCTAACTAAACATAAAGCAAAAGCATACATTTGCTATCGCTGCCTGCACAGTTTTTCCCAAGAAATAGGTTTAATAAACCATCTTCAGTATTGCAATGAGCATGATGTACAAAAAATTGAAATGCCTGCGGTGGGAGATAATATGCTTGCGTTCAAAAACCAGCACTATCAACATTCCCTACCTTTTGTTATTTATGCGGACTTTGAATCAATTATAAAGCCGATAGATTTGAGTGGAGAGTCTAAAAACACTCAAAAAATGGCATCGCACGTCCCTTGTGGATATGCATACGTTGTGGTTGGACCAGATGGGGGTTGCTATAAACCAATCAGATGGTATAGGGGCAGTGATGCTGTCGATGATTTTTTAGAAAATATTATCAATGAAACGGATGATCTTGCTAAACACATGTTCACGATTAAGCCTCTAGCAATGACAAGGGAGCAAGAAAGTGCATTTCAAGCGGCAACGCTTTGCTTTTTATGCAAGAAAAAATTGGACAAAGTGGACCGAGTGAGAGATCACGATCATCTTTCTGGTGAATACAGAGGTGCTTTGCACAATGCATGTAATTTAAAATACAAATTAAGAAAAGTAATTCCTGTAATTTTTCACAATTTAAAACATTATGATGCTCATCACATTATGCAGGGGTTAGGCAAAGTAAAAAATCATGAGTTTAGCGTCATAGCCACTAATATGGAAAAATATATTTCTTTTACAATATCCAGCAGAAGCAAAGACAATCCAGTTCACGTAAGATTCATTGATAGTTTGCAATTTATGCCAGCGACATTAGAAAAGTTAGTATCTAACTTGCCTAAACAAAATTTTCACATACTATCTCAAAATATTCCACTTAATACAGATTTACTATTAAGAAAAGGCATATATCAATATGAGTACATATCATCCTTTCAAAAGTTTCATGAAACAAGTTTGCCACCAAAAGAAGCCTTTTTTTCGACTCTATCTGAAGAACACATTACCGATGAGGAATATGAACATGCACAGAATGCGTGGAGAACATTTAACTTAAACAATTTGGGGGAATATCACGATTTATATGTGAAAAGTGATGTGTTACAGTTGGCCGACGTGTTTGAAAATTTTAGGAAAATTTGTAAAGTTAATTATGATTTGGACTGCGCACATCTTTACACTTCCCCAGGACTGGCATGGGAAGCTTGCCTAAAGATGACGGGGAGATCCTTGGAACTTTTAACAGATATAGATGTGCATCTCTTTCTGGAACGAGGTATTCGAGGTGGAGTGTCAATGATAAGTAAACGTTGGTCACAAGCCAATAATGAATATGTAGACCCTTTCGATCCTTCGAAACCTAATAAATTCATTATGTATTGGGATGCCAACAACCTTTATGGTTGGGCCATGTCGCAGCCTCTACCCTATGCTAACCTGGAATGGATGACAACCGAATCGGTAGACGAAACCTGGATTCATTCGATTCCTGACGATTCCGCTGAGGGTTATATCTTAGAGGTGGATTTAGCCTACCCCAAAGAGATTCACCACTTACATAATGATTACCCACTTGCCCCGGAAAGAAAAGTAATCAACATCGAAATGTGGTCCGAAAGCAAAGAGCATTTTCCTTCAGAGGGTCTTAGTGTATGCTCAAAATTAGTACCCAATTTAAGTGATAAGAAAAATTATGTAATTTACTATAGAAATCTTAAATTGTACTTGTCACTGGGAATGAAATTAATTAAAATTCACAAAATTATAAAATTTAAGCAGGAACCTTGGCTTAAAAATTATATTGATTTCAACACAGATCACCGGAAAAACGCTACTACGCTTTTCGAAAAGGATTTTTTCAAATTAATGAACAACTCTGTGTATGGAAAGACAATGGTAAATGTAAGAAATCGAGTTGATATTCAACTTGTCAATAATCCAAAGAGAGCTGTAAAATTGATTGCTTCTCCTTCATTTAACACATTTTCAATTTTCAATGAAGACTTGGTCGGAGTTGAGAGGATTAAAACAAAAGTAACACTGAATAGACCTATTTACGTAGGATTCGTTATTTTAGAACTAAGTAAATTACATATGTACAATTTTCACTATAATTTTATTAAAAAGAAATATGGAGAAAAGGCTCAATTACTTTTCACTGACACAGACTCGTTAACTTATGAGATTGAAACCGAAGATGTTTATAAAGATATGCACATCCATAGCGATCAGTTTGACACATCCGATTATCCTAAAGATCACTTTGCATACAGCGAAAAAAATAAAAAGAAAATTGGATATTTTAAGGATGAATTAAATTCCAAACCCGCCGTAGAATTCGTGGGTTTACGATCAAAAATGTATTCCCTTTTGTCGGAGTGTGGAGAGAAAAAGACAGCAAAAGGAATTTCAAAAACTGTTATTAAGAAAAAAATTAAACACCAGCAATATAAAGAATGTCTTTTTAATGCATCGATAACTCAAGAAGAACAGTATGCAATTCAGAGTGAAAAACATTATCTTTATACTACGAAGACAAGAAAAATCGCTCTCTCACCATTTGACGACAAACGTTATATATTAGAAGATGGAGTGTCTACACTAGCTTATGGTCATTACAAAATTTAGTTTTGTATGTTAAAGAAATAATTGAATTGTGGCGGTAAATTCTTTTGCCGGGTGGAGGTGGGCACAATTCTTTAATTTCTTTAAAGTGCATATTTCTCTTAACACGATTCATGGAACTACTCTGAAATAAAACAAAATTCAAGATAGCTATAAACTACTAATTTATATTCAAGTTCAGACTTGCTCGATGGACATAATCGTGACGTCACATCGAAATCTCAGAAGGGGAAAAAAATCCAAGTCCCAAACGTAAACACACTGACGTTATGGTTATGAATAAAGTAAAAACATTAAGAAATCAATTCGTTCCTTAGATTAGTTACTTTTAAAGTCACTAGATGGCGCTACAAGTAATTTTGTAAAAGCATTTATTAAAACCGCCATGCAATTATTCAAACCATTTTCTCAAAATAGCCCATACGTAGTACTAAGAAAAAATACAAGTTCAAAAGAGATAGAAACACTACATTAATTCACCACTGACACCAAAGTCCCAATGGAGTAGTGGTAGTGCACTTGACTCCGGACTCTATGGTCCCCAGTTCGAATCCAAGAAATTTCTTTTTAATTAAAAATAATAGGGTTTCGAATTTCTCCACCAGATGGCACCACCAGTGATTCATTACCATGGCAACTCCAACAAAACAATCCAACATGATGAAAAGCATAAGTCGAAAACATAAAAAAGTAGGAGGTGTACAACTCAACAGTAGGTGGTAAACAGCTCAACTCCTGATGGTTTCACTTCCGGCTCTCCTCATCTCGTATAGCAGGTGGTAAACAACTCAACAGGTAGGCAGAAACAACTCAACTCCACTTCCTGTTACGACGTCACTTCCGGTAAAACAACTCAACTCCCTGTTATGACGTCACTTCCGGTAAAACAACTCAACTTTCTGTTATGACGTCACTTCCTGTAACAGTAGGAGAAACAATTCAACTCAACTTACTGTTATAACGTCACTTCCGGATCCCTGGCTCCCCAGCTCCCTGGCTCCCCTCTGTTGTGGGAGCCCCATTTTCTCCCTACTCACGCCACTCTCCAAACTTCCACACCACGCCAACGTTAGGACATTTGAGGACACGATAGATTTAACGTGCACAAGTCTCCTTTGTACATAACGGTCTTCGGTTGGATTGGATTGGTCAAGGATAGTGAGTTAGAAGCGTCTTTCAAGCAATCAGTGAGCAGAACCGGAATAAAACTTGTAGCACAGATTTTGTAACTACTAGTATTGTGTAAGCGATCAATTTAGTTATTTACAAAATAAAAAAGTAAGAATGATGGCAGAAGTTTGTCGTCTGTCTGTTACTGTTGAGAGTAAGCATTTGAAAATGTGATAGTACATGTGTTAAACCCAGTTGTTCTCAACACAAGTGTTATCTTGATTTATTTAAGAACCTAAATAAAATAAAATCTCCACCAAAGCTATGGACAATAAACAATCGGATATTCTTAATTTTGTTAGTTTTAAAATTTTGAGACATAAACAATCTGAAGAAACAGTAATAGTGTTCTAAATATTCCACCCTTTCACATATTTTAATTCTTGATCACAGCTTTCGTTAATTTCATATGTATACAAATTAAGAAAAAGTTTCATTCCATTTTGCAATTGATAAATATTTAATAACAAGAAATGTATTCAAAAGCACATCGTTTTCTATAAACTTTTTATTCTCCTGAATGCAAAAAAGGGTAATCCTTTTCAAAATTTTCTTAGTATAAATGTAATTGAAGCGTGAGTCTCGAACGTTCATTAGAATAACTATGAAAGAAAACTCAATGTATTTTCAAGAATAGTTTGAGAAAGGTTAATTTTTTAGTTGTTACGAAAAGCGTTTTTCAGAATATTAATGGGAACTATTTGCGTTTGAATAAAAATGGTTGCTTGGAACAGAAACAACTTTAAAACACTTCGAACAATGAAATGAACCGAATCGAATACCTCCTGAAAGCAATTTTGAAAGCATGATTGATGATTCAAATTAAATCAAACTTCTAAAGGAAGAAGAATAAAGAAGCATCAGGAGAGAAGCATCGTAAACTATGTTGAGACGTGTTTTCGAATAGAACGTGTATCAAATGTTTTTCGCCTAGTCTTTATTTTATTTTCGGAATGTAGATAATGACTGGTATAGAGGCTACCAAGAAATCCTTCAAATGATTATAATGCAATTATAACTGTCCTATTTTCTTAGTAATTAATGTACGAATTATTAATTAAACAAAATAATTAGCAAAGGGACTAATATCCATCGCTTCAACCGGGTTGCGGTAGTCGTCCGTTTACAAAGAGGGATGGTGCACGTTAAAGGGTGGCCTCAAATGTCCTCAAGTTGGCGTGGAGGGGATTTGGAGAGTGGGGTGCCAACTCATTTGAAAGTGACCTCGTCATCTGACCACGGTTCGAAATGACGACGCGTTGTCCTTGGATCTTTCACTTGGGGATTGATCATGGACCGTTTCTCCAGTGCGATGTTAATTAAAATATCTACCTACCATCCCTTCAACCATACACTCGTTACATAGTTTCCATTACCAATTGATAATTATCTGCAATTTTACAGTTTTAGCTTTGAAATATATCTATCGGCTCAGAGTGAATGGATAAAGAGAATTAGTAGATTGTGTCGAGGACACAAACCGTAGATTAGTAGTGAATACTCTGGCCTGATGTTGGATTGTGGAATGAATGACGCAGACATAGGAAGTTTGAACGTTTGTTTATTGTGTGGGAATATTCAACATTTAATTTACAGTTTGAACGACTAAAGTATAGTTTGACATAAATTGTTGCTGATAGATTGTTGTTTTCCAATATTAATTGTAGCGTAGTTAAATAGCTTTCGAATGACACCTTTTACGCTGTCCTCAATCCAAGCAATACAAATAACACTGTCTCAAAGCACCTTAGAATTTCCACATATTTCGGACCATATTTCCACGCTTAGTACACCTGCCCACTCGGACCGGTCATCTCAGGTGACATGCTTGTCTTCTGGATGCTTCTTCTAGTTGTGAAATTGTAAGATAAAAATATAACGCTTTTTTGCAAAGCTCGACTTTTCATGCATGCCCACAGTTCTATCCCGATTTTAAGACGTATTCACATCAAAAATTAGAACTCTTCCTATTTTTCCTAGCTTTTTGAGGAGTTCTACAACCTGCAGTACCTCTAGCCAGTTTAACCTAGATCAATAGAATGTGTCCTGGATTTCACTCAAACTACGTCTAGTTATTTAGTCATTAAGTCTGATGTAACGTAAGAATATAATGCTACATAACTAGGACATCTCGGGAAGTGCTTGATGAAATGTTATTACATTGTGCAGTATCATTTGGGAAATTAATCTTATGTCCATGATTACGGATGGGTTCCTTAATGTTCTTAATCATATTTTTGGTATGGGAAGTATTTTGTTATGAACGAAAAACAATCGTTGGATACATAAAAATTTCGTAAAGCACATTTTAAATACATACGATTTTAAACAAAAAATATCATTTATCTCAATTAAATAAAACAAACTACATTTTTTTCAAGGACTATAAAAAACTCCAATAAAATAATGAAAAAGCTAGCTATTAAGCTTTGTGTTTGCTATGTGAAACTAAAATTAAAAAACAAATCGAGTTTCAATTATATGAGAGTTTCTCACGCATATATCCGCAATCTTCCCTGCATGACTTCTAACCAGTTTTGACCTTAGTCAATACTATAATCATTCTTTTAAACAATATACCATGTGGCTATTTAGTCATTAAATGTGGTTTGAGGGTGAAAGCCATACTACACTATTCGAAAATCTCACGATGCTAAGGTCAAGTGTGCTGAGAAAAATTGACTATTCGGTAAAGCTTTGTATTTATCAGATACTTCTTCAACTATAAGCAGAAATTTTTAGACATCCAACGGAGATACACGATTGACACTAACGATGTGCCGAACTTTAGAAATATTTGCATAGCAGAAATAGCTGTTTGACACTAAGATTTGTTTTTAATATTAGCACTATTATTGACAAATACAATTTCTGTAGTTGTAGAAACTTTTAAAGCAGCAGACCCTGGTACACTCAACCCGCTTGAAATATAAAATGGCAAAATGACCGTGAAGTGGCAAACCAATTTACCCTAATTTTGTACTTTGTTATATTGAACATCACAAAGCTTCATTCAAGTTGTCGGTGGTTGAAATCAACTCTTGGTCTGCAGATGATGGTGCACTTATCCCGTTTGAAGCAAAATTTTATTATAAAAGCGATAAACAGAAATTCCCTAAACTTTGGCATCGATTGTTATGTTTAATATTAGTATTTCTATTATCCAAATTGCCAAGTCAAAGTTTAGACAGCAGACGATGGTACACTCATATTTTCTAAAGCAAATTTGGCTCTAAAATTAACAAACCAAATTACCCTGAATTTTAACTTTCATTCTTATGTTGATCATCACCCCATTTCTAGTATCCAAATTGCCAGTACTTGGAATCAACTGTTAGGTACCAGATGGTAATACGCTAGTCCTTTTAAATCTTTCAAATGAAAATGATAAAGCAAATTTCCCTTAACTTTGATTGATAGTTATGTTGCACTTTGCAATTTCCGTCCTTCAAATTTTCAGACTAATTCCAAACTTCATCAACAGATACTTCTGCATTGTCCTTAATAAATTTTAACCTAGCAAAAACTATACGAGGTTTGGAAGGACCTAATTAATATAATGCTAAAACTACTAAGAAATAATAATGTTTGGAATCTATTCTTTGATGGCCATGAATCAATTTCCACCTCTATAAAATGCAGCTTATTACCAACCTCTCCCTCATATCCTGAATTGTACTGGAAGACATACATGAAGGCACTTTTATGGACCCATCTGCCATTGCCCAGAAACATTTTTTGCACACTCAATGACAGAGTAATTTTTTACACTGAGATAAGAAAGAAAAGTGTTTGGAATCTGCTATCACTTTTTAGACAGCAAATGATGGCGCACTAATCATTTCTGAAGCAAATTTTGAATATAAAAGCGAGCAAGCCAAATTACCCCTAACTGCCGCATTCCGGATTGTCTTGTTGAACATCGCTATCATTGAAGCTCGGCGTGCTTTTATTTCTTGCGCGAGCGAGTGTCGCCATCGTTATCGCCTCGTGCCCTTTATCTATTCATGACGCACTTTATAAAAGACAGGCGCAAAAAGGAAATAAATCCGTCTCATCCATCGCTCCCAAAGGGAGACAGGCGTTCCGGACGGCAACAGATGTACTTCGATCCCGACCCCCTTTGCATATGAATGCGGCGTTATTTATTTTTTTCTCTCCCGGCAGAACTCCGGGGGTGGTTCCGAAGTCAAATTCCACCCCTCGGATGCCAACACCCCATCCTTCACGCCACCTTCAGACGACATCGTAATTTTCTGCAGGGGTGGCCGGAACGACTGCCAAAAGAGCCGGTGGTTGAGGAGCGGATCGATCGAAAGTCGAAGCGCGTTAGCTTTAATGCCCGCGATAAGGCCGCCTCCCCATTGCTTTACATTCGGCGGGCCGCGATTAGCAAACGAAGTGAGGCGTTAATTCTCGCTCAGGCGACACTCCCGGAGATTGGGGATCGCCGGAGAGAGAACCTTTCAGATGGCTGGCTTCGAATTCTCGCGGTTTGAAGTGAAGAGAGAGATATGCGAAAGCGATTCTCTCTCTCTTCCCCTCTATTCTCTTACATGAGAGGAGATTAGGAATCGGGGACTTGAGCTGTTTGAATCATCCATCAAGCCTCCTGAGTCGACACAATAAATGATACTTCACAGGAATTTCTCTCGCTGCGAGACCCATCCATTGTTTCGCGTCTTGGACGTGACCGAGTTGCGCAAAGTTTCCCGCAAAGTCCAGCAAATCAATTCTCTGGGAATCTGAGGATTGGTGTAAAAAGAGGAACGATATGAGTAGGTTATAAGATGTTTAAACTCGTGAAGAGGGTTCACATACGCATCATATTCCACCTTGGAAACAAGTCCTCCCTGCATGACCTGCCAGTTTTGATCTTGATCGATAGAATCCTTTTTAGGATTCTTCCAAAAAAGAGATGTGGTTTAAACATTGTATCGGATCTTTCCCTTCGGGATTGATACCGGACCGTCGTCAATAGCCCGCTGTTTTGTTCCAGTGCGACGCTAATTAACTACCTATCTACATTTAATCTCGTATATGTGTTGTGGGGAACATAATGCTACATTACATGGAAATCTCGTGGTGGTCAGGAGATTAACCACTTAACGCATTTACCCGTGTTCGACACGGGCGAAAGTTACCGGCATATTTGCACATGCCCGTGTCTCACACGGGCGCTCTTGTAACTCGCGTTATTTTGTTTCTAATGCCCGTCGGAGATCCGTTCTAGTAAAAATAGATAGTCTAAATTAAATTTATGCCATAGATGGCATAAACTTATTTATCATAGATGATTTACCACTCATTTAACATAGATGATTTACCACTTATTTATAGATGGATATTAAACTTATTTACCGTAGATGGCACCACTATGCACCATTTTTCTTGTGTAAACCAAGTGGTGGATTTTGATGATTAGCTATAAGTTTGTTAGGAATTCTTTGTTATAAAGCAGTTGTTTGGTGTGGAAAAGGTAATATATCCATTTTTATTACGTTAAATATCATAAAAGTAAACAGTTAACCATAAATTAATTTTTACTAAGTGTTTTTGTAACTTGTTTAGAAAAAGTTATCTGATAATGAGCGACTGTGACGATTTTGAATATGCCAATTTATCAGAAAGTTTCAGCGATGAAAGTGATGATCTCTTGAGTGATGGAAGTGAATCTGAAGTTAATATTTTATTATTATTAATATTTTGAAATTCAAAATAAACATGTAATCAAATCGTTTACACTTTGTATAATAATTTTTTTATAACTTTTACCCCACCCCCCGCAACTGAAATTGCAAAAAATAACTTACACTATACCTAAATATATATTCATTTTCTGTCAAAAAAAAAACCTCGATCATTTTTTACCAGTTTTTCCGAAAAAAACTCGTGCTTTAAGTGGTTAAACCTCTAAGTCGTTCGGGATAAACACAAAACTGCATCAACAGATATATCTGCATTGCTCTTAGCCCTCCCCTGGTGGTTGTCTCGACGAGGTACTCGTCATTACCGAAACTGCTCATAGCTTGATGGACGAGATATCTCGTCCAACAGAAAAACTAACCAGATCTTGATCTTGTCATAAAAAATCATCAATACCTTGATGACGAGATATGTTATCCAAGAGAAAAAAAACCTGTCGACCAGATCTTGATCTCTTCACCATCAAAAAATCGTCAATATCTTGTTAACGAGATATCTCGCCATTGGCAAAATTGGTCAGATCTTGATAGACGAGATATCTCGTTGAAACCACATAAAGGGTTAATTAATTATCAAAACTATCGATATCCCTTGGACGCGATATCTCGTCCAAGAGAAAAACTAGTCAGATCTTGATCTTGCCACCATAAAAAATCGTCCATATCTTGTTGACGAGATATCTCGTCATTAAGAAAACCCAGTGAGATCTTGGTGAACGAGATATCCCGTCGAAACAACATGGAGGGTTATAATCAGTTTTAACCCTTTAACCTAACAAAAATTATACGCTGTCTGGAAGGAGCTTATTACTACAGCGAGCGTATCAATTTATGCAATCAACCCTCTCGAGTCAGCGACGCAAAAAAATGATACTTTGGGAATTTCATTTCTGATATTTCATTTTTTCAACATTTAATCTGATACTATATAGATTTAAACAGTAATTCAATTTCCTATAAATATTTACATCAAATTATGTTTGTAAAATTTATCCAACTATAATGCGACAAAAATGAATTTAGTATTGCATTCATTCTTTTTTTTTAATAATTTACATTTTACATCTTTTTCCACCCATAAAACTAATGAGATCATTCACATCAATGACAAAATTTGTTATTTAATCAATTAATAATTGATTAATTAAAAACTTTAATTTCATATTTTCTAAAATGAAGTAACTTCGTTTCTTTAAAAAAAATGGTCAAACCATATAATCAAAGAAAGTAAACCCCTTTAGCTAGTGTGGGTAGACGGTTGATTAATGATTTAGAAAAGTAAGAAGTCAAAGTTGTACTTTTTTTATTCAAAATTACTATTGTCTTACGTTAATATGTATAAGGAAAACTATTTCCTGAGATGGAGGAAATTAATTAATTTCGTAAATGAAATTGAATAGCTTTGGTTATGTGTTAAGTAAAAACGGACATCGCCCCATTTATACTTAGTGATCTTTAATCCCTTTCGTTTTACCCTCACCTGCGCCTTCCACCTTTTGCTGTTTTTCCTCCCCCGTGTTGTCGAATCCAACCAAAGATCACAGTGTACAAGGGAGCTGATGCACTTTAAATCGGTGTCATGGCCTCAAATGTCCTCACATTGAAGTGGTGTGGAAGTTTGGAGAGTTGAGTGCCAGTTCAGATGTGACCTCGTCATCTGAACTGGTCGTTGCTCCAGTGCGATGTCAATTAAAATACCGACCTTCTTCATATTATCATAAGACAAACGTAATTTTGAATCTATGAAAACAAACATTCCTAACCTATTGGCTTCCTGTACCTTGTGTTTGGCGTAGATTGACTAAACATGGCCCTTGCACCAAAAAACTCAACCAACAATCCTATCTGATAAAAGCAGCAGCGACGTAACATTCTGACCATCTCAAAAAATTTATTTTAAAAGTTATATTGTATAACAAAAAACCCAGCAACCTCTTGTGCTCCCTCACAGAATCCGACGTCAATCCAATAATATTTGTATGAAAACAAATTCCATTCCTCCGAATCCTGTCCAGACTTTTATGTCTATGTCTCAGAAAATATATACTGTACGTTCGTATTCTTGTTATCCCTTCCTTTACTGATTCATCTATCATTTTTTTTGTCGCTGTTCCTTCTACCGGCCTAGACAAAAGCTGTTTGTCTTGAAAAATATCACCCCCTACTCTTTGTATCAAGATTAATTGATACATCTCAGAAGACAAGGGGGAAATTGAACGCGACTCACTCTGGGAAATAAAGTGTATGTGTAGGTGGATTTCAGATGTTACTTTTTGCTCTCCTGCACGCTTTGAAGTTTGACTATACATCTTAACTCGGAAAGGGGTTTGAAAGTAGCAACAGTAGCAATAGAATAACGTTCTCGGTCTACTTTAAAGTCAAGAGGATGTTCATATGAAGCCAAGATTTCGTTGATGTGCTCTACAATCCGCATTAAGCTAAACGTAGAGAAAAATGGAAGAGTATCTTTTTTTCAATGTTCAAATATCTCAAAAAATATTATCTCTGCCTTATGTATTGTAACATGTACGATCAAAGTCTTTGAGTAGACGGAGTTACACGTTTATGTTTAGAAGACGCATTGCACTAAAAGAAATGAATAAATATTGAATAGTTTTGTATTCAGAGACATTGTGCTCACACAATGTACACACAAATGTAAAGCTTAGTCAAATTGTAGGCGCTTCACAAAATTATTAATACAGATAAAAAATACCAATAACTATTTCAGCGGAACAAAACAAGAGGCCGTCATGGTTCAATGGGTATACCCCCTGCGCTAGCAACCTGCAAGTGGTAGGCACTGAAGGTTCGATTCCTATCGGATTGGATTCCTCCCTCGTCTACTGACCGTGGTACAAAATTACATGGTGTTGTCCTCGGATCTTTCCCTTGGGGAATTAATCCCTGACTATCACCAACAGCCCGCTTTGTTGCTCCAGTGCGACGTTAATTAAAATACCTAACATACCTCAATTCCTCCCTGGGTGTATTTCACTCTTCTGTATCAGTAAAACTTTCGTTGTCTTTGTATGTCCATTGCTTGATATTGTTTCTGGCACAGCATGGCCAAATATGACCTGCTATAGAAATACAACCAACACCAAAATACACAAGAAGCAACCCTCGACCACAGAATACTCGAGTTTTTTATCTTGTTGATTTGGGGTATGATGATGTTGAATAATGTTTTCCTCCGAAACAGCTTTATACCATTTTTACCATCCTGTTTGCATCTTTATTAATCGTTTTGGGAGATTTTAGATTTTGATCTTCAGTTTGGTGCATGATTTTATACCTTACTCTATTTTTTGTATGTATAAATTAACTATGAAAAAATTATACCGATTGTGTATTTTAATGATTTCACATATCGCTCGAACTCGAGTGTATACACTGACTAAATCAACTTTTTTACAGTTTTACTTAAAGATAGCAAAAATAACGAGAAAACAACTAAATTGAGAAAAACCATCATTTTTAAAGCAAATTCTATAACTCAAGTAAAATATTTCACGATTACATAAGATTTTTTTATCCTAATTCCCTAATTTGGATAATAACGTATTTTGAATTACGCCTCATCTGAAACGAACTGGAATATAATGAGCGTAAACAATATTTTTTGTAGGTTTCCACGTATAATTGAAATATGAATTTATATCCTCATTTTCCTCTACTTCCCGGATGGTTTCAACAAAAATCATTATTCCGCTGCGAAGAAGGAAGGAAATAAAAAATTAATTTTATTCCTCTCTCTAATACCCTAACATGCTGTTTTGTTTCTCTAACAGGCACATAAATTAACAATCCATTCTTCTCTTTTTCATTTCGTCTCTTTGTCACTCTTTTTGTGCTTTCTCCCTGCCTAATCAAGACGAAACGATTAAAATCGCTACAGCGCAATCTTATTTTCCCATTTGCAACATATTTTTCTCCACCACTGAATTCTTTTCAAAAACAATCAAAGATTCTCCTAATTTAGATATAAAAAGGGAATTGAAACAAAAACACGCGCAGCATTCCATACTAATTACCCTAATTACGGAAGAAAATTTTAAGTCCTTGGGGAGTATTTTGAAAATAAAAAAAAAAAACATTGAAATAACGATTCCGCCATCCGATTCGAGGTTTTGTATGCTGGAGTGCAGCCTATTTATCTCCGAAACCCTCCTGATTGCCAGGATGATTTTAATTGCCGGATTTTCATTCTATTATGATCGCGATTTTTTTCGTTTTTACTTTCGGTTTGAGGAGACCGTGGGAACGCGAGTACGCCATTGTTGAGTTGAGTTGAGTGGAATTGGGATCTCGTTTGATCGGTCGAGAAAGAAATGTTCTTTATCTTTGAAAGGATCTGCGAGATGTTTTGATTTCGATTTCAGCCGTCAAACCTGAAGCGATCTGTATTTTTGTACAAAAAATTAATCTTTTGGGGCACTCGACTTTTCTGGGAACGCCGGAATAAAAATTGTGTTAAAATCTAAATGCCGCAATTTATAGTCCAGTTCCGGCGAGTTTGGATTTGTGTCACGTGTTTATGGTTGGTTTGGGGTTTTTATGGCGAAAGGGCCATATTTGGCCATACTGCGCCAGACAAAAGACATACAATAATCAAGTACTAGACACACACAATGGAAGTTTTACTGACACAGAAGGAGAGAAATGCACCCAGGGAGGAATTCACTTTGTAGGTCGAGTACAGGCCTACTTGCAGAGTGTGGATTGAAGAAAGACATTTAAAACAAAATATTTTATTTTGTTATTTACAGATTACATATTAGCAGTTTGTTAATATAAAATAATAATAACTAACAAATGATCTAACCAGATCTATATATGCAGATCTATATCTATATGCAGATCTATACAAAACTGAGAAGAGCACGAGTTTATATAATACAGTTGATTTGCATTCACGGTTTGATCTACATCTTCTCTCTTTTCATTCCCAAAGTCCAACATACCTGACAGGAATCGCACACCTGCGCCGCCTACAATTTGAAGGTTGCTAGCGCATTGGGCATACCCACTAAGCCACGACGGCCCCCACGTGTTTACGGACATACCTATTCTGTAAATTAGGGCACAGATTAAACGTTAACAATATTTTCCTACAGTTTGCGTAATGCATTTTACTGTTTATGACTGTGTTATATACTATATATATATATATATATATATATATATATATATATATATATGTATATATATATGTATATATATATATGTATATATATATATGTATGTATATATATATATATATGTATGTATATATATATGTATATATATATATATGTATATATATATATGTATATATATATATGTATATATATATGTATATATATGTGTATATATATGTATATATATATGTATATATATATGTATATATATATGTATGTATATATATATATTATGGACGAGTGCCCAGTCCTTTGATGGATTGGAGGCGAGAGTTCTCATGATTTTAAATAATTTTAATTGAGGTTTAGCAATTTACAGATGAATTCCTAAACCTCATTACTGTTCATCTGTAATTGCAATTTCATCTGCAATTTACAGATGAACAGTATTTACAGATGAAATGAAAACAATTAGGTAATTGCCAGTTCCTGAACTACATCTTCACCATCTTCACTTTCCCTCACTCTGGTCCTTCTGCGTAGGTGTTTGTCGCCTTGAGCGCTAGCTGGATCCTCATTGGTTACTCTTGTCCAATGGCTGCCTGCCGATAGGAATCATGTTGCTGCTAGAGTCTCGATGATACAATATACGCTCTGGTTGCGCCTCGGAATTCCACATGGCTGACGCAATAGTCTTCCTGATTGCGTATGGCGTGATGTTACATACATATGTATGTAATAGGTAGGCGGTGTAAGGAAAACAAACCGTGGTTTGGACGGGATTACTCGGGCCTGATGTTGGGTTGTGGAACGAATGAAGCAGACAAAGCAGTGAACGAATGAAGCAGTCCAATTAGGAAATTGGAACGATTGTTTTTATGGTGTGAATATTCAACAATTAATTTACAGTTTGAACGATTAAAGTGCAGTTTGATATTGATATTGAAGTATGACTTTATCGATTGAAGGCTTGTGAGAGTAGCCTAGTTTAGTAGCTTTCGAATGACACCACTTACGCAATCATCAATACACGCAATCCAAAGGTACACTGGCCCCAAACTAACCCAACGTTGTAGAATTTCGACATATTGTGAACCTCCTCTCCACACTCAGTACGCCTGCACACTGGGTCCGAAAGTCATATCGGGTACGGACATCCTTTGTCTACACGGTCTATATTTCTCTTCTGGATGTTTCGTCTGGTTCTGAAATCATAAGGCAAAACAGTTGTATCACATTTTTGTAACGCTAGACTTTTCATGCATGGCACATAATACTGTTCCGATTTTAAAGACGTATTCTTATCAAAAATTGCTTTCATGTTTACATGTTTTTACCGCCCTTCTATCATTGGTATGGTTGCTATCCTCATTCTATTGCGTTTATTTTAATTTCATTTGCGTTTGAAGCAGCCAATCCATTTTTGAATCCTCCGCCATGAAACTCAAACAAATCAACCCACAATTAGCGTGGTTCTAAGCTCCGAGTTTATCGTTCGATGCCCGAAGCCATAGCAGTGGTTACGAATAGGCGAACTAAATAAGATAGCAATAGCCATACTGTCTGCCTACCACAAGAACGGCTAGTTTGAATGGTGTCGATCGCTATAGAAACGACTGGGACTGGTGGAAGCCTGTATTCATTTTATTACATTTTGGAAAATGGTGGCGAAAAAAGTTATTTACTGGACAAGGTGTGGCTCCAACGTGAGGGCACTAGACCTTGGATCGTTCGATTTCTGAAAAGATATAAAGCATCGTTAGGAGGACTGCCATACGCGAAAGCATGAATCGTGATCGCCGTGGGTGGTATCCCCAGCAAATTCATTATCACTGCTATCAGTTATGGCACCGAATCATAAACTTCGTATCAGAATCCGCAGTAGACACCAATTGTGGAAGCGTTCTGTTAACGTTCTAACCTATCACCTCGTATAAAGATTAGACTCGTCTTAAACCACGGAACTCGACTGCTATCTAGTTGAAGCCGGACTTTATAGATGGATCGATTTCACTAGTACTCAGAACATAAATATATTTCCACTCTGTCATAAAGTGCGCCACTGTGACAAAGCTGAATAGTCAATCACTTCTATGTGAAATGGGATAAGGCCCGTTTCTATTGCAACAGGCAGTTGAAGACTAAATAGAGGGAGCATTTCTTGTGGAAGGCAGAGAGTAAATGATCTTCTGTATGACAGCCTTTTCTACTGTGAGCAAACCTTTGTTCAAGTGGACCTCTCCTGGGTCATCTGCTTCTCACTTGAGTAGCACTGAAATTCATGCCAAATTTCAGACGTTGGAAAACTCTTCGAAAAAGTGAACGTAATTTGATTCATTTAAGATGGGCATTCAAGAGTATAATTGCGAAACACGACTGGGTTCTGCACATCTTTCCATGCTTCACAAAAAGTGAAGTATACAGTGCTAATAATATACAATATATTAGTATACTAAATATCTGTCTATAGACGTAATCGTGTTTCGCAATGCTTATTTTACTTACCATATTGGCTTGGTGTGTGGTTTATCTTCTCTGATTTGCACTGCGAATTCAAACGCATTTAGTCATTTTAATGCTAGTATTTCTCTTCAAATTGTGAGAAATTGCATTTGAAAACCTTTCATCATCGAAAATTGCTTTTAATGAAATTTTATTAGCCAATTAAAACAAAATGATAGCTATACAGAGATAAGTGATTGTGATATTTCCATTGCTCTTTTAACTAAATCCAAAATTATATAACTAATATAACAGAGATGAAATGTGATGAACATCATAATAGATGCATGCAGCTAACCTTTCAGTTTATATACTCTACGTGGGTCTCGACTAGTTTAATTATATTGTAAATGAGCGATATGTGTTTACCTTCTATTATAATACAATTAAACTAGTCATTCAACGTTATGTTTATCTTTCCAGTTTAATTCAGTGAAGCTAGTCTTTCAACATTGTCTTTATATTTCTTGTATACTATATCGAAACTAGTCTTTCCACATTGTTTTTATCTTTCATGTACAATATAAATAAACTAACCATGTTTATCTCGAGTACAGAATAACTCAACTAATCGTGTTTATCTCAAATACAATTTACGTAAACTAGTCGTTCAATAATGTTTATCATTCTAGTACAATATAGTGAAACTAATCATCCAAAATTGTCTTTACCATTCTAGTACAATATAATTAAACTAGTGT
The DNA here is from genome assembly GCA_933210815.1 of Meta bourneti. Taxonomy (NCBI): domain Eukaryota; kingdom Metazoa; phylum Arthropoda; class Arachnida; order Araneae; family Tetragnathidae; genus Meta; species Meta bourneti. Next base: position 12,316,324 of record OW119929.1, read on the forward strand.
TTATCTCACAAGTACAAAATAATTAAACTAGTGTTTATCTCACAAGTACAAAATAATTCAACTGATCGCCTTTATCTCAAGTACAATATAATTGACCAAGTCTTTGTCTTTCTAGTACAATATCCAAAATTAAACTAGTCTTCATTGTTATTTTTATCTTTCTAATACACTATAGAGGAAACAGTCTTTCAATATTGTCTTTATCTTTCTAGAACAATATGATTATACTAGTGTTTATCCAAGTACGAAATAATTCTAGTCGCGTTCATCTCAAGTACAATATAATTAAACTAGTCTTTCAACATTGTCTTTCTAGTGCAATATAATTAAACTAGTCTTGTTTATCTCAAGTATAATATAATTAAACTAGCCGTATTTATACTAAGTGCAATATAATTAAACTAGTCTTTTAATACTGTCTTTCTGTTACAATATTAATATAATAAAAGTACTCGTTCAGTGTTATGTTCTAGGTTCTAGTACAATATAGAGAAACCAATCGTTCAGCATTGTCTTTATCTTTCTGGTACAATATTAATATACTAAAATTAGTCGTTCAATGTTATGTTTAACTTTACAGTACAATATAGAGAACGCAGTCGTTCAACATCATTTTTATATTTCTAGTGCAATACAATTAGTGTAATACCTAGTCTTCCATCGCTGTTTTATCTTCCTAGTGAAATATATCTAAACTAGTACATAACAGCGCGAGGTAATGATACGCATTGATCTGCGATGGAGAATTAAGTTAAAACCCCAACCACCCGGCACCGTTCGCTAAGAGCAGGAGGAAACTCGGTCCATCCAAGTCCGTAGGTGTTCTCCATAAAGAACCTCTACGACCCAAATACGACTTGTTCCGAGTGCTGGAACTTTATCGACCTCCTATTGACCCTTGTCCGGTCCCAAATGACCCAGAGTGTCGATATTGACTGCTCTGGGAATCCCTAATCTAGAGTGCGATCTGAGATTGAGACAGAAAATTGGATGCCGCCCGGACTATCTGCTCCGCTCAGAATTCTTTCCTTCCCGACTTCTCAACTCTGCCTATTGCTTCTACCGGAGGGGGGCTGGTCCACGGTTTTCCTGATAAGGAGTGGGATTCGGTTCTTTGTTATTCGAATCGGAAGTTTTATGAATGGGCTCGTGTCACAATGCGATGGAGGTGTGAATTTTATTCAGAGATAATTTTAATGAGGTAGTACTCTTGTAAATGTGGATTGTAAGTCTTGAGTTTCGTCTACAAATTCGTGGAATGAAGATGTTGAAATTAAAGTATTCGGTGGATATTTTTAATTGAACCACTCTTCTCGTTCATTTCCTAGAACACAATTCTATATGCATATTTATTTGTTTCACCGAACTCAATAACCAACCCGAAAAAGATTTGTCCGTCTTTCGATTGGACTTTGCATTCCGGATATGCGTACCTATAACTGATAGTCTGATCCTATATACGTATTAAAACAATAGTATCCACTTAGGCTTTATATACTTAAAACGAATCGAATCATTCAATTCTCAAACAAAATTCTATTGATACCTATTCTTTGTTTCACCAAATAATTGTTTAACCCTATGAGGGGTTCACCCTCACAATTCCATCTTGTAGTCTTACCTGCATTACTTCTAACCAATTTTGATCTTGACCAATAAAATCTTTCCAAAGGATTATATTCGAAAGAAAGGACAGTGGTCACCCACTTGGTAGAGTCGCGTATTTGCAACCGGAGGTTTGCAAGTTCGAAATTCGATCCAAAAAAAGACCGTCGTGTACGTGGATAATATAATATTACCAAAGGAATCTATTCTAAAGGAACAATCGAATATTTCCAAAGGGTTTGATTCTAAGGAAATGAACAACTATTATAAGGAAGTGAACAAAGGATATTTCCAAAGGGTTCTATTATAAGGAAGTGAACAGAGAATATTTCCAATGTGTTCGATTCTAAGGAAATGAACTATCGAATATTTCCAAAGGGTTCGATTCTAAGGAAATGAACAACTATTATAAGGAAGTTAACAAAGAATATTTCCAAAGGGTTCTATTATAAGGGAAAATGAGCACAAAACAATCTTTCCAAAAGATTTCTTCCGAGAGAACCAATACAATCGTTCCAAAGAATTCTGCTCTCAAGAAAGGACCAATGAATCCGTTTTAAAAGTTGAAAGAAAGAACGGATTCTTCGACCCAAACTGAATGACGAAACAATCGATGTGGTTATTTAGACATTCATCGTGATGAGTGGTAAAAGCAACACTACACTACTCGCATATCCCGCGACGCTCAGACGGTTTTATACATAGTTTATTATTTATTTGAATCGTAAACTCTTAATAAACACCACCGTTTTCACACCCCAATCCACCGCCATCACAGAACCTCGGTCGAAACTCGCGTTGAAGTGAGAGGCAAATAACCCAGTCCATACGCGCATCCAGAAACACGCGTCTCCTCGCAGGCGAGTGGTTAACGTCATTAAACCCCATTTAAACCGACATTTTTCGAAAACCCCCTCGAAGGAGCATCCCGCGACAAATGGCTCCGGGTACTTTATTTACGCGTGTTTTCCTTTTCTATGGGAGAAATCCGCCTTCCTCCTCCAACTTTTGTTCTGGCATCGGATTTGCAATGCAGATGGGCCAGGGACGCCCTTTGTATGTCTGGCCCGAGCGGCGTGTCGGAATCGCTGCATTCAATTCCCGACTTCACAAATATGTCGTTTTAATTAACAGATCCCCGAGTGCATCGACCGGGAGAGGGGGTGTCTTCCAGGAGCGTCGACCCTCCGAGGAATTCTTCAGCGCCGACCACCGCCAAGCGGACTAATAGACATTTAAGGTGGCTAATTGATTAGATCTCGGCTCAGGTAAATGGATGTCAGGCAAATCGTGAATGGTAGGTAAGTAGGTATTTAATTAATGCCGCACTGGAAGAAACGCGACGATCTATTGGCGACCTTCCGGGATCGAACTCGAAAGGGGACTTCCGAGAGCAACACCACATAACTTCGAACCACGGTCAGATGACGAGGTCACACCTGGGCTGGCACTCCATTATCCAAACTTCCACGCCACGCCAACGTGAGGACATTTGAGTCCACGACAGATTTAGCGTGCACCATCTCCCTTTGTACACGACGGTCTTTGGCTGGGTTCGATCTCGCAAACCTCTGGTTGCTTTTTACATTTCAGACCATGAGAGATTTAATGTGAACCATCCCTCTTTTTACACGACGGTTTTTGATTGAAGGGGCCATCGTGGCTGAGTGGGTATGCCCACTGCACTAGAAACTTTCAAATTGTAGGCGGCGCAGGTTCGATTTCTGTCAGGTGCATTCCTCCCTGGGTGTATTTCTCTCTACTGTGTCAGTAAAGATTTCACTGTGTGTGTAAATTACTTGACATTGTATTGTGTCTGGCGAAGTATGGCCAAATATGGCCCTTGCGCCATAAAACCCCAAAAACCAACCAACCAACTTTGATTGGATTCGAACTCGCAAGCCTCCGGTTGTTAATCCGTTACTCTTCCAACCGGACTACTGCAGACTTCCTGTGTTAGGAGCCAATCACCCGATTTAATAAGAAAGACAAATGTAATGCATACTTCTATTGAAGTGTATGTCGGGGACAAGCATACACTAGTATCCACTGAATTGAATGGTGTACGCCATAAGATCCAGAAACAATAACAGAGCTTCGCTTGGAAATAATCGGAGAAGGGAAGATTGGGGAATCTTTTATTGGAAGAGCAATTCCGCAGACTCCAAATATTGCAACTTTAATGCTCCGAAGTGGAATCCGATCTCTGCCGGACCCTCTTGGGGATTGTCCGGTCAGTCCTGTCGGTCATAATAATTTAAGGGGAAGTAACTTGAAAGAAAGAATAATATCGGAAAGTGTAACAAGAGCACTAGAGCCGCTTCGATAAACAGAGGTCGTGTGTTTGCAGAGACTTGTCCGAACTTCCCTGTCTTTCTATTTATTTATTTTTAACCCGAGTCGTATTATTTCTGGCAGCGTCCATACGAGTAATCAAATTGAGTCTCTAGGAATGGGGATTCGTTTCATGAATTGTAAACATGGCGCTTTTTTATTAGTTGGCTTCGATTCGATGGATTGGATTATTTTATCTTAGTGATTACGGTATGGTGCAATTCCTTGGAGAACAGATTCTGCTTCTACTTTAGTGTGGAAGGATCTCGGATTGTGATATAGATTTCATAAGATTCGCTTCTAGCTTTCTTCTTTCTAATCTCATTCATATTTACTGTATTATTTCGAGCGGTCTGTGCCAGTCTAATTATCCTTTTTGCGAAACATGACCGCAGAGAATAACAACAAAACCAACCCAATTTTACCTCTTCACGATGCAAGATATTTTGAAATAGATTGCTTTCAGTTTACACAAAATGAAATTGAAATACCTTCAGTGACCAAGCAGATAAAGGCGTCGCTTTTACAACATATTAGGACTGCGGTTGCCCGTTGGGAAGAGAAACGGATTAGCAACCGGAGGGTTGCGAGTTTGAGACTAGGTCCAGCCAGACTGTCGTGTACACGGGGGCTAGTACACGTTAATCTGTCGTGCCTTCAAATGTCCTCACGTTTTCGTGGTGTGGAAGTTTGGAAAATGGGTTCTAGGATCTTTCCCTTCGGGATGATATCCCGGTTTGAACAGCAACTGATTAGCAACCGGAGGGTTTCGAGTTCTAATCCAACCTAAGACCGTCGTGTAGAAAGGAAGCTGGTGCGTGTTAAACCGGTCGTGGCCTCAGTTGTCCTCACGTTGGAGTGGTGTTGAAGTTTGGAGGGTGTGGTTTCAGCTCAGGTGATGTGACTGGATAAAAGTTACTCGGTGTTGTCATCGGATCTTTCCGTTCGGGTTTGATCCTGGACCGTTGCCAATAGCCCGTTGTGTTGCTCCAGTGTATTGTTAATTAAAATACCTACAACGCGTATCCGGGTGGATATTCATATTCTGTGAATAGGATACCGTTAAAGCTCGAAAGCCGTTAATGTGCACATTACCTAGATAATCTGCAGATCAGCTTTGTTACGTTAAAGTGCGGATTCATCTACAAAATAAGAGATTTCCACACTTTACCTATGTAATGTGCACATTAACTGCTTTTGAATCGTTAAAGTGCAAAAGTTTCTTCCTCTAATTGATTTTTGTATTATACTTTGCTCATTGATTGATTCTATCAACTATTCTATTGATTGATCGATTCTATCAACTTGATTCTTTAGTTATCGAAAAATAAATATATAACATTATTTTTCAATAATTGTCAGTATATTTTACTTACATCTAATAACATGAAATTATAACTTTATGGGATAAAAGTATAGCGTGTTTTTCAATTAGTAGTACCTAATATTACTGAGTTGTTTGTCTGAGTAATTATTTAAGCGTGCATAAACGTTGCTGTTCGAGCAAAGATCTTTTCACTTTAATGAGTGCCTGGTATGTAATGTGCAGATTATCTAGGTGATCTGCAGATTACCTTGGTAATTTGAGAAATCAAACAATTTTCCGCACTTTAACGGATCGGCGTAGTTAATCTGCACATTACTACATAATCTGCAGATTTTACATGATTACCGTACTTTAGCGGTAACAAATACATATTTTCATCCAAATTTCCACTGCATTGAATAAGATCCCAGAAATTTCGCTAGACTATGCATTCCGACTGGTTTTTGTCTCCAAGCCGCAGGAAAAACCCGCAACAAACAAAAGCCTTCTTTCCTCTCGCGTGTCAGATCCGGACAAGAAATATGAGCCTCCAGAGCAGCGTGTGTGTGTGATCCTCTCATAAAATATTGAATAACTACCTGTGAGCTCGAACGTCCCACATACGGCAGAGAATTTCGTAATCTAAACAGTCCACTTCTTTTACGAGCCTCTTTTACGATGGCAGCGTATTCGGAAATTAACTGCAAAAGCTCTGCGGCGAACTCGTAAGGAGTTTCGCGGACATTAAACGCATTAGGGCTCGTGCACTATGGCCGATCCGACGCTCGTGCAGAAGGGGTTTAACTGCACTTTAACATCGTTGGCCGACATCCCGCAGGAATCCCGCTGCGTTAAACTTCACAGCAATAATGACGTTTTGCTGAGATGAAGACGTTATGGAAATGAGAAACTTTGCAAATTCAATTGGGTTTTAAGTCTGGGCAGGGAAGTTTTATAACGCTATTTTTTTTTTTAATTTTGAATATGAATGTGTCATGCTTAAAATCCTCAGACGTGTATGAGTTTTAAATATATCCTTTCATTAATCCTCCTGATGGTTGTGAGACCGGTTGGAAGCTTCATGTTTGATCCCGGACCGTCTCAAACACCCCCTTGTGTTGCTCCAGTAAAGCATTAATTAAAATACCTACCTACTCACCAGGTTGGAAGAGCAACGAATCAGAAACTGGAGGGTTAAGATTTCGAATCCAATTAAGACCATCATGTACCAAGGGGGCTGGTGCACGTCAAACCTGGTGTGGCCTCAACTGACCTCAAGTTGGCGTGGAGTGGAAATTTAGAGACTGGGGTGCCAGTTCAGGTGCGACCTCGTCATCTGACCGTGGTTCTAAATTACGTGGTATGTTCTTCTGCACTTTCCCTTCTGGTTTCTGATTCCGGACTGTTGCCAATAGCGCGTTGTGTTGCACCAGTGCGACGTCAATTAAAATACCTACCTACCTGATGGTTGCCTCGACGAGGTATCTCAACATTAGCAAAACGTACCAGATTTTGATTTCGTCATCATCCAAAAACCGTCGATACATTAACCCTCATTGTGGTTGTATCGACGAGGTTTCACGTCATTAGCAAAAACTGACCAGATCTCGAGATACGGGATGTCTAGTTATTACTGAAGAAAATTGACAAGTTCTTGATCTTGTCATCCAAAAGCCATCAATACCTTTCTGGTGGTTGTCTTGACGAGGTATCTAGTCATTAGATAAAAACTGACAAGATCTTGGTAGATGAGATGCCTCGTCGTTAAAAGAAAACTGACCAAAATTTGATGGACAAGATATTTCGACATTAGTAGAAAAGCGACCAGGTCTCTTGATCTCGTCGTCATAAAAGAAATCGGTTATACATTGATGACGAGGTATATCGTATTTAGCAAAATTGTTCAGATCATGATGGTCGAGATATCTCGTCGAAACCACTTGGAGGGTTGGAGAACTTAGTTCGGCAGCCATGGATCGATCATTGTTTGTCCACCCCCATTACAACAGATTGCTCATCTTTGAGCTCTTCATATGGTTGGCTAAACTTGTTCGTTACTGTACCTTTCGTCATAAAACCCAAACATCACATGATGGTGGACATGGCCAGGATGAACATATTTTTAACACGTTATGGCTACGGGATTGAGGGTGCAACCCAAGAGAGCTTGGGAAATATGTTATAGTATGGATTTGATATCTCGAACGCGCCATATTTGGCAATGGATAATTTGCAATTATCACTGAGACAATAACATCAAATGAGAGGGTAAGATAGGGGTTTGAGAATGAAAATGAAAGGGGGAATTTGTTACTGAAGGATTTAATCCTTCTGGTGGTTGCCTCGACAAGGTATATCGAGGTATTTATTAAAACTAATTATATCTTAATGGACGACAACATATATCGTCGTTAGAAGCAAACTGACCAGATCTTGAAATCGTCATCGTAAAAAAATTAGCAATATCTTGGTGACGAGATATTTCGTCATCATCAAAATTGGTCAGATCTTGATGGACGAAATATCTCGTCGAAATGACTTGGAGGGTTAAGCTGAATAAAAAGAGGAGGATTCATACATGACATACATGTGTGTGTCTATATATGCGTATATCTATAACATAGTTTAAAATTACCCATTGCCGTTACGTGGTACGTGATTGAGCTATATATCTTACGTCTGTTAACTATATGCATTTTTCTCTTCAAATCCCTTCTTCAGCAGCTTATAAAGCAAGCATGGGTCTTGTTTTAAGTTCGTAATGGAAGCCGTAGTGTGTAGTATACAATAGGAAAACATTTTTATTTCTGTTAACTGAAATTGTTTCGTTAACTACATTTTTGATGTTGCAAAGGAATGAATTTGTTTGGGAAAATAGAACATGGTGTTGATAATTTGAAATGGAAGTGTAGATGGAAGTGTAACATAGAACGATTGATATTGGAAACGCGTAACAATTTGTCAATATTGTCTAATCCACATACAAAAATTTGATTGAAGGTAAAATGCTTATTTGGTATATCATTTCTTATATCCAATGTTCATTCAGCATAAAAATGAACACGCCATTGAAATGAATTTGCAAATCCTCGAAGGGCCTATTAACCCTTTCTTACCCTCTGAGCGTCTCGAGATTTTTTAAAAGTGATGACTCTCTTTAACTTTTCAGCTCACGTAGGAGCTGGCGTTACTCACTGCGCTAGCAACCTTCGAGTTGTAAGCGGCACAGGTTCTATTCCTGTCAGCATTCCTTCCTGAGTATTTCTCTCTTCTTTGTCAGTAAACCATTCATTGTCATTAATTGATACTGTATGTCTTGTGTCTGGCACAGCATGTCCAAATGTGGCCCTTACGTCATAAAACCCCAAACAATCAACCTCAGATCACATGAGTAAATAACTACATCGATTGACTCAAAGAATACTAGGAAAGATTCAATAATGTCAAAATAGGTTAGAAATTATGTAGGGATGACCAGGTTTCATAACGAATATATGCTTGTGAACCCCTCAGAGGGTTAAACATTTTAAATGCTTTATAAATTAAAAGTTGCACGTAGTTATAGCGCAGAATGTCATGGGGAGTTTCTTCAAAGGTGATCTGAGTCTACTGAAAAATATTTCAAACTTTGCTTTTCCGTTTCGCTTTTTCATTATTAAAAACCGTAACTGGTATCGAATTTTTTTCTGTTTACATCTCTTTTGCCTAAAAAACAAGTCTCGGAAATTTTTGAGACTCCGACACCAACTCTTCCTCACCCATTGTTGTCGATAGAAGGACTTATCGAGCCCTTTACACTCCACGTTTTATATTTCCACCAATAAAACGCACTTTCCCATAATGCACGTCCCGTAAATACGCGGTCTGTCGCACCGCGCCGAGTAAAAACCATCCATTTTCGAAATTTGATACCCGGGTAACAAGTTCCCCTTCCTAACAAGCACAAGAGAAGGCTGCGCCTCTACCCTTAAAGGACGGAAATGTAAGAAACTGCTTTCTATACTTTGGAGGACAAAATTTTTGAGAAATCGTGCGCATTTTCGCTACTCCAAGAACTCCATTGCACAACTCTTCCCCGAAAATTGAACTCATTGCTCAAAGGTTCCAGAGGAAAGGGAATAAAATGAAAGGGAAAAAGGGAAAATGTTTAAGCTAGAGAGGGATCGGATTCCCCTACATAAGGGAAGAGGCAACGTCATAAAATGAAATACCATTTGAGAGCACATTCCCTTATGTTCTGTGACAGGGGAACTTTTACATGCAGGGGGCTTTTTGGGCCGCCTTTTCATACAAGCTTTTGATGGAGCAAGAACATCGAATAACTTCCAGCCATTTCACCGTATCATGAGACACATATATTTATATGTAATGTACATGGAGATGAGATAGATGCAATATATATAAAGGATATATACCTATTTGGTACGAAAAAGATGCTGTCGTGATATACATGTTTTATTTACCCGATCCGATGAAATTGCGTATAAATGCGTTTTTATTCAACCTAAAAATATGTTTGAGGACATCTACATATATGTTTGAACTGGACACATGGAATGACTTCATGTGAATTTATTGTCGTTACCTTGCTCTTTCGTGGATACAGATCATCTAAAAAATATGGAGATTTTATTTTTGAGGTTTTGATTAAGTTTATCATGAATTTATAATCTTTATTTGCAGTTATCTGCAGTAGTTCATGTACAAAATATGTAGGATATATGTATCTGGTAGAAAAATAACACTTTCGTAAGATACATGATGGTTTTATTTACCAGTCCTCTGATGAAACTGCACATAAATGTGTGTTGTGCAACGTTTCAATTCTTTTTATTCTATTCAGTGATTTATTTTAACTCTAAATGTTGTGAATTTCTAGATGAGTTGTGATAATTTGGATTTGGCACATAGGTATTAGATCTGTATGTTGCAATATGATTTGAGCATGAGAATTTATTGTTATTTTATGTAGTATAAATCATCTTCGAAACATATTTGGAGTTTTTATTTTTGTGAGGTTACGATTAAGTTTTTACCATTGACTTGTAGTCTTTATTTGAAAATGTGTGCCATAATTCATGTGCGCAGATTAGAAAACGGTAAATAAAATGCATGGCCTGACATATTTTTCAACAAATTTGAAAGTAATAGTCCGATCTCTCTTTTGATACGTAAAGATGATTTTACATCCGATTATAAATAAATGACCTTGGATTGTCATAATCTGGAAAATTATCTCAAAACTAGAGTTCATTGCAACATTTGTTTGACACAGCTTGTCCGCTATTGCACCTTGCGTCATAAAACGCAAACAGACGCCATTGCAACATTTGTGGTCAAAAATGATTTCATATCATAATTTAATTGATCTTGGAATCATATCTAGATCATCATTTGAAAACTAGATTTAATTTATCTCCTTTCACAGGGGTGGGATTGCTAACTGAGTTAGGAATACACAAGTTGTAGGCGGCGCAGGTTTGATTCCCTGGGTGCATTTATTCCGCATCAGTAAAATTTTCCATGTGTGTATGACCGTTTGTTTGATGTTGTTTGGCGCAGATTAACCAAAGATTACCCTTGCTCCATATAACTCAACCAACCTTCGTCGGGTTCCTAATGGTTTGGGTCCAAAATGTGTTCTTTTCAGATATATGTTTAGTATGAGTAATGTGAGTGCTTAATAAGTGAGATTTAGCCAGCAATGTATACAAAACTTAATCGAATTCGAGGTCGATCATAGGTCCGAAAACAGAAGACTGGTATACCACATGACTGGAATAGCCTGTTGTGTTGCTCCAGTGCGACGTTAATTAAATACCCACCACATGACATGTTAACAGCTTCCTGTTTAGTTGGGGTTGAGCATTTTCAGGAAGAGTTCTTTTGCCAATCATTAAATTCACTAAGGTGCTGTCCCCTTTTCATTTGAAAATTTTATTTTTAGTCTAGTTTTGAGACTCTTCAGCATAGTTCTGTACCAATTATTGCAGAACAAGGTTTGTCATTTTGACTTGGATTCCCTTGGATTAAATGCAATGTATATGCGAATATATATATGGAGAATACTTAAAACTCTTATTTGCAGTAAAATGGATGGAAGCTACATTATTAATAATTAAAGATGTTTATTTACAATAGATAGGGGTAACTATTTACAAGCGCATCGGTTGTTCATCAGGCATGGCCGTACGCCATCCTCTTTTCCAGTCATACTGTGGAACTGTCTGCGGAATCTCTGAGAACATCTTCGGTGGCCGTTCCCTCTGGACATCGTGGTGCTTGTTCATTTCCTGCATCACACAGGAAGTGGCAGGTGTTCTGCTTGTTATGTAAACCATATCCCACATATATTTCACTTTTCATAAGGTGCTTATAGATTGCGAATGGGACACATTCGCAAGATTACATTTAAGTATTTAAGTATTTTAAATGAGGCCAGGTCTGAACAAATGAGTGTAGGACGTCTCAAGTTTGTACATCAGTTGCATCGATAGACTTTGAATCCCAATAGCACATTTAGTCGAATGTAATCCATTTTAAAAACATGCATATTTAATGAATACCTACATGAGATCTACGAGAGGCTTTCTATGTAAAGTTAATCGGATCTTTCCCTTTGGATTTGATCTCGGACCGTCTACAACTAGCCCGTTGTGTTGCTCCAGTGCTACATTAATTGAAATTCCTACTTATGTAAAACTAAATGCGGATGGCGCTAGTGTTTTACTGTTAGAATGTGCTTTCTGTACGTATTCCTATTGGGTAACCGGAAGTAAAAGTATTGAGTATAAAATGACATCTTTTGGGCTTAAAATGTCTTTAAATAGGGTGATGCATGAAATAGTTCAGAGTTCTCAGATAAATTTGTATACATATTTAGCAGCAACATCCAGCCAAATAAAAATTCTAAATCGGATTATGGGATAAAAATATTTTTCGCAGTAATTCATTCTTAATACGTGTAGAAGACACGGTCCAACGTTTTGAATCTCTCGGTGCCCGTTTGGGTCGTGATTTAAAACCCAGACAGTTCCACTTATTCTCAGCTCATAAAGCGTTAACTCATAAAATGTTACCGAATCTAATAAAAATAGATTGTTGTCATTGCAAGAATGCTCGCAGACCAATAAAAGCAAAACGGGAATTTTCCCTCCTTTTCTATTTGTCTTGAAATCCAGTCCAGAGAAGAAGCAAAAGGGGAAAAGGCTTTTTTTTCCTTTTCAGTGCGGGTTGTGCGTTCTGAGCTTTATGCTTCCTATTTTTCTCTGGGTCGGAAAATCTGCAGACAAGCGTCGCAAATGTTGCGAACAGCAATGGCGTCTTTAATCACGGTGATGTATGTTATAGCTTATGAACAAAAATGCGTCCGGCAATAACCAGCTCGATCCATCATCATGTAGGATCTAATAAAGAGGACATACTTGCGACTTAAACAGCATTTACTCTGTGACGGGGTTACCTTAAATAAGCCGGCGCGTGAAGATACGGGAAATTGTTGGACATCCCCTTTTTCTTTGCTGGTTTTTGTATGCTTGCCCACAACATCGACTCAATATGCTTCGTCATTTTATACACGACTTGTCAGTTTAGCTTGCGGATGCCGCTCTCTGATATGAGATACGGTAGAAAGGTTGGTAGAGTAACGGATTATCAAGTGGAGGATTGCGAGTTTGAATCCAACGAAAGACCGGGGTCGTCGTGGCTCAGTGTGTATGTCCACTGCGCTAGCAACCTTCGAGTTGTAGGCGGCGTAGGTTCGATTCCTGCCAGGTGTATTTCTTTCTTCTGTGTCAGTAAAACGTTCATTGTGTGTGTCTATTACTTGATGTTGTATGTCTTGTGCCTGGCGCAGTCTGGCAAAAATGGTCCTTGCGCCATAAAACCCTCTAAACCAACCAGCCTTATTATCATACTCGAAAGTCATATTAGCTTTACATTTATTCTCTGTTCCTGTTTTTTTATAGATATGAAGTTTTGTATTGTTTTGTTTTATATAGATAGATTTAACTAATTATTAAAGATACTCTAAAATAGATAGTTCCATCTTTCATCATAATTTTAGACCTATATGACATGGTAATACTGCACCAATTTTAAGAAAGCTTCTGCAATTAATCATTTTTACTTTACCGCCAACGCAAGTCCGACCAAATTCGGATAAAAACTTATTTTTTCTTTCTAAGTCGAGTCCATGTTCCCGGTGAAAAGGCCTCTTCATTCAGTGACTTACAGTAATGATCGTGTTCGGTTTTTTTTTTCGAATTGAAGGTCTTTGTATTCGTTTTAAAGAACACGACACGCTTGTCCTATTCATTAATGATTAAACTTTGAAGAATGTTTCATTCAATGAGATTTAGGTAGCACTTTTTCCAGTTTCCTTTTTTGTAAATTTAACTAAGAACGCGAATTATGCTAGTTATTTTTAAATTAGTTTTGTGTTGGATATCGGATGTAAAACTTGTATCACTTTTGGCGAAATTTCTCCCGGTATAAATTGAACTTGTTATGGTTTAAATTACTGAGGGTCACACACGCATTATACCACCGTGCAACTTTCGATTTTTCTTGTGTGACTTCAAACCGGTTTTAGACTTTTTGACTATTAGGATTCTCTTAGGATTCTTTCAATCAATGCCCTCAAAGGCATTGACTCCTTTAGGTGTGTATGGGTTTCACGGACCTGAGGTGCTCTAGCGATATTTTCCTTTCCTATGGGTTTTACTGTCTTTAGTACCCAGAGGAGGTGCCCTCCCAGGTTAACCTAGCGATCTTTTTCTACTTTCATCCCACTACTCTATTCCCAATCCGTCTATTTTTCCTTTTCACATCATTTTTCATTTGGCGCTTTCTTGTGTTTAGCGCAGCTTGGCGAAATACGGCCCTTGTTCCATGAAACCAAAACAAACCAGCCATCTTTTATTCAATAGATAAGAAGTAAGCCCGTTGGAAGAGTAACGAGTTAACAATCCTAGGGTTGCGAGTTCGGAACTCGGTCCAGACGAAGACCGTCGTGTACACGGGGGCTGGTGCACGTTAAATATATCGTGGCCTCAAGTGTCCTCACGTTGTAGTGGTGTGGACGTTTGGAGAGAGGCGTTCCAGCTCAGGTGTTGACCTCGTCATCTGACCGTGGTTCAAAATTACGTGGTGCGTCCGTCTCCAATAGCCCTTTGAATAGCTCCATTGAGGCGTTAATTAATTACCATTACCATTCAACCAATAGATGTAACTTTTTAGTCATTATGAGTGTTATAAAGTGAACGTAGTAGGTAGGCATTTAATTAACGTCGCACAGGAACAACACAACGGACTATTTTCGACCGTCAGGTATCAATCCCGAAGGGAAATATTCGAGGATAACACCACGTAATTTTGAACCACGGTCAGATGACGTAGGTGAACGTAGTAGTACACAACTAGGGAATATCGTCGCTCAGAAGATTAAATGAAGTTTAGAAAAGACAAAAAGCAATGTATTTCAAATACACATTTGTGGCTTAAAAATCCCGAAGGGAAATATTCGAGGATAACACCACGTAATTTTGAACCATGGTCAGATGACGTAGGTGAGCGTAGTAGTACACAACTAGGGAATATCGTCGCTCATAGGATTAAATGGAGTTTAGAAAAGGTAAAAATAATGTATTTGAAATACACATTTGGTGGCATAAAAATATCTGATGTATGGTAATGCGGTATCTTTGGATCCAATGTGTTGGGCAGGAAAGCCATCTGTTTGGAAGATCGTTATCCGAAAGGGAATATATCTTCATTTCGCCGGAGAGGAGAGCAGTCTAATCCGTTGGAGTGTAATTAAGATGACAATCAAAGGGCGTGGACTTCTTTTCTGTCCTTGCCCATCCATCCCGGACGCATCCTTCTCCTACCAGAGACGCTGACACGCACTCATCCAATATTCATACACTCGCCCTTGTGTCTCGGACAAATCACCCCTCCGAAATATTAAATTGCTGGCTTGGAAGACATGAGCCTGATTATGTGTTCACGGATCCACTTAGGTGCACGGATGCAGTCTCCTTACGAAACTGATGCGCCCTTTTCACTGTAATTTAGCCAATGTAGCGTTATTGGATACCAGTAGACATATGGATGAAAAACATCTATTAAATTGCTTTTAGCAATACGCGTGTTTAATACATTGTAACTTCGTCTATCAAATAGTAGTCAATGCAACGTCAAGTAAAAAATGTCGTTAATAATATTTTATGGTGGAGATAAGTTAAACTGCTATATACTACTGTATTGCAAGTTAATTTTTGTAGTGGTGGACGAAACTCGGTCCAGCCAAAACCGGCGTGTCAAAGAAACTACGAAATTGCTTTTAGCAGTACACATGTTGAATACATTGTAACTTCGTCTATCAAATAGTAGTCAATGCAACGTCAAGTAAAAAATGTAGTGAATAATAGTTTATGGTGGAGATAAATTAGACTGCTATATACTACTGTATTGCAAGTTAATTTTTGTAGTGGTGGACGAAACTCGGTCCAGCCAAAACCGGCATGTCAAAGAAACTACTAAATTGCTTTTAGCAGTACACATGTTGAATACATTGTAACTTCGTCTATCAAATAGTAGTCAAGTAAAAAATGTAGTGAATAATAGTTTATGGTGGAGATGAGTTACACTGCTATATAAGTTAACTTTTGTAGTTGTGGACAAAACTCGGTCCTGTCAAAAACCGCCGTGTACACGGAGGCTGGTGCACGCTATTTCTGTCGTGGCCTCAAATGTCCTCACGGGATCTGGTGCACGTTATATCTGTCGTGGCCTCAAATATCCTCACGTTGGCGTGGTGTGGAAGTTTAGAGAGTGGGGTGGCAGCTTGTGCATTGACCTTGTCATTTGACAGTGGTTCAAAATGACGTGGCGTTGTCCTTGATCTTTCCCTTCGGGATGGATCCCGGGGACCGTCACCACTAGCCCGTTGTGTTTCTCCAGTGTGACGTTAATTAACTACACACATACCTACCTTGTAGTGACAGGCTAAGTTCATCTCAATACTACCCCTCCAGGATTTAACAGTAGCTGAATTCTATAAATGTACCTCTATACCTGCATACTAGGTAGATTGTCAGTTGCGTGAGACTTTGAGAGGTGTATTAACATTTCAAATCTCACGCAACTGGGAACTCTCTTTCAAGTGGTTTAGACGAGATAACTCGTCATCAAGATATTGCAGATTGTTTTGATGATGATTAGATTCAATGTAGAAAAATAAAACAACTGGATAGCGCATCAAAATTATTTTAATCAGCTGATTATTTTGGAAGGATTGATATACCGGAGCACTAATTTAACATTAAGAGCTCTGAATTTCAACTTCAACACATTATAGATTTGACTGAAATAAATACTTTATGAGTTCTGGCTATTTTAGTCTAGAAAATCATAATATAATGAAACATTGAGATTACTATTTAAAAATGTGAGTTGATAACAGTTTTAAAACATGAAGGAGTTTTATTCAAATGAAATTGACTTTATTTATGGTAGACATTATTCCAAGTCTAATGGTACTTTTTTTCTTGTTTAACTCTAATGACGGGGATAAAAAGGTGCATTTTGATGCTTTTTGACCGCTTGTACGATTGGGAAAACAGATTTCGTAGTCAAAGTAAGCTGAAGCCTATATTTACTCGCATTCGAGAGTGATAGACAAACCACAGTTTATAGACACATGTCGAAACATACGGACTCGGGATAAAATTACATGTAAATAAATTTTATAATGGTCTGAAAGTACATTAGTTAAACTTGAAATCTGAATTTCGAAACATTAGTGAAACAAATGATAGAGTACTCATATTTACTTCAATCAGACAAACATCACTGAAACATCCTACATAACTTCTGATTATAACTCATTAAGAGTTAGAGCTTAATCTTTTCTCTAGCTCCCACACACAAAATCCACGTACTAGTCAGAAGTATTAACCGATTAAGGAATAATGGAAAGCACTTAACACGTGTGATCAGAGTTCGTTCTTCGAACCGCCTTCGATTTACGAATAAGTGAACATTCGGTATGCACACATCAGTAGGGCTAATGTGGGTTACAGGAACTTTCATTAGGTCGCACGAACATTCTCAATGAGGGTTCTAATCGAAATAGTAGAGTCACCAGTGATCGCATTGTGACCTTTGTAGAGAGGTTGATTGTCAGAATTTCAACAATTGGTGAAGGGGAAGTGTACATTGTACGGTAGTGAGTCGAGTGGTGTGCCAATAAACACGACGACACAGTCGAAATTACAGCTATACAATTTACTTTAAGGTGTATGTGTACACTAGAAATCACGAAAATCGACCGCAATATTGATATTTTTTATTACTTCAACATATTTTCCAACTTCTTAGCTTTCAAACAACACCAAGGTCTTGTAAATAGTCGAAATAGTTTTCTAGTTGTAAGGGATTTTCGTTAGGTATCGTCACCATGAACAAACATGTCTCCAAAACCTTAAACTCAATTTCTGAAGAACTGTTTTTTCAATAGGATGCTTTGTTCAAGCAGTGATAACACAACAACGAATTTGATCTGTTATAATTATTTGATCTATTCTATCATTAAAATCTATATAATACAGTGGATGTTTTGACCCTCAGTCAGTTATTTGCTAAGAACGAATTTAGTTGTTTCTTAAATGTTAAAATTAATAAAAAATCCTGATTATTTTAGACTTCCTTGATGAAAAAAATTGCAAAAGCCCTATTTCCTCTAACGGCTTGATCGAGAATCAAAACAAAAAATAATTTTATGAACAATATCCACTACGAATTGTCTCTCTGAGCAAATTAGAATTTGAGATATCACTGTTAAAATGACTACGGATGTATTGCATATGACACAGCAAATGCGACCAGTTTGCGCAAATTGGACACTGTCCATCACTCTGCTCTGAGGATATGCTCTGGTGCATTTCGCACGTCTCCAGTTAACAGCCTCTACGTGGAATGTCATCAGCTACTGCTTGACCTGCGACGGAAGAAATTGTCCATCAATTACTATTACAAGATTAAATCAGTGCCATCCCATCCCTTGAAGCATATGACTCTTGCACCAGGTTTGAATCGCCTTTACGACGCTCGTTCCTCTTGCATTAAACCTTTTCTGCAGAGGACCAATTCCATCATTAACGATTCTTACTTAAGTGATATGGTGACCCAACAAAATGAAAATTTTCCTTTTCCATCATGGGACTTTCCATCACTGAATTTTATCAACTCTTTCACTCCGTACATAAAGTTTGACACTACTCCAGCAATTACCAAAAACTTTATAACACACCTCTGTCAGTTCGAAACCTATTTACCAGTTTTCAAGGATGGGTCTGAAGGAGTAGATTATCTAAGCTGCGGGATAGCGTTTCCCAATACTATTTATAGTTATGGAATTCATGCTTCCTGCTCCGTCTACACTGCTGAAGCGGTGGCAAACTATTGCGCTCTTCAGCAGATATCCTCTAGTAGCCACCGTAAGTACTACATTTACACTGACAGCATAAGTGTATAACAGCAGCTGGAGCAATATACCAACATTTGCCATTCTGTCGTGTCAGATATTTTTGCCATCTTGCGTACCTTGCAGAGCAAGGGTTTCGATATTCTGTTTTGTTGGGTTCTTAGTCACGTGGGCATCAAGGGTATCGAGCTTGCTGACAGTGCTGCGAAGGCAGCTAATGTTCCATTACAGTAAGTCGTTCCTCTAAGTTACATCAAGATGTCCCCAAAAGAGTTCGTCGACTCCTTGTGGCAGAAGTCGTGGAATCTGCAAGTTACCAACAAACTGCATTGTTTAAAACCTATCATTCATCAGTGGCTGGTGTCTCCAATGCGGAGAACGGATGTCAAACTGACCCGCCTTCGAATTGGACACATACGTTTCAACCATCGTCATCTATTGTTGGGTGAAAGTCCCCTTTTTGTTCTTCATATCTTACTGCTCATCATATTTTAATTATATGTCCTGCTTTTAATCCTCATCGCCAAAATTTTTTTCTTTGAAATACGATTTTAAACTTCCAAAATTTGGTTGGGGAAAATTTTTCTCGTTTTTCAAACCTTTTCTCAATTTTACGTTCAATTGGTTTTTACATCTCATCTAATTTCTATGCAAATTCAAAATAACTCATCAATCCATTTTATCAAATTCTTTCATTTCTCTTTTCAATTTCACTCTTTCAAATTTCATGCATATATAAATAAAATCCATTAGTTATGCTGTAATCAATGGTCTTGTTTTTATCATCTGACTATTTGTATATTTTTATTCTCATTTACACATTTTACATGTTTAAAATCTTTTATCTTTGTCTTGGATTTCATATTGAAATATCTTCTACTTTTATTGTTTGGCGTGGTGTGGAAGTTTGGAGAGTGGGGTGCCAGCTCAGGTGTTGCCTCGTCATCTGACCGTGGTTCAAAATTACGTGGTGTTGTCCTCGGATCTTTCCCTCTGGGATTGATCCCGGACCGTCACCAATAGCCCATTGTGTTGCTCTAGTGTGACGTTAATTGAAAATACCAAATACCTACTTTTATTGGGTTAGATTATATTTTGTGTTTGGTGCAGCTTGTCCGCTTTTGGACCTTGCGCCATAAAACCATAACATCCAATCCAATCACTGTTAAAAAAACATGCTATTAGCTAATTAAATCTAAATTAGATTATTAAATCTAAATTAGATGGTTAAATCTATATTAGATCATTAAATCTACATTAGATAATTAATTATTAGCTCAATCTAATTTTTTCACACTGAAATGATATTAAGCAAAAACCAATGATCTATTGTAAAAAACTGGATTTTTAGTCAAAATAAAAACAAAATCTTCTAGTTATATACGTACATCTTAAACACATAGTAATTACACTATGTACAATCAGGGATTTGTGTCCCATGGTGGTGGACACTGCAAACAGGGGAAAATGGACCAAACGGTTGGAAGAATAACGTACTACCAACTGGAGGGTTGCTAGTTCGAATTCAACCAAAGACCGTCGTGTACAAAGGAGTCAGGTGCACGTTAAATCGGACGGGGCCTCAAATGTCCTCACTTTGGCGTGGTGTGGATGTAATCTGGAAACATCTGGAATAGGAGAGTGGGGTCCCAGCTCAGGTGTGACCTCGTCATCTGGTCGTGGTTCAAAATTACGTGGTGTCTTCCGATCTCTCACTTCGGGTTAGATCCCTTTCACCAAAAGCCCGTTGTGTTGCTCCAGTGAGACGTAAATTAAATACCTACCTTCTTGTCCACCAGTTTCACTGGAGGTAGTTCAATTGCAGGGTGGGGTCGTCATGCACCCCTAAAAACATTTGGATTGCAAATAGACCACCATACAAAACCACACAGATAGATGTTTCGGGATTTTTGGCTGGAGGTCAGTCTTGACCTCTGATCCCGAGCTTGTTTCTAGGGACGTTACGCCACGAAATCTTCCATTCGTTGATTACTCATAAAGTTGGAAATAAATCCTTTCTAGTTGCATCTCCTCCACTCAATGGATAGTACTGACGTCTTACTGCATTTAAACCTTCAATTGGATTCGACGAGTTATCTCGCCCATCAAGATCGGATCAATTTTGCTAATGATGAGTTTATCTCGTCAAGATACTGCCAATTATTCGATATTAGCCAATTTTTCGATATTGGCGAGATCAAAATCTGGTCAGTTGATTTAAACGACGACATAGCTGGTCCATCAAGATCGAGTTTGTTTTGTCAATTTGACGAGACTTCATCCAGACAACCACCAAGTGGGTTAATAATACGAAATTCTTTAGCTTTGTATAAGAATTCCATTATGAATGGTATACTCACCAATGTATCTTAACTCTCCTGGAGTTTGTATCGATGTGGTATCTTGTCATTAGCTAAACTGACCCAAAATTGATGGACGAGGTATCTCGTCATTGCAAGAAAGCTGACCAGATCTTGATCTCGTCATCATCGAAAAATCAGTGATATCTTGATGATATCTTGATGAGCGTCGTTAACAAAATCAGTCAGATGATGAAGAACGAGGTATCGTCGAAAGCACCACCGCAGGATTAAATTGCACGTCTTGTGTAGATGTTCTCATGGGTAAGAAATCAAAACTTTAGATTCGTATCGATGAAGGACGAACAAAACATCTATGTTGGAAATGGGCCGCGGGATGACTCATTCTTTTAAGTGTATGCTTTTGTGAATCACATTCGTCAGGGTCGTCTTGCGGTTTCCATCTCCAACACAAGTTGTTGAGAGGCCTTTCAATTGAAGTGAGGCAAGTGTAGTTTCAATTCTCACTTCTTGTTTCCTCCCCCTCTGCTGGTTTCAGTTCGCACTTTCGCAAGTGCGAGCGTTGCTTTTAACGTGTTTGTTCTTTATGTGCTTTCTGTTTCTATCTTTTATTTGTTGATGTTCATGTATGTGCTGTGTAATAAAAGGTCACATTTGAAAGAGCAATCTCGGAGGATGGTTGTGGATTTTTAGACTCCTTGTTCTTTCGTTTGATAGAATCATTATGCGTCAAGTTGACGGGAACACGGTCCTACAAATTTAATTGAAAGGGATTACATTTTGTTTGAGTTGTTTCCTACAATCTACATAAACCCATAAAGTTGCCTTCTTATCCCTTTAAAACATCTATATTGTATATTCATGGAGTGAAACATGTTGCAAAGATATGAACTGTTGCTTAAAAATGAAGTTTACGCAATTTAATCTTCTACCAGTCTCGACAAACAATTGTTTCTTCCAATTTCATTCAGATTAGCTAAAATGTGAAAAATACAACCTGAAGCGTTATAAAACTCATTTGAACTGAGTACAGAACTGACTAGAAGTATGTACATAGTTATATAATTAACGTCTCACTGGAGCAACACAACAGGCTATTGGCGACGGTCCGTGATCAAACAAGAAGGGGGAGATCCGAGGACAACACCACGTAATTTTGAACCATGGTCAGATGACGAACTCACACATGTGAACTGGCACCTCACTCCAAACTTCCACACCACGCCAACGTGAGGACACGACAGACTTAACGTGCATCAGCCCCCGATGTACATGACGGTCTTTGGTTGGATTAACTGACTAGAGGATTTATGGACTAATTGATGCTTCTAAATTAGATTAAATGTCTTCACTGGTAGAATGAAATTGGTAAAAAAATTTGAGAGAAATGGAATAATTTTATGTAGCGGGCATTATTGCTACTATATCACTGCAGGATATAAAAGTTATCTAAAGGGGTCGCGGTAGCCCATTTGGAAGTGTAACGGATTAACAACCGGAGGGTTTCAAGTTCGACTCCAACAAAGACCGTCCTGTACAAGAGAGGCCGATTCACTTTAAATCTGTCGTGACCTCAAATGCTCTCACGTTGGCGTGGTATGGAAGTTTGGAGAGTGGCATGCCAGATCAGATGTG
Organism: Meta bourneti; assembly: GCA_933210815.1. NCBI lineage: Eukaryota > Metazoa > Arthropoda > Arachnida > Araneae > Tetragnathidae > Meta > Meta bourneti. The sequence continues at coordinate 12,339,014 of OW119929.1, forward strand.
GCCTCGCCATCTGACCGTGGTTTTATCCTATGATCGTACCCTTCGGTATTGATTCCAGACCGTTGCCAATAGCCCGTTGTGTTGCTCCAGTGCGACGGTAATTAAAATACCCATATTCAAGTTACCCAAAATAGATCAATTCGGAAAAACTATTTCATGGCCGGGTTCACATATTGCAATGCGATGACTGAACGTGGGATCTCATTTTTCAAAACAACACCAACAGCCACATGCAATTACGGTAAAATGCGTAAAAGCTTATTTTCCTGTCCCGTGGGAGTCGGAAACGGAATTTCGTCTCGGGTCGTTATTTTCGTCTGTTCCATTGTTTCTGACAATACAACGCAAGGTCGGTTTTTTTAAGAAACTTGGGTGGATTTGTTGATTCAGTCCGAGTATTTGCCCTCCCGATTAGGTTACCATTTCCTACAATTGCTTCAAAATGCTCTCCAGACTTGTGTTTGGGAACACACAAAAGGCTGGAACTTTCCACGGAATCCTTCTTTTTGCAAGTGCTGTGCATTGTTGAATTTTGTAAGAAGCGTATAGAATTTTATATTTTATGGGAAGCATTTTCCTTTCTCCGTTTTTTGTATGTACCAACGCAAATATTTGCTTCAACTTTTTACTTTCTGGAAAAGAAGAATCATGGCGTATAATACTGACTGCTAAACATTTAAAGTCTTCTAAAGATATCCATTGAAGATATAGACCACGCTATACTTTGAGATATTTACTCTTTTTACATAAATTTCTTTTCCAATATGTGTTGTTAATTCAAAGTAATAAGAATTTGTTAAAATAAACATCTATAGTTTTTGTAAAAATATTTACTGGCAGAATATTGTCGACCTAAGTTGGTATTTAAAACTGCAAATATGTCTGAGTACAGAGTGTGTTATACAAATTGATTAATTTACTTTGTACTTAAGTATACGTTCATGGAGATAATGTGTTGTCAATTTACAGTAATAAGTATTTGTTAAAATAAAAATCCATATATTTTGTAGAATTATTTCGTAGCATAATATTGCCGAAATACGTCTTAAAAATGTCTGTTATAAAAATTAAATAATTTGCTTTGTACTTAAGTACTTTTATGGAGATACAATCCGACAATTTACTTTGAAAATTGCCTAGTATTTTAATGTGAATTATATTTTAATACTTATGGAATCCTCAAAACTCTTGATATTTAAGTTGTTGATGTTTTTAACGAAATGTCAATATTATTTAAGCACAACTTTCCAAGTTGAGATGTTACAAAACAGATCTAAATTAGTAAATTTTAAAAAAATTGAGAATTAAAAAAAGTGAATTCAATTTTGAGGCTTACAAATAAATTATATGTATAATTGTATGTATATTAAACCACTGGAGAGGTCAAATTTTATTTTCGATTTCGATCATACGTTGCATGTGCATTTGTTTTTTATTTATATTTCTGGTTAGACAGGATTAAAATATGTGTATTATGTCCAACTGCGTACCATGAAGTTTATTTTACACAAACCTTCTATTGTGCTTTTAGTTTTTACTATTTCCTACAAAAGAATGTTTCTTGAAATTAAATAAGTCGTTCTTCGTAATGTACTGAAAGCTTTTAACCTATTAGTGACTATATTGAAGAGGTATTTTATGTATTTTAAATATCTTTATTTGGGTCTTTTGCGCCACAAAAACCAAATCTACCTAACGTAACCCAAATACCCCTTTTAAGTATCTTATTTTGACTGTTTTCAATCAATGAATGTTTCTGTAATGTAAATAATTCTAACATGGCTATTCGCTATACGCTTGAATCTTATAAAAATTTAAGTCACTAAATAAGGGGTCGCAAAACTTGATTGTCAATCCCCTTCAAGAGTTTCTTGACTTTTTATTTACTCTATTCTATTATTAAGTATTTATAATAGGACAAGCAAACACGCTTATTTGTGTTTTTAGATTGTTTATTTTATAGTTAGTGTTTATTATACGTGTAATATACATATAAAGCAGAGTTGATATCTGTCTGTTCTCTATACAAATCTATACAGTTTGACCAATCCACACTAAATCTGGTACACTTAATCTTTGGAACCCTGCGGATAATATAGGCTACATATTAACCCCGTTCTATTTGTCTTGGGTGTGCAGAGGGGTGTAACGTCCCATCAGCTTGGACAGAGCACTTGCTGGGGCGCTCTCTCCCGGTCTGGCTGTGCAGATGACGACAGAGTTAACATTTACAGGAGTTTCCTCTCAACACGTTTTATTGACGCCACACTCGTGACCTTGGAGGTTTTTAGAATCTTAGAGTATGGTACAATCGCAGATGGGTGCGGTTGCTCTGAAAATCGCTCAGTATCATATTGTTTATGTATCCCGTCTGTAAAATGCGGGATGGAATTTTTAAACATAGAGTGTAATTGCTTGAAACGTTGATCATGATATCGTATCAATATGATTTGTCAGCCTTTCACAATGATGGTGGAATTCCAAAATTCGCATTCCTGGTGCAAGGTGCTACAAATAAAAAAATATTGATAAGAAGAAAACTGACTGCAATAATACGATGCAGGTCAGTTTTTTTTTAGAAAATGAACATAAAGGACATTCACACAATCACTCCAAAATTCAAAATAGACTTTGTATATAGTCATCTCAATATCAGTTTTTGCAGGTTTGTCTCACCAAAAGTATCTGAAGTGGATCTAAAGTAAATTGTAGAAGTTATAAAAATCTTACTTTTAAAAATTATTTTGTGATCGCTTCTTTTTTCTCTCTATGTGCATTTTCTATGACAAAAAAGTTAATTTTGGCAGCGCCAACACAACCAATTAAACCCGAGCAACGCCTGGTAAATTCAGCTAGTAGTATATATGATCATATTGGCTTAACGACAGAGATACGTTTTGGTTTTTGGCGACCTTCTTGGCATTATATATTTGAAAGGAGGGATAAATAATACATAAAATGTAAAACATTATTTAGATAACAATAATACAATCGTCCTTACATATATGAGAATAAGACTTATTAAATTAGTACACAATTTACTAACGTTGCTAATATAAACTCATGACTCTTGACACGATTATCAATGTTAATATAAAATGAGTAAGTTTCAGCCTTAAATTGCCACGGAATTCTATATTCACTCGTAATTGCGTTACCATTCAGGATGGAGATAATCCAAGTTAATCGAATCCAATATTACCCATACGATGATGTCTTATATTATTCTATCGACTCCTGAGCCCAAATTGACCTCCAAATATGTTATATCGACCCCTGGGGGTCGATATGGACCACTTTGGTGACCACTGCTCTAAATGGATAAATAGTGTGAATATTTTAAACCATTTATTAACAAAAATACATGGGACGCATTTTATATAAATGTTTTTATTTCTTGTTTTAATTATAAATACTTCATTTTTGTTCTTAATGAAGTGACGCGTTTTATACAAATTAAATACCCCCTCTTTTGTTCATTATTTATACTAGTTTCCATCGATAAATACGTTTTTGAAACCAAACTTTGTCATTACACGATTGAGGGCCTAATACAGAAAAGTTCCTGACTCTGAATCTGAATGAATCAACATTGCCCTGAAGACTTCTTTTTATCGAGCAATTATTGATTTCTTCATACATAAAATACCGCTTTTTCTTCATTTTTAAACTACTTTCAATCGATGAATGTGTCTTAGGGTATTTAAACCTTCAGTCAATTTTTTAAAAATTAAGACGGAATTTAGATTTTTTAATGATTTTTTAATGATTTCTACTAGAAAAAGCATTTTATGGCAGAAAGAATAATGCTTAAAATTTATTTTTTTTAAATGGAGGAAAAAGTGTAAAAAGGCAATCAAAAATACCATTTACGCAGAACGTTAACAGATATAGTTAACATTTTTCCAGTTTGGAAAGTGATTTTTATCATCTAAAAACATTGATTCTCACACAGGTATTAAACTACAATCATTACTATATTATATTTAAATTAATTGTAGACTTTAACGTCAGTATTCCCTGAAAAGAAGCCATGATAAAAGAATAAAAGGCAAAAAATATTCAGGTTTACGTCCTGCTCAATTTTTTAAATGCAAATGTCTTAACAATAATAGTTCAAACCCTGCTTTACAACCTTTAGAACATGTATAAAAATTTCGAAAGAATTTAATTGATGCATTCTGAGACATTGTGTTTTGCGGAGAGTAACTTAGCGAAAATTGAATTTCGAGAAAAATCTAGAAACAATAAGCCCCAGGTCAAATATAAATATTAATACTTTCTTAAAATTTTATATCTCCAGTTGTAATGGTCGTAGAAGAAAAATCCGAAGAGATTTGAGGAGCTAAAGAGTTGTGGTAAAAGAATATAAAAATTTTGAAAAATGTGAAATTTGGGTGAAAATGGCGTTCTAAAGGTATGCAGATACCTTAAGGTGTCTTATATACTAGAACTTTTTAAATTATGACATTAAGAATACAGTTTTTTTGCAGTAGGTCATTGGTTTGTGCTTAAACTCTGAAAACTGAAAAATTACAATTAAGCTACTCATTAATTATCTAATTTAGATATAATTAGCTAATTAGAACGTTCCTTGAACAGTGATATCTCAAATTCTAATTTGTTCAGAAAGACCGTTCCTGTTGGAAATTATTCCTAATACTATTCTTCATGTTTTGACCCTCAATCAAGTTGCTAAAGGGAACAGGTTCTTTTTTACAATTTTTCACGAAGGAAGGCTAAAAATCAAGTTTTTTCAGGAATTTTAACATTTAAAAATTCATTTCTTAACTAATTCATTTAATTGAGGGACAAAACATCACTATATTATATAGATTATAATTATTCAGAACTAATTACAATAGATCACTTCATTGTTGAGTTACCACTTTTTGAACAAAGCATCCTATTTCAAAAACACAGTTCTTCAGAAATTGAGCTTAAAGTTTTGGAAACATGTTCGTACATGGTGACAGTACCTAACAAAAACCTTCTAACTAGGAAAATATTTCGAATATTTACAAGATCTTGGTATCGTTTGGAAGCTAAGGAGGTGGAAAATATTTTGAATTGATAAAAATTTTATTGATATGGTTTATTTTCCTGATTTCTAGTGTATATATATATATATATATATACCTTAAATATCGCCAACTCCTTTACATGAGTGCTTGATGCCGAAAAGTTGAATGGATAAACATTACATCTGGAGGCGCAGTTCCAACTTGTGCACGAGAGGGAATGGAGCTATCGGAGTGAGACAGGCGTCATTACCGTAAATGGGCGTCCTTACAAACGGGCGGCTGTTGCAACTCCAAAAAACGGCGAGAAAAAAAGGGCGCCGGTGACAAGAAGACAAATGATTGAGCAGTGCCTTTGCAAAAGTCAAATACCGGGGAAGACTTCAAATTTCGGGAGGCAGACGTCGAGATGAAAGAGGGATCGATTTCCCCTCCCTCTTTTCATTTATTTTCAAAAGGTTTTTCCCTTTTACGAAAATTAAAAAATAACTTTTCCCCATCTTTTCCATTTCTCTTCTTCAAGCGAAAGGGATTCCTCGTGTTGCACGCAGGAAACAAACATGTTGCCAGATTTGTCGTTATATCGTAACCATTCATTATTCGGGTGGGGTTGTTGCAGAGAAATTCGATTTCTGGATATTCAATTCCCTAAATGCAGCAGCCCGTTAGTCATTTGTTTTGCCCGCTGAAGTGAACATTTGGGTAACGGAATTTATTGCTCTGTTGGGAGAAGAAAATTAAATTTCCCCTTCAAAAAATTTATTTTTCCCTTTCGGTTTTGCGTTTGTCAGGAGATGGAGATGATCGCCCCAATCCTTTACGATCGCGTCCAGCTTAGACATGGGGATTTTGGAATCTGACATGACCTTGAGATATCCCCACTGGGCCTTATAAGAAATAGGAGGATGCACAAAGAACTGTATCCGTGTCCGCCCATGAAGCTCGATCATAAAAAGGACCATAAATTGAAAGATATTAATGGTTGAACAGAGAAACTACGAAGCAAGTACTAAAAGCAAAAGTTAGGGTCCTAAAGGAATCGGATTAAATCTTGCAATTGAGACCCAGAGCAATTGATGTTGCACCCTGAACGCATTACTAACACTCCTGCTGGTTTTCTCGACGAGTTATCTCGTCATTAGCAAAACTGACAAGATCTTCAAGGACGAATTATCTCGTCATTAGAAAAAGAAGTGACCAGATTGAAAAAATGGCCCTCCTGGTGGTTGTCTCGACGAGGTATCTCGTCATTAACTAAACTGACCAGATCTTGATGGACGATATATCTCATCAATAGAAAAAACTGACTAGATTTTGGTCTCGTCCTAAAATAAATCAATGTTTTGATGAAGAAATATCTCATCATTAGCAAAATTGATCAGACCTTGATGGACGAGATATCTTTCCGAAACCACTTGGAGGATTAAAATCTTTAAACACAGAATATCAATAACTTTACTTCAGTGTTGAAATAAGCATGCACAGCTCTTGTAACTACGGCTCTGTTTATGCAACTTAAATGTGGCAAACAAGTCAGTGACAGATAAGGAATTGGCTGCCACATATAAACTTGAAATTTCTTCGGATGATACAGCCAAATATATAAAACATACTTTTATGATGAAAAGTTCTTTTTTTTAATGTATCAAAATACGTCAGCACGTTAGTCGTTTGCTGTGCCCGCTGGAATTAAGAATTGTGTATTACAATTTTTTGCTTTCTAGGGAGAAGAAATTAAATTTTCCCATCAAAAATTTGATATTTGCTATTTGTAATCGGTAGCCCGGTTGGAAAAGTAACGGATTAGCAATCGGAGAGTTGCGAGTTCGAAACTAGGTCGAACCAAAGACCGTCATGTACACGGAGGCTGATGCACTTTAAATATGTCGTGGCCTCAAACGTCCTCATGTTTGGGTGGTGTGGAAGTTTGGAGATTGGGGTGCCAGCTCAGGTGTTTCCTCGAAATCTGACCGTGGTTCTAAATTACGTGGTGTCCTCGGATATTTCACTTAAAGATTGATCCCGGACCGTCGTTAGCCCGTCAATAGCCCGTGTGTTGCTCCAGTACGACGTTAATTAATTACCAATTGCCTATTGGTAATCACTCGCTTCTGCTTCTCGTGAAGAGGGATAATAATTCCTATAATAGTTTTCATCATGATTTTGAATGTGTCATGACCTTGAAAAATCCTTCACTGGTCCCGAGAAATGACTCGAAAACTCGAACGTCGTAAGGATCATAAATTCTAAGATATTAATGGACGAACCCAGCAGCTACAAAACAAGTAGTAAAGGGGAAAGCCAGAGTTCTGTCAAAATCAGATTCCTAAGGATGTGCTTTGGGCTCTAATGGACACCCAGAGTAATGGGGGTTACTCTCTGAAAGTTCAGTTCAGATTCTTGAAATCTTTACTTCTATATTTATTCACATCAAAACAAAGTTATTTTCAAGCACGAAAATGTTCCACTGTCTGGACTACAAATGTCCTCCGAATGGAAACTTGATTTCTATGGTTATTTTAAAGTGAATATGTAGCTTTCGTCGTGTCCATTTCTGAGTCACATGTCACAGTGTGCATTTTGTACAGCTTTGGCGATGTCGATTATTTTCTCGCTGTAAAGCTGTTCTTCAAGGTGGAAATCGATGGTTTGAACAGCAGCTACTATTGTAGGCCAGGTGAATATAGGATGAGGTGTTAGTTCAACTCTCAGACATTTGGTAAAATGTATCAACTCTCTGGGAATATAGCTCTTGGTCAACGAAAAGTGAGTAGGTTAAAAAGCACTATTACTGTAGTTATACTATTGTTATGCAACTTGGTAGAAAATGAATAGACCTTAGCATGATAAACAGACTGCTATAGAACATGTTAATCCCCCCCCCCAAACCCAGGAAGAAAATTCTTTGAAAAGTATATTTTAGATTTAATATTTTTTCATACAATTCTTGAAGTACATCTCTGGAAAGTGACCAATAGCCTATTGTGTTGCTCCAGTGCGACGTTAATTCAACTACCCAATTCTGGAGATAACCATTTCTGAACAAATATACTTAGCGTATACTGGATGTTTAATTATAAAAGTGTTTCGTAGTGTTATTTCTAAAAATTATAGCTAGACAGTGCGATTTTACACTAATTTAAAATACTTTAGAATTCCAAACAACTACTAAATCTTGTTCATTTCGTGTTGAATCCAGCTTGGTTACTTCAGGACAAAACGCTTATGCAAATGACCTGAACACAACTCACAGTTTCAATTAAATCACAATTTATATTCATCGAGTATCCTGTTGAATAAAATGAATACGTTAAACAAAATTTGTTGCCCTCCAAGCAGCAACCATCCTTGCCTCGGGATAATGAAATTTGATAATGACTCTTAAAACTAGCGCAAACGGCTCGAAATGTGCTGGAAAATGTATTAAAAACGGCGGTTTTATGGTAGAAAAATGATAGGATTATTCCAAGGTTTTCATTAAAATTAAATCGACAACACACCCGAGAAATTTAAAACACCATCAATTTTAATGCTCGAAGAAACCCATCTCTCCAGCTTTTAATTGCTCATTTCAATACATAAACGAACCATAAATCTAATTTTTCATCCACAGAATAAAACGCGATGTTATTCTTGCCTGTTTTTAAACGAGAGGTTTTTTAGCCCATCACAGGGTATATAGACTCCGCGTTGGCTAAAATCATTTTCTAGCTCCCTCTTTGGCCAGACACCTGCTTGGTCCCTTTGCCGAGAAGAGCAATTAAAAGGCTATTATGGGTGGAGAATGCGGTTGCAGAAATGTAAGTAGAAATTGCTCTTTTACGCACTTTAATAGTAATGGAGTTTGTGATTGGGAGAAGCTTAATGACTTTAGTTTACAGGAATCGTTTAGCGCTGAAATTTCATTACCAAGACATAAGGATTATTAAGTAGATGTGCATCATTACTTACCCGCTAAATGCCCTCCCCTCCACTATCCTTTGTTTCATGCGAGGTTTCTTTTTAAGAAACGTTTCTATGAATACCTGCTGCCTTTGTATTTGAAGAATTTTAAATTAGGTTTCATTATTTTTCGTTTTCATGCAGTCTGCCTAATATTTCCATAAATTTGAAGTATTTTAAATTATGTTTCATTATTTTCGTTTTGATGCATGCTTTTCGCACAGCCTTTGCAGGCTTACTTTTATTTACTGTGGAATTCATTTACCCGTATGATTAAAATTGGGGAACTGTTTATCAAATCCAAATGAATACGTGCGTTGTGTTTTGAGCTGAATTGTCGGAGAAATAAGTGTAAAATCTCTTAAAAAACTTTTGGTAGGAAAAATTTAAATTATCCTTGATTCCCGAATCTTTTCCTTCGGGAATGATCCCTGACCGACGCCATTATCCAGTTGTGTGAGACCAGTGCGACGTTAATTCAACTACATACCTTGTGATTCCCTTTAGTCGATATTATTAGTGAAAACACATTTTTTGTTAGAGGAAAGTAAATTATTTCTAGGTATAGATATGTGAATAAAATATAAATGTCAGTCCTAATAAACGGGATTTATGAAAGTTTAACACTCTTTCCTAAATCAACCCTCCTGGTGGTTGTCTCGACGAGGTACCTCGTCATTAGCGAAACTGACCATATTTTGTTGGACGAAATATCTCGTCATTAGAAAAAACTGACCTGATCTTGATTTAGGTCATCATCAAAAATGGGCAATATATTGATGAGTTGTTACCGATTTTGCGATTGCCGATATCTCAATCGCAAAATTGGTTAGATCTTGATTGACGAGATATCTCGTCGAAACCAGTTGGATGGTTAATGGTAACAGAATTAAGTGAACTATTTCTATGGCATTCTTTGCCTGTTTGGCGCTTCATTTGGAGTCATTTCAACTGGTCTGCGCATCGGCCATACAAGACACTTATTTCTTGAAAGCATTGCCATCTGCAATCGTTGTCAGCAACTCCTCCTTTATATTTTTATTGTTTGTTCGGTTTTATAAACATTTAAGGTTTATTCAGTTAGTTTGCTTCTTCTCTTGGGTGGCCCTCCCTTCACTTCCCTTCAATTTTATTTTATATCCCTCTGGATTTTCAGCATATACTTAATCTGGTAGCTGTTATATAAATTATAAGATTTATTAATTTTTTATCTAATTAACGTGGGTTTAAATATCCCAACCTAAATTAACATCCTTTTAATTAACATCCTTGTTTTTTAAATCTTAACTCTCCCAACGTGATTTTAATTTAGGCCATAACTATTGCTCTAATTAGCCCTCTTGTAGCAATAATTGACCGTAGTGACAAACCAATCACATTGTGATTTTATATAAGATTGCATCATTGTTTTCATTGTATTTTTGCATTATACCGGATATATTTCTCTGTTCTTTAATATGTTTATCGTTTATTTGAGTGCTTGACTAGAACTATATTTTAAACTATTTTTTATTGAATTTTATTTTACTTTTTGTTGCATCTTCCTTATTGGACCTGACTTAACATAGAATACCTTACCTTAAAGTAATATCGATATCATTTACTCATTTGCCTCTATAAGTCTTTTATTTGCTTTCATCTATTACACTATACCACTTTAATGTTTTTCACATATGGGTAGGAATATAATAATTCCAATAGTACTGAATTGAAGGTTTCTTTGACCTATCGCCTCATATATTCCATTTTGAAGTTGTTTGGCGCAGCTTGACCAAATATGACCCTTGCGCCATAAAACCCAACTAACCTTGTATTCTATTGAATCAACCGGGCCGTGGTAGCCCGGTTGGAAGAGTAACGGACTCGCAACCGTAGGGTTGCGAGTTCGAATCCGACCTAAGACTATCCTGTACAAAAGGAGGCTGATTCACGATAAATCTGTCATGGCCTCAAACGGCCTCACGTTGGCGTGGTGTGGAAGTTTGGAGAGTGGGGTACCAGCTCGGGTGTGACCTCGTCATCTGACCGTGATTCAAAATTACGTGTTGTCCTCGGATCTTTCCCTTCGGCGTTGATCCCGGACAATATATCCGGGCAATATCCCGTTATATATATAATCCCAATATACCCGGGCAACACAATATCCCGTTGTGTTGCTCCAGTGCGACATTAATTAAAATACCTACCTACCATGGAATCATCCAGTGATAAAAAGGACATTTCATTTAAAAGAAATTAATAAATGATGCTTTGTAACGCAAAAATAAATTCATTGGTCTACACTTCTCTCAGAACTGTTCTGCAATGACGTTGCACCCAATGTGAAACTCACTTAATGCAACAAAGTTTCATGGTGAATTCAGGTTTTATTACACATCATCCAATCATGGATAAATTGAGCCCAGAAAGTTTCATGAAACTTGCATCAAAATGAATTTTAAGGTTCAAAGTATTTTATTTTCGTACTTCTTAAAATGCACACTTCAAGTATATCGGAGATATTGAATGCATATTTCAGAAGCTACATTTGTATCTCATTTATTAAAGTTCCTCTTTCAAACCGTAAACTAAAATAACAAACTTTATTAAGCAGTGTTCTAATTTCAAAGAGATATGTTATTAATTAAATTTATGTGCTGACTGAGTAAAATAAGTTAAAATTAAATAGTGAAAATTGAACGCGAAATTTAAATTATGGAACAATTTTTTAAGTGTTTGAAGGAAGAATAGGATGTTCGTAATCAATTTGCACCTGAAAATTTTGATATTTTATTTTATTGACATGTACCCTGCATTCCACTTCTAATTCGTTATTCTGCAAAAATATATTCCTTTCTATCGGCTATATTTCATCAAATGGCATTTTGTTCAATTTTAAGTTATTTATTAATGTAAATAATTTATTTATATTGTAGTGTTTACTCTTCAAATTTATATGAAGACAACTTAATTTAAACTAATATTGATTATCTCGGAAAACATACTTTTACGAAAGACAAACTATTGTGACGATGGGGAAAGATATACATTTCTTATGAACACTATGGAGTGTAAAATATGTCACATATTTGGTTATTAATGTTGATTGTTTTATTTAACGGATTGGAATTAATGTAATATAAAAGTGCTGTCAACGACAAACTAATTTTTATCTCAGAATAAATGTATTGAAAAAATTTCAAAAAATGAACACAATAATGAGAAAAAAAGTACTTTATTCTAGTAAAATTCTGCAGGATTTTAAATACAATTTAAAAATAATTTTGAATTAAATCATAGAAAGTGAACAATTTGAAAGATATCTAACTTTCTTAAATATGTAAAATAATGAGACTTAAATCTCTAAAATATTTCTAAGATCTGTGAAGGGTGATATCCAAGTTCATAAACATCTCTTCAAGGAAGACTTACAAAAAAGTAAAGAATTTTAATTCATTGAGACTAATTTACGGTCTTAAAATTAAATGGGTTCTATATGAAATACTATTCAACAATTCTTATAGATATAAAATCCTATCAGTGTATAAAGAAAAAAACTCTTAAATCAAGGCAAGTTTAGAAGGAAAGGTTGACAGTGATACAAGCAGTTTTGTAAAAAATTAGTATCTCACCAGTTTACGTTAAGATTCTACGAAACGCAATTTTAATGCTAAGTACCGTTGGCGGAACCAATTCAAACATTTCCTTCCTCGGCTCATATTCGGATGTTTTTCATCTATGAATAATATCTCAATAGTCAATAGTGAGTTCTCAATGTCAATGGGTGAATAGTCAATAATGAGTAAATAAGAGATCGCTATTTTAATACCCCAAGAAACTACAACGAGAAAGCACATTTGGATTAAAGTTTGCAATACCTACTTTATTTCAATATAATCTTCGTTTGTTGCGTAGGATTGCGATGTTTAGGAATTTTATAAACATGAATTGAGTTATAAGCAAATGCTTTAAGAAGTATGTATTTGTTAGCATAAATGCTATTATTTTGCTTTCATTTATTTAAAGGAAGATTAACATACGTATATTCGTTAAGAAAATGTCTTCAACTTATTCATGATAGCTTTACTTCTGATACAACCACATGGTACAAAGATTGAGAGGTAATTTTGTGGTGTAATATCCTTAATTTAGGTCCAATTCGTTACAATAAGAATCAGTATGGATATTTTCTTCATTACGACGACGATTCACAAGTGTAAGAATCTTCTGTAGTTTGTCAATAGCATTACGTGCTTTGCTCGAACTCTTCGATTTTTTGTTTCTGTAAGCACGTTAAAATCTTTTCTAATTTCAATGTTTTTAGACATATTTGTTGATTTGTTGTCTTTTTCTTCCTTGAAAGATGGTTCATCTTCACACTGTTTAAAAAAATCCAGTTGTCCAAATAGCTTTTATTTCGGCCATGCTCTATCACTCTGTGACTTTCATTCAAAGCAGTTTCTTCAGCACGCTCTATATACTGGAACAATCTGTACCAAACGCATCCTCACTATCATTTACTTTGTCAGAAAACGTATCAGAATGCATTGTGGAATCTCATTTTATTTCCTGATGGCGAGTTGGGGATCCTTTTGGGAAAGCAACGTTTCCCGTGGATTAAGATGATTCAATTTTTGGAGAAATTCCTTCACTATCCAAATTAGTAAATTCTCTCAACATTAATTTAAATTCTAACTCATTCTTCACGAACTGATCTTCACTTTGTTTCGTATCATTATGTGTTTCTTCACTTTTCAAGTCGGTCATTTCTGTGCATTGCGTTTCATTGCTGACTACTCAGTAATATGTTCAAAATTAGCAGTGAAACTTTTTGAAACAACCAGATTTTCAACATTTTGGGATGAATTGGAAATTTCTTTCCCTCAAAACTTCCCCTTTGGAGAATCGCGCAGTTTTTTTTTAGCTTGGGTGGAAGGTATGCACCTTTTTTGCCACGTTCTCGTGGGCTTTCATTTAAAAACTTTGTACATTTATCTGTCTCACATTCACTTTATAATGATACTCTGTATACTTTGCCGTCAGAATCACTTTGATCGGAATGCAAGTCTCTTGAGCTTAATCCTGAATCGGCGTGTTTCCTTCGATTTGATCCAGGACCATCGCCAAAAGCCCATTGTGACGTTAATTAAATACGTACCTGAATCGGTGTCTGTAGTCACAACTTAAAATTGTTTTGACATTTCCATCATTATTAGAGTCGATTTGACTGACTTTAAGACTATCATCAGGTGAAATATCTAATTCTGAAAATTAAAATACATATATAAATTTTAGAAACATGCGTCATCAAGCAGTCTAAACAATCACAATGTTCATTGAATCCGTAAGAAAGTAATCCCAGCTCAAAAATATTTTTGTTATTTCAATTTCTCCAAAATAACTTGTTTGTTAATTCAATGTACAAATAAGAGTACATTTTCTATGATAATATGATAATTAACTGAAGGAATGTTTTGAAAAGTTGCTATTAGTTTTCTCTGTTAATTTCTGGTTAATAAAGTTTTTATTAAAATATCGTTTTTATAGAGGAACTCTATACTAAATGGTCAATTTATTTTGGATAAATTGTTTATGATCTAGTAACTTTCACACTACTTAATAAATTGCTTGAAAACTACTAGACTTCATTTTATAACTAAATTTATGATTTTATTTATTATTTTTATTATAAATCTACTTGGTTTCATACTTTGAGAAAGTTACCATTTTTTATCATATGTACTTTCAGTTATACAAAAACAATTGCAGTAGTTTACGTCATTTTTATTTTATCGTCGACTTCAAAGAGAATATCTGATATTCATTCAGTAAAATTACCTCTCTAGCTTGCAGCTACTTCAAACACACCAATCTTAAAATAAACAAAAGATTAAAACTCAATGCTTTCTTGATGCCAGAGCAAATACAATTTTCTTGTCTCCTGAACTCAATCAAATATTTTATCTCTCTACTTACGTCTATGGATCCAAATATCCTTCACAGAACCAGTTGCAAATCCATGATTTAAGAATATATGCCCCTTCGCAGAAACCTGTGATACCCTCTTAAAAGAATCAGTTTCCAGGAACATATGAATAAAATTGAGAGCGAGCTTCATGTCGATTTCTTGGATTTCATCAGCAGGGAATGCTCGGGTGATCAAATTGGCAAACTGTTTTTCCTAGAAAGTTTAGAAAACTTCGCTATAAAACATGATCCACTGACCAGCATATGTACTTTTTAATGTTAAATTGCAATATTGTTGTCAATGCTTTAAAATTATGAAAGAGAAATCAAGGAGAGTAAAGTACTTTTAAATTTAGTTTTGAATGTTTGGTACAGGGGCTTTGATATACGCATACTTTTATGGCAACGGTTTTGACGCGTTTCTTGGCGCACTTTTTATATCGCCAAGGAAGAAATTCGTAGAAAAAAACAGTTTTTCTTAACGGAATATAATTAACGGATATAATTAACATCGTTTTTTCCTTAACTGAAAATAATTGGCCTTATTATCGCGAGCACTTCTACAAATCCAAGTCTAACCGTCTAAAAGTGCCTTTTTTCCAGCAAACTTCGTCGAAACGTGGCATTTATCACGAAAAATGTTCGATTTAACCACAAAATGAAACTACAAATTTTGCGAAAAAACACCATGAAACTTATTACAACACTAAATACAGAAGGCATGTTAGAAAAGAATAACCATTTTCAAAAATAGAAAGAAACGGTACAACCTGATGGAGTGCACCGGGCGTGACTAAAATCAAACTGAACGTTTAAATTCTTCAAATTTACATGAAACGGAAAACAATTGGGGGAAATTTTAAAAGAACCAATGGAAATCAAAGGACAATTTAACGTAAATGAAAAGAACATTCTTGAATATTCGAAATGAAAATTTGAACTTTCCGCTTGACGAAGTTGCCACGAAAGCGAGAATAATCCTAATAAAGATGGGTTGTCTTTACCTTCCATAATTCGCTACAGAAAGTGCGCCAAAAGCGTTGCCGCAAAAGTATGCATACATCAAAGCTGTACCGAATGTTTCAGATTATTAAAAAAAGCGAAATTAAGTAAATGCAACATATGTAAAATTTCAAACTTATATTAAAGTGTTCTTATTTTTTTTAAATTTTGACTTTCAAAATACTATATTTTTACCATATTTCATTGATTTGTACCTTAACTCACTTCAGTTTGAAGAATTCGGATTAATATAATTTTAATGATCTGATTTAGATATAATTAACTAATTAGCATGGTTTTCGAACAGTGATATCTCAAATTCTAATTTGTCAAAGACAATTCCTATTGGAAATTATTAGTAGCATTATATATTCTCCATGTTTTGACCCTCAATCAAGTTGCTACGGAGAAAGTTTTTTATACAATTTTTTCACCAAAGAAGTCTAAAGATTCAAGATTTTGTCAGGAATTTTGACATTTAAAAATCAACTAAAAATTAATTTCGTACTCCATTATATCGATTAGAATGATACAATAATAATTATAATAGATTAATTCATTGTTAAGTTATCACTGTTTGAACGAAGCATCCTATTGCTAAAACACAGTTTGTCAGTAGTAAAGTTTAAAGCTTTGGAAACATGTTTGTCTATAGTGACAGTACATAACAAAAACCCTTGTAACTAGAAAACTTTTTCGAATATTTACAAGAACTTGGTATCGTTTCAAAGTTAAGGATTTGGAAAATATATTTTGAATTAATAGAAAAGTATCGATAGATATTCTATACAATTTTCGTGATTTCTAGTGTATGCATACCTTAAATATGAAAAGGTTCAAAGTAGTATCTCGTACCTGTAGAGCATCGAAGAGAATAGGGTAGCCTTCTCCAATCCAACACTTTCTCTCGCGTATGTTTGATACAATCACAAAATGCGTTAAGATTCCCACACTCATGATTCCGTATCCCCGTATATCATAAGCAGTACCGTCGAAACATACCTTCTTTTCAAGGGATCGTGGATATGGTATGGTCCAAAACATATCTATGAAAAATAAACTATTTTGAATACTTAATTTCAGAGTAACGGCGAACACACACTTATAATTATGAATCCCGTTGGTCGCGCTGACTCAGTTCGATCCACTCACAATAGTTATTTATACGTACAAAGTCGGTCAGTTCCAAAGCAATCGATTATCACTAAATAACTCACTCTAATATCTCCTAAAAATTTTAAAAGTTTTAATTTGCGAAAAAGTTGCATTATTGTTCAAGGACTAAATTATTTTAATTGACGGAACAAGAGACCGAGCGTCTTGCTCGTGCTGGTGAGAGGGAAAGCGAAAAGTGAAATATTGAGGCTCTTAACGTAGTTCGCAAATGGTACTAGTGATATGAAGAGTGAGATACCAACCATCGACCTTAAAATAAAATAGTCGGAGCATGCGCCCGCAGATTCATGTTATTTCTTCCAGTTGCTGACAGAGATCTGTCACGTGGTTGTGGCTAAAGCATAAATCCTAAATTATTGATTGGTTAAAGTGATGATCCACCGTGATCAAAAACACTAGTCTGCGCTTCCATAACCAATCGGCTGAGTCGATTAGTGATTTACCCTTACGACAGCGATTCCGCCCACATGATCCGTCTATTTCACTAGAAGGTCGATGATACCAACATAGCCGTCAGCGATACGAGAGTTTGGTGGGGACTAGTAGAAGGCGTTACGAAATCCACACCCGTACTAAAGGAGGTAGGTAGTGGTAATGGTAATTAAATAACGTCGCACTTTAGCAACACCGCGGACTATTGGCGACGGTCTGGGATCAATTCCCAGGGAAAAGGTCCAAGGACAAAACCATGAAATATTGAACCGCGGTCAGATGACAAGGTCGACATCACGCAATTTTGAACCAGGGTCAGATGAAGAGGTCAACACCTGAGCTAGCACCTCATTCTCCACATCATGGCGGACGTTTGAGGCCACGAGAGATTTATCGTGCACTACCCCCATAAGTCCAGGTTTCGTCTGCATATAGGTAAAATAAACAAGCATGAGTCGAAAACAGACAAGATAATTAAACGTAATGTCCAATCGACATTATATCCGTTTGATTGGAATGGAAGAGATTGGAGCCACTTAATAATTATTTTCTGAGTACATGCCTGTTAAAGAGTTAAAATGGTTTCCATTATTACTTTTAACCCTCTGAGGGGCTCACACGTATTATTCCATACCTGCAATTTTTCCTGCATGACTTCGAACCAGTTTTAAGAACCGCCGAGGATGAGCGGGATGCGCTAGAAATCAACGAGTATTCGACGGCATATTCGACTCCTGTAACTTACCGTGGTTGTATTTCTCTTTTCTGTGCCAGTGACATGTTTTGTTTATGTCCACTTGTATTCAGTCTTGTGTTTGGCGCAGATGCCAAATTTAGCCTTTGAGCCATTAAACACAAACCAACCAATCTAACTGGTCTTGAACTTATTGGCCAATAGAATCTTCTCTAGCATTATTTCAGTCATTTAGATTTATTCATTATACGTTGTAAGGTAAAAGTAATAGAACACTTGGAAATCTGGAGATCCCTACAGGGTTATACAGGACTTAAAATCTTTCTGCAGTAACTTTAAGTGTTGGTATGAAAACATTAAATTGAGCAGTATTCTGAAGGGGAGATGTACGCAAGCGCCACCTGATTGCGCTAAAAGGCAGACTGAGGTGCAGAAAAGAAAGGCAGTAAGTATATGAGCCTTTTATTTGCCCTGACATCCCTTCCATTTTACTCCTTTCCACTGCTTTTATGCTGTGTGATGTCCTTGCGCCATAAAACCTTAACCACCCAACCATGCGTCGATGCAGTCAGTCGTGAATTACTGTTGGTGGTCTTAGCTTTGAGCACCTACTGTCAAACTAAGTGTGCAACAACTGTCAGACTAAGCGTACAACTGTCAAACTAAGTGTACAATGATTATCAAACTAAGTGTACAGCAACTGTCAAGCTAAGCGCACAATTGTCAAACTAAGCGTACAACTGTCAAACTAAGTGTGCAACAACTGTCAGACTAAGCGTACAACTGTCAAACTAAGTGTACAATGATTATCAAACTAAGTGTACAACAACTGTCAAACTAAGGGTACAACTGTCAAACTAAGGGTACAACTGTCAAACTAAGGGTACAACTGTCAAACTAAGCGTACAACTGTCAAACTAAGCGTACAACTTTCAAACTAAGTGCACAACTGCTTAACTAAATGTACAACTGCTTAACTAAGTGGCCAACTGTCAAACTAAATGTACCAACTGTCAAACTAAAATTAGAGCTATTGAAAATCTTGTTCACATTGTTTTGGTTTTTCGTTTCTGTCTTTTAGTGTACCTTCAAGAACATGTAAGTGACGCTTATGGACATTTATTTCCAAGTGATTAGGGATTAAGTTTCTATTTCCTACCTCCCATTAGAGATTACTGGATACTTTGAAACACTGTATTGGCAAGTTCTGAAGCATCCGTCTGTCTGTCAATCCGTTTAATCGACGGGTCACGGTAGCGCAGTTGGAGGAGCAACGGATTAGCAACCGGAGGATTGAGAGTTCGAAAACTCGGCCCATCCAAAGACCGTCGTGAACATGGGGAGGGCCTGGGCACGTTAAATTTGCGTGGCCTAAAACGTCCTCCTGTTGGCGCGGTGTGGAAGTTTGGAGAATAGGGTGCCAGCTCAGGTGTTATCTCGTCATCTGATCATGGTTCAAAATTCGGAGGCGTTGTCCTTGGAATTTTCCCTTCGCGGTTGATCGTCGCCAATCGCTCATTGTATTGCCCAAGTGCGACGTTAGTTAACTACCTACCTACATGAAAACATGAAGGTGGCGCTTATGTATATTTATACCCATGTGAATTAGGTTCAAGTTAGTATTTCCTACCTCCCATTACAGACTGCACAGGACGCTTTGAACCACTCGGCATCGGCAACGTCCGAGGCGTCCGTCTGTCGAGTTCGTTTAATCGACACTGAAATGAAAGCCCCTCGTGAAAAATCACGTCCGAGCAGCGTTGAACGGCCGAGCGTTAATGTCGTAACGGCATTTACGCCCCCCTGCCTCCTTCCCCCGGTGACGGCCCTTTCAAGGATCCGTCGTTAACTTCGCCCCTACATTGATTACATTCAAGGTTCCGGGGGTCATTCATTATCCGCAGCCGGTGAAGGATCAGTCCTTTCTGGGATGTTATCGGCCCTATTTGTCACATTATAAAGTCGTTAGATCCCCACTGGTGCAGAGGAAGACGCCGTTAGGCCGCTATCGCCTTCCTTGTCATAAAAGATTAGCAATTACAAATCGGCCCGTTCCTTCCACCATCTAATTAGGGAAGGGTTTTATTTGCTCCACTTGAGACGGATTCCGTCGCGCGTTATCTCGCGAGAAATGACGAGATGGGTTCTTGCATGTCATCAAAACGAGGGAATGTCACCAATGGTGTTTTGGTCCTCCCCTCTTATGGGATCTGTCCACCACAAGAGGGAGGGTTGCGAGATCGAAACTCGGCCCAGCAAAAGATCGTCCTGTACACGGGGGCTGGTGCACTTTAAATATATCGTGGCCTCAAATGTCCTCCTATTGGAGTGGTGTGGAAGTTTGGAAAGTGGGGTGCCAGCTCAGGCTCGTCATCTGACCGTGGTTCACAATTACGTGGTGTTATCCTTGAAACTTTCCCTTTGGGATAAATCCCGGACCGTCACCAATAGCCCGTTGCGTTGTTCCAGTGTCACGTTAATAAAAATACCTACCTACCCGTTTAGAGTGGCTCGTTTTCCAGTTTTGCAAGTACAGAAGTGAAAATTCGTAATTCAATAGAAATAAAGCTGTTTGAAAAGATTGTTATTAGCATCCCTGTAGTTTAGACATTTTCACAATTTTAAGTTCGCCCTCTTAATTGAAGAATGCGGTAAATTTAACGTGCACCAGCCCCCTTTGTACACGATGGTCTTTGGTTGGATTCGAACTCGCAACCCTCCGGTTGCTAATCGGTTACTCCTCAAACGGGCTAGGGGATAATTCCCGGACCACCGCCAGTAGACCGTTGTATTGCTCAAGTGCGATGATAAGTAAAATACCTTACCACCACAAGAAGAGACCCCTTGTAGCGTCCCTAGCAACTGACTGGTAATGATAATTGTAATGAATTAACGTCGCGCTGGAGCAACACAAGGGACTATTGCCAACGGTCCGGGATCAATCCTTCGGACCTATCCCTTCCGACCGTCCCCAATAGCCCGTTGTGTTGCCTCAGTGCGACGTTAATTAAGATACCTACCTATCCTTTCACTGCTGATAGAAACAGTAAAACTTTTCTAGTGTGCATATGTGCATTACTTAACGCTGCCTATCTTGTATTTGGCGCAACTTGGTCAAATATGGCCCTTGTGCCATAAAACCCAACCAATTGTTTAATAACTTCTCTAGTGGTGCAAAGAGTGACGAACTGGTTCGTTAGATCTTCTTGGGAAATGAAAATTATCTACCAGGCTTTTTGAAAAGGTTAAAATTAAATGTCATGCTAAACAATTTGATGCCTTATAAATTAGCTGAATTTGGTCAAAATATTTATAAATGTTTTTTCTATATTTTGAATGCATATGCCAATGGACAAACGCCTTAGACTGAAGAACAGATACAAAATAGAAGTACAAATAACACAAATAGGCTAAATAAATTACAACACTGTATAAATAAGTCTAAGAAAAAACTGATATCAGCCAAAATTCCAAAGATTTTCTCATAACCTGCAAGCTTATTCGCGAGGTTGCACTTGGTCGGCCACGTAGAGGAGGGTCTATCGGTATACACCTTTCTTCAAAAGTAAATGACGCTCGTTCGAATTGTATATTTATTAATCGATTCTATGATTCTATTCTTAATTTATCACCATTTTCTCCGTTTGAAAGTGCGAAGATGAGAGAATTTCAGCAATTCGCGATTACCATTGGTTGACTTTGCCGTATTACTCGTTCTTTTACTTTTCTTAAAACGAGGTCCTTAACCCTCCTGGTGGTTGTCTCCTCGAAGTATGTCGTCATTAGCAAACTGACCAAATCTTGATGGACGAGATACCTCGTCATTAAAAGAAAATTAACAAGATCTTGATCTCGTCATCATAAAAAAGAATCAGCAATATCTAGATGACGAGGTATCTGGTCATTAGAAGAAAAATTGAGCAGATCTCTATCTTGTCAAAAAAATCGGCAATATATTGAAGATGAGACATTTCGTCATTTGCAAAATGGGCCAGATCTTTATGGACGAGATATCTCGTCGAAACCATTTGTAGGGTTAAAAGCTTGATAGAGATATGTTCTTAAATTCAATCAGCATTAATTTTATGACAACGATCTGGATACTTATTGCCTTTTATACGTACTGAACTTACTGACTTGGATTACTTGACAACTTCTGGACAAAGTTTACTTATTTACCATAAATATTCATTTCAATTCACTAATTCTCGTTTTGCTGCGAAAACTGTCGAAATCAGCTGAAAATGGAAGTATGAATTAGTAATTCATAGATAAAAAATCGAGATTGTAAACTTTTGAAACAACTTATTTTACATACTTATCACATGTAATTTTATTCTCAAGACACATTGTTCAGTTATCTGTCACTCAAACATCACGAATAAATCATTCAAAGGTTTTCTCGATAGCAAGTTAAAACTAAATAACATTCATACTATTTAATTTTATGCTATTAAGTTAATGCTAAATAATTCAACTATGTAATGCATTTTTATTTGGGAAGAAAATATCATGGTAGAATAGTTCGTTGTTAATTACTCACTGTTTTCAATTTAATGTCTTTAATTAGAAGGTTTCACAAGACTCTTGATTTCAGAGAGCAGAGGCATGATGGGTAGTAATTAATACCAAAAGTGATAGCAGAGTGTCATCTAATTAACTTTGCTTTTATGGAACTGGGTTAACGGCAAAAACATCACTAATTGATCGATTAACAGTTAGTGAGGTGATAAAGGTCTTTGGAGGAAATTACCTTGCTAGCAAATTTAAATCACCAGAATAAAAAGACTTGTGGAAGGTAAACTTCTAAGGGATGCCTTTAAAGGTTAGTTGACACGAGGTACGCTTGGCAGTTTTTACCCAGATCGGAATTGTTTACAACTATTTGAAAACTGAAAAAATGTTTATTCAGATTTATATTGCATTGCAGTGAGCTGAGGAGAATCTGTAGATTCCACACTTCTTTTTATGATTGTTATATTGGTTTGGATTTATTTTAATATTACGATACGGTACGACCAAGGAAATGCTTTTGACCTCAGCTGAAAAATGATGCTTTTGGTTATCTTAAAATATTAACATAGGTGAATTGTGACACAGAAGTAGTTCATGCTATATATAATATTCTGAATGTCTTATTAAACGAATTGACAACATTACCTAAAAGATAAATTATCATCTGACTTGTTCAAAATTACTTGATATCATCCTAGTATCTTTCACTTCAGGTTTGATCCCAGACCGCCGCCAATAGCCCATTGTGTTGCTCCAGTGCGACGCTAATTCAATACCTACCTAAAATATAAAAATAATTTGAATTAAATTAAAATTTAAAATTGATACATAACATCGAAATGAAATTAATAGATAATATTCGTCATTGAAATACAATAAATAGTTTAAAATTGCTTAACTTACAAGCCACGATCAACGCTTAGATAACCAAACATGGCCTTCACATTCCAATTCTCCCTGACAAAGCACTTCCATGCTTTTAAACTTTCATAATAATGCATGAAAAACGGTTGTGGTGTATATGCGTTATCATCTGCTAGACAGATTTTATAGTAAAAAATAGACACAATAGAGCGTTACAAAAACTAGTTTAAAAAGGGAAAAAAACGTGAAAACCTTTGTCGAAAACAATAGCTGTATTGAAGGTAAAAGGTCCACGAAGAGAAAATTAAAATTTGTTCTCTAGTTTAAGGAAATTAGATTTTTATTTTTTCTCTTAGGAGTATTTTACTTCTCTTCTCTATGAATGTGTAAACTAACAAAAACAATAAAATAAGTTTATAAAACAAACACATTTAATCATCACAAGTGAGCTGTCAGTTTCGTTTATCTTATGTAAAAGTGCATTTTCCTATGACGGATTTTCAGTGTCAAATAAACCAGACGGAATGCGAAAATTCTACTTCCGCTTCCCCCAAATGATTTCAAATGATACATATTGGAGTTGCTTTGAAATCCCACTTATCGCTGTTTTGGTGTCTTCTGGTGTTGACCAATCAAACATCACATATCAATTCGGAATTCATTCTTTGGTATTATTTCGGTAGGTAGGTAGTTAACTAACGTCGCACTGGAGCAACACAACGGGCTATTGGCGACGATCCGTAATCAATCACTAAGGGAAAGATTCAAGGAGAACGCGTCGCAATTTTGAACCACGGTCAGACGACGAGTAAAAAAACCTGAGCTAGCATCCCACTTTTCAAACTTCCACACCACGCCAACGTGAGGACATTTGACAGATTTAACGGGCACCAGCCCTTCTACACGACGATCTTTGGTTTAGTTCGAACTCGGTGTTATGTGTGGATTCTTTTGAAAAGTCCTTCATTTTAAAAGACTTCCAAACAGACTGTCCTACTTTTTCATTTCTGCATCTGTAGGAGTGCCAATTTTCACATCGCAACGCTTCCCTGAGAAACACTTCTGTATGGAAATGTACACTTGCTTTCCCCCAGAACGAATCGTACCCGAGATCATGCATTTCAACTCATTAATAAAAATCTCGTTACATCCCTTTCCACGAGACGTGAGGAAATGCACGCGACCCGACTGCGCCGTCCCGAAAAGGGTACGCGAAAAATGTGAACTATACCTACTTACAGTTGCCTGCGAGTTTTGTCTGGAGCGGAAGAACGCATGGAGAAATCAGTAGCTGCATTTTCCTGCGAGTTAAAACGAATCCGCGCAGTTTGAGACGTCAAGTGGTGCCCCCGCCGGCAGGCTGCGGAAGCGAGTAGCCCACTGTTCTGCGCGTTCGGACCTCAGCGCCCCTTCGCATTCCACTCACGTAGACAACAACAGAAATTTTTCTTCCGAAGTGGAAGCGCTCGGGGACTATAAGAGATCTGCAATCTTCCTGCCATATTTTGTAAAAAGAATATCTATGGTACTTGAAAAATTTGATTTAATATCGAAATGACAGACCGAAAAAGCACTTCTTCTTTCGCTACTGTTCTTCGGAAGAAGCGAATATGGACGGCGCATTCGCATGCAATCCTGGAGATATAAAAATGAGATTCAGGTGTATCTCTCAAATAGGGATCCTCTTTGGGATGCTTTGATTCGTTATGTGCAAAGTTAGATTACGATTTCGTCCTTCCATACGGATACTTTTATGCCGGTAGATGTTTCTGTCATCCTTTTTTTAGATTCGATAATGCAGATCTATTCAATAAAATATTTTTAGATAAAAGGAGGATTCGGATTAGATTACGTAAATTCCGCAAACAGGACCCCTAAAGAAATAATATAAACAAGGCAGTGCATCAGCGCTAAACTCCTTAAATGCTCTGCGCCGCGGTAGCCCGGTTGGAAGAGTAACGGATTAGCAAATGGAGTTCGAATCCAACCAAAGACCGTCGTGTACAAGGGGCTGATGCACGTTAAATCTGTCGTCGCCTCAAATGTCCTAACTTTGGTGTGGTGTGGAAGTTTGGAGAGTGGAGACCATCTGACCGTGGTTCAAAATTGCGTGCTGTTCTCATCGGATCTTTCCCTTTGGGATTGATCCCGGACCGTCACAAATAGCCCTTTGTATGTTGCTACAGTGTGACGTTAATTAAAATACCCTATCCTACCCCTAAAATTCGGGTATGATCCCAGACAGTCAACGATAGCCTGTCGTGTTGCACCAGTGCGACGATATTTAAGTACATACCTACCTACCTCATATGCTCATGGTGCCGTCGTGGCTCAGTAGGTATGCCCATTGCGGTAGCAACGTGCAACTTGTAGGCGGCGTAGATTCGATTCCTTTCCAGGTGTATTTCTCTCTTCTGTGTCGGAAAAACTTTTCTTGTGTGTTTATGTCCAATACTTGATAATGTGTGACTTGTGTCTGGCGCAGCTTGGCTAAAAATGGCACTTAAACCATAAAATCCAACCAAGCAAACTTAATTGCTTATATCTCTTAAAGGCTGTGTCGTTACTCGCGTTTCACGCCTTATTTCAATCAATTTAAAGGGATCAAAACATTTACTTGCATATGTCATACCTCCAAATAAATAACCAAAAATCTATAGCAGCTACCCGTGTGTTTGTTACTGGTGTTATTTATAAATTCCAATGAAGTGCTCGACAAAGAATTCACATTCAAGTTATGATGCCACATCTAGTTTCTGAACTATTCATTGGGGCCACGATAGCAACAGGGTTGCCAGTTCGAAAATAGGTCCAGCAAAAGACCGCCGTGTACACTGGGGCTGGTGCATGTTAAATCTGTCGCAGCCTCTCCTCACGTTGGCGTGGTGTGGAAGTTTGGAGAGTGGAGTTCGAGCTCTGGTGTTGACCTTGTCAACTGATCATGGTTCAAAATGACATTGTAGCTGTGCTCTGATCTTTCCCTTCGGGTTTGATCCCGGACCGTCGCCAATAGCCCGTTGTGTTGCCTCCAGCGCGACGTTAATTAACTACCCTTTCTTAGCTCACCTGAACTATTCATTGGAACAAAAATTCGGTATTTTTTGACATTTAAACCTACTTCCTGTTCGCTCCCGTTTCTCTTTATGCGCTGATTTCTATCTTCCACATCTGTCAGCGCCATCTATAACCAGACTGCTGGAGAGTTTCGTTTGGGAGGCGAACTCTTCTGTGAAGTTTCAGCAATGTTATGCAGCCCCGCAGTTCAAATTAATCCTATTTAACCCAAGAGGCAAAATTGTTGAAGTTGGTAAGTAGTTAATTAACATCGCACTGCAGCAAACTGTATTGGGGATAAACTGGGAGAAATCCAGAGTTGAAAGATCCGAGGATAACTCCTCGTAATTTTGAACCACGGTCATATGACGAGGTCACGCCTGAGCTGGCACCCAACGCTCCAAACTTCCGCACCACGCCAAAGTGAGGACAAGACAGATTTAACCTACACCAGCCTTCATGTACACGACGTTTTTGGCTGGACCTAGTCTCGAAAACGCAACCCTCCGTTTGTTAATTCGATGCTCTTCCAACTGGGCTACCGCGGCCCGAAAAAATGATGAATAACTCTCATAGAGGCTGATTGTTAATATTGTGTTGATATAAATATGTTGCCATTCGATAGTATACTAATAATATCGAATCTATTCCAAGTATATATAAATTCTGACTGCTGAACTATTGAAGTAAATTTAAGCTTTATCTAAATCGAGAATTATTACCATACCATTGCATTTCGTTGTCAAAAGTATACATTTCCTACTGAAATGTGATACAACTGTTTAATCTTTTAAAATTGTCTTCAGCACGAAATGGAGGTTATCGTGATAAATATAGCTTTGTTAAACGTAACTATTCAAAGATAACGAAATTCTATAACGTAAACATGATTCAAAATGCATAATTTAATTTTTCGAGCTTTTATATTGACACGGATTAAAATTATATATCAGATTAAATTTATTTCTCCAATATCTTTAGCATTTTTTATATATTTATTAAACATAAAATTTGCAATATCCGTCAGACTTTATTTAATTATTTTGTAAATAAAATAGAAAAGGATAACAGCGTCTTCGCTATGTTTTGATAAGCTACATTTCATGAAAAGGTTCAAATGTTTAACTAGTCTAGTTGGACATCTAAATTTTACTTTTAATGTATCCAATCCCACGATTGCTGTTATGCGATGCTATGTGATAAATGAATCCCATGTACCCAAGTGCGATCCATTAAATTCTCACCATCAGTCATAATGGTCATTTGTTGCACCAAGCAATTAATCTTATTGCATTTTTCAACAAATGGAAACTGCATTTCATTACTTTGTAGCTAGCGTAAAAACATCCATCTCCGTATAGATCTATGTTCACCGCACTTTAATACTCGACACAAAACGTTGAAGAACAAATAAAATTTTCATAATGATCAATCAAGTCCATTAGTAATGGATTTAGAATGTTTCTGCCTGCCACATCCTCGAAAGAGTTATTGCGGTATCTTAGCTACATGATACACACACATTAGAGACCGCATACTTTGAACGAGGCATCATTATGTGGTAGAGCATGGCATTGTAAAACTCTGTAAATAAAAGAGTCGTTTTTATTGAAATACATTTTTTACTTTATTTTTGTAGTTTTTAACGCATCCAGAAAAGAAATTAAAGCACTGTTTGAAGTGTTGGAAAAATGCTGGAAGGTGTTGGATTATTAAATAGTATCAAAAGTGATTACGAGGGATACAAAAATCATCTAGGAATGAAACGACTACCTTAAAATTACGTTTAATTTAGATTAAGACTATTTAAAGATTATACTACAAAGTGTCACATGAGATTCTTCAAACCAGGGGTTGCCAAACTTCTTTGACCGTCGATGCCTTCAAGAGTTTCTTGACTTGTTATCGACTCCCTCTATTTTCAGTTTTAGATAGTTTATTTTATAGTTAGTGTTCATTGTATGTATAATATAGTACATATTTTTATATTGGATTAACGTCAATGGGATGCGTTTCGGTGTTTGACGTCCTTCTAAACATAACATATCCGATAGGAGGGATAAATAATATGTAATATATAAAATTTAATTTATACAACAAAATAACGGTAATCTAATCTTCCTTATCTGTATAAAAATTAGATTTATTAACTTAGTATACAATTTTCTAACGTTGTCAATGTGAACGGTGTGCTTCGTGACTCTTGAGAAGATTAGCTATGTTGGGTTCAAAATTAGTATGTTTCAACTCTAAACCGCCTCGGAATACTATATCTAGCTTATTTCTGCTTTGTTAAAATGGAATTAACATGGCTGAAACCAGCATTGACCATGCACGAGCCTGGAAATGCAAGCAAAAGATAGAGTATTACTCCAGAAAGTATTGGATATTTTTATACAAAATTTATATTCTTCCAAATATAATTTAAAGTAATATTTTTAAAAGGCGTCTTAGCTTCCAGATCAACCAAAGATTCAATAAGTTAATCTTGTCAGTTAAATTCGATGTTTTCAATATCTGATTAGATTTTTCTATCGACCCCCAATCACATCTGAGCCCAAACTGACTCCTAACAATGTTACTTCGACCCTTGGGGATCGTTATCGACCACTTTAGCGACCACTGCTTTATACCAACACATGTGATTATGTTGTAAGTATGTGTATTGTATGGTAAAACCAACACTCGGCGAATCTCATGACGCTCAGAGGTAGGTAGGCATTTTAATTAACATCGCATTGAAGCAACAGAACGGGCTATTCGCGACGGTCCGGGATCAAACCCGAAAGGAACGATCCGTGGAGAACACCACGTAATTTTGAACCACGGTCAGATGACGAGGTCACATCTTAGCTGGCACCCACTCTCTAAACTTTCACACCACGCGAACGTGAGGACGTTTGAGGCCACGACAGATTCAAGGTGTACGAGCCCCCCTTTGTACACGACGGTCTTTGATTGGATTCGAACTCGCAACCCTCCTGTTGCAAATCCGTTATTCTTCCAACCTGTCTACCGCGCGGGCCTGCAAAAACAGGTAACTGTGCAGTGGGATATGAAATTGTGAACATAGACGGCAGTATAAAAATTGACTTACAATACAGTCAGTGTAAAACTTATTTCTACCATGAAGTGCTTTTTGGTAAACAAATGTTGTGTTTCAAACGTTCAATCATGCATTTTTTCAAATTTATTTCACGCACGTAACAATAAGTAGAGCACTTTAATAAAAAAAAGTTATCCAACTCCTGACTATTTCTCTTTAATATCTGACATCCTCATTCAGCAAGTCTCGATTCACCCCGCCCGACTTCAGTCTGCAGATAAAAGGCGATAATTTGCCGCAGACACTCGAACAATCAATCGACTGAGGTTTCCCTTTGTTTCAGAGGCAGTTCACGATGATTGATTTGCTGCCGGGATGACAGCTCCAAATTGTTTTCAAAATCTATAATGCATCATGATCACGCGTTCATCGGTATCCAAAAGAGTAATACAAAAACCATTTTTCAGTCATCTGCATCAGTCACTTCTTAGTTACGACTGTTATTGCGTTTTTCTTTGGATGCAGAGTACGGGTGACGGCAGCACAGATGAAAGAAATATCACTTACTTTTTCCTTTTGATGTCGCTCAATAGTATAGATTTGGGCTGCGTGAAAGTGAAGTGTCGTTTTGATATGAAAATGGGAGCCTTTGTTGGTAAACGACATGCAAAAGTTTATGTGTATGTAGCATCCCCAGAAAATGTCGTAATATTAGTGGGTAGGTAGATAGTTAGGTAACGTCGGACTTGAACAACACGACATGCTATTGGTGACGGTCCGGATCCGAGAATAACGCCTCGTCATTTTAAACCACGGCCAGATGACGAGGTCAACACCTGTGCTGGCGTATGATACTCTCCAAACTTCCACATCACGCCAAACTGAGGACATTTGAGGCCACGACAGATTTGACGTTCATTATCCTCCGCGTACACGACGGTCTTTGGTTGGACTGAGTTTTGAACTCTCCACCCTGCAGTTGCTAATCCGTTACTCTTCCAACTGGGCTACCGTGGCCCCGAGTATGAGTGGGAAGTAGTGGCCGAGTATGGCATACAGATGCAATCAACAATCCAAGATGTTCACACGCATAATTCCACCTTGAAACTGAAGTCTTTTCTGTATGTCTTCAAACCAATTCTGACCTTCTTGACCAATAAATCTTTCCAAAGTATCTTATTCCAAAGAAAGGAACAATAGAATGTTTCCAATGAATTATGTTCTATGGCACTAGCCTTTGTGGTTCAGGGGATTTGTCCACAGCGATAGCTACCTGAGAGTTGTAGGTGGCGCAGGTTCGATTCTTCCCTGGGTATATTTCTCTCTTCTGTGTCTGTAAAAACTTTCTTTGTGTGAGCGTTTATCCATTACCTGATGTTGTCTATCTTGTGTTTAGTGCAGTATAGCCAAATTTGTTCTTTGCCCCAAGAAATCCGCCCAACCATCTATTCTATGGAAAAGGATCAATATAATCTTTCTAAAGGATGAAAGAATCCATGGATTCTTTCATTCAAGAGATGTGGTTATTGCGTCATTCAGTCTGTTGTGATGTAAAAGCAATACTACAGTACTATTAAATCTAGTGACGCTGCTAGGATTAAAATGCAATTCGTGATTATTTGTTAGGTCTCCAAGTGAACACGGGCCGCGGTGGCCCGGTTGGAAGAGTAACGGACTAGCAACCGAAGGGTTGCTAGTTCGAATCCAGCCAAACACCGTCGTGTACAAAGGGGGCTGGTGCACGTTAAATCTGTCGTGGCCTCAAATGTCCTCACGTTGGCGTGGTGTGGAAGTTTGGAGAGTGGGGTGCCAGCTCAGGTGTTGCCTCGTCATCTGACCGTGGTTCCAAATTACGTGGTGTTGTCCTCGGATCTTTCCCTTTGGGATTGATCCCGGACCGTCACCAATAGCCCGTTGTGTTGCTCCAGTGTGACGTTAATTGAAATACCCCCCCAAGTGAACACAGCATACGAGAGGAGCTTTGGACAAGACATCAGGCTCACAATTATGTCGTCGACTCAGCAGCATCGTTATCTATGTCTTCACCAAGAAATCCCTTTTTTCCTCCGTGGTTCAAAGCTTCGTGGTGTTGCCCTCGATTCCGTCCCTTCGAATCGAGGACCGTCCTAGGGTTTGATCCAGGACCGTCGCCAATACCCCGTTGTGTTGAAACAGTGCGACGTCAATTAAATACCTACCTATCTACCCTTTTATTCTTTCATATTTTTTACTTGATGTTGCGTTTGGCGCAGCTTGGCCAAATATGAG
The DNA here is from genome assembly GCA_933210815.1 of Meta bourneti. Taxonomy (NCBI): domain Eukaryota; kingdom Metazoa; phylum Arthropoda; class Arachnida; order Araneae; family Tetragnathidae; genus Meta; species Meta bourneti. The sequence continues at coordinate 12,370,974 of OW119929.1, forward strand.
CCTTGCGCCATGAAACCCCAAAACAACTAAACTTTCCAATGTCCGTTGATGTCAGCGTGGGAGTGGTGAGATTCGGACTCTCAAAAGTGAAGCCGCATAATTATACGACGTTTTCCTAACAGGTGATTGAACTCGGGGTGTGTTTGTGCGGCGAGGGTGAAATCAAATGATTCCGAGAAGTAACGAGAGTAATTATTGCATGCAACGGCATATATTATAAAAGTTAATACCTTGGTTTCTTATTTCGGCCAGTGCCGTTGTAGCCTGGTTGGAAGAGTAAATGATTTTCAACCGGAGGGTTGCGAGTTCGAATCCAATCAAAGACCATGGCGCACATGGGGGCTGGTGCACGTTAAATTTGTCGTGGTCTCAAATGTTTTCACGTAGGGGTGGTGTGGAAGTTTGGAGAGTGGGGTTCTGGCTCAAGCGTGACCTCGTCATGAATCCTTGGATCAAAATTACGTGGTACTTCCGATCTTTCCCTTCGGGTCTGATCCCGGACTATCGCAAATAGCCCGTTGTGTTACTTCGGTGTGACGTTAATTAAATACATACCTGCCTTATTTCTGCCCAAAATGTGATGATTTTTCGCAAAACAAACTTGATTCTCATATATGTGAAATACATTTCATGTTTTGAGACCTTAAATCTTGAATTAAAAAATCGGATATATTTGTTTGCTATCTTTAATTCTATGGTGACTTGTTCTAGCATCAAATTAACGTGATTATTATACGGTTAACTATATTAGGTTTGTGAGGTTAATTATTGTCTATTAACCTAAATCTCCAAAACAAGTTTGTTTAAACAGTAATTAGTTAATCATAGGTAGCGATTCCTCGAGTGAGGGCCAAGGTAAAATAAAATTTAATTTACAAGTACTTTAATAAAATTATTTGCACCCAGTAGGTTTTCTGGTGTGGATATGTCCAGATTTAATATATGTTCGTTTACTTAAATTTAATAATGAATTTCAAAACAGGAAAATATCAATTTCAGAAAAAAATTTACTGCTCACACAGGGGATTGTCTTTCCCTAGCAAACCTCTCCTGAATTTGAATGGTGTCGTGTTAAGCGCAGCTTCGCCAAATATGACTCTTGCGCCATCAAACCCCAAAACAACCAACTAACTTGATTTTGAATTACATAAATCGCTTAACTTAAAATGCTATAACGGCTTATCACAAAACTGTCTTCTATGTAGCGTAAATCAGAATTAATTTCACTACATTGGCTTTGTAGAATCATTACATAACATATACATGAACATGCAGAAAAGTAAAAAAAAATGTTTAAAGGTTTAGCCATAAACGTGACGAACAAACTACTTTCCGGATACATAAAGGAACTCTACATATGAAACAATGTATCATAAAAGCCAATGCTTAAGAACCATACGTAAAGTAGTGCTTAACCCTCCAAGTGGTTTCGACGAGATATCTCGTCCATCAACATCTGACTAATTTTGCTAATGACGATATATCTCGTCATCAAGATATTGACAATTGTTTGATGAGGACGAGATCAAGATCTGGTTAGTTTCCTTGTAATGACGAGGTAAGTAGTTATTTTAATTAACGTCCTGGAGCAACACAACGGGCGATTGGCAACGGTCCTGGATCCATAGCGAGGGAAAATTCCGAGGACAACACCACGTAATTTTGGACCACGGTCAGATGACGAGATCAACACCTGAACTGGCACCTCACTCTCCAAACCTATACACCACGCCAACGTGAGGGCATTAGAGGCCACGACATATTTAGCCTGCACCAGCCTCCGTGTGCACGATGATATTTGAATTGACCGAATTTACACAGTGTGAAGAGTAGAGACGATCTGTTAATAGTGTCGAGTCGCCCCCCCCCCTTCAACATTATTTTTCTTCGATGGAAGAATGTATTCCAAATTTATTCATGTCGTATGACATTAAGCATGATGTAATGCTAAAGAACAAAACTGCTGGAAAATAAAATGATTAACAAAGCGCATTCTCGGAAATCATTACTAATTTACAGTTGAATAGCGTCATCTGAATGATGGCACTTTAGCGTCCTCACTGTCATTACTGCTGCGTGTTACAGTGTGCCTGCAATTGCGTTCCAAAGACATTAGAAGATCCCCAAAAGAAAATCACCCCAAAGAACAACCAGCAGCAAGAAACAAAAAATAATTGCGCAGCGGAATGCATAATTCACTTCGCTAAAATAATTCACACTCGGATCATAAAATCCTTTCTCCAAGAACACACACGCACAGTCCTCCTTTGAAAGGGAACAAAAACCGTCCGCTGCTTTGTGTCGCAGAGTCTGGTATGCTTTATGACATATCAATTTGCGAGAGCAATACTTCACGTTAAACGAAACGAAATTTCGGAAACAAAAGTTTATCACCCAAAAGCTTATTATGCCACTAAATCAATAAAGCTGGAATAAAACCAGCTGTAGATTTTTATGACGACTGCTTTCTTTCCAGAGTTTTTTCAGCCTCGCAAGAAAACCATTAGTTGCTGTGCGAAATAAACAACTGCCGAAAATGGGCATCATGCCATCCGCATTAACTATGGATGCAAATCGCACACAGTCACGGTTGCGAAGATTATGTCGCCCCATCCAAAGACCCGTCGCTTCCGATAAATTTTACGTCCGCAGATGACTTTCACATCCGAATAGATGGAGTGTGTTGGATTTAAAATGCGTCATTTGTCTTTGGACTGATATAAAGATTTAAATGGGGCACTGCCAGGCGAATTACAGAACAAGATATGATCTGCACGGTTTCATTTACCATAAAAATATGCTGTACGTGCTTTTGCTTTTTTGCTTCAATTTGGCAAAGTAGTTCTGGAGGGCATTTAAAATGCAAATAGATTTATGACGCGCACATTAAAAGTGATGTCTCTTTGCTGGATTGCTACAATGGTTAAGTCTCTTATTTTTCAATGTGGTTTATGAAATGGAGGAACATAATTCGACTGGATTTAGGCTGTGTGGGGAATTAGAAATGACCCTTCTGTCAAGCAGTACAAATGTCGATTCTGTCAAGCAATGACAGTGACTTTAATCCCTTTGGTGGTTGTCTCTACTAGATATCTCGTTATTAGCGAAACCATTAACAGGTCTTGTTGGACGAGATATCTTGTTGCAAAAGCCGCGGTAATCCGGTTGGAAGATTAATGGATTAGCAACCGGAGGGTTACGAGTTCAACTCCAACCAAAGACAGTCGTGTACAAAGGGGGCTGATGCACGTTAAATCTGTCGTGGTCACAAATGTCCTCACGTTGGCATAGTGTGTAAGTTTGGTGAGTAGGGTGCCAGTTCAGGTGTTGACCTCGTCATCTGACCTTGATTCAAAATTATGTGTACTTGTCCTTCGTATCTTTCCCTTCGCTTTGGGACCCGGACCGTTGCCAATATCCCATTGCGTTGCTCTAGTGCGACGTTAATTAAATAACTGCCTACCTCAAGTAATGGACATACACATACGGAAAAGTTTTATAAACACAGAAGAGAGATATGCACCCTAGGAGGAATCTAAACTGCGCCGCCCAGAACTCACAGGTTGCTAGCGCAGTGGGCACTGAGCCACGACAGCCCCTTGAATCTAAGGAACGAATATCAGCAAAGAAAGTCAAAACTAGTTAGATCTCAAGCAGGTTGCAGAAAAGATATATATTATCAGCGGGTCAAAGATATTTATCATCATACCCATCAGCGGGTTAAATCAAAAATTCGTACAAAATAGATTTATTAATTTTGTTTTCAAGGTGGCCTTTCCTTCATTTTATGAAATATCTCAACGCAAAGTTGGGAGTCAAAAATCAGGAGGGAAAGAATGAACGGATGTCAACATAAATTTAACGGCTAAGGGCTTCATTCGCTAATTTTGCTGCTTCTCTTGCATAAGCTTGATGTGAGATACGGAGCGGTATATTACTGGTAAAGTTTTACGCACGTGATCGCCGACCGAATGGAACTCTTTAGCAGTCTGTTGACCGAAGGTAATGAGAAATCTACGCAAAAAGGAAAACAGAAAGTAGAAGCAAACGCGAAAATAAGTTTGTCAAACACGCCATTACATAAGTCAAAACACGCAATTTCTTTTGAACTGAGCGCAATTGAAGTTAACGTTCAGTAGCTGATTATAGTATAGTGACTGAGGTTCGCGTTTTTGATGAGAATACGCGTTTTAAATCGGAACAATACTGGGGACGTGCGTGAAAAACCATCGAGCGTTACAAAAAAGCGTTACAACTGTTTTGTCTTTTGATTTCAGAAGGAACATCCAGCAGATAAATATAACGTCGTGTAGACAAAGGATGTCCGTACCTGACATGACCCATGGGCCGAGTGCGCAGGCGCACTGAGCAGGGGGAGGGGTGTCGCAATATGTCGAATCAACTCGGCCGATTGGCTATCGAAGCGCAGATTGATGTTTTTAATCATGCTGGATAATCACTTCAACCAATAAATAATTTATCCCACATTGGGATTCATGTTTTACCCATAATCACCTGCCGTATCTTGAAACTGAGCGACCGATAGAAATAGCATAAGCTGCGCGCACATACTATGTCTGTTTCGTTAGAATGTCGAGGTATCTGTAGATTTAAGCATTTAAGGAATTTTAGCCCAGATGCTGGGTCCGCGAATCTGCTAGTTTTACAATAATTCTTTTTCAAAATATGGAAACATCGAAATAATCTTTTTTAACTATTACGGTTGAAATATGAAACAGCAATTTCTTTCTTTCTTTCTCTCTCTCTCTCTCTCTCTCTCTCTCTCTCACACACACACAAACGATAAGGTTAATTAATTGCCAGTGAGTACATTTTCCAAACATTTAGTCCTTCCCTCGAGATTAACCCTCTGAAGAGTTCATATGCATAATTTTACCTTGCAATCTTTGTCTTCCCTGCTTGATTTCTTACCAATTTTGACCTTCTTTACCAGTATAATCCTACCAAAGGAATCTGTTCTATGGAAACGTGCAGAAGAAAATTTCCAAGGGATTCTATTCCAAGGAAAGGATCGATAGGTTATTTCCAAAGGATACTATTCTAGGGAAATGTGCTGGAGAAAATTTCCAAACCATTCTATTCTAAGGAAATGTGCTGAAGAAATTTCGAAAGGATTCTATTCTAAGGAAATGATCAATAGGTCCTTCCTCCAAAGGATTCTATTCTAAGGAAATGATCAATAGGTCCTTTTCTCCAAAGGATTCAATTCTAAGGAAATGATCAATAGGTCCTTTTATCCAAAGGATTCTATTCTAAGGAAATGAACAATACGTCCTTTTCTCCAAAGGATTCTATTACAAGGAAATGATCAATGGGTCCTTTCCAAAGGATTCTATTCTAAAGAAATGATCAATAGGTACTTTCTCCAAAGGATTCTATTCTAAGGAAATGAACAATAGGTCCTTTTCTCCAAAGGATTCTATTACAAGGAAATGATCAATAGGTCCTTTTCTGCAAAGGATTCTATTCTAAGGAAATGATCAATGGGTCCTTTCCAAAGGATTCTATTCTAAGGAAATGAACAATAGGTCCTTTTCTCCAAAGGATTCTATTACAAGGAAATGATCAATAGGTCCTTTCTCCAAAGGATTCTATTCTAAGGAAATGAACAATAGGTCCTTTTCTCCAAAGGATTCTATTACAAGGAAATGATCAATGGGTCCTTTCCAAAGGATTCTATTCTAAAGAAATGATCAATAGGTACTTTCTCCAAAGGATTCTATTCTAAGGAAATGAACAATAGGTCCTTTTCTCCAAAGGATTCTATTACAAGGAAATGATCAATAGGTCCTTTTCTGCAAAGGATTCTATTCTAAGGAAATGATCAATAGGTCCTTTCTCCAAAGGATTCTATTCTAAGGAAATGAACAATAGGTCCTTTTCTCCAAAAGATTCTATTACAAAGAAATTATCAATAGGTCCTTTCTCCAAAGTATTCTATTCTAAGGAAATGGTCAATAGGTCCTTTCCAAAGGATTTTATTTCTTTCAAAGGATTTTATTCTACAGATTGTGCAAATAGAATCGTTCCTCTGGAATTTTTCCAAGGAAAAATCCAATAGAATATTTCTATAGCTCGAAATAACTCAGATTCTTTATAGACGTGGATATTGAGTCATAAAGTGTGTCGTAGGATAAAAGCATCGCTACACTAATCGGAAATCCAGCGACGCTCAGAAGGTTAAAATAAAGTACATTCCGCCATTTTCAGTCCTCTATTGTCAACAGCAAAGCACAACAAACGCCAAACATGCAAACGAAACGAAATTTTTATTACTAGCGCTATACACCCACTGTAAAATATCGCACATTAAACACGACGAAACCCGCGGCGTTGATTTTCAGGAGCACAGAAAGACTCCGGGAAAAAATCGGCCACACGCTTGCGGTTGTGGGGAAAACACTAAAACAAAATGATCCAAGAGAGCAATTCCGGAATTGAGAGGCAATAGAGCGGAAGATTACGACCGACGGTTATAAGGAACGGGGTCTTTTTTTTGTTTTGATGGGCAGAGGGGGAGGATGTTGGTATTCAGTGGGAAAAAGCTCGACAAACATATCGGAGAATTTTCGCCATTTTATTCTTTTGAGGAGGCAAACGTGGTAACGCAAATCTCATAAAGAATTGACAAATGCAGACATGTTCGACATGTGAGTCTGAAAGTACTTTGAGTAAAAAAGGCATTGTTGTATTTGTTTTATTTTTTAAGTCAAAGAAAGGTACCACTAAGAAAGCGGTATTGTTATTCTTATTCGGGGGGCGTAGCCCGTTTGAAAGAGCAAGGGATTAGCAAACGGAGGGGAGAGCGCCATGTTCAAATGGGGCTGGTGCACGTTAAATCTGTCCTGGCCTCAAATGCCCTCATGTTGGCTTGGTGTAGAATTTGAAGAGTGGCTTACAAGCTCATGTGTGACCTCGTCATCTGACTGATTCAAAAGAATCTGATGTTGTCTTTCCCCTTGGGTTTTATTCTGGACCGTTGCCAATAGCTCGTTGCGATGCTCCAGTGCGACGTTAATTAAATACCTACCTACCTTATCTTTGCGGTCTTTCTGTAAATATAAATACAGAAGGCGCTAGTGTTTCATCAAACTTTCGAAGCTTGCGACGTAACTTCGCACGTTAACCGAATGCAATTAGAATTTGTGGCTCATTTAAAGAAATGACGCCAAACGTAGCCCATAGCAGTGATAGCGTAGGTAGTTGAAGTGCGTCGCGCTGAGCAACACAGCGGGCGATTGGCGATCGTCAGGGATGTATCCTGAAGGGAACGATCCGAGGTCAGCACCTCGTCATTTTGAACCACGGTCAGATGACAAGGACAACACCTAAGTTGGCACTCCACTTTTCAAACGTCCGCACCACTCCAACGTGGAGGTATTTGAAAGCCACGGTAGATTCATCGTACACATGCCCCCGCGTACACGATGGTCTTTGTTTGGATCGAGTTGAACTCGAACCCCCCGGTTGCTAATGCATGACTACCAACTAGGCAATAGCCGACCCCACAACGGTGATCAATCAAATTCGTTCCTAAGCAGTTCATTTAATTATGCCTCAGATGATAATGATCTTGTTTTATTATCTGACTATTTAAATATTTTTATTCTCATCTACACAGTTTATATGTTTTAAATCTACCCCTTATTTTTTACTTCATTTTTAAATGTTTTACGCTTTTATTGGAGTATTCTGTCTTGTGTTTGGCGCAGCTTGTCCACTTTTGGACCTTGCGCCATAAAACCCCAACATCCAATCCAATCCTAACCAGTTCCTAATCAGGAATTTAGTGTTTTTTTTTTAAATTTTCTTTTATAATTTTGAACCATAGGCAATACTAATTGTTGTCCCATGGGCTCTTGCTCTAATTGTTCCACACGATTAATTTAGAAGTTGAAGAAAGATAACTGAATTAACGTCGGCACTGCACCAACACATCGGGCTATTGGCGACTTTCCGGAATCAATCCCGAAGGGACAGATCGAGGACAACAGCTCGTCAATTTCAACCACTCTCAGATGACGAGGTCAGCACCTGAGGTGGCAACCCAGTCTCCAAACTGACACGCGACTCGAACTTGTGAAGTAGAGGGAATTAACGTCAAAATATTATCAAGATAGTTTTAAATAAAATCCTGTTGTGTATAATATTTATACATTCAGGTAGGTAGGTTTTAACGTCACACTTGAGCAACAGAACAGGACATTGGCGGCGATCCGGAATCAATCCCGAAGGGAAAGATTCGGCGACAACACTACGTAATTTTGAAGACCCTAAGACCTACGTAATTTTGAAGCCACACATGAGCTGGTGCTACTCTCTAAACGTCCATACCTCGCTAACGTGAGGTCACGACAGATTTAACGTGCTCCAACCCCTTTGTACACGACGGTCTTTGGTTGGATTCGAAATCGCAACTATCCGGTTGATAATCCGTTATCAATTATAATAGATGGGTGCATTTCATTTATACAGAGGCTGTTCGGACATTTTTCGAACGATTTTAATGGACTGAAGCTCAATTTTTTACATGAAATTTTTGTGTTTTAAATGTTCCATTTGATAGCCCTTATTGTTAACTATCTTTCTACACCTTAATTTCCATGATAATGACTTTTGTAGTATCGACAGTGGTATTTTGTCAAATTCTTGCTCCACAGTTTTCCAGTCCTTGAATGGTTTTCGGTCGACGTTTCGATAATGCCCTTTTTAAAAGTCCAAAAGCACAAAAGTCCATGGGTGAAACATCTGGAGATTTAGCAGGAATATCAGTAAAGTTTGTTGACTTGATACCAGTTTCTTGTTCTATTTTTTCCAAGAATTTAATAGTTGATTTAGATGTGTGGTTGCTTGCTTTACCCTGATGCAGTTCAACTGATTGTTGCCACTGTGGGTAAAGATATGGTATTTCTTTTTTTAATATTGGGGATAAAATAGGGTCTTGATATGTGGGAGTTGATTTTTTCATTTTTTCCTCTCTTTTTACTTTTAATGTTCCATTATATGCAAAACCGGCAACAATCATAAATCTCTTAGAGAAAGTTCTCACGTTCACTTTGCTATAGACTTTTGACTTGGAGGATTCTCTTTTAAAATGAAAGATTTTACCTTACAAATATTCTCAGAATTTTTTTCTTTTTTAGATACTTTTTTGGAAGTATTTTTCCACTTTTACGTTTTTTTTCCTTTCTCATTAATAATATTACTTATCGTACCTTTAGATATCGAAAAACCATGACTTTTATAGCGTTTTTGAATAATTGAAGAAGCATAATTCTCTTCGGAAAGAGCGGAAACAGCCTTCCATCCATTGCTTATTTAAAAGCGCCATTTTGAAAGTAAAAGAAACTCTGAGTTAGCAGACGATAAGTTATACTTTAACTATTTAACTACTTTGAAAATAAAATTCTTTCGTAGCATACAATTTTTTACAGCTCATCAAAATCGTTCAAAAAGTGTCCGAACAGCCTCTGTAGGGTAGTAAATAATATTAACTCAATTTTTACCTTGTTCATGTAAAAAATTTATTTCACGTTCCTTCAATATGTGAAATTGTCTAGCTCCAGTGCGACGTTAATTAAAATACCTACCTACCTCAATGTCTGAAAATTGAATTCACTTTGTCCGTAAAGTCATTCAAATGCTAGAAACTTATTCGTATGGCTGCACAGACATTTTGGATTAGAAGAAAATTCGGTTTTGGAATTCGGATGAATCCGTCTTCCGTATCTCTTCAGCAATTGATTTTAAAAATATGTTTCGCTTTCCTTTTCCTTCCTTACGACTCGATTCAATTTCGCATCTTTTTTTCCTATATCCATTACGTTAGCTAGTTTAATTTCCGAAAAGCTTTCGATTGACTGCGATTTAATCTGATTTATTTCAAACTCTCTTATTTATGATACTCCCATTTCTTAAGAATATTCCAGAGCATGAAGTTGAAACCAATGTTTTTATGCTACGTTTTGCTTCCCCGAAATCGAGATTAATGTTATTTCCCTTTACACGTTACATTTTTTGTGTTTGTCCTTCAAAATGCGATAGGAACCGGATTATCAGAAGCTTTTAATTAATTAGAGTAGAACCTCTTTTAAACATCTTCCCTTTTCGATACGATTTTTTTTCAGTTCAGATCCTCTTAAGAGTGGGGCCGCGGTTGCCCGATTGGAATAATAACAGGAAGGTTGCGAGTTCGAATCCAACCAAAGATCGTCGTGTACAAAGGGAGGCTGGTGCATGTTTAATCTATCGTGGCCTCAAATGTCCTCATGTTGGCGTGGTGTGGAAGTTTGGAGAGTGGGGTGCCATCTCAGGTGTTACCTCGTCATCTGACCGTGGTTCAAAATTACGTGGTGTTGTCCTCTGATCTTTGCCTTTAAGATTGATCCCGGACCGTCACCAATAGCCCGTTCTTTTCTTCCAGTGTGACGTTAATTAAAATACCTACCTACCCGTTTAGAGAGGAAAAAACACGAACCACCCCTTTATATTTAGAGTACTATTCGTAGTAAAACAAATTCAAATATATCATTCAATAGAGAATAAAGTCCTCTACAATTCTTTCCAAATGCAAAAAAGTTGCATAAGTGGACATATTAAATTAAGCACCAACTTCAAAATTCTCAATAGCAACACCCTATTTTATGCCTTAATCTGAATCTACATCGTCAAATAAACCAAAATATGAAATTTCATGAATTTATTACCGGTATATCCGGAAATATTCTATGTTAAAATATATACCCTTTTCAGGGATCATTTCCACATTGAAATTCACTAATCGTAGATCGAAATTCTTCTTTAATCAACAGTTGTTTATTTGATGCTCGATTGAAAGAAGTCTAGAAAAGAACCTTAGAAGAAAAGTTCATTCTTTTCCTAACATTCGTTTTCAAATATTAAACATTTCGAGATTTGCTGTTATTCAAACAGCAGTTTAAGCAACAGTGTATTCCCAAAAAAAGTTACCAACTCTTTTTAAAACTTTTAACAGTTAGTAACTGTTATCAAAAATATTAATATATATCCATAACTGCAATTGGGATAGCAGTTAAAATTACCTGTTTACGTCGATTTCTATGTCAACGACAATTGTTATCTTTAGTTGTTAACTGTTTGTAGCACTTTCTGATAACAAAATTGTTAACATAACAAGCTATTAGTATCTTTAATCGCAAATTAACAGTAAACGGTTAACACGGTTATCTTTAAATAACACTTTTGTTAATTTTTTCACCTTTTGGATGCCCCCTAAAATCACGGTAGTGACAGAAATTTAAGTGTAGCGCAAAAACTATCCAGAAGAAAGCTGAAAATTTTATGGCAATTCTTGAATCGGATTCTGCCAAAATTTATCAAGGTTCCTATTCATACTTTTTCGAATATTAATTTAATAATTAATATTGCAAACTAAAAATTATTTTAAAACATTATATATATATATTTTGTTTGATTACCTCAATATCAACACGCTACAAATTATCAGGGCTATGAGAAATATTTAGGAAGATATCCATAAAAGTCTGGGAAACTGATGTAACATCAGGAGCTCCAAACTTACTGTACTCATAGTTCCGATACGGATCTACCGAATGACATGAAACTTGGTATCTGAAGTTAAATTATGATATGAATTCGAAATTTAGTGTCGAAATAGTGATTTCCCTTTGGAAATTATGAAGTTTGTGTTAAATTCAATATGAAGACGGCCCCTCATCCAAATTTGATGCATACGAATTTATAGAAGACGTTATTCCCTATCGAATGTCATCTATGAATTTGCTGTACGTTTAAAAGTATTCGAAGAGAGGTGGTTCGGTTTTTTCAGTGACTGTACGTCATCTACACGCGTAGAATCCAGCTATCTAGATGACACCGTTAAGACTACTACTTCGGACTGACGAAACTCCATGTGACGGTCGTGTTAATTTATTATGAGTCGGCTACACCCGAGTCTCAGTTTGGAGTGAGAAACAAAGTCTCCGATGTCTCTAATGCAAGCAAGAAAGGCACAGACTCTACGAAACATCGGCGCCGTTTCTTACTTCTCATTATTCACTTTGACAGATATCCAATCGCCTGATAGTGGCAATTTGTTTTGTCAGCTTCTCTTGACGGGTTGTGTCTGTGAGGTTGAATCTAAATGCACGGGGCATTTTGATGCATTGTTGCATTAAGTTGATAAAAATCCTCTAGTTTCCCAGCTCTGGAAGAAAGGGAGACATTCGGATGCGTCCGGACTTCAAAATGCTCGAAATTGCTTTTTAATCCTTGTTTTTGTAATTTTAATGGCAGATAACACGATTTTGCGAGCTCTTTGTATTGGAATCTCATCAATTTGCAATTTTTCTGTCTGTCAACGTCAGATGGTACGCTGGTACTTACTGGTGCTTCAACTGGCGTCATATTTAAAACAGCAAGGAACGCAAAAGTTTTATGTGAACTTAACTTTCTTAAAGTGTAAGCAATTTTAGTTTATGTTCAAAACACAATTAAAAATGTATTACTTCCGATTTACTTACGATACCAATTGAAATTACATCTAGGAAATTTTGCGATATATGCCTGGATGAAATGCATTAATAGCGGCTGAAGTTCCAGATATATATCATTTGTTGACTTTTTGGCTTATCTATAAATTTACAAGACCAGTTATTGGACCTTGCATCATAAAACTCTAAGGCCCGACAGTCTAGTAAGAGTAACGGATTAGTAACCTGAGGGTTGCAAGTTAGAATCCTACGGAAGACTTGTATACAAAGAGGGATGGTGCACGTTAAATCTGCCGTAACCTCAAATGTCTTCCCGTTGGCGTGGTGTGGATGTTTGGAGAGTGGGGTACCAGTTCAGGTGAGACCACGTCATCTGACCGTGATTCAAAATTACGTGGTGTTTCCCTTCGGGTTTGATTTCCTGACCGTCAATAGCCCGTTGTGTTGCTCCAGTGTGACGGAAATTAAAATATCTACTTATACCTACCATAAAACTCCTCTTATCTACAAATGGACCATACTTCTAGAATTCCAGGTTTTTTTATCTAACGTTAATCTAAAATAGATTGGTCGTGGTTCAAAATTACGTGGTGTTTCCCTTCGGGTTTGATTTCCTGACCGTCAATAGCCCGTTGTGTTGCTCCAGTGTGACGGAAATTAAAATATCTACTTATACCTACCATAAAACTCCTCTTATCTACAAATGGACCATACTTCTAGAATTCCAGGTTTTTTTATCTAACGTTAATCTAAAATAGATTGGTCGTGGTTCAAAATTACGTGGTGTTTCCCTTCGGGTTTGATTTCCTGACCGTCAATAGCCCGTTGTGTTGCTCCAGTGTGACGGAAATTAAAATATCTACTTATACCTACCATAAAACTCCTCTTATCTACAAATGGACCATACTTCTAGAATTCCAGGTTTTTTTATCTAACGTTAATCTAAAATAGATTGGTCGTGGTTCAAAATTACGTGGTGTTTCCCTTCGGGTTTGATTTCCTGACCGTCAATAGCCCGTTGTGTTGCTCCAGTGTGACGGAAATTAAAATATCTACTTATACCTACCATAAAACTCCTCTTATCCACAAATGGACCATACTTCTAGAATTCCAGGTTTTTTTATCTAACGTTAATCTAAAATAGATTGGTCGTGGTTCAAAATTACGTGGTGTTGTCCTCGGATCATTCCTTTGAGGGGTTGATACCGCACCGTCGTCAATAGCCCGTTGTGTTGCTCCAGTGCGGCGTTAATTAAATACATACCTACCCTCTAAAATAGATTTTAAATATTTTATTTTTGTTACTCTTGAATATATTATTTTATTGTTGAGGTTGAACTCAAAATTAACCATTTATTTGCTTCTAACCATCCAAGAGGTTTCGACGAGACATCTCGTCAATCAAGAACTGGTCGGTTTTGCGAATGACAAGATCCCTCATTGAGACAAAAATGTCATTACTCGAATGGTGAAATGAAAATCCCTGTAGGGGCAAAACAAATTATTCCTTCCCTAGAACTGGTGAAGGAACAGGTTGTTGCACCATAGCCTTACCACTACAAGGTAGTTTTCGATGCAAAGATAAACCACCAGGAGAGTTAAGGTAGCCTGTAATGCGAATAACATTATTTAGAGTAACAACGTCATTCGAAAATAGGTTTTAAAGATTTTACGCCTGGGGAAAAGTTAAATGCACTATTCCAATCTTGAGGAACCCTTGTTAATTTAACTTATCGAAACCGATTTGCTTTTGAAATTAGGGAGAATAATTGGGCAGTTTATTGAGCGTGCTGGGGGTGTTATTGCTTAGTGTACACTCACAAACTACAATGCACAAACAACGATCCAATTAAGCCTTGTCCAGCAAAATGACTGAAACTTTGAAGTGATTAACTTTCTGAGCGTCAAAAGATTAGAATGCTATTATCCCAGAGCACACATGACTAAATAACCACATCGATTTCTTGAAAGAATCCGGAAATGTTATAGCGGTAGACCGGTTGGAAGAGTAACGGACTACCAACCGGAGGATTGCGAGTTCGCATCCAACAAAAGACCGTCGTGTACAAAGGGGGCTGGTGCAGGTTAAATCTGTCATAGCCTCAAATTGTCCTCTTGTTGGTGTGGTGTGGAAGTTTGGAGAGTGAGGTGCCAGATCAAGTATGGCCCCTTCACCTGACCTTGGTTCAAAATTACGTGGTGTTGTCCTCGAATCCATCCCTAGGGATTTGATCCCGGACCATCGCCAATAGCCCGTTTTGTTGGCTCAGTGCGACGTTAATTAAAATACCTACCTATCGGAAATAATCTATTGGTCAAGAAGGTTAAATATTGTTAGAAGTCAGGTGAAGAAGACAGTGGTCGAATAAATTTGTGTTAACTCTTCGGAGTTTTAACGTTTGTAAAATGGTGACCATATAAAGTTTGAAAGCAAATGACTAACATTTTAAATCATGTGGTTTCATTATGATTGAATTCTAAACTGTATTAACGTTCCTAGTGGTTTCGACGAGATATCTCATCAAGATCTGGTCAGTTTTGTTAAAGACGAGATTCCTTATCGATACAACCACCAGGAGGGCTAAAGGGAAAAGTTAGTTGCAAATAGGCGAAAAAACTGTTTGGAATTAAATCTCGATGGGCATATTACTTTTATTTCTTTTACACTTAACTGTTATCCACGAAGTTCAGACATGTTCTCAGCTCTAAATTCGCCACCCGGTATCGAAATACTCTCATCACGCTCACAATTACCCCTAAATAACAATAACAGTAAAGCACATTTTGAACAATAAACCGTTTATAATCTTGGGCCTGGAGAAATTGGATGCTATCTTTTCCGGACACCAACGGATCAGTGTTTGTCCGCGTCGTGTTATTGAATGCTCCGGAAGGATTAATAGCTGCGGAGGAAGTGAAAGCACTTCCAACATGATACCTGAAATGATATAAAAAGTTTTTACGCCACTTGTTTCATTTGTACGAAACGGTGGATAAGGAACGTCTGGCTGGTTTATCGCAGCGAACAGTTAAACCGCGTCTCCATTCAGGAAATGAGGGTGCCGCGGTAGCCCAGTTGGAAGAGCAACGGATTAGCAATCGGAAGTTTGCACGTTAAATCTGAAGTGGCATCAACTGTCCTCACGTTGCCGTGGTGTGGAAGTTTGAAGAGTGGGTTGCTTTGTTAAGTGTCGTCCTCATCATCTGGTCGTAATTCAAAATGATTAGGTGTTGTCCTCGGTTCTTTCCCATCGGGATTGATCCAATTCCTACTACCTACCCTTACATTCAAATATTTTTTCAGTAATTGGAAGGAAGCTTGCATGAAAATTCAATTGATTGATCTAGTTTTATATTTAGGCTATACCAACAATCAAAAGCAAATGCAGTAAACCCTCGATATATATGACACTTCTTGGGGAACAGGATACTAGAGCCATATACCGAAGGCAGAGCGATGTAGGGATGACCAAGAAAAATGCGTACAGTTTGCATTATTGTTTACATTATTCGTTTTCAATTCAAAACATCATCCCAGCCAAAGATGAAGAACATGTATTATATTCCTTTTCAAGGATTAGTCTACCAGTCTATTGTCCTGGACATTATTATTGATATTCAAGCAGTCATTAAACCCTCAAAAAATTGGAGTCGCACTTGGTTGCAATGCAAAACACTATCAATCAAAGATGAAAAGCATGCATTAATTTCCTTGTCAGGGGTTAGTTTGCCCATCTATTGTCATTGATGGAGCCATCAAACTCTCAATAAAAGTGTATTCGCATTTGTTTGTAATGCGAAACATCATTCCAGTCAAGGACGAGCATGCATTATTTTCCTTGTCAAGGGTTAATCTACCCTTCTATTGTCCTCGGCATTGTTATTGATATTCAAACAGCCATTAAACACTCAATAAAGAGCATTCCTACTCTTTTGTAATGGAAAACATTCCAGTCAAAGACGAGTAAATGCATTAATTTCCTTGTCAGGGAGTTAGTCTGCCTCTCTATTGTCCTCGGCAATGTTATTGATATTCAAACAGCCATTAAGCCATTGAACAAACAGGCTTTCTTTTGCAATGCAAAACACCATCCACTGTTTCAAACCAACCCTGCGATTCCATTGTTTCCACGAAAGCGTTCCTCCAAGGGAAGGAAAAAAAGAATCGTTTTATAAAACAGCCGAACTTTTTCCTTCTCCCCAAACGACCTCACCTGGTGCCGAAAAGCGGACATAACCATTAACATCGCAGCCTCCGGAAACTAACTTAATTTCGATTAGCCCGGACGGAGGGGCTGCCTTAAAATTGCCCCCGCCAATCGATAGCCTGAAGTTAAAGGCCCTGACGGATTGTGATTTGATAAGAAGTGGTCTGGCCAAATGAGCCATCAGCTTAATGAGGTCATATTTTACTTATCTGTTTCTTTTGTTCGGAAGGAGCAGTTACTAGTACACGCGCCACTTCTTTCTCTGCTTTTCTCATTCGGTTTCCCTTTTTTTCAAATCTCAGCTCTAAGATTTTCTTGGTGCAGCTGATGAAATGTGTCTAGGAAAAGTAATCGGTTCGCTCAGGTGTGGAAGCACATAAATTCCATTTACTGGATGGGGGTGGAAATGGAACAAAAAAATAAAGGGTTCGACTGGAATGACTAGGCTTAAGACTTTCTATTCCGTGGGGTTTGGAAAAAACTGTTGGTTGAAGTGACCTGCAGACAATATCACACTCACATATTTGAGTTATTAAACTAAACGAGCATTTCAAGTATTAGATTTTAGTGAAATATAAGATCATTAACCCTCCAAGTGGTTTTCAAGAGATATCTCGTCCATCTGGCCAATTTGGCTAAGAACAGGATATCTCGTTGAGGCAAAACTGCCATGTTACTCTAAAAGAGTACGGAGAAATTTAACGAATATTTCAAATATTAGATTTTAGTAAAATACAAGATAATTAACCCTCCAAGTAGTTTCCAAGAGATATCTCGTCCAACATCTGGTCAATTTGGCTGAGATATCTCGTGGAAACCACTTGGAGGGTTAATGATCTTTTATGTTACTAAAATCTAATATTTGAAATACTCGTTAAGTTTTTCCGTACTCTTTTAGAGTGACATGGCAGTTTTGCCCAAACGAGATATCCTGTTCTTAGCCAAATTGACCAGATGTTGGACAAGGACAGGATATCTCGTTGAGGCAAAACTGTCCTGTCACTCCAAAGGAATGAAGATCCAAATAGGAAAAACAAATCGTCCCTTGTTCAGCACTGGTGACAGTTTGGACCAGGTTTTTGCACCAGAGGCTGGCCACTACAGGGCAGTTTTTGACTCGAAGATAAACCACCAGGCGGTTAAAATGTTGGGATGATAAGTCCAGTAACATAGTCCAAATGAAGTTTGGTTTATTTTGTTACTTTATGGTCATATTCTGCATCACAGGGTCTAATTAGACCCGAATCTACCGCTTAAACAGGATTCCGAACGTTCATGCCAAGAACCCAGGCCTTGCTGAACCACGTGCTAGAGCGCTACAAAATAAGTTGCGAAGCCAAAGTTCAAGTACGACATTCGCTAAATAAGAAATTCAACTATACTTTTCTCCATGAATTCTGCAAGTCTCTGTCTAATTTAATTAGCCTTGGGGTAGCAAAAAATGACCTAAAAGGACTAACTTATAGCCCGTTTTGTTGCACCAATATATCGTAAATTCAACTACCTACCGTTAACGAAGGTCGCGTTACCCGTGTGTAGCCTAGCGTTTTTCTGAAACCGGATAAAATCTAACTATCCAGTTAACGCTATGCAAAAGCATTGGGAATATGTATATCATGCCCGAAACGGCCCCAACTTGGAACCAATGCATTTCAGTTAAGAAATCAAGTATTTGCATTTCAAAAATCTACTTATTAACGATGATGAGATGAAATATATTACAGATGGAATATGGGTACAAAGTTGATAACCAACATGGTCTGCCTACTACGTGATAATATTCCGATGTTCCCCAGTTAGAATTAATTATTTTCTCGCTCTGTTTTGAGTGTTTCCTTCGTGACCAGAACGCAAGGAACTCCAACCAATCAGAACAGTGACCAGAACGCATGGAACTCCAACCAATTAGAAGAACGCTCTCGGAATGCGAATACGATTGAGTGTTCTAATAAGAATAGGGAACGGCTTTCGCTTCTCTTGTCTCACATGTATTCATGTATAAACCACGCTCGTTCTGATCAGTGATTGGTTCGACGAAATCGGAAACATTGTGCGGAAGTGTGTACCCCTTATGTCGTTGAACCAGTCTAATTATCCCTTTGTAAAAAGTAAGACTATTAAGGATACCAAGTTGAAATCATCCATGCATTTCTTGTTTCAACTGTTTTAAATAATTGGAATAACATCAGTATCTGTAACATATTTTCAGATTTTTTTCTAATTCCCCAGTCTTCATTCCAATTGCGCATTTATTTCTACCTCCTTAATAACTTTTAAAAACTCACTGGACAAAAAAATTAAATTAATTGCACTACCAACACAAAACATTAACTCTTAAACAAGCTCATGTCTTCCTTTTCCTTTCGAAATACAAATTAGAATGATTATATCTTATTCATAACACACAAACACGAAAGTAGAAAAACGCATTCCTTAATTTTTAAAATTAATTCGAATAGAAAGACTTGACTAGACCGTGAAAACTAGACTAGTTATATCCAAATAACGAACTACCTAAAAAAAGTAAACAAGCAGAGAAATAAAAAGGATTCATTTGATGTAAGTGGAAAGTGAAATTTTAGAAACCAATTAAAAGCAGCATTAAAAACCTTTCTCTGATTACAAGCAAAAACTCATCGCCTCTTCGTATGTCACAAATCAATTAATACGCTATAAATTGCCTTTTAAAATGTTTTTCTCCTAAATTCTTCCCTAATAACTACTTACGCATAAAATGTTACGCGATAGTCACCAGTCCAATTTGCGCAAAAAAATAAAAAAATAAATCTAGTTCTTCTATCCGACTGAATTGTTCCCTTTTTTCCCTTCGTCTTTATCTGTATATTACCCCTACAGCGACCCTACTAAATCCCTTACCCCATTTGCGCAACAAAAAAGCGGGCAAAAAAGCCAATGCAAATGGCGATGCGAAACAATTTTACATGCACTTAGTAATGAACCGGCGTTCCTCCACATAACCACCATTTTATGTTGCTTTGGAGGGTTTTTTCCCTCGTGAGGGGAGTTGCCATTACGCCCAGACAAAATTCATTTAATTGGGTAGAAATATTTCTTGTGTTAGCATATTTATGCTGTGTTGTTCTCTTTTTCCCGGGCATTAAGGAGCGGGGCTTTTTTCATTGGTGGCATTCGGACACAAAAAACTGCTTTCGGAGTAATTGGTCTCTTTGGTTCCGTTTCCGGAACGGTTTGGAGGTAGTAAGCGAAACCTCATAATTGAAGTCAAGACTCGGATTGGGCGAGTTTAATTTGCGAATAAGTCCATAGCAGACCGCATTATCTGTCCCAAATGACTTTTACAAAATTGTTACTCCAAGGAAAATCGATTGTGTATTTCAGTCCCAATGACTAACGATTTGTGGCTACCCGAACTTATAGTTCATTTTGCAGTGCATAAAAATTAAATTCTACTGAAAGTTATGCATCTTTGTGAATTGAGCAAGTCATTCTTCATCTCGTGGTGGCTCAATTCTATTTCCATTATGCAAGTCATTAATTTGGGTGAATAAATCTTGGGTTTAACAGCATTATCTTACGCGTATAACTTCTTTGGAAATTGTTATTCTAAGAAATTTTGCGTGTTTCCGTTCCAACGACTAAATACTTCTGGTTACTCGGGCACTGAAAAAGTAGTTTAAAAGAGCACTAAAAATGAGTAGTGGTCTGACTACTCATTTTTTATTTTTTTGTCTTATGATAATAATCCCCTGATTATCACGAGATTTGAGAGAAGTATAGTATTGCCTTTACACCACGACACTACATGACTAAATAAACACATCTATTGGTTGAAAGAATCCTACGTAGCGTTGTGCTTTCAAGAATATTAAAACTGATTAAAAGTAATGTAGAGAAGAATGCAGGTAGCAGAACGCATCTATGCATTTGAACCCATCAGAGGGTTAAATCGAATCCTTACGACAAGCTTAATTGTTAAATATAGTATTTCAGACATTTTATGCTTAATCACTTTTTATAAATTTTATTTAATCCTGCGTTTGATCAATAGACCTCTATAGGACTTAGGTGCCATATAACCGAAATAATCCACCAATTAACTCGAACTCTTTGTTCATTCTATAGTGTAGAATATCCAAAAATTCATTAATTTCGACTGCATCCTAAAGTTCCAAGCAACGGGCCGTCGTGGCTCAGTGGGTATGTACACTGCACTAGCAACCTTCGAGTTGTAGGCGGCGCCGGTTCGATTCCTGTCAGGTGCATTCCTCCCTGGGTGTATTTCTCTTCTGTGTCAGTAAAACTTTCATTGTGTGTCTATTACTTGATGTTGTATGTCTTGTGTCTGGCGCAGCATGGCCAAATATGCCCTTGTGCCAAAAAACCATTAAATCAACCCATCAGCGTAGAGTTGCAAAAGAAACGGATTAACTACCGGAGGGTTTCGAGTTCTAAACTCGGTCCAACCAAAGACAGTCGTGTACACGGACGCTGGTTCACGTTAAGGGGGTCTGGGACTCAAAATATGAAAAAAAGTAAAAAAAAATTTTAATATATTAAAAATAATATAGGTATTTCTGAATAAAATAACACCTACATTTTTTTCTACCATCAGTAGAACCGGAAATATTCGGCGTTTTATAACATGACAGCTGCAAATCAAATGAGCCTCACCCATCAGATAATGTAAACAAACTGTTTTGGGGTCTGCTTTCTACTGTTTCAGCTCTATTTTTTTCTAACTCAAATAAACAACGCTACGAACACTTGCAGTGGTCTGAATTGATTAACGTAATATTCTCACTGTTTTTATTGTTGAATTTGCACGTTTTCGAATTTTCTGTGCTATCAATATACTTCAATAACGCTTTCCATAAAGGACTGTAGGCTATCCAGGAAAGCGACGATGAAGTCCACAAATACTTTTAAAAGGTATAGGAAAAAGGTCCAACTTGCTAAAATTAAATTAAATGAAGCAGTGAAACTAAGAAGTAATACGCAATACTATCCAGGAGGATTTTAAACAAACATAAAGTATGCAAAAGTGCTTTTTAATAATTTGAATGTTTTCATAATTTTAAACGCTCTTTTTCTCCTTTTCTGTTAAATGGGATTTCGATAGTGAAAAATGGATATAACTTAAAAACTACTTGTCATAAATGAATGAAATTTTCTACAATTACTTTTCAATTATATTTCTTTAATTTGTCTTCAGCAATTGTATATGTATATATATTAATATTTTTTCTATAATTTTTCGAACTTTGTATACTATGTGTTTTATGTAGTTTTTGAACAAAATATTTTTTTAAATTTTTTCTAACTGTTTTAACCGAAAATCACGAAGACAGTTTAAAGTATGAATTTTTAGGAGTCAATTAGTGCAAAAATGAAGTGATTTGTTATAAAATATTTTAAGATATATCAATTTTGCCCAACGTCAAAATTTTTAAATTTTTTAATTTTAATAAAAAAATTTTTGAAGTTTTGAAAATATAAAATAGTTATTATAATTACAAAATACAATGTATACCTACAGAAAAAATTTCAGAACAAAAACTTTAAAATTGAAGATTTTAGAATTTTGAGTCCCAGACCCCCTTAAATCTCTCGTGTGCTCAAATATCCCCACGCTGGCGTAGTGTGGAAGTTTGGAAAGTGGGGTGCCAGCTAAGGTGTTCTCGTCATCTGAAATTCGGTCATCATCGCGGTTCAAAATTGCTAGGTGATTTCTTTGGATCTTTCCCTTCGTGATTGATCCCGGACCGTCGCCAATAGCCCTTCGTGATGCTCCAGTGCAACATTAATTGACTATCTACTGCATAATAAGCGCCTTTAAATTAGACGAGTTGGTCCCAATCACGAAAAGATCACTCAATCCTTTAGCATTTAATTCATTAATTTGTTGAATCCGCAAATAACATTTTGTGGGAATTATTTCTCCAAAGAATATCAGTTGGGGTTTTGTCCAAATAACAGAAATTGGATGCTTAGATCTCGCTGCGTATTTTTACTCATAATATACTATATAATTTTTAACTAGTTAAGTTCAACTAGTTAAGTTCAACTAGTTAAGTTCAACTGTTGCTAATGCACATTTAAACCGGACAAGAAATGGTCGTAATCACAAAGAGCTGAATAAATCCTCCAGCATCGCTAAAGTGATTGTTTTAAGTTCATGTAAATGGACATTCCATCCGTAAATACACAAGAAAATTTCCAGGTTCATTCTTCATCTTGAAAGAAAAGGTAAAAGGCCCATACATCGAGGAAAGTGATATATCGCGTGTCAAGACACTTTTACAGAAATAAAGACATAAATTATACATAAAATCACGCGTTTCTTGTGTAAAAATGATATGAATCTAGAAATGAAATCGAAAATCTATGTCTCCTCAGGGATGCATCTTTAAATTTTCACGGAGCTTCACGAACCCGAAGTATCCTAGTTCTCTATTCTTTACCCATGGGGTTTACTGCCTCTGGTAAACAGGGGGCTCCAACTCCAGGATGCCCAAGCGATATTTCTCTTTCTCCTGTACTCGCCCTTTTCCTTTTTTCTACATATACTTGACGTTGTCTTGTGTTTGGCACAGCTTAGCCAAATATGGCCTTTGCGCCATAAAACCCAACCAACGAAAATCGATGGGATTTTAAAAATGATACCAAATACGGTTGAATATGCTTAAAAGCAGAAAATACATCTAATACACGCATTCGAGACATTAAATCTGCACATTAAATCTTTTTTGAAGTTTAGGTATTTTAATTAACATCGAACTGGAGCAACACAACGTGCTATTGGCGACGTTCCGGGATCAAACCCGTAGGACAACACCACGCAATTTTGAATCACGGTTGGATGACGAGGTCACACCTGAGCTGGTACCCCACTCTCCAAACTTCCACGCCTCGTTAACTTGAGGACATTTGGGGGCACGATAGATATAACGTTCACCAGCCCTCCTTGTACACGACGATCTTTGGTTGGATTCGAACTCGTAACCTCCCTCCGGTCGCCTATTCTGTTTAGGATAACTGCATGATAATTGAGAGCTTCGAACTCCAATTCAGAGAAACAGATTTGGATTTAGCCTGATGTTCGTAAATCGAAAATTTATCGTAGAACAAGGAAAAAGACTCATATAACTTGGATTTCCTATACCTGAATATGGCAAAGCTTGTCAGCTTTTAGCTTGCGCCATAAAACCCAAACATCCAATCCATTCCTATACCTGAGTAACAAGTTCACAATTCAATCCTTCACAATCGTACCTATGATACATTATGGCAGAAGCTTTCCATGTTTGATGGACTTTGCATGCCATTGTGTATCGATTAGGAAAGTGATGCATCAGACAATACCTGACACTCGAAGCTTATGTCGCAGCTTCCAATACACTACTAACTAATATTCCATATATTAATACAGATAATGCTTGACATGCTACATAACTATAACCAAATAGTATTACCAAATAGGAGAGGAATCGCACTCGGGTAAGGGAAATGATACTGTTTCAATATAACTATTTGCACTAAACTCTCAATTGTGGACATCAAAATAACCTTATTCGGGGCTCATAGACATTTATTAATGGGGGAAACCGCGCCATCGTTGACAACAGTTTTTTTACCATACGCAATATTTTAATATCATGTCCTAATCTCAAACCATTTTACCGTTGATTTTTGAACAGATCATCACAAATTTTATCAGACCTGTTCGGTCAAATTCCCCATCAATTGCTTTTTACCTTCCTTAATCATTCAGGATTTTTAGCACATTTATGATTTAGATTTCAAATTGAATTTCATGGATTTTATCATCTACGATGGGGATACCCCATCTTAGTTATCATTTAAAAGATTACTTTTTTTATTACATTCCTAATTTGATTAAAATTTTACCTTTATATTGAATTTTTATGTAACTCATTTGGTTTTTTATTCTCTACCTTTCACTTTTTAATGTTGGTCTGGTTATTATTTAAATCCTAAGCCTATTTTCTTATTTTATTGTTTTGTGTTTGGCGCAGCTTATCTTTTGGATCTTGCGCCATGAAACCCAAATCAAACTTATTCGGGATCGTCATGGATCATTGGTTTTGTCCACTGCGCTACAACCTGCGAGTTGTAGGCGACGCATGTTCGATTCCTCCCTACGTGTATTTCTCTCTTCTATGTTAGTAAAACTTTCATTATGTGTTTTTCATTGACTTGTACTCGACGTTGTCTTGTAAAGAGCTTGGACAAATATAGCCATTCAGTCATAAAATTCAATGCAACCAACAGTCTAAAATATCCAAAACAGTTAATGCCCAACACAAGTGTTCAAATATAAAAGAAATCAAGGCATCCCTTTGCGTAGTATGATCTAACCTGTGGTATAATTGCGCTTATAGGTTTAGTTATTGGTAATGGTAATTAACATCGCACTGGAGCAACACAACGGGCTATTGGCGACAGTCCGGGATCCATCCCTAAGGGATCGAACCGAGAGCAACACCACTTAATTTTGAATCACGGTCAGATGACAAGACCAACACCTGAGCTGGCATCTCGCTCTCCAAACTTCCCCACCACGCCAAAGTGAGGACAATTTGATGCCATGACGCATTTAACGTGCACCAGCCTCCGCTTACACGGCGGTCTTTAGATGGACTGAGTTTCGAACTCGCAACCGTCCGGTTGCTAATTCCTTACTCTTCGAACGGTGTTACCACGACCCGCGTGCTATGATTAACTCCCTGCATACGTCGGGACAGAATATCGTTTCCTTTGGTTACGGCAGCCAGGCAACTTACTGAAACCGACCGAAATGGCCTTTTCAATGCTTTCCCCCAGGAGGAGAGGGAATGTGTGTAGTCCCATTATCACCTAATGTACCGGTTTCCATTGTCGGGTCGTGGGTATACCTAGAAGGGACAGATTCTCCCCGGGTAAACTGAAAGGGCGGCGGTGACTTTTTAAGTGTATCTATTTTCATTTACTCAACCTCTCACAGAGACTAAATACTCTAGGATAAACAATTTGCTAGGCTCCCCGTCGATAATCCTGACATCTTTGTCAACGGGGAGATAAGGCTATTCACGGGCGGGTCTCTTTGTAGCACAGATAAGAGGGGATGGAAATCGCAATGGGCTGTGGCGATTCTTCAGGAGTTTGAGGTCTGAAAGAATCCCAGCCTTTCGTAACGAGGGGACTCGAAACTTTCGGCCGGTTGGACCGGTCTCCGTATCCAGAGGGTTAATGTGTATTCGATTCTGACCACCATGTATTAATTATTCTGTAGTACATTAATATAGTTTCGAGAATGTTTTCACAACTTCGTTGACTATCATTCCGCATGGAATATAACCTAAGACAATATATTTATTTGAGAAGAAAAAGCAGAATATGAACCCAACACGTTAACTCAGTAATTACAATATTATTAACTACTACACTTCCTGCTATTTGGTTAAGGATCTGGCCGCAGTAGCCCGGTTGGAAGGGTAACGGATTAACAACAGGAGGTTTGCCAGTTCGAATCCAACCAAAGACCGTCGTGTACAAAGGGGAGCTGGTGAACTTTAAATCCATCGTGGCATCAAATAACCTCTCGTTGGCGTGGTGTGGAAGTTTAGAGAGTGGGGTTTCAACTCAAGTATAGACTCGTCATCTGACCGTGATTTTAAACTACGTCTTGTCCTCGTGTCTTTGCCTTAGGGATTGTTCCCGGGCCGCCACCAATAGCCCGTTGTGTTGCTCCACTCCGACGTTAATTAAATACCTACCTATCCAAGTACTCGCTGAAATTCCTTCTTTCAAACATCAAAACTTTACGCGCGTGAAGTAGATAACACTTCGGTTTTGCGACGCAATGCCATCTATTGCCTAAACCAGGGCCGGCGAACTGCGAGTCGCGAGCCACATGCGGCTCTTTGATTATGTACATGTGGCTCTGAAGTAAAATTGAAAAATAAAGCTATCATAGTTTCATTTAAATTTTTAAAGGATTTTATTTTATATAATGGCGATTTCATTTGTTTTAATGGTCTCGAAAAACTTTGTGGCACTAAGATGAGCGAAGCGTGAAGGCAGGGAGGGGAAAGCGAACGTGAAGGGGTATATAGAGAGTGGAAGGGATGGTGAGCACATGGTAGGCAGGGCAGCCATACAAAGTGACTAATAAGTGAGCGCACGGGCGCCCTCTATTGGACAAGACAACGTTGGCAATAGCGAAATGTGAAAGCGTAGAATCTAGGGAAGGCACATGTAATTGTTTTTTGTGTAGTTTAACGTTTGTAATTAAAAACGACTACTTACAAACCAGACATCAGAAGTTTTCTAAGGAAATGCAAACTCATTGCTCACATTGATTAAAACCAATTTTGTGTCATTTATCATTTAATAAAGAGATAAGTAATATAATTTGTTACATTACTTTAAATTTTCCTTATTATATATATATATATATATATATATATATATATATGTATATATATATATATATATATATGTATATATATGTATATATATATATATATATATATATATATATGTATATATATATATATGTATGTATATATATGTATATATATATATATATATGTATATATATATATGTATGTATATATATATATATATATATATATATATCAGCAAACTCTTGAGACGGAAGAGCTAAACACCTTCCCTCACAACAATTTTAAAACTATTCATGAGACATATATACACATATATATATATACACATATATATATATATATACACATATATATATATACATATATATATATATACATATATATATATATACATATATATATATGTATATATATATATATATATGTATGTATATATATATATATATATGTGTATATATATATATATATATGTGTATATATATATGTGTATATATGTGTATATATATATATATATGTGTATATATGTCTCATGAATAGTTTTAAAATTGTTGTGAGGGAAGGTGTTTAGCTCTTCCGTCTCAAGAGTTTGCTGACCCTTGGCCTAAACGGACGAACTTTTGCATCAAGCCAATATTATTAACTACACTTCCTTCTGTTTGGTTAAGGCTGATAATCTGTTCACCTCAGTTTTTTAATCGCAAATCAGTGAGTCCATAACAATGCAAGCTTGCAAGAAGTGCTTAAAAACATCTACCACTATAAAACTGCACTTCAGCTAAAAAACTGCTTGCATACTTCCAAAAAAATAATTGTTCCAATTACTTCCCCTAAAAAAGGCTATTTTGAGTATTTAAAGGAACGCCGAGGATAGAAGTCAGAGCTATAACAGCTGATACGTAAAATTCTTTTAAACCGCCCGAAGCCAAAGGGTAAGAAAAAGACAGGTGAAGGGAGAAGGATTGAATGGTCATTCATTACCGGAACTTCAGATTTTTTAAAAAACTGTATAGGAATGGGTTTGACGGTAACTGAAAAAAACTTTCCGGCTTGTTAGAGCATTTCAGTGGAGGAAGAACTTTTTAACAATGTACTTACGGGTGAAACAGAAAGACGTCGCGCAGAGGGAGGGAGCGAAAGGAGCTAAAATCCAAAGTTAAGAGGAAGGCACGGTTTAAAACAAATAAAAACGGACGGCACGGGGGAAAGATATAGATAAAAAAACCGGGGCTCGAGTTTTGTTCGAGGATAGTGATCGAAGACGAAGGGAAAACCTAATTTCATTAGAAAGAAGCCCCGAACTGCGGAGATAACTAGCAATTTTGGTTAGGGAAGTTGGGAGAAAGGGATTTATTTTATCATCGGTCTGAAAGGCTCGAAGTTTTGCGCTAACAGCTTTTGTGTTGCTTTTGGAGAACTAATATATCGTTACCACCACGTCAAAGCGCGAATCTACAAAATTGACGTTTCTACAAAAACGCGTTCAAAGATTCGATGCTTCGGAAAAAATCGGGTTGCGACTCAAAGGTTGTTTGCTCATGAAAATCGCCATTTCCACTAAGAATCGAGATGACTCGTGGCTTTGTCATAGTATAAAACATGAAATAGTGACTCCAAAAATGCAGTCAGGTGAAAATCGCCAAAATGCAGATTGGTGCCTTGCACGATAATGTTGGTAGTTCTGTTTATTTGAAGGATAGACAGGTAATTAATTAACGTCACTTTGGAGCAACACAATGGACTATTAGCGGCTGTCTGGAATCCGTATCAAAGGGAAAGATCCAAGGACGACACTTAGTTGTTTTGAACCAGGGTCAGATGAAGAACAACACCTGTGAGCTTTCACTCCACTTCCCAAATTTCCACACCACGCCAATGTGATGAATTTAAGACCACGACAGATTTAACGTCACCAGCCCTCGTGCACACGACGATCCTTGGCTGGACCGAGTTTCGAACTCGCAACCCTCCGATTGCTAATCCGTTGCTCATCCAACTGGGCTACAGCGTCCCCTGTTTATTTGAAAGAACTCTCATGTATACGGATCTGCTCAAAGGTATCCAATCTTATTTAGTGTGTTAACTATATAGTTGAGGTCAAGTTAACTTGATTATACAGATAGGTAAAAAATTATCACGAGCGTAAATACGTTGCTATGACTTGTTAACTCACTTATCTCTCGTCATTAGCAAAACCGACCAGAGTTTGCTGAACGAGATATCTCGTAATGAGAAGAAAACTAACCAGATCTTGATGTCGTCATCTTAAAAAATCAGCAATATCTTGATGCCGATATATCTCGTCATTAGATAGGATTTGGTTTCCATGTTTTTAGAAATGCTTGGGTGTGCATGATTTATCACGAGTATTTGGCTATTAAAGCACTTAAAATAATAAATAAGCATGGGTTTAACCATCCTGGTGATTGTATCGACCAGGTATGTCTCGTCATTAGCAAAACTGGCCAATTTTTGATGTACGAGATATCTCATAATAAGAAGAAAACTAACCAGATCTTTATGTCGTCATCTTCAAAAGTCGGCAATATCTTGATGCCGAGATATCTCGTCATTAGATAGGATTTGGTTTCCCTTTCTTGGAAATGCTTGGGTGTGCAAGATTTCTCACGGGAGTATGGCTATTAAAGCACTTAAAATAATATATAAGCATGGGTTTAACCATCCTGGTGGTTTTCTTGACGAGGTATCTCGCCATTAACAAAATTTCCCATTTCTTGATGAACGAGATATCTCGTCATTAGAAGAAATCTGACCAGATCTAGATCTCGTTGTCATAAAAAAATCGGCAATATCTTGATGCCGAGATATCTCGTCATTAGCAAAATTAGTCGGATCTTAATGGACGAGATATCTCGTCGAAACCACTTGGAGGGTTAAGAGTGAAATCAAACACAGCATACGTCACACGTGCGAAGGATTTTATCTGTTGAAAGTATTATGACGTATACTTACAGTAAAGAAACCAACATAAAATAAAAACGGTAAAACATTTTATTTTAAAATAAGTATTCTGTGTATCAAATCTGTAATTTCAAATTGTATTCAATATTTATTTATTCTAAGATAAATTTGTAGATTTCAAGAACTATATTTTTATGGCTGAAGGATCCACTTTGCAATTCAAATGCGTATATTCAAGTTATATTTACCAAAAGTATAAATTTCATTTATTTTTTAAGTACCTACCAACTACTGATTTATAAAGTAACAACTATGCAACGCCGCTGATTATAAAACTATTAATCACAGAAAATGATTTTGCACAGCATTTGCTTGCAGTTTAAGTCTGTTTAAAAATGTTTCACTGCTAATCTTAGCATATTTCTTGTAATAATTATTTTAGACGCTTAATATTGAGTTATATACCTGCCCTGAATGTACAAATAAATTTCAGTTTATGAAAAGCCTTGTAACGAAATTTTATCCTAATAATTCAATAAAAGCTTAGTGACGCTGTTTGGCGCAGCTTGGCCAAATATGGCTCTTGCGTCATAAAACCTAAAAACCAACCTCTCATTAAAAGCTTAGGAATGTAAAACTGAGCTTCAGTAATGAATCTTAGTGCAATCAACTAAGTGCACGGGCTGCCATTGATATTAGGGACCATTAACTTTGGCCCTCCATAGGAAAAATATGGTAAAAATGAATCATGTACATAATCTCATCGACGCTAAACGGTTTGTCAGTTTTAGAATATCAGATACATTAGCTTTATGGCACAAACAATGGACAATCTCTCAACAATCTCTTTTTACATAATGGTAATGGGGTACAAAGTTTGATTTATCGGCCCAGGGTCATCTGATATAGTACCGCTGCCTTGCTTTTATGTTGAATGAGAAGATGTAGAATGAATTTATGAGGATAAATGTTAAGCCACTATTTGCCACGAGAGACTTTTAAAATTGTCCTTTACACCATAAGCATCGTATTTCATTTGTGTATCGTATCATTTGTGTTAAGATAGAAATAGCTTTACTTGAGGTTAACTTAAATTTCCTGGTGGTTGTCTCGACAAGACATCTCGTCAGTAGCAAAACTAACCAGATCGTAATCTCGTCATTAGCAAAACTAACCAGATCTTCATCTCGTCATTAGCAAAACTAAACATATCGTAATCTCGTCATTAGCAAAACTAACCAGATCTTCATCTCGTCATTAACAAAACTAAACATATCGTAATCTCGTCATTAGCAAAACTAACCAGATCTTCATCTCGTCATTAGCAAAACTAAACATATCGTAATCTCGACATTAGCAAAACTAACCAGATCTTCATCTCGTCATTAGCATAACTAACCAGGTCTAGATCTCGTTATCATCAAAAACTCGTCAATGTCTTGATAACGAGATATCAAGTCATTTGCAAAATAAGTCAGATCTTTATGGACGAGATATCCCATCGAAACCAATTGGAGGGTTAACTTGATGTGTTTTGCTCCAAGTGAAACCTTCAGCCACAACGATACAGTTCTTGAAATCCTCCACATTTATCACGGGGCAGCGATAACACAGTCGCAAGAACAACGGATTAGCAATCGGAGGGCTCTGAGTTCGAAACTCGGTACAGCCATAGACCGTCGTGTAGACGGGGGCTAGAGCATGTTAAATCTCTCGTGGTCTCAAATGTCCTCACGTGGGTGTGCTGTGGAAGTTAGATGAGGGGTATGCCAGCTCAGATGTTCTCGTCATCTGACCGTGGTTCAAAATTACGTGACTACTTTTGTTATAAATGTGCTTTTACAACACGTGGATTGGATTAATAGATTTGATTTTATGTACCTCATGTCTAGAAGTTTTACCTTTTTTATTTAACCGAAATTCTTGCCTATTTGAACAGCGGTAGCCCAATTGGGAAAGCAACGGATCAGCAGCCGGAGGGTTGCTAGTTCGAAACTCGGTACAGCCAAAGACCGCCGTGTACATTGAGGCTAATGCACGTTAAGTCTTTCGTGGTCTCAAATTTCCTCAAGTTGGCGTGGTGCTAAAGTTTGGTGAATGGAGTGCCAGCTCAAGTGTTGACCTCTCCTCTACCTTGGTTCAAAATTATGTGACATTGTCCTCGGATCTTTCCCTTCTTGTTCGATCCCGGACCGTCACCAATAGCCAGCAGTGTTGCTCCAGTGTGAAGTTAATTGAAATACCTACTTATCCCATTTGTACACAACGGTCTTTGGTTGGGTTCGAACTCCTGTGTTGCTAAACCGTTACTCTTCCAACTAGGATAAAGCGGTCCCAAAATTGGTTAGAGAAGACTAAATGTTACGAAACAGATATGGGCTTGTGTGGCCTGAGAGGGTTAATGACAATTTGGAGCCAGGGCCATCAAAGACCTTATCGTGAAACGTCATAAAAATCATTGTTGAAACATCCACTAAATGTAAAAGTTTATTGTATCTGTTTCCAATTTTGGTCCATTAACCAAAACACATTCTCTAATAACAGAGACGTCTAAACTCACCGTCGATATCCGGGTACTTTGGTCGGGTGAGCGCAATCTTAGTCTACGCGGCGCAAAACAATCGCGGCTACAAATCGTGAACGGCCCAAGGAACACGACGTGATGAATAATTCCTTGGCGTGCAACTCCAGTTCGGAGTGAAACAGCGATAATTCAACTCAATAACAGATTAACAATGGGAACACTTACTCTTTGTAGTCCCAAGATTAACGACTGGAGTATTCTGCCTCTATCTCTGGAGCATACTTTTCGGCCACCCACAGGAACCCATTGTGGGTTCCCTCCGCAAATCTTTAACTTCTGAATTGAGTTTTATAGGATTCAACGTACATTTCAATCCATCATCTCTCCCTCACCCATTTACGGAAATGGACTCCATTTATCATAAGTATTCCACAGAAGGAGCCATTTTGTAGCCAGCCCGGACAGCTTTCTTCAGTGCGATTGATTTACTCTTTTCCTCTCGCGGCCAACGTCAAAAAGTCGGTGGAAGAATCGACGATGATCCCTGTTTAACATCGGGGATATGCGACTATGAAGACCGCACTAGGTTTCATGCATCCCCATATAATAAACTATTCACCCTTATTTTCGATAGGAGATGTAGGAATAAATATGAGTCTCCTATTTCTCGCTGGGTTCATCGTACCTCAGTGTATGACCACTACGCTTGCAACCTTTCCAGTTATAGGCGGCGCAGGTTCAATTCCTGTCAGGTGAATTCCTCCCTGGGTGTATTTCTCTCTTCTCTGTCAGTAAAACTTGCATTGTGTGTTTGTTACTTGATGTTATATGCCGTGTATGGAGTAGTATTGCCAAATATGACCCTTGCGCCATAAAACCTTAAAACCAACCATTTCTCACTTTTCAAATGGTCGAGCTTTTTAGCCCATTATGAGGACTGTGATGATTGATCAGCTTGAGGGAATACAGTACCTTTAAACTCTCAGGTTTCAGCGAAAAAAGGAAAGTTTCAAAGTTGTGTAAAAAAATGAATTTCGGTGGATTCTTTTTAAATTTGATAATTTTACTCGTATAGTATGGATATCACATTTGAAACCATGTTTATGAACAAAAATTTAAGAATCAACTTTGGACAAGTTTTTCTGCGGTTCGCAAGATATTCCCTAAAAGTAATTACTCCACAAAAAAACTTTGCACACTTATAGAGCCTCCTTTACCTATAAAATTATTTACAATTGTAATGATTGGTTAACAATTATTTGATTGATGGATTAATCTTATCTCATTAGTCATCAGAATAATTTCGGATAAAAACACTCTCAGCTGAAAATTTGAGAATAATTCAGTTTATATGTAATGAAATTCTATAAGTATGCGAAATTATATTGTAGAGAAATTAGTTTCCGAATTATCTTGGTGACCACAAAGCAATACACGACCGTAATTGGTTCTTATATTTTTGTGCGAAAACGTAAAAGTTTAAATGAGAGCTTCAAAGTGATTTCTTTTTTTAAACATTGATTTCATAAAGTACTAAATTTGAAAAAAAAAACTGATCATTTGATTTTAAAGTCATATTCATCAGGGAATACTCGGATAAAAACAGTCCAAATAATAGTCATACTAAAAGCTCCAAAAATCATCCATAAAGATCAAACCAAGATGATAAAAAAACTATCAACAGCTATTTTGGTGTTGCAAAACGTCTACCATCATCAGGACACAAGTGAACAAGAGAGAAAACTCGGGTTTTAATGTTACCTTTTGAATAGTATTGTTACACAGACACCACTCACTTGTTAATTACTCTTTCAAACCAGGTGCTTTAAGGCGGGAAGCACTAGTAAGGTAAAATATAAAAGGCTTCTCTTCTCTCAACTCAAAAATAGATATCGGGTCACTTTCACTTGCCTAAATCAAACTGATGAGAAAAATCTCTCAGTCATTTTTCGAAGATTAAAAATTCGACTACTTTTCATTAGTTTAAAAGTGTGGCTTCGAAAATCTTAAAAGAGCGATCCGATCTTTCTCTTATTTTTCAGTTACATTTAACATGAAATTTTATCGGCTTATAATATTTTGTATCCGAAAGCTCAAGACGACTGTTGTGAAGTATTGATAAGTAACATAAATGGAAACAGCTTTTCTCTTACCTTAGCTTTTGCATTCAACCTCGAGCTGATTATGTTTAAAATTAATGAAGGCGACTGTTTTTAATTGTTGTTTACCTTCACTATCATACTAAATTATTGAAATTGCGCAAACGAGAGGACAAAATGCCATCTCAACTAATGATGTGTACTCATCTTCAACACCTTGGGCCATTCAAAATTCGTATTTGCGTCTCCTGATGGAGAACCTGTCTTATGTTTCCAGCGCATGTTGTTTCAACACATGTCCCAAAGTGTGCAGGGCCGCGGTAGCCTAGTTGGTAGAGCAACAGATTAGCAAACGAAGGGTTACGAGTTAGAAACTCGGTTCAACGTAAGTCGTGTATACATGGAGGCTGCTGCACGTTAAATCTGTCGTTGCCTCAAATGTCCTTACGTTGGCGTGGTGTGGAAGTTTGGAGAGTGAGGTGCAAGCTAAGTGCTGACCGTGATTCAAAGTTATGTGTTTTCCTTGGATCTTCCCTTCGGGATGGATCGTCACCAATATCTCGTTGTGTTGCTCCAGCGCGAGTTAATTAACAACCTACCTGATGAACGTTAATTAACTACCTGATGAAGAGCTTGTCTTGTTTTCAGTGAATGCTGTTCTTCATATGACCCAAAGTATGCATATTAACCTTCTCCTGTTTCAATGTCAGCCGTACTGACAAATTGAGTCGCATAATTTCTCCTTCCAAGACATTACATGGAACGAATGACAGTATGATTGGTGTTTAAGAGAAATAAAAAACTCCATGGAACACGGCCAACTATCACTTTTCCAATCTCCTTGCCGTCTCGACGATTAGATATGCTTTTAATTCGTCTCCGTATTTGACGTTCAAGGATCACTCATAGATATTTGCCAGATGGTGAAGATGCACCATCTTGCCACCTTTGTCATGCACCCTATAACCATTAGCCACATCCTGACTTCCCGCTCCAGATTCAAACATTAGTATCATCGATATTTTTAACAAGTCTACTTTACCCTCTAAGAGGTTTCAACGAGATATCGTGTCCATCAGGATCTAATCAATTTTGCTAATGAGAGACGAGATATCTCGTCATCACGATATTGCCGATTTTGTGATGATGACGAGATCAAGATCTGGTCATTTTTCTGCCAATGGAGATATATGTCGTCCATCAGGGTCTGATAAAGTTTGATGACGAGATACCACGTCGAGACACCACCAGAAGGGTTAAGAGGGAATGATGGCTTTTTATATATATCATGCATTTACACACTCCCATTTCAGCCACTTTAAATCAGGAAATTTTTCTTCTAATGACGAGATATCTTGACCATGAAGATCTGATCAATTTTGCTAATGTCTAGACATCTCGTCAACAAGATATTGCCGATTTTGTGATGATGACGAAATCAAGATCTGGTCATTTTTCTGCCAATGGCGAGATATCTCGTCCATCAAGAACTGACCAATTTTTTGACGAGATATCTCGTCAGCTAGATATTGCCGATTTTTTGATAACGAGATCAAGATCTGTTCAGTTTTCTTCTAAAGACGATATATCTCGTCCATGATCTGGTCAGTTTTGCTAATGTTGGGATACATCGTAGAGACAAGAGTTTGAATCCAGCCAAAGACCGTCGTGTACACGGGAGCTGGTGCACGTTGATGGCCTCAAATGTACTCACGTTGTCGTGGTGGGGAAAATTGGAGAGTGGGCCAGCTCAGATGTTGTTCTTGTCATCTGACCGTGGTTCAAAATTACGTTGTCAGCGTTGTCCTCGGTTCTTTACCTTCGGATTTGATCCTGGACCTTTGCCAATAGCCCGATGTTGCTCCAGTGCGACGTTAATAAGTAAATACCCATATACCTATCTTTGAGACAACCACCTTGGGGGTTAACAAATCTACTTAACACGTTGGCGATTTTTATAATTTTACAAATATCTACTTTTATATCATAGTTTTTATACTTGGATTTTGTAATTTTATGCAAAAGGTATTTTATAATTCGCATGGATGAAAGGAAAACCCCATCCATATAATTTTGCTCCTTTTATCATATTTTAATATTGTTTTATGTTCCTTTATCTGTGTTTTATCACTATTTTAATATTAGTCTGGTTGTAAGTTTGATATTTTGAAATATAGTTTTATTAAATTTCGTTGAGTGTGCAAAAAAGTTTTTCTGCAATGGCAGATAGGTCCTTAAAAACGTCTTCATGTGTGGCTCCAATGCAATTCAGAATGTGTGAGGGAGAGTTAACAAAATAGATTTGCGTAGAAGCTTGTGAATAGATGTAGATTTTATATACGGTTCACGATATTCTGATTCACTGCAGTTCAACGCACACATTTCGGATTTGTATATCCATGGGGTGGTTTATTTTCTTCTCAATTCACTCTCGGATACCATTAGCCCTAAGTACACACAAAGGACAGTTTGTTTGGTGTTTGTACGCGGAAATTTCCAACGATGTCGGAAAACGTTTGATGCAAATATCTATGGAATGCCATGTCCAATAAAAAAAATCTAACACTTTTTCCGGTTGACTTGTTTGGTTTTTATGACATGAGTCTGGTCAAGCTTCAAGTACGACTTCAAGTAAATGGACATACACACGAGGAAATTTGTTTTACTGACCCAGAAGACGAAAATGCATCAATGGAGGAATCGAACCAACGCAGTTTACAATTCGCAGGTTGATAGCGCAGTGAGCACTCCAACTGAGCCACGGCGACCTTTTCAGTTAAGGAATGGACCCCTTTGACAAGGCTTTGACACGACGACCTCTTCAAAAATGCTATGATTAGCTTGCGGTTGATTGTGACCATCTAAAAAATAGGTGGATATCGGTACCTCAAATTTCCTTTATTTACGTAAATATGGGGATATTGGTGTCTTTTTGAGTTAATTCTCCCAAATTAATTGACCCGCTGTAGCCCGGCTGGAAGTGAAACGGATTAGAGTTGCGAGTTCGAATCCAACCGATGACCTTCGTCTACATTGGGGCTGGTGCACGTTAAATTTCTCCCGTTGTGTTGCTTCAGTGCGACGATGATTAATTACCAGCACCCAAACCAAATTGTTTTTAACCACCCATGTGGTATTCTTTGTAAGATTCTTGAAATCCAGGAATACTTTAAGCCACCCTCCAATACAGCTCACCTAACTCCAAGCAGAAAGAATGTCGAGGTATTGTCGAAGGGGATGTCTCTTAAAATTCCCCAAAGGCAGTCCCAGACAGAAGCGGTTGTTTACGATCTCTTTTCCAGCAGAACAGACGAGGAGACTCCAAAAACCGGGCATACCTGCGAACCTACACGCCATATTTCCAGACACGTACCGCTGCGTGCCCTGCGTACCACGAGCCCGAATTTGCATCTCGTTACGGGGAATTCTTCTCCGCACTCCGCCATTTTATCTCTACCCCGCTCCCTTCTATTAGCTCGAAATTGCGAGAAATTTCGCCGGAAATACTGATAGGCATTAATCCCGGAACGGGAGGGGGCATTTTATTAACCACTCGTACGCCTAAGCCCCGAAAGGGGCGCAGAATTCTAATCGACGTTTAAGATTATGTCCTGAGCCCTCCGCCCCGGCGTTGCGGAGGGCATTTTGCGCGCTCCGCTTTTCTTCCCCGCGTTGTCGTTTTGCAAGCGACGTGTAATAAAACAATAACTGAAACTGATAAGAAGTTTTTAAAGCCATTAAGTGGCAACGTGAGCGAGAATTCGAATGGGGGATCTGGAGGGTGCTTTAGAACGGAGGGGCTTTTTTGCCGAGCACCTGGCTGAGGCTTGATTTAAAACTCGCACGTGCGTGCGGAATACCATGGAGTGTGTGCTTTTCCTGCCTGGCGTCAGATTCGGGTATTTTTCGCTCTGGAGGGCTAAATTTACGCGTTTAAATATTCATTTAGTGTTAAGTAAATAAGTTGCGGTAATGTTGTTGCGATTTAAATGCATTATGTGTTGCGATTTAAGTAATTTTCGTAATTGAATACTCGAACTGAGTAGTGTGCTATGAGTTATGGATGCAAGATCATCAGATTTGACCACCGTTAAAGTTCATACACGCAATTCATTTCTAACAATAAATACGTTTGCTTCTACGGTATTAGTCATAGTGAGTGCTTTTGTATTTTACATGGTAATTAGCTTCATTATATACTGCTAGCCATTAAGACATCCAATCAGGAAAAATGTTTGAAACGTTAGGTAGTTGATTTATATCAATTCGGAACGCTTAATAATCATCTAGTTATGGTAACGCCTAAAAATCGTTTATGAAGTAAAATACAAAGCTACTTTTTATATGAGCCATTAAATTAGTTACACACAAATTATAAAACGTATTTCTGAATTGTTCGTTTTACGTGGTGAGGAAGTTTGGAGAGTGGATTGCCAGCTCAGGTGTTGCTCGTCATCTGACAGTGGTTCAAAATTACGTGTTGTTGCCACGGAGCTTTCTCTTTGGGATTGATCTCGGACAGTCACCAATAGCCCGTTGCTCCAGTGTGACGTTAATTAAAATATATACCTACTTAAATTGTTCGCAATGGTAAAATTTAATACATATTCGTTGTCGAATTCTCGAAATGAGAAGTGTGCTATGAGTTATGGTTGCAAGCGCATCAGATTTGGCTGACGTAGATGTTCATACACATAATTTATTGCTAACAATAAATGCGTTTCTTTGTACATGATTAGTCACAATGGATACTATTGGATTACATGGTAATTGGCTACCTTACCGCTCGCCATAAAGACATCCAATTAGGAAAAGTATTTCAAACTTTAAGTGGTTGATTTATATTTTACTAGGTATCGTATATGTGTAATAAAATACAAAACTTCTTTTATTTGAGCCCTTTAATGAGTCATACGATTTATGAAACGTATTTCTAAATTGTTTACAATGATAAAATTTTTATTTATGATTTGTCGTTGGTATATATCCTGTATCGCAAAACGTGACAGTAGAACGACAAACCAAACTAAATCTGTCTTACTGGTAGAGTAATAGTTTCTTAGAGTAATAACTGGAATTCTGTATAGCTAATGAGACATTCCAGACGCTTTTGCAAAAAATGCCAATGCTTTTCAGTCTATATTCTTCATGCTATGGTATAAAGATTCACAATCATCAGGATGCAATTTTGGTGATCCAAATCTTCAGTTTGGTCAACTGAAAACCAATGTTTGCACTCTATAACCTCTGAAGCAGTTTCTTAATAGTGAGTGGGCCGCGGTAGCCCGGTTGGGAGAATAACGGATTAGCAACCGGAGGGGGTCGAGTTCGAATTGAACCAAAGATCGTGTACAAAGGGGGCTGGTGCACGTTAAATTTGTCGTGGTATCAAATGTCCTCATTTTGGCGTGATGTGTGAGTTCGAAGAGTGGTGTGCCAGCTCAGGTGTTGCCTCGTCATCTGACCGTGGTTCAAAATTGCGTGGTGCTGTCCTCGAATCTTTCCCTTCGGGTTTGATCCCGGACGATCGCCAATAGCCCGTTTTG
This sequence comes from Meta bourneti, assembly GCA_933210815.1. Classification (NCBI taxonomy): domain Eukaryota; kingdom Metazoa; phylum Arthropoda; class Arachnida; order Araneae; family Tetragnathidae; genus Meta; species Meta bourneti. The sequence goes on from OW119929.1 coordinate 12,411,173, forward strand.
TTGCTACAGTGTGACGTTAATTTACTACCCACCTACTTTAAAAGTGGAATCAATGAAAACTGGTATTACTTTAGTTCATTTAGACTAGAGCATTGGTTACTGTGGAGTTATGTAAATCAACCGACAAAATATACAGGGTGAGTCTAAATTGTTTTTACAAAATAAGAGGGGTGATAGTACCCATCCAGACGAGCAATAATTACCATGGAATATAGGGTCGCATTCCACTCTGTGAGGCAGAAAAGAGTAAAGTCGAAACGCGTCGAGAATGAACAAGTCATCGTCTCTGACGTCGTTTTGTACCTGTTTACGTAGCACATCTCCTAAGCAAGATGGCCTGGTCTGGGGGCACATGAAATCTTTAGTGTACCAGACGCCTGTGGACTCGGCTGAAGATCTCGTAGCGAGAATCGGTGTTGCCGCAGACAAAATTATCACAACACCAGGAATCTTCGAGAGCCAATCATTCCTTCGCCGGTGTGAACTGTGCAACGACACGCACCACTTTGAGCACTTGCTGTGAGTTTTTCTCTGATCAATAAATCAGATTGTGCAACTTTTGGTATCGTTCATTCGCTTTCCCAACGCTGTTGTAACTTCATGTTGAAATTCTAATTTGACTCTTTTCTGCCTCTCAGAGTGGAATGCGACCCTTATGTTCCACGGTAATTATTGCTCGTCTGGATGGGTACTATCACCCCTCTTATTTTGTAAAAACAATTTAGACTCACCCTGTATATTAAAGAACATGCTCATAATTCTTTACGAAATATTTTCGTGTGAGAATGAATTGCTGTACAAATCATTACAATAATACTGTAATAAGTATGCAATACAAGTATTAATTTTTAAAATTATTTTATTTTTCCATCGACAGTGCCCGTCATCTGACCGTGGTTCAGAATTACGTGGTGGTCGACCGTCGTCGATAGCCCGATGTCTTGCTCCAGTGCGACGTTAGTTAGCTACCTACCTACCTTTGGGAATATTCCATTATTTCTTTAGAATAGAATCCTTTGAAAAGATCCTATTGGTTCAAGGTCAAAATTGGTGCGAAATCACGCAGGGAAAACCGCGGTTTTGAAGGCGGAATGATGCGTACGAACCCCTCAGAAGGTTCACAATTAAGTGGCTGGATAATTTACAGCGGAGCAATCTACCTAGCACTTCCAATCCATCTCATAAACTGTGAGACCGTCTCCATCCTCGCCTATATTTACACCTTTCCATCTATCATCCCTTCGGAAAAGGGCACTATCGGTAATGAAAACACACTTTCCTGCGAAAGTTTTTCCTCTCCTAGACTACCAAAAAACTTTTAGCTCGCTCCCCCGCCCTCATTTAATCCATGTTGCTCTCTTGCCTGCCTGCCTGGCTGCATACCATTACGGCCGCCCGAACACTTTTCCGAATAAATTGAGTCTCACCTTTTGACGGCCCCCTTCCCATTATGTGCGAGGACCTCTCTCCCGGCAATGGGTTATTACCTGGCTGCGAAGAGTGTTAAGACTTAAAATTCATCCTTCGTGCTCCCTCCTGCCACCCTCTGAATCATAATCTCTTGTCTCGGCATGCCCCATTGTGGTCGGTGGTTGGGAATTCGTATGCGCCCATCTGAAACCCCCCGGCTATTGTTTATCGTGCTGGAAGGCGGTGTTATCGTTGAAGAAGCGCCATATCTGGCGGAATATGCATTCCACATGAAACCTTTGGGTTAACTAGAAATATTAAGTTGGTCAGACTCGAAGGTGTAAGTGGGCCCTAGTGACTCAGTGGGTATAACCACTGCGCTAGCAACCTTCGAGTTGTAGGCGGCGCAGGTTCGATTCTTGCCAGGTGAATTTGTCCTTGGGTGCATTTCTCTCTTCACTGTCAGTAAAACTTTCATTGTGTGTCCGTCTATTAATTGATATTGTACGTCTTGTGTCTGGCGCAGCATGGCCAAATATGGCCCTTGAGTCATAGAACCCCAAACAAACAACCTAGCTCGTATGTCGATCTAACGAGTTGGCAGACCAAGAGGATTTTGCATGAAGAATCAACATAATGCATGTCTTAACAGATTTGATTTATTTAGAGTACAAAGTGACTTGGTTTCTTTTTCTTGAAAAACTGAACAGGTTTTAAATTATATTTGCATATATATATATATATATATATATATATATATAATAAAAACAATCAAATTACAAAATATACAAAACATTAAAACGTAAAATAATAGAAATGCAGACCATCAAAATGCCAAAAGATCAAAAAGTCAAAATATTAGAAATGCAGACCAGCAAAATGCCAAAAGATCGAAAAGCAGACAAGTAAAGAGCCAAAAAGCTGCAGACACAACATGGAAAGTAAAATAATTCAAAATTACAAACCAAAACAAAGAGAAATCCAAAAATTTTAAAATCAAGAAATTTAAGAAAATTTTGAAAAAAAAATTCAATTAAATTTCTTGATTTTAAAATTTTTGGATTTCTCTTTGTTTTGGTTTGTAATTTTGAATTATATATATATATATATATATATATATATATATATATAAACTTTAGATTTATTTTAAAAGTGAAATTAATCTCAAACATAAACTTTTAAATTTTAGTTTTCAATTCCAAATTTGTTTTCATTGACAGGATGTTCATTGTAAAACTCTGAACTCCTTCATAAACGAATAAGAAAATGTATTCCTTAGAATAGTTTGATCTGTATAAAAAATTTTTTTTTCTTCAATGATTATACATAAATGTGCTTTTACTATAAATGGAAAACTAGAACGGATGTTTTGAAAACTCGAAAGCAATAGTAGAAAAATTCTTTAAGAGTTTCGTATTATATATTTACTAGATTCAGAATTTTAAAATAGAAGAGTATTTTTATCGTACTTTTATACTCAAGAAAGGATTGATATTCACCTCCTTTTTTACTATACGTGTAAAGATAAGGAAAATATAAAGCATGATGCACTTTTGAATGAAAAGAATAATTCCGGAATATTTAAATACACTGCTGGCCACCGTAAATGCAACACCCTGAAGGAAGCATGCAAATAATATGAAATTTACAACATGCATTAGCGGAGGTGAGATATGCAAATGATTAGAATTTCTGCGCAGACGCACATCACGCGCGCCTGTGTCGCCACTTCAAAGCGCTATTCAAGGCTTGGAGATTTCGACGATTTCAAGTACGGCAATTGTGTTTTTCTTGCGGTTTTTTCAAAAAAACGATCAATTATGCCTCGTAGAAAACAGCGATCATCTTTTGATCAAGTATCCGAGTTCGACAGAGGAAGGATAGTGGCCTACCAAGATTGTGGATTATCTTTCAGGGAAATCGGTAGTCGTGTTGGACGAAACCAAACAACTGTAATGCGGATATGTGATCGTTGGATGCAGGAGGGTACGACGGACCGACGTGTTCGATCGCATCCACCTCAGTACACCACTTCACGTGATGACAGGCATATTGTGCGTATGGCAGTGACGGATCGCTCAGACACATCACGAACCATAGCACAGCACATTCAGTCTGTACCGCATCATCCAGTGTCTGCGCGTACCATTCGACGCCGTTTACAGCAGAGTGGTCTGTCCGCAAGACGTCCATTGCTTCGTCTACCCTTGACGCAGAACCACAGACGTTTCCGCCGCCAATGGTGCGATGAAAGAAGGATGTGGACGGCAGAATGGAATGAAATTGTCTTTACTGACGAGTCACGCTTCTGTCTGCAACACCACGATGGTCGGATTCGAGTCTGGAGACACCGTGGAGAGAGGATGCTGAACAGCTGCGTTATGCACCGCCACACTGGTCCTGCACCGGGTATTATGGTATGGGGCGGTATTGGATATCACTCTCGCACTCCTCTAGTACGCATTGCCGGTACTTTAAACAGCCAGCGCTACATCTCCGAGGTGATGGAGCCAGTTGTCCTTCCTTACCTTCAGGGCTTGCCCACAGCCATATTTCAACAGGATAATGCGCGACCACACGTGGCACGCATTGTCCAAGGGTTCTTCGTCATTCGCCAGATTGAATTGCTTCCCTGGCCAGCTCGCTCTCCGGATCTTTCGCCGATAGAAAACATGTGGTCCATGGTTGCTCAACGATTGACCCAGAATACATCCCCATCTTCCACACCAGATCAACTTTGGCAACGTGTGGAAGCTGCTTGGTCATATCCAAGAACATATCCAAAGTCTCTTTGAATCAATGCCGAGGCGTGTGGCAGCGGTGATCTCCAACAATGGCGGCTACTCTGGCTACTGATTTTGGCAGGAACCACACTTCACAGAAGTCTATAAATTTAATCATTTGATACTTGGTCAACATGTTATCTATAAAATAAATTTTGTTGTGATATCTCTTGTCTTTCTTGGTGTTGCAATTTGGGTGGCCAGCAGTGTAGTAAAGTAGTTAGGAACTTATAAGTAAAGGGGTATTTTCTTAAGTAACTCCAGAAGTCAAACGGATTTAATTGCGAAATATACATTTAAAATACCTTTAGAAACATGAGTTGATTTTATTTGGAATCTTATGCGTTGCATAACATTTGGAAAAGTATTTTTGCACAAGATGTATTAGAAATAATTTATGAATATTTATTAGTACCTGATTTTATTGACATAAAAATGTTTTTAAATGACCCATAAAGTGACCCAAAAGTTCCTTAGAGTACTTAAAAAGACGATGAATGACCTAAAACTTTACATTTCTAGAATCAAATGACTAAACAGAATTTCTGATTATAAAGGAATTTCGGCCAACGGTAGCCCAGTTGGAAGAACATCGGATATCCATTATTACACTAAAAATATTTCAAAACATAGGGCCGCGGTAGCCCGGTTGGCAGTGTAACGGATTAGCAATCTGAGGATTGAAATCCGAAACTCAGGTCTTCCAAAGACGATGTGCTCACGAGTTCTGGTGCACGTTAAATCTGTCGTGGCATCAAAAGTCCTCACGTTGGGGTGGTGTGGAGGTTTCGAGTGTTGTGCCAGCTCAGGTGTTTACTTAGTCATCTGACCGTGGTTCAAAATTACGTGTGTTGTCCTCTGATCTTTCCCGAACAATCGCCAATACCCCGTTATGTTGCTCTAGTACGACGTTAACTAATTACTATTGACATTTCAAAACATATTAAAGATAGAAATTGTCTACACTGAATTCTTTAAATCTAATCCAACACAAAAAGTACGTGTACACTAAACGTTTTCAACACGCTACGATTTATCTGGTTTTAAATTCATTCATAATACTAAAAGTACCAAACTTCACGCAGTGCATAAAATGAAATGGGTGATATCTAAGGAACGCGTAATTCGATGAAAAACCTTTTAAATATGATTCTATGATCCATAAAAAGCATTTTAAGTTCTATCTCTGCTTTTTATAGGTAGAATTTCGTGCGACCGTTAGCCTCTGCATTATCAGTCGCACGACCTTCTTTTATTTAATGATGGTTCGTACATCCCAAACTGCTTTTTCCGAAGCCATTTTTTTACATAATTCCACGAGGCACCTCCTCGGAAAACTTTACTTAGTCTATGCAATTTTAATGAAATCTCGGGTACTTTTTATGCAAAATATTTCCCTGGTCAATGTTATTTGTAAATAATAGAGTAGGCCCGTCCGTTAAGAAATTCTCCATGTCGAGAACTATTTTAAATAGTAGGGAAATAATTTCACTTCCTCGCGCAGGTTGGAAGTAATTCAAATCTAAAAAATCACTTCCAATCTCGCGCGAGTTTTTATTATTCAGTTTTATTAGGAAATAAAAATGAATTCTTACGCATGCCATCCATTTGCAGTAATGTTTGAGGAATGGACATAAAAATGGAACTTCGGAAATGCCATTAGAACTCGCATCTTGTTTAGAAGAGAGTATAAAAGAAACAGGCCGGAGACGGAGGTGAAGAACCAGACATTTTATTTGTAATAAAGAAAAATGTAGTCCAAATAAGTTTCAATCGAAATAAGTATAATTATGAAGACTGCTTTTGAGGCTAATATTGAAGAACACATTACTTTTGAACGCTTTTTTCCAATAAGTTGTATGCTTTCTGCGAGAACAAAGTACGTTGTTTGAATAATAAGCATTTGCATTTTATTCTTTTAAAAAGTATTCTGTTGAAATATTTTTATTCAAATATGCCTTAATATATTCGTGTTTAATTCGATACACAGCTAAATATTTTTAATATGTGCTACGATAAGGGATATTGCGTCTATCATGGATTTTCTGTGAAAACAACCTTTGAAAATGCAAATGTTGCACTTTAGTGAGTTCTAATGACAAACACTTTTGCTTTTTTATATAAGCCGATTAGATAATCCAATACAGAAAATTAGAAATTACTAAAAGTTCTTTAAAAATCACTAGATCAATTCACTTCAATTCAGATCACTAGAATACATCGGTTACATATATTCATCGTTCCCATAAAAATCAGTTCCACATTTTTAAGTAGCAGTTTGTTTTGATATCAACGAGGGCTTCGTAAATACCAGTAGTAACACTTTTAATGCAATAAAAATTTGAGTTCCAACATAAGACATAGATATGTAGGTAGGTGTTTCAATTAACGTCACACTGGAGCAACGCAACATGCCAATGGCGACGATCCGGGATCAAACCCGAAGGATCCAAGAACACCATCACATAATTTTGAGCCACTGTCAGATGACGAAGTCACATCTCTCTCCAAACTTCCACACCACGCCAACGTGAGGACATTTGAGACCACGACAGATTCGACATGCACCAGCCCCTTTGTACACGACGGTATTTGGTTGGATTAAAACTCGCAACCCTCCGATTGCTAATCCATTAATCTTCCAACCGGGCTACCACGGCCCTGTGGAATAGATAGAAGACAGATTTAGAATTCTCTATCTCAGACTGAAGCATTGAATCTAGGTTTTTGCTGCGATGTTCTGAATTGGTCGAAAGTTAGAGCTTTTTTACAATGTTCAAATTAAACTTTATGGAAGCAAAACTTAATTTTACGTATTTGCACGTAATCAAATGCTAAGATAAATTCCCAGGGGTAAATCTAATTCAACGAACTTTGGCTCTGTAGAAAACGTGCAACAGGAATACATGTTGTAAAGAGGAAATTTCATTTGAGATATTTCGTTACCTCTCCGCATGACTAGGATAATTCTCCAGTTTTACACGAAAAGCGTAATTCACTTCATATTTTTTAAGTCTCTTACCTCAGGGGCACATTAGATGTGTACAGTCTCCATGCACCCGAGGTACTCTAATTATCTGAATTGAAGTGAATTGATCTAGTGAAATTGAAATATTTAATCAAAATACATATCCTTTTAAACTCTAGCGTCATTCCCATTTTGAAGAATATTTAATTGCAAACGAAATGGGGAATGGTTTGGAGTCGATTTCAGTGATCCTTCGTTCTATTGTTATTCGGTTGGGCCCTGAGTAACACCATAGGAGTGATAATCGGTGCAAATATAGGATAAAGTATCCATTTATTTTGGATTTACATACGTTATGACGACATCTTTCGTCGTAATAGTGAAACCCATGTTATTGTCGACGGTCTTTCCGTTTCCGTCAGTTATTGATAAATAAATGAAATATTAAAATTATAAGAAAAATATTTTGCCCAATGGAATATATGGATAATATCCCAATGGATAATATCCCAATATGGAATTTTAAGGCTTTTTGTTTGCTATACATGACTTCAATTCTATGTTTCCAGTTTCTATGTACAGTGCATTCACAAAAATGGCGTACAAAATTATTTGAAATCGATATATCTCAAAAAAGATTTTTGGTTTCATAAGTCATTTTAGGTTCATCATAGGTGCTAAAGTGATTTTAGGTTTTTATAGGTCGTAAGCCCAAATTAAGTAATTTTAGGTGCTATAAAATGTATATATTTTAATTCACGATATCCCAAATCTTTAAAATATGTTAAACTAGAGTGCATAGAATGGAATAGGCAGAAACTTAAGAATCTGAGGCCTAGTTAGAAAAGAGTTAGACTTCCCAGCAGGAGGAAAAACAACTCAATAAAAAACATCTCAACTCCTACATGAAAAAAAAAAAAACTCAACAAAAAGTATCTCTACCCCTACACGAAGAAAGGAAAACAGCTAAACTCAACTTCTCGTACGTCGTGTCGTCACTTCCGGTCACGTGGTATGACGTCATTCAGACACGCCCACTTCGGGTCACGTGGTCCACCTCATCGAGAATCCTGCTCGTTGTCATATATTTTACGAATATTTGAAATACTGAACCAAATATTTGAGTTTTATAGTCTTTAATTAAAATTCTTTACAATCGATTGCAGCAAAATTAATTTCGAGTAATTGTTTGACATTAACTTTGCTGTAATTAATGACGGCGACCCAAACTAACATAACATCAGGCGATTTTAATATCAATTTTACTCCGGATAATTTCTTAGAGAACATTTGGGATGAAAATGTAAAATACACAAATCACATTCCGATAATTTTATGTAGGATAATGGATGCACTTGGGTGAACATTCGTGCGTTGATTTTCATTCCTGTGTTAAAAGCGAAGTTATGAAATAAAAAAAGAGAAACAAATTCTGTAATCGCACTTCATAAATAATGATTTATTGCTCTATAATTTGGGCGAGTGAAACTTCCTGCTCCTGTTATTTGTCCGTTTTAAGTAATTTATCACCGAAATCTGCATCACAAGAATATCCAGAAGAGTAGTTGCATAAACGACTCATTACAATCGCATTAATCATTTCGTATTCGATTGCTTTTCGCTCTGCACTCCAATGGCCAACATCCAGGATGTTGGCATTCCAATGGCCAACATCCTGGATGGGATGGCTTTTGATAGCTCTTCATCGTGTTAACAAAAGCGCTGGTTCTAGCTGCGAATCACAAAACGGCTGTTTTGCTTTCTGTTTTACTTGCTTTTGTCTCGGCACCGATATGCATTTGAGTGAAACGTTAGGTAGCATGGAAAGTGGTGATTATTTGGCCTCAAATGGTGTTTTTCAATAAAATCTACATTTATTCCTATGTCTTCGCCGCCCGGTTGGAAGAGTAACGGATTAGCAACCGCAGGCTTGCGAGTTCTAATCCAACTAAAGACCGTCGTGTACATGGGGGCTGGTGCATGTTAATTTTGGCGTGGCCCAAAATGTCCTCACGTTGGCGTGGGGTGCCGGCTCAGGTGCTGAACTCGTCACCTGACAGCAGTTCAAAAGGATGAGGCTTTTTATCCTTGTATCTTTCCCTTCGGAATTCCTTTCAGACCGTCGCCAATAGCCCGTTGTGTTGCAGAAGTGTGACATTAATTAGCTACCTAATGCCAAGACAATTGAGTCTCGTTTTGAGTTTCTTTATTTACAGTTATTATTCTGGCGTTGTCCTTGGATCTTTCCCTTCTGGATTGATCCCGAACCGTCGCCAATATCCCGTTGTTTCGCTCCATTGCGACGTTAATTAAATACCTACCTAATGCCAAGAAGAGGGGGTTGCGGTAGTTCAGTTGGGAGAGCAACGGATTTGCAACGAGAGGGTTGCGAGTCCGAAACACTGTTGAACGAAAGACCGTCGTGTGCACGCGAGCTGGTGCACGTTAAATCTGTCGTGACCTCAAATGTCCTCACGGTGGCGTAGTGTGGAAGTTTGGAGAGTGGGGTGGCAGCTCAGGTGTTAACCTCGTCATCTGACAGTGGTTCAGAATTATGAATGCTGTTCCGGTTGACAACTGGGCACGACAACCTTGTTTCCCACCTGCACAGAATCCACGTGTTGCCCTTCCCACAATGCCCACTGTGCGGTCAGGGCTGGATACTGCGCACCTGCATCAGTGCCCGTTCATGGACCAAGAGTCAGACATCAAGGAGGACGAGTCGAGAAAGCTTTCCTGTCTCTACTGGTCGGAGCGTCACCAAATGACAACAGCCAAGGATGGGCGTTGGCTAGAAAGCTAGCATGCAAAATGATGAGGTGTTGTCCTTGGTTCTTTCCCTTCGGAATTGATCTCGGACTGTCACCAATAGCCCGTTGTGTTGCTCCAGTGTGAAGTTAATTATATAACCATTTCCAAAACGCTCGAGTCTCTTTTTCAGTTTCTTTCGTCATTTTCAGTTATTATATCTGTCAAAATCTACGCCATGTAAAAAGTTAAGCTATTTCTGGAGAGATAGACTTTCGGAGTAGAATTGCATAGCTCGGAAAACATGTATGAATCGATTCTATAATTTCTTTCATGAAATGATTCTGCAATCTCTTTCATGAAATGATTCTACAATTTCTTTCATGAAATGACTCTACAATTTCTGAATGACATGATTTGCCATATTTGAGGTGATTAAACAACAAAACTTTTCGAAAAGTGTGTGGAAATTTTATCAACTCTTCGAGTGACCAAAACTCTCAGAAAGATTAAGAATTGCTTCTCATCCTATTCACAGGTTAACTTGAATATGCTGGTCAATGGTTTGACCAAAACCAGAACTATCTGAAGGTGTGTCTACAAAAGATCCACAGATATTTTGTTTCTTGAAAAAGAGAACCGATAATTCCGTTCTTCGGAAAAATACTGTCTACTCCTCATTTCAAATAATGTTGATTGACAAATTAACCTCTTTATTATCGCCATCCAAAATATTTCAAATAGGGTTGCTTATGTGGTTAGTACCAATAAATTTATTACACACCCAAGAGTTTTACTATATGCCCTTATATACTATGTCTTATATAGCCCTCAGTATCACATAGTCTTTAGGCGTGTACGTGCTTCACAAACCCGAGGTACCCTAGTGATATTTTCTTTTTGCATGGGGCTTACGATCTTCAGTAAGCACGGGGCGCACGCTCCCGGGATACCCAAGCGATACTTTTCTGCTTTCACCCCACTATATTCCCCAATCCCTCTTTTTTCTCCTTTTACATTTTTCTTTGGCATTGTCTTGTGTTTGGCGCTGCTTGGCCAAATATGGACCTCCAGAAACAACCTCTCTTATATGAGGAAGTTAGGTATTTGAATATCGCGTCGCACTGGAGCAACACAACGGGATAGTGGCAACGGTCAGGGTTGAGACCCGAAGGGAAAGACTCCGAGGACACCACCTCGTAATATTGAACCACGGTCAGATGACGAGGTCACACCTGAGCTGGCACCCCAATCTCCACATTTCCATACCACGCCAACGCTTGGACATTTGAGATCTTGATAGATTTAACGTGCACCAGCCCCCCAACAGTCTTCGATGGTCGGATTCGAACCCGCAACCCTTCTCTTGCTAATCCGCTACACTCGCAACCAGGCTGCCGCGGTCCTTATATAAGGGATAAGTAAGACAGAATTGAGAGAGAGATTAAATATACTTGATGTTTGACACTAATTGGTCAAATATGTGTCCTGTGGTTTAAAAGTTTAAGCCCTTGAGAAATGGGGAGAGTATTAATTAGGGATAAATAAGAATAACTATGCGAATAATCATTGACTGAGAGACAAAAGATAGCAATCTCCAAATTAGGCAGATTGAATTTCCTATTTTACAAGTTCTTAGCAACACATTGGAATCTCATATCCAGACCTCGTCCTGATCCCGTCTTTCATTACGATTCCCAAACAATGCTCACTCATCAGGAATTCGCCCTTTGAAATGTGGCGCATTCTTTTGTCAGAATCGCCGCAAACGATAATTGTCGTTAAACCCATTTAACCATTCAAAGCAGCTAGCCCAGGGTGACGCGGAATCAGGATGGCAGATGTGGCAACCACTCTTTTGCAGACGACTGCCCCCTTTTCCTCCCTCGGATGAGTCCCCAAAAGAAAGGAAAAGCCCCTTCCATCCTCCAGCGCTAATGAGAAATTCAATTTCGATTGAAACCAGGAAACTGCACACGCCGAAGAGGGGGAGGCCGTGTTAAACTCTAAAGACATCCTGTCGACTTCTTCATGGGGCTCTCCTCGATGCCTGGGGCGCCCCACTTGCGAAGGAACAAAGCGCTCGTCGTCCTAAGCAGATTAGCACCTGGTTGAAGTACCTGGTTGTCGTCGTTTAAGCCTACTTTCTCGGGCGATTGATGTTAAGCTGCTCGTTAAGACCCCCTCCTCTCTTCACTTCGCTTCGCCGACGATCAATTTCCATCCTTAAGCGGATGGACCTTCCCCGGTGCATTAAAGAGGGAACGAGTTAAGAGATTAAAACGCAGATCGAATTTTTGTTGCGCAAGTTTTGTTCTTTTGCTACTGCTTCGTTCTATTAGTAGCGACTGCAAACAGTAAGAAGGGATTATTGCCAATCGGTGAAAAAAAGGGGAGGAATGCGTTTGGTGTTACCCACCAATGCAGAGTGTGGGTTCGTTTGAGTGGAAGTATTTCTGGTGTCGGCTTTTAGTATTTTAAGTTCCGTGGGCTTAATTTCGAGTTCTTGCAGTTTAGGATTTTGAGATTTGTTGGTGTTTGTGAATGAAGAGACAGAATATGAAGAATGTGAGAGAATGGGAAATGAAGATGTTGAGAAAATGTGTTTGGTGTTAGCCACCAATGCAGAGGGTGGGATCGTCTGAGTGGAAGTATTTCTGGTGTCGGCTTTTAGTATTTTAAGCTCCACGGGCTTAATTTCGAGATCTTGCAGTTTAGGATTTTGTGATTTGTTGATATTTGTGAATGAAGAGACAGAATATGAAGAATGTGAGAGAATGGGAAATGAAGATGTTGAGAAAATGTGTTTGGTGTTAGCCACCAATGCAGAGGGTGGGATCGTTTGAGTGGAAGTATTTCTGGTGTCGGCTTTTAGTATTTTAAGCTCCGTGGGCTTAATTTCGAGTTCTTGCAGTTTAGGATTTTGAGATTTGTTGGTGTTTGTGAATGAAGAGACAGAATATGAAGAATGTGAGAGAATGGGAAATGAAGATGTTGAGAAAATTTGTTTGGTGTTAGCCACCAATGCAGAGGGTGGGATCGTCTGAGTGGAAGTATTTCTGGTGTCGGCTTTTAGTATTTTAAGCTCCGTGGGCTTAATTTCGAGATCTTGCAGTTTAGGATTTTGTGATTTGTTGGTATTTGTGAATGAAGAGACAGAATATGAAGAATGTGAGAGAATGGGAAATGAAGATGTTGAGAAAATGTGTTTGGTGTTAGCCACCAATGCAGAGGGTGGGATCGTCTGAGTGGAAGTATTTCTGGTGTCGGCTTTTAGTATTTTAAGCTCCGTGGGCTTAATTTCGAGATCTTGCAGTTTAGGATTTTGAGATTTGTTGGTGTTTGTGAATGAAGAGACAGAATATGAAGAATGTGAGAGAATGGGAAATGAAGATGTTGAGAAAATGTGTTTGGTGTGTTAGCCACCAATGCAGAGGGTGGGATCGTCTGAGTGGAAGTATTTCTGGTGTCGGCTTTTAGTATTTTAAGCTCCGTGGGCTTAATTTCGAGATCTTGCAGTTTAGGATTTTGTGATTTGTTGGTATTTGTGAATGAAGAGACAGAATATGAAGAATGTGAGAGAATGGGAAATGTAGATGTTGAGAAAATGTGTTTGGTGTTAGCCACCAATCTAGAGGGTGGGTTAATTTGAGTGGAAGTATTTCTGTTGTCAGCTTTTAGTATTTTAAGCTCCACGGGCTTAATTTCGAGTTCTTGCAGTTCATCTCTTTGAGATTTCACTTCACAAGAGTGGTACATGCAATAGCTGGAGTGTCGTTAAATACCTGATTAATAATCATTTCAACTATTATACGAAACTTAAGGTAGTTTTTGTAAATCTACTGTTATTATGAGACTAGTATTCTGCAACAGAGGTTTCCAGAGTCTCGTCATCAATAATTAGTAACCCTTAGGGGCCAAACTTCTTTAGGGGTTCACGAACCTAAGGTACCATAGCGATCTATTCTTTTCCCACGGGGTTTACGACCTCTGTGTAAACATGATGGTCGCGATTCCAAGTTGCCTAAGCGACAGATTTAACAATCATCGGCCCCTTTTGTACAAAGTCTTTGGTTGGATACGAACTCGCAACCCTCCGATTGCTAATCCGCTACTCTTCCAACCGAGCTACTGCGGCCCTAAATTTTTTGGATTGTGTGCGATACTTAAGCAAAGCTGTCCGTAGGGAATTTTTTTCCTGCCATCCTAATCAACAATTAAGAATTAAAAAACCCTTTTAGTTATTGTTGCATGTGTTGGAAAGGAATGTTCAGTATTGTTGTGTATATGTGGTAAATAACACTTCCAAATTGTTTTGATTGCATAAAAGGGCCAACAAACAATGTATATTCTTTTCCGATTGTTTTCAACCGAGAAAATCCATAAATTACCATATGTTCTTATCGTCACATAACGGTCGGCTAACACAACCGAGTCGCATTTTCGAAAGTGCCGAACACACTTTTTTGCAGAAAAGAGGGTGCTTACATTTTGTCAGAATGACAAATAAGTGCCATATTCAAGCTGTCTGAAAACAAACAAGACAGTTCGTTTCCATTGAAGCATACGCCCCAAATTAATGATGGTGAAAATCCACATCTATCAGCAATCTTTTCTTCAGAGAAGATTTACATGCAACGACGCTTTACTCGCGAGGCACTTCACTGAATCGTGTGCCATTTTCCCCCAGAAAAAAAAACCCGAAACAACTCTTACAAGTATGGAATATATTACTCGAAGAAAAGTTCCTCTCCCATTCTCCGAAAACTCGCAAATGGTTCGTCATTTAACATGCCGGCGCACGCCGATCTTTCATTGGCTATCTGATTCCGCCACGTGACAGTCCTTTTTTTCCACGCAGCTTGGAACACTTGCGTTCCAGATATTTTGGAAAACGCATGGCCCGATAACTGAGATGTCGCCAAGTGACAAAAGGAACAGCGAAAAAAGTTAAAAAATAGGAAAAAGGGGGCGCCAATTCATCGGCGGGCAGCTCGTCTGGTGCGAGCATTGTGTTTCAGCTCTCATATTTCACCCGCTACCGTGAATATTCCCTCTTCGGAGGGTAATATTTTATTTTTCTGTTGGACTCCTTTTGTCGAATTGTGTGTGTCCATTGTGCGAACACAAAGGCAGGGACTGAGAAGACATCTATTAGACAGTGGATGGGGAGGGGGTGGAGCTAAAGTCACTTTGCTCCCTGGCTGGCAGATCGCCAGAGACTCATCGTTATTCATAACGGGGAGTCCTTGTTCTAATAAGTTCGCCAAACAGAGGACAATTATTTAAATGCGACTTCACACCGAACGGCCTCCGGAGGCATCGCTCGTCGCCAATAGCCGACGAGGGTCGCCGAACCGTCGCTCGTCTGAGTCTGCACTCTGACGAGATGCTCTTTACAAAGTACCTTATTACTTTATTTTTTTTTTGGTTCTGGTGCCTTTGATATTTGAAACTAAGGAAATTTCGAAATTGATGGACGCCTTTCGCTTTTGACATTCTGATTTATTGACTGGGGAAGGTAATTGAATTTACGTCGCGCTGGAGCAGTACAGCGGGTTAGTGGCGACGGTCCGGGTAGGTAGGTAGTTAATTAACGTCGCACAAGAGCAACACACCGGGGTACTGGCGACGGTCAGAGATCAATCCGGAAGGGAGAGATCCTATGACAACGCCTCGTAATTTTGAACCACGATCAGATGACGAGAACAACACCTGAACTGGCAGCCCACTCTCCAAACTTCCCTACCAGACCAAGCGACGGTCCGGGATCCATCCGAAAGGGTGGAGAAGATGAACTAATGTCGCACTGGAGGCAACATAATGGGCTATTGGAAACATTCCGTGATCCATCCCAAAAGGAATGATTTGAGGACACCTCGTCATTTTAAACCAAGATCAGATGACGAGGGAAACACATGAGCTTGCACCCTACTCTCCAAACTTCAACATCCCACCAACGTGAGGACATTTGAGGCCAAGATAGTTTTAACGTGCACCAGCCCTCACGTACATGACTGTCTTTGGTTGGATCGAGCTTCGAACTCAATTGTCCGGTTGCTAAGCCTCGACTGTACTAACTGGGCTACCACTGCCAAATAAGAGCGTCGGGGAATTATATGAAAAGTGCAGTTGATAAATAGATGGAAAATCCTAAACTGTCAAATTAAAAAAGTCAAATATTAAAATGTTCAATGACAATATTCGTCTTGTTGCGACTTGTGTATTTAAATGTTATCTTGTTCCATTTTGTGTAAACCCTTCTGTGTTGATTAGGATTGAAAAATAGGTCTACGGCCCCATCGCTTTGCATCTAATTTTTTACACCCTTGCTGTTTTGTGTTTGGCACAGCTTGGCCAAATATGGCCCTTGTGGCATAAAACCCAAAACCAACAAACCTAGTTGGCTCGATTAGCCTCTAGTTAATCGAGACAGTAGTCTTGATCTTGGTGTTAGTTTCGTGTTTGTATGAATAATACACGTTTCTTTCTGGTGACGCCTATCTCACCACCACAACTTGGCGACGAAAACTAATTCCACTTTCAAAGCCGTACCGTCTTCTAGAGATTTACCTGAGCACTCATTTAAACAGTCACAACTGCCTCAATTAGCCCACCCGGTTTGCAAGTTTCCCATGAAACTGTTGGATACCCCATGTCCTGTTTTCAGCTCAAAATTCCATGCAACCTTCGACCGGCGATTAACGGGCAGTTGATAGAACTCGTCAACTCCAGTGAATTCTCTTTGATCTCTTTCGGGGCTTTCAGCTTGAAAGGCTTTCCTACTTTCGGGAGAATGAAAAGTGGGTTCTCGACACCCACTTTCGTGTTTCCCGTTCTTTTCCGGCAGACCCTTGTCGAAGCATGTAGCCGTGGAAACAGTTATACTCCTTGCCTTTGCAAGGCTTTTGAACTCCCTTTGATATCAGAACGCGAACTCCAGTTTGGGGAACTAGAAATGTTTCGAATTCAGAGGTTGAATAAATTGAACTTGACACTGTCGGATATCACAATGATTCTGCGTTTGTCCAAGATAATAGAAATTTAAATGGAATTCTTCGGATGAGTTTTGAATACTGCTTTAGCAACACCTGTCGTAACACCAACACCCATGATTTTCCCCTCCAAGTGGTTTTGACGAGATATCTCGTCCATCAAGATTTGACGAATTTTGGTTAATGGTGAGATATCTCCTCCATCAAGATCTGACCAACTTTGGTTAATGACGAAATGTCTCGTCCATCAAGATCTGACGAATTTTGGTTAATAGTGAGATATCTCCTCCATCAAGATCTGATCAACTTTGGTTAATGACGAAATGTCTCGTCCATCAAGATCTGACCTATTTGGTTAATGAGGAGATATATCATTCATCAAGATCTGACCAATTTTGGTTAAAGATGAGATATCTCGTCCATCATGACCTCATCAATTTTGGTCAATGACGGGATATCTGGTCATCAAGAATAGATTCAATTTCGAATCATGAAGATATTGCCGTGTTTTGATGATGAGATCAAGATCTGGTCAGTTTTTCTAATGACGAGATATCGCGTCCATCAATATCTAGTCAGTTTTACTAATGACGAGATATGTCGTCGTAACAACCACTAGTATGGTTAAATATTTAATAAAGATAATCAAAATTTAAGAGAAGCATTTGATTTCTAAATTTATTTGAGTAGAATATTCGTAAATCTAATGATCTTGTCTCATTATGTAATACATTGTTATAACTACAGTGACTTCTCAATATATTGCACTTCCTCGAAAATAAAGCTTGATATATCAACCAGAAAAGCCTATTTTTGGGGGCAGTTAATTTATGCGGAATTGATGTAACATTTTAAGTTAAAATTTACTTAACTATTTTTCATTGTCAAACACAAAATCTATGGGACGATCATTTAAAATAAAGCTAATAACGGTAGGATAGTTTCGAAAGCAGAAATATATTTCTTGAATATTTTCGAGATACCAAAATCTATTTTACCATTTCAGCTAAGCCTTCTCACGGGGGCTGTTTTCATTTTGTATCGTGTTCAATTGTTCTCACCGGCCTCTACAGAGGTTTCGGATACATTTGATTAGATTTATGGCCGGCCTTACGAAGTGCGGGCCCCATTTCGATCCATCACTGAAGGACCCCACAAAAAAATAATTAAATGACTTATTTTGAAATGAAGTGAATTGAGTGGTTGTCAGAATAAAACATTTTAATGTAAAAATAATCACTTAAATGTGTCGCTAAGTAATTTACGTATGAAATTATTCGGTTTGCAAATGCATCTTTTCCCAATCCCATGCATGATGGGGTCACTTGGAGTGTGTGGGGGTCCCATTTGGGGGAATCGACCGTTGTACACGACGGTCTTTGGTTGGATATGAACTCGTAATGTTACAGGTGGATAGATAGTAAAGTGATATTTACGCAACTGCGCAATGTCAATGCAATGGAATTATATCTTGAAAACTTTGAAATTTACCATAATATCTCAATTTATTCTCAACTACCACCAGCACATATCATAATCCGCACATATCAAAATTGGCCATACATAAGTTCTTCCGAAGTTTAATGAATCAAGCCATTTGCGTTATAACAGACTTTATATTATTTGTGAGAGCAACAATAAGGTCGGTACAATAAATCTAGTTCCACCAATGTAATCATTACATTCAGTTCAATTCAAATACATATTCGTCCATTACCAAATACATATTCGTCCATTACTTGGTATTTGAAATTTTTATTTTTCATTATAGAAGACAATTCCTATTTAATTTTACTAAAGTGTACTGTAGTAAAACAGTAGGCTTAAATTAAGACATAACATAAAATAACGTATAAACCTTTAATAACGTTTAACGTATAGACGGTTCGCGCTATAATAATTTTACAGGTAGAGCCAGCAGAATGATCAAGCGTCGACAGTTAGAGGAGCCGCGGAATTCAACTTGGCAAATTTCCGTTCAGAGTGTAATTTCTAGTTTTCTTATTGTGATTCTACTTTTTGTTTCTTATTTTTTATTTCATTTCATTTTTATTTATTTTATTTACGTGGAGCTGAGCACAGTTTGGGAACCACTGGACAAGAGAGTGATAATTAATTTGTTTTTAAGTACGAAAATTCACACGGGACATAAAAAGTCATACAACCGAATGAGATATATACCAAGGTGTTTCTGCAATTTCTATAATTTATCAAAATTCATGAACACTTTGAACGATATGCATACTTTATTTTGCATTCTAGCCTGAAATCTTGCCCTCCGTGCTTCTTCAGGCGTTTGTATATACTAGAAATTTATGGAAATCTGCCAGAATATAGATATATTTCTATTGCTTCAAAATATTTTCAAACTCCTTAGCTTTCAAACGGTACTAAGATCTTGTAAATATCCGAAATAGTTTTCTAGTTACAAGGATTTTTGTTAGGTTCTGTCAACACGTACAAACATGTTTCCAAAACTAAACTCAATTTCTGAGGAACTGTTTTTACAATATGATGCTTTGTTCAAACAGTGATAACTGAAAAATGAATTGATCTATTATAATTATTTTTGAATAATTGTAATCTATATAATACAGTGGAGGTTTTTTCCCTCAAAGTTATTATATACGGAATGAATTTTTAGTTGATTGTTAGTTGTTCAAACAGTGATAACTCAACAATGAATCGATCTATTATAATTATTTTTGAATAATTATAATCTATAATACAGTGGATGTTTTGGCCCTGAGTCAAAGTTATTAGTTACGGAATGAATATTTAGTTGATTTTTAAATTTTAAAATTCCTGAAAAAACTTGATTGTTTAGACTTCCTTGTTGAAAAAAATTATAAAACGAAACCTAATCCCTATAGCAACTTGATGGAGGTTCAAAACATGAAGAATATTAGGAATAATTTCCAACAGGAAATGTCTTTCTGAACAAGTTAAAATTTGAGATATCACTTGAAAAAAACAAGTTAATTACCTAATTATATCTAAATTAAATAATAAATTATTAGCTTAATCTGAATTTTTCACTCTGAAATGTAAGCACAAACCAATGGCCTATTGTGAAAGAAAACTGAATTTTTAGTCTAAATTAAAAAACCTCTAGTGTATACGTACACCATGAATTTTATGACTAGTCGAATCGAAAGTTTCTTATTATTGGATTATTTTTAATCCATAAATTTGGGTAATTAGTCTTTAAATATATTGTAAGTTAATACCAACAAGTGATCTAAGCAATCACATAAATTTACGAAAAAAAATAAAATTTCAAAACTGTTAAATATTTTGTAAATATTACAAATTAGAATTGAAAAGATCAAACTCATTTACACATGAAGTAAAATTGTTTGGATTATGCATATTTTTTTCTGAAGTGCTAGATTCTAGAAGAAACGCAGCGAAATCTAAAAGTGATAGTTTGCATTTTTTTAATGCATAATGGATTTTACTTAATATGAACATAAGTTTAGAATTTATTTAAGAGCTAATTAGATAAATTTAGAATTTAGGTACCCTTGTATTAGGTTAAATTTAATTACGTTTTTTCTGTTAAAATGTTTGGAGAACTTGTAAAGCACACATAAATTTACTTTCTCATTAAGGTTTTCTTAAAGCACCAAACTATTTCTTTTCTTCAAACATTTACTACAACTGTTATAATTAGTTATAAATTTAAAAAATGATAAAAAAAAGTCTTTTAACACACATTATTCTATAATTTAATAACTGGAAAGAGTAAACCGAATTAAATTTATTTTAATCAAATCCGCAATAATGTTGCGCTTTTTTAATTCATTGTTTTATCGCATTTTGTCTTAAATAGTTTCGACATCATGATGTTTAATAAGTCTTTTTATTTTTAGGTAAGAATTCTTTAGTTGGAAACTGAAAATTTCTGAGGTAGGATTTTTTAGACATTTTGGATGTTGGATTTTTAAAATTTAAATGTGGATTAATGTAGACACAAAATTAAAATGGGTTTGAGCGATTACAGTACGTATAAATGATCATATTTTCATAAATGACAAAATTATGTTGAGCACGCTATAATTGTAAACTCTACACTTTAATTGTAATCAAGTTTTTTTAACCAATATCCGGTATATATTCCAATATACCGAAGGTCATGAGATGTCATCCTTCGTCCAAAATTGACCTTCTAATGGAATTGACAGAGAATATCGGTGGAGTCGCAGTCATAAGATCTCTGAAGGGTAAATCACGTGGGCTTACGAATTGTATTAACCGATTGACTATACAACCGCAGACTAGTGTATTTGATCATGGTGGATAATCACTTTAACCAATCAATAATTTAGGATTCATGTTTTTCCTCACAACCACGTGACACCTTCAAACCAAGTGACCGGCAGAAATAACATAGTTATGCATATACTTTCCGTCTATTAGAACGTCGATGTTTTCCACATGACGCTATATTTATATTCTGGATATTTCTTGTTCTGAAATTATACGATAGAACAGCTGTAACGCTTTTTGTAACGCTCGATCTTTCACGCATACCCCAGAACTGTTTCGATTTAAAAACGTATTCACTTCAAAATTTATATTCCAGACGCTTAAAGGGTGTTGTCAATTTTCTGCAAAATAGAAAGCGTTTAATCTGGTCTCTGTTTTAATCTACTGTTAGCCAATTCAACCCGAGTAAGACTGGGTAATTCTTGTAATTTATAACACAGTTTTAATGTAAATGGACTGAAAAATTCCTGATGCAGTCGCAAGTATATTAAATTTATGAAGTGATAAAAACAGGGAAACGAAGTGATAGGTCACAGAAATACATTTCGGAAACTAAACAAATGCTTAAAAAAAATTCAATATGATCAAAAGAAGTTCTGAATTTTTGAGTGAGTTATAAAAATAGAGGATAAATCATTATAATTTTTGAATCTTGTTATAACTCGAAAAGTTTCAGCCTGAAGATTTTGAAAAGTAGTTTACCATTGTGCTGCCCGAAACCCCTTCTATTTATGTGTGTTAAATAATATGCACTCACTGCCAAAAGTTAAGCACAAAGCGGTAAAATGCGAAAAAAATCGACAAGTACAGTAATTGACACGAAATGTGGCAGGAAAGTAGCAAATATGTTTATGCATGAAACAAAACAAAGAATTGCATACAAAGATGAAAACAGTATTGAATTTTCATAAATTATAAGATGAAGTCATTTGGAGGATTCACTAACAAAATTATGTTTAAATCCAAAAAAAAACAACATTAATAGGGTATGTGACCACCCCACATCCTCATACAAAGTTCACAGCGGGTGACCATGTTTTAAATGAGGTGATCAACCACCCCAGAGTCAAGTAAACGCCATTCCTCCTGTAGAGCAGTTTGCAACTCTGTGAGAGTGACTGAGGGCGGGAAACGTGCAGACACAGCACAGCCGAGGGCATCCCAAAGATTTTCAATGGGATTAAGGTCGGGCGAGTATGCCAGCTAATCCATACGCGAAATCCCCTTACTCTCCAGGTAGTCGTCGACGATGTTGGCTCGATAGAGACACGCATTATCATCCATTAAAACGAAAGCAGGACCAGCGCACAATCTCACAGTGGGTTCTAGGACTTCATCCCGATACCGGACAACCTTCACAGAACCCCGTCTATAGATATGCAGGTCGGTGCGATATCCCAACGAAATCCCTGCCCACACCATGATGCTTCCACCTCGGAATGCGTGATGCTCGATGATGTTCTGGGGCCGATTGCGTGTGCCTCTTTCTCTCCAGACCCGTACACGCTTGTCATCTGGCTCCAGGGCATATCTCAACTCATCCGTGAACATAACGTTGGCCCAATCAGACAGTCCAATTCACATGTTGCCGACACCACTTTAGTCGTGCCCCTCTGGATTGGATGGATAGAGGAACACAAACTCGTGGTACCCGGGCGTACAGTCCATTCATGTGAAGTCTTCGGCGAACAGTAGTGGCAGATATCGTATTACCAATGGAAGCTGCAACTATAGATGTCCCACGCGTGGAGGTCGCTCTTCGATTCCGCTTGGCTAAAACAGCAATATATCGATCTTCCGCGGGGGTCCCTTGGGCGACCGGCCACAGGTCTTCGGACATCTTTTTGGCTTGATTAGAACTGTTTCCATAATCGTGAAATGACGGAATGATGAACGCCGAAGAAAAGAGCAACATCTGTGATTGATTGTCCTACTTCAAGGCGTCCCACAGAACGCCAGCGCTCACTATCTGCCATTCGCCTTCTGGAAGCCATAGAAACACGTCTGTCTTGAAAACTAATCGTACGAAAATTCTAAACACTTTTTATCAGCACTTACATGAAACTCCTCTAACTCTTCACAATGCTGGCTTCTTATACGACTGCCTTTTTGCATATTTATCGACACGAAACCGTGATTGGCTGATAAAGAACATATTTGCATACTTTCATCTACCTCTGCAGCGAAATGCAGCCTCTCAAATTCAGATTGGCTTCCGGAAATTAACATTTTTCTCTTCGTGCTTAACTTTTGGCAGTGAGCGTACTATATTTTAATTAGTTTCCAGTATTTCATCAACATAATCTATATGCTTTAGCTTCAAGTGCATAATTTTTTTCTAATTTCCGTAAGGCTAGAATTTTACAACGTGCGTCTGACTTCAAAATAAATTTCACCAAACAATTCATGTAAATGGTCCGGATTTTTAAAAAGAATTTCCAGTAGAGGAAAGTTTTGCATTAAGGTTTATTTTCCGGAGTGATTTCAGCTTGGACATAGAAGCAATTTAGCCGCACGAATTTCACAATATTCCACATGCGATGTCGGATTATTACTGAAAGCAGGGAGCTATTTGGTGCAGATATTAAGCAAACTTTCCTTCAAACTTTTTTAGAATCAAGATTTTACTGTCCCCTTGAGCCCTTGTGACGAACTTGTGCGTAAAATGGGTAAAGTATGAACGTAACTCAATTATGCTTTGAGCTTTTAAAAGCAAAAAGTAAACACTCTTGCTAGAAAAATTTAGTCGAAATCGGGTGTTTTCTTCAACCCTGCTTCTTTGGGAAACCCGTTTATGCTAACTGGTTTCAAGCCTGACTTGTCTTAAATAAAACTAATTGCTCAGTAATGGGAAAAACAAGTTCAAAAGTTGTGAGATGTAAATGGGATGGATTTCATTTTAGTTACTTTTATTATTTTAGGTGATAAATTGAATGCGATAGATCACAAAATAGGTATGTGATGTGTATTTACAGAAAAGAAATTATCCTAAAGTTATTGTATCTATATAGAGATTTTAAAACTGTTTATAAAGTATTGTGTTCCTAAAATGTGTAAACACATTAAATATTTGATAGTGTAATACAGAAAAATGTCGTAAAATGGACAGTTATAATTTAATCCATTAAAACTACAATCAATGGCGGAGAGATTTTGGATACATCGTTATGAATTCCATTTAAGCAAAACATGCTTTTAGCCATTTACGTTAGAGCAAATTTAATATTTTAGAATAAACGATTTACGAGTTTGGATTTCATTTATCCTTACCATGAGGGGCAGCGGTGGCCCGGTTGGAAGAGTAACGGATTAGCAACCGGAGGGTTGCGAGTTCGAATCCAACCAAACACCGTCGTGTACAAAGGGGGCTGGTGCAAGTGAAATCTGTCGTGGCCTCTAATGTCCTCACGTTGGCGTGGTATGGAAATTTGGAGAGTGGGGTGCCAGCTCAGGTGTTGCCTCAGGTGTTAAAACACATACATACATAGCCATGAGAGCAAGTCATGGCAAAGGAAAGTTTATTTTAACATAAAATGAGAAGTTTAATTATTACATCTCAAATGAAATTTCTACGCAAATGAAATTTGAAAAACTCAAAATGTAAATTAAGTTGCTTAATTGAAATATTTATTAAATTAATCTTCAAGCACTTAAAGTTTTCAAAATACTCTTCATTTTATCTATTTCAAAACAATGGATATAAGATGTACAATAAGTTGAACAACAATATTACTTGAAACTTACAAGACCATTAGCACCATAACTTTACTCACAAATTTAATAACTCCGAGGCAATACATTCTAAGATAAATAAGCAAACAATTTTACTTAATTCTGATGTGCTGTTTTCTAAATTTGTTTGAATGCATGTTTCATTCGTACAGTAATTGCATAAAATTTAAGAGTTTCAACTAAAACTCCAGAATGAAAAACTAAAGATATTTATTTAACATCAAAGGAATTCAAATTATTTTCGCATGAAAAAAAAATTTAGTTTGCGTCTAATAAAGCTAATTCCATTATGCCTAATTGAAAATATGCTCTTGTGCTATCCAAGTTAATCTTTTTTTATATTCCAGCCTTTTAATATTATGCCTAATGTCTAGCGAATGAATTATTGTTTAACATAATAACCACCAATAAATAATAAATCCCCAGTAACTTATTAGTGCGATTTAGAGTACGCTTTTAATATAAACGAACTGAATTTTTTATTGTTGATTTCACACTCAATAATTTTAAATGCATTGTTTGTCTTTTAAATGCTGATTTGAAGATAAATTTAACACTTTTCAATTCCAAAATTAATTAAAGTTACTCTCTTGAAAATGAAATAGGTATTTCCTTTACTTTAATTACAAATATAATTTCTTGTGCAAAACAATCGTTTAAAGGTTTTTAATTTTTGCATTCTGTATTCATGTGTCCAAATCAAAAAGTTATTGCATTAAAACTCGATATTATAAAACAAATGTTTTTCATTACCTGTTTCATTATGATTCCATCTTAAAACAGACTTCCCTAAATTAGTTTTTTAATACGATGTATTCTTTTCCAAATGTCGATAGGATATATTACTTCTGCTATTTTTCATTAAATCGATGTTTTGAAGAATTTTCAATTCTTTATTAATAGTTCACAACTAATAAAGCGAAGACCAGAAATGCAGTTAATTAAATATAAAATGTTTGACTGAAAACATAGGGACAGCGTAACGTGTTTGAAGTCTTAAAATATTAAACAATGTCCTTAATAAATGTTGAACGGTTTGATATACACAGTTGAAAATTGTTTGAAAATTTATATATTTATTCAAATAAGCTGAGAATTTTAATATAAATTTCTGAAGGGCACTCTCTACATTTTATATGATGTATTTAAATGTACAATGTTTATTAAAGGGAGGTAAGATAATTTTATTTCTATACTTTGTTCGGAAATCTAATCTGAATAACAATTTTTTTCGTGAGATCTTAGGCTAAAGAAACACCAGGAAGGAAAAACCACATCCACAAAAAGCCCATAGCAATTTATTAAGTTAGTTATAAATAAAATACAATCTCAAGACGAGGAGACACAACATTTATTAACAGACGAGAAACAAAATGGTGCGCATCTCAAAACGATCAAAGGAGGCCATACTGAATTTTAAAAAGTACCAGACACTTCCGTTTTCAAAACTGCACATGTGCAAATGAGATCACGATCAGTCTCACACTTCTCACTAAAGAACACTGGTTCCGTTACAACCTATATTCCTATATTTTTCTAGCTCAGTAGTTGTACTCATCTGACCGTGGTTCAAAATTATGAGTTGTCCTCAATCTTTCCCTTTGGAATAGATCCCGGACCATCGCTAATAGCCCGTTGTGTTACACCACTGCGATGCTAATTCAACTATTACCTCGTATTTTTAAAATCGTTATCATGATTTGTGTAAAAAAAAGGATGGCTTTTCAAGAATTAAAAATTATTCCAGTTTTCTTGTTATGATTTATACATACGCTTCTCGGTAATTGGTAATTAATTAACGTTACACTGGAGCAACACATTGGGCTATTGGCGACGGTCCGGTATCAATCCCAAGGGAAAGACCCGAGGACAACACCACGTAATTTTGAACCACCGTCAGATGACGAAGTAAATACCTGAGCTGGCACCCCACTCTACAAACTTCCACATCATACCAACGTAAGGACATTTGAGGCCACGAAAGATTTAACGTGCAGCATCCACCGTGTACACGACGGTCTTTGGCTGGACCGAGTTTCGGACTCGCAAACCTCCTATTGCTAATCCGGTACTCTTTCAGCAGGTCTACCGCAGTCCCCATACACTTCTCGGAAAGAAGTGTATACGATTACATGTCACTGTAAAAATATCAATGTGTTGATACTACTTTATGCAGTACACAAAAAACTTCGAAATGTGTAAGTTTAGAGATCCAAGGCAAGAAACGGATTTGAAAAATGGATGAATTGATTTGAAATGTTTTGATTTAAGTTATTGGTTGGGTTTTATGGCGCAAGGACCGTATTTGGCCAAGGTGCTTCAGACATAAGACAAAGTTAAGTAATGGACATACACACACAAAGAAAGTTTTACTGACATATAAGAGAGAAATGCACGCGAGATGAATCGAATCAGACAGGAATTTGAGTTCGAAAGCAATACAAAATGAGAATACCGGTAAAACCGATTAGTGATGATTTTTCTGGATTAAAAATGCAGGAAATTTGCAAACGTTAATCGTCAGGACATGTATATTCGTGTTTCTTATCCTAGTGTAAAAATAACAAATTACACTTAGTCATTAAGTCTGCAAAAGAAAGTTTTGGGGCAATGGCTGATGGGTCCTTAAAATGTCTTCATGTAGGGTTCCAATGCAATTCAGGATGTATGATGGAGAGACTCGTAGTAAACTGCTATTTATACAGGTGGGAAAGGATTGCTGGCCATCAAAGAATATCTTTTTCAAACGGCCAGATCGGAGACTGAGAAGCCGAGAAAGTTTTCCGGGCCAAATGTGAAGCAAGAAGCTCTCCTGGTGTTTTATTGAGGTACCTGTGGTGAAAAGGTACTGGAGATGATCTGCGCAATTGCTTTTTAAGTACGGAGAGATGGTCGTTCTTGCACAAGTCCTTGACATAGGTAGAGCGTGTCTGCTATTGATCATAAGATCTGGAAGCCATCTCTGTAGCAGTCCGACTTAGCCACCAGTCTACCTTCCTATGTTAGCCGGGTAAAGCAGCACAGCCTTCACGCCTTGGGTTGGTCCTACCAGGAGTATATACTCCCGATGTACTTCGCCTATGCCACCCATTTTATCCTCTCTCCACGATGAGGCCATATGATAGGACTTTGAGAGGACAAGTGAATAAGAAGAGTCAAGCTTGTTTAGATAACCGTCAGCGATGGGAATTTACATACAAAAGTACCGCACAAAAACAGCGGACATCATGTGGGGATATTTTAAGAATATCCAACTTTCATAGAAAATAAGATGATAATCCAAGTCATAAATTCCTGGCATTTTATGTCGCGAACTCCTCTGTGGAAATGTTTTGTTTGGCTAAAATAAATAAAAATCTCGCTCTTTAAAATACATCAGTTCAACCGAAAACTCGGAGAGCTTAAAAATGTGTCGTTCATTTATCTTCTGAATAAAACTGAAAGTAATGAGTTAATGTTATATCGCTTGGCTATTTTATAAAGCGGGATTTTTTTTCGTGGAAATTTTATATTTTATAAAACAAAAGTTGTCTCAATCTTAAACCCTAGAGAGGTTCTTTAATCTTCGCATTACATACATCAGTGCTCACGTAGAAAGATGTGGATTTTATTTTTTGTTTCGGGAAGTCGGTATTTAGCACTTTCTTGTTTTCCTATGGTTATATTTAATGTGTGCATTTTAGACAGCTGAATCAGCTGACTTAAGCATTTCAAGATATAACGGCCCTTATATTGTAAAAGAATAAAAAATTTCTCCAGTAGCTTTCAAGAATCCTTTTAAATTATAATGATCAGAGTTTTGGCTGTTTATTTGTTGAAGGATTAAAAGCATAATTAGACTTAACTTGATTTTTCATTCTTTGTTTGAATGTCACGAGTATTAATTTTTTATAGTTCGTTTGCGACGTCCAACTGCTTTTAAGGAAATGTATTCGCTTTACTTTAAACCACTACGTATATAGAATGTGGATTCATTCCTTCACATACTTTAAATAATAGAAAATTCCCAGTATAATTTTTTAAATATCCCTGAAATTCTGGTTATATGGACAAATCTGCATATATAACTATATTTTTTTAATTGTAGACAACACGACAAACTTACGAATTGAAATTAGTTTACTATCTCAACTCGGAGATTGATTTACTTCATAAAACTTTCCTAGAAGTGGGCCAAGGTAGCCCAGTCGGAAGAGCCACCCATTAGCAACCGGAGGGTTGCGAGTTCGAACCTCGGCCCAGCCAAAAGACCGTCGTGTACACGGGAGCTAGTGCACGTTAAATTTCTCGTGGATTTCAATGTCCTCGAGTTGACTTGGTGTGAAAGTTTGGAGAGTGGGGAGCCAGCTCAAGTGTTGACCTCGTCATCTGACCAGGAGTAACGAGTTAGGAACAGAAGGGTTGCGAGTTCGAATCCAACCAAAGACCGTCGTGTGCAAAGGGGGCTGCTGCACTTTAAATCTACCGTGGACTCAAATTTCCTCACTTTGACGTGGTGTGGAAGTTTGGAGAGTGGGTTGCCAGCTCAGGTGTGACCCCGTCATCTCACCGTGGTTCGAAATTTCTTGGTTTTGTCCTAGGATCTTTCCCTAGCGGTTTGACCGTCGCCAATAGCCCGTTGTGTTGCTCCGGTGCGACGCTAATTAAATACCTACCTAATTACCAGGTAGTTTGTATGCACTGGAAATTGCCCTCCTGTCTCACATTATTTCTGTAGTCAATAAGAGATTTTATTGGTCATAATTGTTGCTCGATATTAACGGTTCATCTGTTAATTAATATTTTCAATTTACGTCTTGCTGAAATATAATGAATGCGGACCTAAAGCAAAAAAAAAATAGTTATCTTATATCAAAACATTTGGGTTGAAAATATCGTTTCAGCTAGTCGAGCATCACCCATTTAGTGATTATGGCAGAAAATCATTTTTAAAGTATATATAAGACAAACTGCATATGCTCAAAATCCATTGTTTCCTTGAGCAATTTTAGAAAAGTAACATCTCATCCTGTGCCTATGCATAAGAGGGAATATTATTTATTTAGCGTCGGTACTATGAGCAGTGAAATTTCATTAAACCCCCATTTGTTTGATTACAAACGAGGATGAGTCAGAAACTATCCGCACTTTCGCTAATAACTCATCTTTAGGTTTGTCAAACTGACTTCTGCTCATGCTTAGAGTTGATACTACTGTGGTCACGTTGCCGAAGTTTGACCTTGATAGCGTCATTTTTCTTGCTTCTGCTTCAGTGTAAACACGGCCGCCCGCTCCGCTAGCAGTGTGCACCAAGGAGGAATAAAGAGCAGCGGTCCTATTTCTAGGGTCGGAATAATGTGCCAGGGGCTGAAATTCATCTGAGGATTCCGACACAATACGGGGACAACTCTCTACCACATAGAAGTGTGTATGAGTGGATCGAGAAGCTTAAAGAGGCCGGACAAGCGTGATGCACGAAGGAGCGGGACGCCTGTCAACCTCCACCACTGACGAGAAGATTCAGCAAGCTCGAAAAATGGTACTGGCAAACCGACGATTTACCATCGACAATGTAGCGTGTTCTCTGCAGATTAGACGAACAAAGAAGTGAGGGAAGCGGTGCATAAATATTTGGGCGACCAACCGAAAACCTTCTTGGAGGGAATACGCAAGCTTGTGGATCACTGGACCAAGTGCATCTAAAAGGAAGGATACTATAAAAATGATGAGGTTGTTCAACCCCTACATTTGTGTAAATAGATTGAAGAATAAAGTACGGATAATTTTTGACTTTCCCTCGTACATTCATAAGCGTTTAGTGTAATTTTATTCACCACTAACTCTGACCAATGTCCAGTCATCATATTTGGATCTGATTCAAACGCGATTCCAATTACATATTTCTATATTGTTTCTTATAAACGCCTGCGATTAGTTTGAGATCAGACAGCATAATAGTAGTTGAATAAAACATTTGCATTCCTTTCTTGGCATCAAAGAAGCATTTTTCTATTCCCTTTTAAGGGTCTAATGTATAGAGTACTTCTAAAGGTATAGTTTTTCATGTTACACGGATTATTTACATTTCGCCGGAATCTAAGAATGAAACAATTCAGATTTAGCTCAGAGTACGAATATGTGGATTTTTACTTCGAGATTTTAACGAAAACGAAATATGCTTCGTTGCTCATGGTTTATGACGCTAGTGATGCCTTGTAGTCGCTTTTGGGTACGTTTTCTTATATTATAAATAAAACAGGTTAATTAACACTTAAAACTGGAATATAATTGTAATGAAACGTAACATCGATATGCAATCTCTCTGTACGAGCAGGTAGAAAGGTAGTTAATTAACGTCACACTGCAACAACACACCGGGCTATTGGCGGTGGCCCGGGATCAACCCTTAAAGGAAAAACCCTCGTCATTTTGAAAGACGGTCAGATGACGAGGTCAACACCTGAGCTGTTATCCCACTCTTTAAACTTTCACACCTCGCCAACGTGAGGACACTTGAGGAAACAACAGATTTAACGTACACCAGCCCCCGTGTACACGACTGTCTTTAGATGGACAACGTTTCGAACACGCAAGCCTCTAGTTGCTAATTTGCACGAGCAGACCGACTTCCAAAAAGTTTTTGTGGAAGACGTTTTCCGAGTTTAAAATTAGCACGAATATTTAATTTTCGATTTTCTTTAATTTTTGTACTTAATACTTTAAAGATTACTTCCGGGCCCCTAAGAACTAGATGTCGTTACCTCGACATTTTAATTAATTGAACATTTAGATTAGAAAACCAAGAAGTATGAAAAAATTATTGCAATTTATTGCATTGTTTTGCGCGAAACTGAATTGCTAACAAAATTCATGAGAAGGTGTCAAATAATTTTATCAGACAGTAAAATTATCGGATGCTTTAATCCTGTGTGAATAGTTCTAGCAGACAGATGTTGATGTACCTCCCACTCCAATCCGCTCTTACAGTCGCAGTCTTCTGTCACACTCTTCCGAGATTCGGCTACCACGCTCGTATTCTGCGGCCTCAAATTGAACATTTCTATTCGAAGGATCTCGAATCCGATTTCCTCTGTCCCTGACAGCGTGTGGGCGTTGTTAGGATACCTCGTCTTTAGCAAAATTGGTCAGATTTATATGGATGATATATCTCGTGGTTAGTAAAATTGGTCGGATTGCGATGGATGAGATACTTCGTCGTTAGTAAAATGGGTCGGATTGTGATGGATGATATAGCTCGTAGTTGGTTAAATGGGTCAGATTGGCGATGGATGAGATACTTAGTCGTTAGTAAAATGGGTCAGATTGCGATGGATGATATATCTCCTCATTAGTAAAATGGGTCGGATTGCGATGGATGATATACCTCGTCGTTAGCAAAATTGGTCAGATTTGTATGGATGATATATCTCGTCGTTAGTAAAATGGGTCAGATTGCGATGGATGAGATACCTCGACGTTAGTAAAACTGGTAAGATTGTAATGGATGATATATCTCGTCGTTAGTAAAATGGGTCAGATTGGGATGGATGATATAGCTCGTAGTTGGTTAAATGGATAATATCGTGATGGATGATATATCTAGTCGTTAATAAAATGGGTCAGATTGGGATGGATGATATATCCCGTCGTTAGTAAAATTTGTCAGATTTTGATGGACGTGATATCTTGTCTTAACAGGATGTTTTTAGGTCCATCTTAGAATCTATCAAAAAGATAAAAAAAATGAGACAATATAAATGGTTTTTGGCTGTATCTAAAATTGTAAGATACCTACAATGAGTATGAGTAGGCAAAAGAATCTTACTACCAAACAATATTCGAAATAGACCAAAGGTACCATAATCCAATGTTAACAGTTCCAGCCGAGAGATGAAGCATCCTTCAATCCGCTCTATACAGTCCCAGTCTGCTGTCACACTCTTCCGAGATTCGGCTATCACACTCGTATTCCTCGACCTGAAATTGAGCATTTCTATTCGAGGGATCTCGAATCCGATCCCCTCTGTCCCTGACAGCGTGTGGGCGTTGCTAGGATACCACCTGACTCTGTCCCGGACGCAAAAATGGAAATCCGACAGCGACGGCATCGCAGTGACGAATTTCGCCGACGACGACGTTGCAGCCACTTTTGTCAAATGGAATAAAGAGTTGTGATCTGAATAACTTCGGGCCTTCCTTGGGAAGAAGAAAGGACGATATTCCTTTCTTTTTTTGGGCTTAGTCTGCTTCCTTTCATAAACGATGCGTGTCGGACACGCTCCTGCATGTTCTCTGAGCCGTGAGCAGCTGCGTCGAGGTTTTTCTGACGAAGGTTCCGCGACGAAGGATAAGATGGTCTGATTTTTCGCGTCTCCGTGTTGCGTGGGAAGGGTGAGAAGGCTCATTTTTCGTCGGATCGGAAAGAAAGGGGTTAGGACTGAAGAAAAAATGAGCCCTCGCTTTTAGAAAAATGACGAGAAGGCACAATTTGGGTAGGTAGGCATTTAATTGACGTCGCACTGGAGCTACACAATGGGCTATTGGTGACTGCCCGGGATCGGTAAAGATCCGAGGACAACACCACGTAATTTTGAATCACGGCCATATGACGAGGCACAATTTTGGTGCGAAAACACATTTAATTTAGTGTGTTAGATTTACTGCATTCGAATTAAATTTCAATATTCAAGCAAAGATTGGTTGGTTGGTTACGGGTTTTATGGCGCAAGGGACGTATTTGGTCAAGCTGTGCCAAACACAAGACAGACTATACAAAGAGGAAGAAGAGTAGGCGAGGGTAAAAAAGAAAGGGAGGAAATATTCCACGAGGTTGTATGCGTGTACGCACCTAAAGATGTGCCCCTGAGAGATGTGCCTCTTGAAAGTTAAGTAGGTAGGTATTTTAATTGACGTCGCACTGAAGCAAAACAACAGGCTATTGGCGACGGTTCGGGATCAAACACGAAGGTAAAGACCGGACGACAACACAGCGTATTTTTGGACCTCATCAGATGACGAGGTCACAGCTGTGGTAGCAACCCATTCTCCTACCTTCCACACCATGTATTTGGGGTATTTGCGTACGGAAGTGGGGTCTTTGTGTACGCGAGTGGAGTCTGGGTGTGGCGGGTGGATTCTTAGGGTAAGAACAAATTTCAGTTACATTTACTAGATAAACGTTGAATCAGAAGTTTATCCATAAATGTAAACATTTTATTCTTCTGTTTACTTAATATATGTGGGGTCCTATGAAAAGCGTGAAGAGTCCATTTCTTTCCAAAATGAAGAGATATTTTTTCTTCCATGTGTGTCACCGAATTTTGAAAATAAAAAAAAACTACCATACATTTCACACCCATATAGTTTAGGATAAAGGAGGTGTTATTGTATTTTCACAACACCAATTTCTCCAACGTAAATCAAATTGAAATTAACGTATAAAAATTAAGGTAGGTAGTTAATTAACGTCGCACTGGAGCAACACAACGGGCTATTGGCCACTGTCCAGGATCAATCCTGAAGGAAAAGTTCCGAGGACAAAAACCTCATAATCTTGAACCACGGTCAGATGGCTTGGACAACACTTGAGCTGGCACCCCACTCTACAAACTTCCACATCACGCCAATGCAAGGATATTTAATACCACGACCGATCTAACGTGCACCAGCCCCCTTATACATGCCTTTGGCTGGACCTAGTAGTTTGTGTTTGTTGACGCAACAAATAATTCTTTTATGATAATTATTTATTGAATGCAAAAACAATCATCCATCCCACTTGACGAACAATAACAAATAAAGAAAACAAATAAACATATTGATAACAAATTAAGAAAAACATACGGTCTATCCTACTAATCTCTCGAACAGGGAGAAGAGCACAGACGAACAGTTCAGACAGGAAGAGAACACATATACAGGGTGAGTCTAAATTGTTTTTACAAAATAAAAGGGGTGATAGTACCCATCCAGACGAGCCATAATTACCATGGAACATAGGGTCGCATTCCACTCTGAGAGGCAGAAAAGAGTCAAATTAGAATTTCAACATGAACTTACAACAGCGTTGGGAAAGCGAATGAACGATACCAAAAGTTGCACAATCTGATTTATTGATCAGAGAAAAACTCACAGCAAGTGCTCAAAGTGGCGGCCACGTGTGTCGTTGCACAGTTCACACCGGCGAAGGAATGACTGGGGCACCCTCTCGAAGATTCCTGGTGTTGTGTTAATTTTGTCTGAGGCAACACCGATTCTCGCTACGAGATCTTCAGCCGAGTCCACAGGCGTCTGGTACACTAAAGATTTCATGTGCCCCAGAATTCAGTGCGCTACCGACCAGGCCATCTTGCTTAGGAGATATGCTACGTAGGCAGGTACAAAACGACGTCAGAGGCGATGACTTGTTCATGCTCGACGCGTTTCGACTTTACTCTTTTCTGCCTCTCAGAGTGGAATGCGACCCTATGATCCATGGTAATTATTTCTCGTTTGTATGGGCACTATCACCCCTTTTATTTTGTAAAAACAATTTAGACTCACCCTGTATACATGTTCACAATCGCCACAGCCAATAGGAACCGGTGGAAGAAAAACTGAAAAAGAACGACACCAGACGGCACAGACTACTGATGTATATTGGGCTGACAAAGACCGACCCTGTTTAATAGAAACCAACACTAGTTTCGGACTCGCAACCATCCGGTTGCTAATCCGTTGCTCTTTCAACTGAGCTACGTATAAAAGTTAAGGGGAAAGGAACACAACCCATTTTGCCATCTGACCGCAATCTCTAACGCAGGTAAAGCAAAAATGAGAAATAAAAGGAGTCATTCTCATTTTGGCCACCGTTGAAAAATCTTCTTAACCCTTCCTGCTTTTATTCCTGCGGTGAAAAAAAGTCGTTCTTCGTAGAGCCTCCCGGTTTTATTTTACAAAACATTCCTGGTTAACATCTGCGACAGCAACAAAACGACATCGCGCGAGAGGGAAAAAAACTCCCAAATCCTTTAATCTCCCGATTCCAGTGCGAAACTCATGAAAGAGGGGAGAAAACAAAACTTAAAAGAGGGAGGACCATCATTCATAAATTAGGCTCTCTGGGCTATTCGGTTCCCGTAAATAGGACGCTTTATGAGATAGTCGAGTCGACGGTAAATAACGCAATTTTCTTTTTCGACGAGCCCCGTTTGGGAACTAGATTGCCTCCGTTGTTATTCTAATTAAGTAAACAATAACAGCGCCTGCGAATAAAAAAAGGGGGTCCAGCTACAAGAGCCCTAAAAAGATCATTAAAAACTGCGGCGGCAGGAACTGTTGCATGCTGATTAATGATGGAATGGTCGGTGCGTAATGAATTATGCCGCCAACGTTTAATCGAAAGAAAATTAAATCCGCGGGGATGAGCTTTAGCAGAAGGGGAGGACTGAGATGCGCTGGAAATCGTCTGATTTATTAACATGATTTGCGGGATGGGAGGGAAAAAAGTACCGAATCAAACACTTTCCCTCGTCTATCCTGAGCCGAGGTAGATC
The DNA here is from genome assembly GCA_933210815.1 of Meta bourneti. Taxonomy (NCBI): domain Eukaryota; kingdom Metazoa; phylum Arthropoda; class Arachnida; order Araneae; family Tetragnathidae; genus Meta; species Meta bourneti. Next base: position 12,447,594 of record OW119929.1, read on the forward strand.
GGTTGGAAGAGTAACGGATTGCAGTGAAGAGCGGAAAAGAGAGTTCGAGACTCGCTCCAACCAAAGATCGTCGGAAGCGTGAAGGCTGGTGCACGTTAAATCTGTCCTGGCCTCAAGCGCCCTAAAGTTGGCGCCGTGTGCAAGTTTCGGAAGAGGGGTGCCAGTTCAGGATTTGGTCTCGTCATCTGACCGTGGTTGAAAATTAATTCATCTACCTACCTCCAAAAATTGTTAGGCTCGGTAGGACGGTTGCACGGTTGGAAGAGTAGCGGATTGATAAGCGGAGGATTGCGAGTTCGTGACTCGATCCTACCAAAGACCGTACTGCATGGGGGCTAATACACGTTAAATCTGTCGTGGCCTCAAATGTCCTCACGTTTTCGAGGTGTGGAAGTTCGGGAAGAGGGGTGGTAGTTCAGGGGTGTTGGCCTCGTCATCTGACGGTGGTTCAAAGTTGCGAGGCGTTGTCCTCGGATCAACCCCTGCGGGATCGATCCCGGACAGAGGGAGAGGCCAGACGTCTCACCACCCCAGGAAGGACTAATCTGCTACAAAGGATCTGACATCAGAGGGCAAAGATATAATTTTCACGCTTCTTATGGTCAGAGGACACTGAATGCTAATTGAGGGTACGACTTTTCGCAGTTTTTTTTATAAGTATCAACATCAAAAAGACATAACTTAAAAGATTTGTGACCCTCTTAGCTCTCTAAAGGGTTCCCACTTATAATCCACCTTGCAGTCTGCAGTCTTTCTTATTTGACTTGTGTCTGGCGCTGCTTGGCTAAACTAGGCCCTCGCCCCATAAAACCTCAAAACCTGTGGCAACACTTAAAAAGATCTCTAGAATTGGTGTTCTAATCGTTGCATTAAGAATGTTCTTATCGTTGCAACTGTTCGCGTTAAGAATTCTTGGACGAGAGGGACGCTCAACTTTTCTCCGTAAGAATGTCAAACCACTTGCTCTTTATTCATTTCCCAGTATTAATTGTTATACATTAAGTTTACTTGTGCCTGAGATACTTATGGCACAGTTTATAGCACGCTGAAATAACATCGAATATTTGATTGCTGCTAGCCAGCATTTGAGTTGGGGTTCTTCCGGAAACAAGAACCAGAACTACCAACAAACCCAAAGGTGGTTTCCGCGTTTCTTTATCTATTTTTTGCAACAAAATGTTCAATATCAAAATATCCGAAAAATCATTTCTTACATATTTAATAATCTGTAATGATCTTAAATTACGTTTCACAGTGTCTAAGAAATGCCTCAACTGAGAAGGAGGTTCATGCGACAGTTTTTCATAGTTTAACAAATTGTTAATGTGAGCATCTACAACTGCTCGTTTATTCTCATATCTTAGTTCTAGAGCGGAGAACAATGAATCAAAAGTGTCTTCACATGTTTCCATGTGCTTAGCTTCCCCTTTGAGTGAAGCTTTCAAATAATATAACTTTTGGCAGTTATTCAATCTTTTGTTTTCACCAATTATAGACATAAATTGGCTTTTAAAATTGTGAAATTCCTCATATTTTCCCCAAAATTGTGGGAGAGGAATTTCTGGCAATTTGACACTCGATTGTTGATCTCCATCGATTGCTTTTTCATTTGATTCAAAATTGGAAAGGAGGATTTTGAAGCTTACCTCCAAATTTTCCAGGTCTTCCTCCAGATCTTCCAGAGTAGTTATAGATTCTCCGACATCTGTTTCGGAAGGGAACTCTTGGTACTCCCTTAACAATTCCTTAAGTCCGCTTCTTATTTCAATGAGGGTATCCGACTTAGTCTTTACTTGAATATGCGCACTGGTATCCGATGAATCAAAGTCTTTCACAAAGGTTCGAACCCTTTTTATCCTGGATTGGATAGTTCCTCTTTTGCGATTTAGCGTCAGCATCAAAACTTTATCATCTGACTTATCCATAAGTTCGCTTATTTTGTTCTATTTCTCCGGCTCGACAGGACCAAATGTAATGGTCCGTCGAGTTGGTTTTTCTATTTATTTAATTGACTTTGACCAAATTGGTTTTTTCTATTTATTTAGAAAACTTAACAAATATGCTCCAATGAGCTGGTATAATTAGCTCCCATGAGCTGGTACAATTATTAAAACGAAAGTACGTTATGGACCATACCATAAACGGATACAACAAAGAAGTTCGCTATGGACCATACCATGAGCGTGAACAAGGAAGTAATCAGTTCAATATCGAATGCGTCGGGCACACCCTCTCTTGGTGACCTAAGAAAATCGCCAAACCACCAATGTAGCCAAATCGCTTCTAGTTCACAACAGGTGGTGATGTCCAAAGGTGATCATCCCCAAAGGTGGTGACGTCCAAAGGTGGTGACCTATTTGTTCAACTGTCTGCTGCCTGCATCATGGAAATCCAGTAGATTTTGAAAGCACTATTACTTTTTCATAAGAACCCTCTAAAGTTGATTGGATCGTGGCCGCAAGGCAAGCGTTTTGATACCTAGCATTGCTGCTTTTAAATACGTTACCTGCTGACGAAGCCGCAAAAGAAATAACCGAGGTATCCCCTAAAATTCCTCCGTTTTGGCGAGATAGACCGGGCCTATGGTTAAAACAACTGGATTGTCAATTTAAAATTGCCGATATAAGCGTTGACTCAACAAAGTTCAATTATGTTGTTACTGCTCTTGATCAAACGGAATTGGGCATAATATCTGACATTTTAGTAAATCCACCAGCTGAAGGTTCGTACTCTGCTTTGAAAACTGGGTTGTTAGCTTAATATGGCGATTCAGGCGAAGTGCGCTATCAGAAGGTGGAGTGTTCACATCACGTCCGGGTTACCATCTTTGGGGTCTCCACCTTTGGTGGTTCCGCTTCTGGCTTCCGAAACAATCCCAACTCAAAAGCTGGCTAGCAGCAATCAATTATTCGATGTTAATTCAGCTTGTTATCAACTGTGTCATAAGCATCTCAGGAACAAGGAAACATAATGTATTCAGACTTAACAATTAATACTGGGAAATGAATAAAGAACAAATGATTTGACATGCGTACGGAGAAAGGTTGCGCGGAAACTGCTAATCGAAGAATTCTTAACGCGAACAGTTGTAATGATAAGAACAATCTTAAATCGAACATTCGCAACGATGAGTACACCAATTCTCGATACCTTTTTAAGTATTGCCACAATCCAACCAAGGTATATTCTAAGGAAAGGAGCAATAGAATTTAACAAAGGATTCTATTATACAAAATGGACAAATCATTCAAAAGGATTCTATTCTATGGAAGAACCAATAAAATCATTCCAAAGAACGATTCTATTCTAAAAGTGCCTACAGAGTGATTCCAAAGTTTGAAAGAATCCATGGATTTTTGAGAAAGATGTGGTTATTGAGTCATTAAGTGTTCTGTGGATAAAATCAACACTATACTGCGGAAATCTCGCTACACTCAAGAGGGTTAAGACCATTATAGATTAATTCAAGATTAAATCTCTTGAGGTATGCATGCATTTCTCTTCACTGAAGCCTACAGTTTTCTGTGTGGCTTTTAACCAGATTTATGTGTTGAAGTATAAAAACAATCGGGTAATTCTTGCAATCTTGTGAGAGTTTAATGCGTTGTTGTTACGTTTTATATTACAAACAGCAGTATCCTCTCAGCTTCTGTGGATTCAAGAGAATGAAATTCCTCTATCGTTGGCCGTGTGCCAAATTCCGAGCATCATTAGGGGTACCATAATTGTGGTTTTGCAGAAAAATAACTCCGGTAACTAGAGCGCACAGTCAACATCGAGCTCTGTTTCCATTTCTCTGCGCAATTATAAACAGTTTTAGTTGTTTTGCGGTGTTATAGACGATAGGTTTTTGTGCTGCTCTCAACGTGCTTCTGCTATCATCTCCTTTAAATGTGTACGGGCTACACGAATCCGAGGTACTTGAGAGATTTTTTTCCCCATGGGATTTACTGTCTTTAGTAAACACGGATATCGCGCTCCAGGGATACCCAAGTGATCTTTATGTGGTTTCATCCCATTTTCTACTCCACGGTCTTCCTTTTTTCACGTGTCTCTTGTTTGGCGCAGATTGACCAAATAGTTCCCTTCCGGCCACATCTTTAGATGTGGCCGGGCGTCACGAATGTGAAGTACGCAAGAGATCTATTCTTTTCCCATGGGGTTTACTACGTCTGTCTTGGGGTTTACGCGACCCCAGGATGCCCAAGTGATCTATTATTTTCCCATGGGGTTTACGTCTTCTGGTAAACCAGTGTATCGCGAACCCAGGATGCGCAAATGATCTTTTATTTTCCCATGGGGTTTACTACGCCTGTAAACAACGGTATTGCGATCCCAGGATGCCCAAGTGATCTTTCTCTCCTCTCCTTACTTTATTCTGTTCACAATTACCTAACATTGTATGTCTCCTGTTTAGCGCAGATTGGCCAAATATGGCCCTTGCGCCATAATACCCTAAACCGACAACCTAGTGTTAACAGACTGCACAATCAGAACATTTCTCTAAAGTATGAAAGCACCGTATTAAAAGTTTCCATATCTGTATCTACAGTCTAAATCAAGGAAGCACCATATTAAAAGTTTCCATATCTGTATCCAAAGTCTTGGATTTCTCTAAAGTAAGGTAATGGTAATTAATTAACCTCGCACTACAGCAACACAAAGGGCTATTGGCGACGCTGTGGGATCGATCCGAAGGGAAAGGTCCGAGGACAACACCACGTAATTTTAAATCACGGTCAGATGACGAGGGAACACCTGAGCTGGCACCCAACTCTCCAGACGTCTACACCACGCCAATGTGATGACATTCGAGGTCACGGTAGATTAAACTTGCAACAGCCCCCTTTGTACACGGCGATCTTTTGGTTGGATTCAAACTCGCATCCCTCCTGTTGCTAGTCCGTTACTCTTCCAACCGGGCCTCCGCGGCCCTCTCTAAAGTAACGATGCACCATATTAAAAGTTCCATATCTAGAACTAGAGTCTTGGATTTCTCTAAAGTATGAAAGCACCATATTAAATTTCCAAATCTGTATCTAGAGTCTTGGATTTCTCTAAAGTACGGAAGCATCATATTAAAAGTTTTAATATCTGTTTCTAGAGGCTTGGATTCCTCTAAAGTATGGAAGCTCCATATTAAATTTTTGCATACCTGTATTGTAGCCTTGGGTTTCTCTATTTCACTTGGATCTCTCTAAAGTTTGGAAGCACCATATTAAAATTTCCATATCTGTATCGAGAGCCTTGGATCTAACTAAAGTATGGAAGCACCATATTAAAATTTCCATATCTGTATCTAGAGCCTTGGATTTCTCTACAGTATGAAAACACCATATTAAAAGTTTCCATATCTATATCTAAACTCTTGGATTTCCAATCGAGAAGCTTGGTACGTGTGCAATCCAAGCCCTCGCAAGTGTCCTTTGAGCATTTCCATTCCAATCTATTGATGGGTCGCCACCGGAGTAAATTGGAGGCCGGCCTCCATTCAGCAATAAAGCGTAATCTGTTTCTCGGATTGATGACGGCTACTCGGAGATTCGATCCCTTTGAATTCTGCATCTCATTTCAACACGCGCTCTGCAATCACGGTGACAGAATCGATTCCGGCGCGGGAATTATCAGCATATGGATTATTAAAGGAAGGTTCCGGCTTCGATCTACCCCTCGTGGAACGAGTTTCCTTCGGGTCTGGATATCATCGGAGTGGAGTAAAACGTGTAGAATTGAATTTTTAATCGAGGATATGTTCTACAGGTTCTGCCATGTCTGAGCGGACGGAAGTCACTTCAAAGAATGGGCATTTGGTAGGTAGATATTTTAAATTAACGTCGCACTGGAGCATCACAACGGGGCTATTGGGGACGGTCTTGTATCAAACCCGAAGAGAAATATCCGAGGACAAAACCTCGTCATTTCGAACCACGGATAGAAGACGAGGTCAACACCTGTGTTGGCATCCCATTCTCCAAACTTCCACACCACGCCAACGTGAGGAACTGGAGGCCACGACAGATTTAACGTGCACCCCAGCTCCGTGTATACAGTGGTCTTTGGTTGGATTCCAACTCGCAACCCTCCGGTTGCTAATCTGTTACTCTTCCAACCACGCTACAGCAGCCCGAATGGGCATTCGGAGACAGTAAAGACAAATCTTGTTTGTAAACAAAAAATTTTGGAACACTTCGAAACTACTCCGATAATAATTTTAACCCTCCAAGTGGTTTCGACGAGATATCTCGTTCGTCAGGATTTGACTAAATTTGCTCACGACGAGCGAGACACCTTGTCATTAACACATTGCCGATTTTGGGATGTTGACGAGATGAAGACCTAATCAGTTTTCTTCGAATGACGAGATATCTCGTCAGTCAAAATCTGGTCGGTTTTACTAATGACGAGATACCTCGTCAAGTCAACAACCTGGAAGGTTACGGTTATACTTGGTTTTATTTAGGCTAACAGCGATTCGCAAAATTATTGACAAGGATGAACAATCAAGGACATCAAAAACCACAGTTGATATCCAAATGCCACTTTGAGTATTGCTTGGGTGATCGAGATAGTTTACTATTCAGCCAACAGTTTAGTTTACAGTTGAATAGTTTACTATTCACACAATTCTCTTTCGATAACCAAGGGTCACGGTAGTCCGGTAGGAAGGGTAACGGATTAGCAACCGGAGGGTATCGAGTTCGAATCCAATCAAAGACAGTCGTGCACAAAGGGGGGGTTTGGTGCACGTTAAATCTGTTGTGGCCTCGAATGTCCTCACTTCGGCGTGGTGTGGAATATTGGAGAATGCTATGCCACCTCAGGTCTGGCCACGTCATTTGACGTGGTTTAAAATAACGTGTTGTCCTCGAAACTTTCCTTTACGGTTTGATCCCGGACAGTCGCCAATAGTCCGTTGTGTTGCTCCTGTGTGACGTTGATTGATATATCTACCTACAATGAAAAATATGAATGCAACATAGTGCTACTTATGCCATTCGCTATCATACTGAATGTGTGGAGAAATGGAAGATGATAATGTGTGAATTTTGTGTTTTAATTGCCTGAATCTGAATGAATACAGCCTACATGTATTTGGGACACATGCAATGGATATTCATTTTATGTATGAGTATCACCAGATTATATACCTCCCCAATATCCAGACATACACAATAATAACTTAATAATAAAAATAAATAAAAGTGATTCTGAAATAAGAGAAACAGTAAAACATCCATTTCTAAGAACTGAGAAAGTAATTTATTGTTCCACAGTAATCACTGACTAAAATTTACTAGATTAGTTAAGATAATTTCACCGCTTTAAAAATTGATGCGAGTTTAAGATCTCATTTTCTAATATGCATGTAAATGAGATCTATAATTATTTATATTTTTTCAAATATTAAAATTTATATTAGAGGAATATGGTGAAGAAAATAAAGTACGAATGTTGCCATTAGGATTGACATAATTAAAATAATATACCTTTCAAATCCATTATACGTATATTGGTTCTTTCAAATCCATTATACTTATAATACGTTTCTAATTACACTTTATAATTATAATCTTTTATCCTTATCATTTTTAATCCCCATAATGTGTTTTAGTTGTAATTTTAAATGTGTATAATATGTTCCAGAACAATCGAGACATTAAAGAAATTTAATTCAAAGGAAGCGTTTAAATTTTTTTCAGTGCGCTGTGTCAATTTGAAATTGACGCGCCTCATTTAAGTAATAATTATTTTATTGAAAACTTATAAAATATCGTTTGTACCAACTAATTTCATTCTTTTTCGAAAATTATTAGCTGTTTCTCAGAAATAGGTTTTAAAAGCAAATCCTATTTTTTATCTAAAAATGCAAATTAATAAGTATTTATGATTAAATGCGTTAGACGTTTGTTATTTTCTTCAATTAAACCTAATCATCTGAAGTCATTCATCACGGTTTAATACAAGTTAATGTTTGGATTCTTCTTTAAGTCTTTTTTATTAAGTATAGCGAATTGGAAATTATACTTGTTTACACCTGCTGTTTAAAACGCATTTTTCCTATACAGTAGTGCATATGTACAAACTCCGATCCCATGCCAACGTTGCGACACATTTGTGAAAGGCTGAAAGAATTAGCACGAACTTTAGTTTTTATGCGAGACGTAAAGTATAAAACATAGGTCATATCAGATATGAGGAAACGAATCCATTTTCAGAAACGGAATACATTGCTAATAATATCCTTCCCTGAAACGGAAAAAAAACAGGCGCCGGATTTCCACTTGTAGAGAGACATGCTTTTTCATTCGTCAATTTTTTATCAAAGAAATTAAGTTCTTCAGAACACATACTCTCACAGCTCTGATTCTTTTTCAGCAGCATATCTTCACTTCACGTAATCAACACTTTGCTGCAGATGTGAACCATAACTTTAATTAGTATCGTTTCACGCTTTAGACTAAACGTGCAATTACTTTCTAATGTAGTTGAAAAATCAGGAATGAAAATGTTGGAGTGAATAGCTCAATTTTTGAACGAGTTGCACTGAATTGTTTCGGTTTATAATTAAATTGCTGACAATTTGTTATAATGATTAATTCCGCGTTGTTTTTAATGACATGGAATTGGGTAAATTGTAATAAAGATTTGTAAGTAGATGGAGATATTTTTATCGTCTTTGCATATTTTATATTGTGAAAATGTTAACCAATTGTGTTAATACAATCTAAACATTGCCCAAACTATTATTTTTATTACGAGGCTTACTCACTGGTTTCTCCATAAATAGTGGGGCCACGGTAGCCCGCTTGGAAGAGGAAAGGATTAGCAACCGGAGGGTTGCGAGTTCGAATCCAACCAAAGGGGGTCTTGTACAAGGGGGCTAGTGCACGTTAAAACTGTCGTGGCCTCAATTGTCCTCACATTCGCGTGGTGTGAAAGTTTGGAGAGTGATGCCAGTTCAGGTGAGATCTCGTTATATGATCGGTACAAAATGACGTTGTACTCGGATCCATCTCTTGGAGATAGATCCCGGATCGACTCTAATAGACCAACGTGTTGCTCCAGTGCGACGTTAATTAACTACCTACCTGAATCCAAGTACATGAGTGGAGAAAACACAATATTTTGTTTATTTAACACTTCCGGGGGACATGTGACGTTCCATCTCACTCTCTCTTTAAATACTTATATAAGCATTCTGTGTATGTTCACGCGGCTAAGGTATATAAAATTACCTCATTTAAAAATATATGGATTGTTCTATGGTTAATGGGATATAAGGGGTCCAACCTAATCGCAATTCCTCAACCCCCCTGGTGGTTGTCTCGTCAAGATATTTCATCATTGGCAAAAAGTGATCCGATCTTCAAGGACTATGTATCGTGTCAACAAAAGAAAACTGACCAGATTTTGACCTCGTCGTCATGAAAAAATCGGCAATATCTTTATGGACGAGATATATCGTCGAAACTTGGTGGATTAAGGAACTAGAAATTCGATTTTTTGTTATGTGTAAAATGCAATCACAGATGATGGTTTAGAGGGTTGCGATTCTGAAACTCGGTCCAACAAAGGCCGTCGTTTACACGGAGGCTGTAGCACGTATAATCTGTCATTGCCTCAAATGTGCTCGCTTTACCGTGGTGTGGAAGTTTGAAGAGTGGGGTGCCAGCTCAAGGCACTGGAGCAACACAACGGGCTATTGGCGACGGTCCGGGATCAACCCCCAAAGGGCAATATTCGAGGATAATACCACGTAATTTCGAACCACGGTCAGATGACGAGGTGAATACCTGAACTGGCACTCCACTCTCCAAATTTCCACACCACGCTAATGCGAGGACATTTGAGGCAACGACAGATTAAACGTGCTCCAGCCTCAATGTAAACGGCGGTCTTTGGTTGGATTCGAACTACGGTTGCGTGTCCGTTACTATTCCAACCGGGCTACCGCTGCCCGAAGCCAAAAGGACTACCAAACTCTGCAACCAGAATCTTCCTCCCGAGATTATCTCCAACCACTTTGTTGGAAATCCTCTTTCCAATCTGCGTATCCAGCGAGCGACTGACTGTGCGATGCACCCGGCAGAGGGTCCGATTAATCTCTGAACGGGAGCGGCGCATGCCCGAGGCAGCAGCAGCGGTGGGGCGGCCCGGCAGAGGGCTGCCTCAGTACTTTGCGCGCGGCCGACCCGTGTGGATGGTGTAGCCGAGATGCCTCGTTCCTCTGTGTGCTGGGCCGCCGCCGTCCTCTGCCTCGTCGTCGTCCGTGTCCACACCCGACGGGAGACCAAAGGTCAGTTCACGCCACTCTATGTATGTCCGCAGGTACCCCAAGGATTATGCTTGTATGTGTCGGTTGCTCGGATTGGAGTTGTGTGTTGGATAAAAAGCGGGCAGGACGGTAGGGAGCTGGGGCTTCGACTTTTGCGATGTGTTAGTTAATTTCCTAAGTCTATGTTCAACGAAATTCGCACTCATTGGAATTATACTGATATATTAGATTGTTAAGCAGTAAAATGTTTTGTTTTGGAATAATTTTAGTAAAACAGGAAGAGACATGGCGATAATTTACGTCCGCAAATCGTGTTTTAATCGACGTAAGGCGAGTCCTTGTGTCTGTTTTTTTTGTCAGAGGATTATGCTCAGAATTGTGTCGGGGGACGCTTTGTTATATTCATAGGAGTTGTCTTGAAGCAAAAGCGGGCAGCATTGTAGGAAGCTGGAACTTTGATTTTTGTGATGTTTTAATTAATTTTCTGTATATTTAGTATCTTCAACGAAATTTCCACTCAGTGGAAATTGATTGAGAGGTATTGGATGTTTGATAAGGCAGGAAAATATTTTATTTGTGAATAACTTAGTAAAACCGGGCGAGACTTGATAGCTATTTTTGTCTCATCGTGTTGAATCGGAACTTAAAACTGAAGTCTCCATGTAGCTCTCTATGTCTGTCTTTTTGTCACAGGATTATGCTCGGAGATGTGTCGGACGCTTGGTTGTATGCATAGTATTTGTGTTGAAACAAATGACAGGAAGCTGAATTTACTTTTGTGTGATTTTAGTTAATTTTCTAAGTCTGTTCAACGAAATTCTCACTCAATGGAATTGTACTGAGAGATATTAGATGATTGTTAAACAGTAGAATGTTTTATTTTTGAATAATTACAAAAATAGGACGAGACTCGGCGATAATTGTCCGCAATCGTGTTGAATCGACGTAAAACTTGAGTTTCCACATATATCTTTGTGTCTGTCTTTTGTCAGGATTATGGCCAGAGTTGTGTCGGACGCTTGGTTGCATGCATAAGATTTGTATTGAAACAAAAGCGGGCAGAATAGTAGGAATCTGGGACTTTGACTTTTGTGATGGTTTAGCTAATTTTCTAAGTCTATTACGTTTAACGAAATTCGCACTCAATGGAAATGGATTGAGAGGTATTAGATGTTTGTTAAAGCAGCAAAGTACTTTATTTTTGTATAATTTAGTAAAACCGGGAGAGACTCGACAGCGATTCCTGTCCGCAAATCCTGTTGAGTAAGAACTTAAAACTTGAGTCTTCATATATATTTGTGTCTGTCTTTTTTGTCCGGGGATTATTCTTGCTTGTGTCGAACGCTTTATTGCATGTATATAGGATTTATGCTGAAACAAAAGCGGGCAGGACGGTAGGGAGCTAGGACTTCGACTTTTGTGATATTTTAATTAATTTTCTAAATCTATTTATTACGTTCGACGAAATTCGCACTCAATGGAATTGACTTGAGAGGTATTGGAGGTATTAAGACAGTAAAATACTTTAATTTTGATTAATTTCGTATCAATGGAATTGAATTCATAGATATAGGGTGCTTTTTAAGTAGCAAATACTTTATTTTTGAATAAGTTAGTAAAATCGGACTAGACCCGGCGACGGTTTTTGTCCGAAAATCATGTTGAATCAGAAGGGAGCAGAACGTAAAATTTGAATTTCCACATACCTCTTTGTGACTCGGTTTAGTCAGGATTATGCAGTGCTGTGTCGGATGCTTGGTTGCATGCATAGGAGTTGTGTCTTGAAGCAAAAGCGGGCAGGACGGTAGGAAGCTGGGACTTTGTTTTTTGTGATGTTTTAATTAATTTTATAAGACTATTATTATGTGCAATGAAATTTCCACTCAATGGATTTCGATTGAGAGGTTTAGATGTTTAATAAGGCAGTAAAATACTTTGTTTTTAAATAAATTAGTGAAATTGGACGAGACTCGACAACGATTTTTGTCCGCAAATCGTGTTGAATCAGAACGTAAAACGTGAGTCCATATCTCTTTGTCTATCGGATTTCTTGCCTGATGATTGTTTAGAATTGTATCTGGCGGCCGTCGTGGCTCAGTAGTATATCCACTGCGCTACCAACCTTCGGGTAGCTGGCGGCGCATGTTCGATTCCTGTCAGGTGCATTCCTCCTTGGGTGGATTTCTCTTGTGTCAGTAAAACTTTCATTGTGTGTGTATATTACTTGATGTTGTATGACTTGTGTCTGGCGCAGCATGGCCAAATATGGCCCTTGCGCCATAAAACCCTCAAACCAACCAATCAACCAGAGTTGTGTCGGACGCTTAGTTGTATGCAAAGGAGTTGTGTTTGAAACAAAAGCGAACAGGACGGTAGAGAGGTAGGATTTTTAAAAAACGGAACCCCTGTGGGGGTATCGTGTTTGACTTTTGTGAGATTTTAGTTAAATTTCCTAGAACCCGAGTTAATATTTACTGAAATTCACACTCAACGGAACGCTAACATCTGTTGGAATTTTATATTTTTGGTGAAATTTTAGTTATTTCCTAAGCCCGATCCTACGATATTGTACTCAACGAATTGGCATTCAGCGAATTGAATTGAGAAATGCTTAATGGGGGGTTTAAGATACGATTGATTTTGTTTTGGGGTCGTTGAATAAAGTTCGATAAGAGACTACGATTATGCACGTTTAGGGTTTGGAAATTATGTGGAAACAAACACGGGCAGGATGGTAAGGAGTTAAAATTTAGGTCGAGAGAACGCTAGTACAATCGTCGTCTTATACTCGTATAATCGACGCTGGTATAATCGTCGCTGGGTATAATCGTCGTCGGAAGGCTGCTATAATCGTCGTCGGAACGCTGTTATAATCGTCGTCGCAACGCTGGTATAATCGTCGTCTTATACTCGTATAATCGTCACTGGTATAATCGTCGTCGGAAGGCTGCTATAATCGTCGTCAGAACGCTGGTATTAATAGTGTCAAAACGCAGTTCTAAAAATGGCAATTTACGAGTTTTTGCTCTAAATGATTATCTTCATGATGATGAGAATTACATGGGGGGGGGGAGATGTTTTAATATATTTTAACCAAAACATAAAAAGCTTAGAATTTGTATTGTTGACCTAAACGGTAATAGTTATTCTTTAAACGGCTGAACTTTAAATTGTTTTTTGTCAGTTAATGAGTTTCTGCTCTAAACCGACGATATTGTGCATGACTTTTGTGAAATTTTAATTACGTTTCCATGCTCCACTACATTATATTCAACGGATTGTATTGGTAAATACTGGAGCTCCTTGTTAAGCTATGATTTTTGCTTGTTTTTGTCCCTTTGAAAAAAAAATCAGATAAGACTGATCCTGTGCCACTTTTGTCCGGGAATTTTATAGAATACAAAGCGGACAAGATTATACCAAATTTTGTCAAATCTCACTAAGATATGGAATTTGAAGATTTCTTGCATAATGTTTTATAGCTTTTATTTATATAGATATAAAAAAGCTATTCAGTAACATCACTGGATTCTGTCTCATATTTCTATTAAATTCTAAGAAATATTCTCTCTTTGGGGCCAAAGGATTACGTTCAGTATGGACGGATTATGGATTTTATATCTGAGTCATTGAAACAGAAGTCGTATGGGTGGTGGGAATTGCGAATTTCCGTTAACGGAACGATACTATTTTTGTGTTTGATTTTTGTGAGATTTCTGTAACGTTTTCTATATTGTGATTTATGATTAGAGAGGGAATTTGAGAGATGGGTGTCTTTTTTAAGAGTGATTTTAGCATCGGTTTTCGAACGAAATCGGACATAACGGTGCAATGTTCATGTTAGGTTTTTGAAATATACGTATAGCTCTGTTTTTCACTTTTTCCAATTCTAAGATCTAACTAAAGATTTCATTCAACAGCCTATTTTGTTGTGGCTTTAGAGCCAGTGAAAATGGAAACCTCAGCCTGCACGATCAAGATCTGAACAATTTTGACCTGATCCATCACGATCTGACCAATTTTGCTAACGAAGAGATAGATGACCATCAAGATATTACCGATTTTTTTATGACGAGATCGAGATCTGATCATTTTTCTTCTAATGACGAGATCGAGATCTGATATTTTTTCTTCTAATGATGAGTTATCTCGACCATCAAGGTCTGATCAGTTTTCTTCTAAAGACGAGATATCTCGACCATCAAGGTCTGATCAGTTTTCTTCTAAAGACGAGATATCTCGACCATCAAGGTCTGATCAGTTTTCTTCTAAAGACGAGATATCTTGGTCATCAAGGTCTGATCAGTTTCCTTCTAAAGACGAGATATCTCGACCATCAAGGTCTGATCAGTTTTCTTCTAAAGACGAGATATCTCGATCATCAAGATCTGGTCAGTTTTCTTCTAAAGACGAGATATCTCGACCATCAAGGTCTGATCAGTTTTCTTCTAAAGACGAGATATCTTGGTCATCAAGGTCTGATCAGTTTCCTTCTAAAGACGAGATATCTCGACCATCAAGGTCTGATCAGTTTTCTTCTAAAGACGAGATATCTCGATCATCAAGATCTGGTCAGTTTTCTTCTAAAGACGAGATATCTCGATCATCAAGATCTGGTCAGTTTTCTTCTAAAGACGAGATATCTCGATCATCAAGATCTGGTCAGTTTTCTTCTAAAGACGAGATATCTCGTTCATCAAGATCTAAACGCTTTCCTAATGACGAGATGCCTCGTCGAAACAACCACCAGGGGGTTAAGACCTTTCGCTTGCATTATTGGTTTGGTTTTATGACTCACAAGGGCCATATTTGTCCCTGCTGAGCCAAACACAAGACAGAATGCCAAGTAATGGACATACACACGCAAAAAATTTTATTGACACAGATGAAATGCACCTAGGGAGGAATCGAACCTGCTCCACCTACAACTCGCAGGTTGCTAACACAGTGGGTAAACCTACTCAGCCATTACGTTCCCCATAAGTTTGGAAATATTTCTCGTAATTTATTATTGCTTTTATATCCAGGAATCTTGTGAAAACAAATATATCCCAAACGTTAAGGATTTTGAATTTACATCAACGGAACGCTGATATAGGAAATATTTTTGATATACTATACGATATATACTGATTTGCGATATTTTTGTTAAAATTTCTGAGCTTATATTTTACTCAACGAATTGGGTAAACACGTGTCCTATATAGTGTTTATTTTTTGTCTGAGGAAAAATATCTCTTCGGCACCAAAGGATTAAGTTTAAAGTAGCATAACTTGCTTTTGTCTCCGATAGTCATGTTGAAATGAATCGGACAATAGGGACTTATAATTTGATTAGAGAACGTGGTTGTAATCTTAGACATTTATGAGATTTTAAGAAAATTTGTACAATCCATTTTTTAAAATCCGAATTCAAGCAAAAATGTTATCGGAGTCGAGAAACCTTTTACGATTCTAGAATCGTCGTTCCTTTATTTTATAACCAAGAAAAACCTAATATTAACTAATCTAACACTAATGCTTGTCAGACTAATAAGATATTGACAAATAAATTGTATTCGGATTTATCGGGTAATTTTCGTTTGAGATGATCTCCCAGGGGTCCAAAAGGTTATTGGGTTGTCAACAGGTATCCCTGTTAGAGACAAATTGTTGAGTCAGTAAAGAGTTGAAGGGAATCGCCAGATTTTTGTGATTTTTTTTTGCATTGAGAAACAGAACGGAGATCTCTATTAGTGTTGATGTGACTTTATTAACCACATTTGTATGTTGGAGACTTTAAAAATTAGTTAAAAAATAGGACTTATCTGTGAGTTACAATATTCTTTAGTAGATGCTTTATTTTTTATTTATTGTTAAGCATAAACAAGTTTAACTGGTTTAAAACTAATTTTTCGTGGGTTACAAAATACTTTTCGTGTGAGAATGATAAGGATGCAAAATTATTTTTATGGAATTAAAGTCGTGCACCTTAATGTTTAATAGCGGAGCCATAATGTTTGTGCTAATCATTTAAGATATTTCAAACACATTCTTATTAAAATAACTGCACTGTTGAAAAAGTAGCGGTTCAGCAACCAGAGGTTTCCGAGTGCAAAACTCAATTCAACCAAAGACCATCACGTGCAAGGGGACTGTTATACGTTAAATCTGTTGTGGTCTCAAATGTCCTCACGTTGGCTCAGTGTGGAAATTTCGAGAGTTGAGTGCCAGTGCAGGTGATAATCACTTCATCTGAAACGTGGTTCAAAATGACGAGGTTTTGAACTCCAATCTTTACCATTGGGATGGATCCTTGTATGTAGGTATTTAATTAACGTCACACTGGAGCAACACAAAGGGCTATTGGTAATGGTCCGGGATCAAACCCGAAGGTAAAAATCCGTGGACAACACGTAATTGTGAACCGTGGTCTGATGACGAGGTCACACCTGAGCTAGCAAACCTCTCCAAACTTCCACACACCAACATGAGAACACGACAGATTTGACGTACAAAAGACTACCTTAAACACAACGGTCTTTGGTTGGAGTTTCTTACATCCGAGTTACCGCGGTTCAGGGATTGATACTGGACAGTCGACAATAGCCTGTTGTGTTGCTCTAGTGAGGTTAATTAACTTCCTACCTTTATATAACAAGTTAAAAATGGACGCCGTTGTAACTCCAAGAGCTGCAGTGTTTTTAACACTTTGAGATTATGTGGGTTAAAAACTGTCCCACCTTTTGTATCTCTTTATGCATGGTGGGATATTTTTTAACACACCTCAAAAAGTTGAAATCACTCAGTCATACAGTTTAATATTTTATTTAAAGTTTTTCATTGGCAATGCTGTGAACTAACGCTAAATGTGTAAATAACTGAAAACAAAAATTAACACATGTCAAAACGAATTAGTAAGTCGTTGGCACTTGTGATTAATGATGGCGAATTGTATAGTGCACTGAATTTTTGTCTTTCATAACGATAAATGTTTTTTTTTGTAAAAATTTATTGAGTGAATAAATAGTTTTATAATAAAAAACATGCTATTTGATGTTTTATACTAATTTTAGAGCTGAATACGTGAATAAACAATTCTGTGCAAATTGGGTTTTCTTTAAAAATCATGTGCCTCAAAGAGTTAAAGGGCTTCCCTTTGGATTTATAAACGAATATTATAACAAGGTGTTTTTGTTGCACAAAAATTAAGCGTAACATACATTTCCGTGCCTTTTTATTCCGAAGTTATTTTGCAATGTAGGCAGGTGATAGCTGACAAATAATCCCATTCATGAGACTTCAGTGGACATTTTTTACGAGATTAGTCGAATGCCTATTGAATTCACGATTAATATCTTCACGATCGAGCTCAGATCTATTTGGGTGGAATTCATTTCCTCTCGCTTTTATGTTTGAGACTGAAAAAGCGACCTTTATTGGTTCACACCTTTTTCATTTCAAATCAATTTGGGATATATTAGACTTCAAACGGAGAACTATCTCGATATTAGGTTTTCATTTATCACAGTCCCTTTAACTTTATTTTTCCAGATAAACTGAATGATTTAATGTTCAAAAAATGATTTTAAGAAATAGGATGAATATTTGCCAAATATGTCTATGGCCCGCGGTATCCCGGTTGAAAGAGTAACGAACTAGCAATCGGAGGGTTGCGATTTCGAATCCAACCTAACACCGTCTTATACAAAGGGGGCTGGTGAACGTTAAATATTTCGTTGCCTCAAATGTCCTCACGTTGGCGTGGTATGGAAGTTCGGAGAGTAGGGTGCCATCTGATGTGTGACCTCCTCGTCTGACCGTGGTTCAAATTTACGTGGTGTTTTCATCGGGTCTTTATTTCCTTGGGGTGTGCATTTGTAAATTAAATTATTCATCATTAGTGCTTCAGATGATCTTGTTTTATTATCTGACTATTGTTTGAATATTTTTATTCTCATTTATACATTTACATGTTTTAAATATACCTTTTGTCTTTGTCTTGGACTCGATTTATAAATGTTTTGTGCTTTTATTGGGTCATATCCTGTCTTGTGTTTGGCGCAGCTTGTCCCTTTTTGGACCTTGCGCCATTAAACCCCAACATCCATCTCTTGGGGTTTGAGATCTATCGGCTCTTTAAACTATACAGGGTGAGTCTAAACTAATAATACAAACATCAGGGGTTGATAGAACACAACGAAACAAACACTTTTCACCATAGAATGTATGGTCGCAAGTGCAGCGGTTGGCCGCTAGAAAGCGCTTTCCATTTCGGCACAAAGACACTGTCCGACGCAAGTTGGAAAGGAGAAGAGGCTTGATATATGGAAACAACGCTTTAATGTCAAATAAACATCCATAACTGCTTGACAAAACGAAATAATACAATTTGATTTGCATGATTTAAAGATAAGTACAAGGAACAACGGGCAAAAAAGAAATGTCACGTACGAAACATGAGAAACTTTTCACATGGAAATGAAACGACATGTACAAACATCAGTCGGTAAGTAAAACGCAAATGCACAATTACAGAAGCTGTTCAAAATGTCGACCACCACACCTGATGCAGTCCTCGCATCGCCGACGTAAGGATTCCCGTGTGGTCTGGAAAATACCAGGCATTTCGCGGACTTCTACCAAAGCTACTGAAAGCCTGGCAACAAGATCTTCATGATCTTCAATGGGGGTCTCATAGATGTCAGCGTGGAAACTTCCCGTTTCCGAGAGTTGTCGGTGCAAACGCGCAAAAATCTCGTGTTGGGGAATGCGTCTGTTAGGAAAGCGATCTCGGTAAAGGGGCGTTGTACATGCCTGCCATTACCGTCGGCCAGACCGTAAACAAAATGCATGTCTGCTTTCACCGCATTCGAATATTCAGCCATTTCCAGTCGCGACTGGTGCGAAAACCTCCGCTTTTATACAAGCGTTTGACTGCGCCCTCTAGCGGCCAACCGCTGCACTTGCGACCCTACATTCTATGGGGAAAAGTGTTTGTTTCGTTGTGTTCTATCACCCCCTGAAGTTTGTATTATTAGTTTAGACTCACACTGTATATAGATTTTTCTTTATAATATTACTTGCATCATAAAATACATAGAATAAATATTCAGTGCATCATTCATATATTGTACATCGCGTTGCTGGACAACGTATTTTAAATAATCATCTCATTCAATGCGCTTTTAATATGAATTAATTACTCACTCAACGTGCTTTTAATGTTGGTCTGGTGATAATTATACTTTGAAATTTATTTTTATCCTGCGTTTGGAGCAGCTTATCCTTTTTTGGACCTTGCGCCATAAAACCCAAAACAACCAACCAACCCTTGGGGTTTGATCTCGGACCATCGCCAATAGCACGTTGTGTTGCTTCAATGCGACGCTAATTAATTACCTACGTACCTACCTACTTCTAACATGTGAGCTAATATAAGAAATACGTGGGTAATACTGATAGCTAAATGTATAAAAATAATTTGTTTCGAAAGCACGGGTACATGAAAGGGATTTTCAGTTTTACCAAACAAACCAGACGAAATGCGAAGTTTTTATTTCCACTAACCCGTTACTCTTGTATGATACAAAAGGAGGTGACCTTAAAATGTACTTCATCGCCGCTTTGAAAACGTTTGGCGTTTAATCTAATTGGCGTTCACCAATCGACAACCATATTTCAATTCGGTAGGTAGGTAGGTATTTTAATTAGCGTCGCCCTAGAGCAACATAATGGGTTATTGGTGACGGTCCGAGATCAAACCCGAATGGAAAGATTCGAGGACAACACCACGTAATTTTTTAACCAGAGTTATACGACGAAATCTCACCTGAGATGGCACCCCACTCTCCAAACTCCGACACCACGCCAACGTGAGGACATTTGAGGCCCCGACAGATTTAACGTGCACCGGTCCCCTTTGTACACGACGGTCTTTGGTTATATTTCAATTTCGAACTCATTGGTTGGAATTTTTTTTCGCGAAGTGTTGAAATAGCTTCTTTGAAGGACAAGTTAAATGACGTCCCGTTTGAAATACGCTCCGGAAACGGAGAGTTTGGAATAGGTACAGGAAAGGAGAACCGGAGAGTTTGGAATAGGTACAGGAAAGGAGAACCGGAGAGTTTGGAATAGGTACAGGAAAGGAGAACCGGAGAGTTTGGAATAGGTACCGGAAAGGAGAACAGGGGGGTTTGGAATAGGTACCGGAAAGGAGAACCGGAGAGTTTGGAATAGGTACCGGAAAGGAGAACAGGGGGGTTTGGAATAGGTACCGGAAAGGAGAACCGGAGAGTTTGGAATAGGTACCGGAAAGGAGAACAGGGGGGTTTGGAATAGGTACCGGAAAGGAGAACCGGAGAGTTTGGAATAGGTACAGGAAAGGAGAACCGGAGAGTTTGGAATAGGTACAGGAAAGGAGAACAGGGGGGTTTGGAATAGGTACCGGAAAGGAGAACAGGGGGGTTTGGAATAGGTACCGGAAAGGAGAACCGGAGAGTTTGGAATAGGTACCGGAAAGGAGAACAGGGGGGTTTGGAATAGGTACAGGAAAGGAGAACCGGAGAGTTTGGAATAGGTACAGGAAAGGAGAACAGGGGGGTTTGGAATAGGTACCGGAAAGGAGAACCGGAGAGTTTGGAATAGGTACCGGAAAGGAGAACAGGGGGTTTGGAATAGGTACCGGAAAGGAGAACCGGAGAGTTTGGAATAGGTACCGAAAGGAGAACAGGGGGGTTTGGAATAGGTACCGGAAAGGAGAACCGGAGAGTTTGGAATATCTACCGGAAAGGAGAACAGGGGGGTTTGGAATAGGTACCGGAAAGGAGAACAGGAGAGTTTGGAATAGGTACCAGAAAGGAGAACAGGGGGGTTTGGAATAGGTACCGGAAAGGAGAACAGGAGAGTTTGGAATACGCACCGGAAACGGAGAACCGGAGAGTTTGGAACACGCACCGGAAAGGAGAACGGAAACTTTTGCATCCCTGTTGGAAAAGCGACGTATTAGTAACCGACGGTTGTGAGTTCGAAACTCAGTCCAACCAAAAACCATCGTGTGGGCTGGTGCACGTTAAATCTCTCGTGGCCTCAAATGTCCTCACGTTGGTGTGGACTGGAAGTTCGGAGAGTGGAGTGACAGCTCAGGTGTTGTTATCGTCATCTGACCGTGGTGGCGAAGTGTTGAAACAACATATTTGAATATCAAGCCAAGTGACGTCACGTTTGGAATGCGAACTGGAAACCCGTTCCGCCGCAGAAGCACCCCACCATAGCCTACATTTAACATTTACGGAAAATGCCTCTCTTATCTGAGGCAAATAGATTCCAACGAATTCCAAACAGCTGTCAGTTGGCACCTCTGATGTACGTGCAATTTCAAATCCCTCACTAAAACTGAAGATGTATTTTAAAATACGGATAAAGTTTCTTACGCAACGCTATATTTCCTAATGAAAAGAGCCCTAATCTCCATTGATTTCACCAACTCCCATAGCAAGCCATTAAATATTTAAAGAATTACGATCATAACGAAATACACAAAATATAGATCGGCAGTTTTAGGGTCCCTTGTCGTGTAAAAATCCTTCTACGGCATTACGTCAATCTTGATCGTTACCGATGATGTGTACGGGGACGTGTAATTTGTTTTAAAAACTATAAAACTATGCGGGAGGACCTGATTTTTAAGCGCTTGGGATGCAAGCCAGATCCACCATTAAATTGCCTCACGTAGGTCTCATATTTCAGGGAAGGCCAACTTGTATTCAAATGATATTTTATGACGGTGTTTTGGATGTGGATTTTATGGTACGTGGGTCTTGAACGGCCTCGTGCGGATCGATTGTGTAATCTTCCGTGCTGATCTAGCGGAATTTGGGAAGGGGTGTGCAACTTTAAACGATAGGGGACGGTGCATTTTAACAGTGTATGGGATTTCAATACAGGCTGTTTAGAAATTTTACTAGTTTTAAAGTTTGTTTTCATTAAATTCCGATTAATAGCTGTATTACTTTTTATATGAGAAGTATGTTATTGTTATTCGATATAAAGGCCGTTAAGAAAATATGTGGTCAAATTTTAAAGAGGGTCGAAAAATAAATATTTTTGGTCAAAGACTGTCTTTAAATACTAAGTTTAGGATATAGAGGGCGCCGTTTGGGTCAGACGATAACATCGTTTCTGTGGCGTAAGAAATTTTAAACTGCATTCATCGCAAAACGAACTCGCAGATATGCATCTGCTATATGGGGCTGCAAACGGAAAGTGACTATTGTTTATTTTAAATTTATTGTGTTTATTTTGGGCCCCTCTACCACCCCTTACAATTTGGCCAAATATTCGAGACGCAGAGCATTTTTGAACGTTTCCCGTAGAGATATCAGCGGTTGGTTGATTTTTTGGGGTCTTATGGCGCAAGGGCCATATTAGAAATATCAGCGGAGAGCATCGGATTATCAACCCGAGGGTTGCGAATTCAATACTCAATCCGACCAAAGGCCATCGTGTACGTGGGGCTGGTGCACGTTAAATCTGCCGAGGCCTGAAATGCCCTCACTTTGGCTTTGTGTGGAAGTTTGAAGGGTGGGGTGTTCTAGTCATTTGACTATGCTTCCAAATTACGAAGCGTTGTCCTTGAATATTTCCTTTCGGGATTAATCTCGGACCGTTCGACAGTAGCACTTCGTGTTGCTCCAGTGCGAAGTTAATTAACTACCTACCAAATTACGCACCTATCAGTATCTCTACGGTAATGAAGAATTCGTTCATTTAGTAATCTTGGATTTTCGGAACCACAATAAGGGCAGTTCTGTTTGCTTACGTACCAATTGATTTCGGAATTAAGAGCGAAGAATTTGAACTAATCACGTGGCCGAAAGAGCCCGTATTTGCAGTTGAGTAAGCGATATGCACTAAAACGGACCGTCACAAATAGCTCCAGGGCGACGTTAATTCACTAAAGGAATGAACCATTAAAAAACGAACCGTTAAAAGCAATTGCGTAGGGAGTCTGAAACGGTACGGAGCGGTCTGAATTTGAATCATCCTCTCGCGTGATCTTTCATTCGCCCTTGAACCGAGCCCCGAAGAAGTTGAATCGCTGCCGCTCGCTCCCGTGCCACTTGAGAGCACACTTTAAATCTTAATTGATGGATGAGGCTCCTTACTTAAGCAAAACAGAGATAATTTACTCACACCTGTCAAAGCACGCGATAGCGGAAAACAAACATCTTTAGGAGCTCTTACAATGAACCTGGCGATCGATGGCCTTAGAATTGCCGGATTACAATACGCGATGGAGTTTAGGGTAGATTCATTTTCGGCAGATTCATCGCTAATCGGGGTTTTATTTTTGCTATTCCTGGACTAACCACGTCCATGTTTACGTACTGTATTAAGCGCTCTACCTATGTAAGCTTAATGATACATTTGAGTGACGTCACATATTTTGTGATCTTGAATTCCTTTTTGTGAAATGCTTTTGCTTTGTTTCTTATTTTCCATCGTTTAATTTGGGGCCGTCATGGCTCAGAGGTGGTGGTACGCGTTAAATCTGTCTTGTGCTCAAATGTCCTCGCTTTGGAAGTTTGGTGCCAGCACAGGTGTTGACCTCGTCACCTGGCCGTGGTTCAAAATGATGAGGTGTTATCTTCGGGATGGATCCCGTACCGTCGCCAAAAGCCCGTTGTGTTGCTACAGTGCGACGTTAATTCAACCACTTACCAACCAATCAAAGAACGGACGAAGTATTTTCGGCTTGGTCTTCAACAAGAATACGTCATCTGACCGTGGTTCAAAATTACGTGTTGTCCTCGGATCTTTCTATTTATGATGAAGCCTGGACAGTCACCAATGTTACTTTTTGGTCGATTCTGAACTTTCTTTATAGGTGCATTAGGTGAGGAAGATGAAACATTTAACGTTCAGAAATAAATAAAAGAAAATTTATAAAAAAAATCCGACTCTAACCTAAAGATACTCCCACTATAAAATAAGTAAAATGTAAATACAAAATTTTATTCCTCAAATAGTGAAACATTACGAATTGCGTAGTTTTTAAAGCATATATATATATATATATGTACAGTATATTAGCAAACATGATTTAATTATATACCGTAATGTGAAATGATGTAAACAAAATATGAAGTTTATTTATGGGAAATTCTAAGGTAATATGATGTCATCTAGATTTAATTTTTTTAAATTTTGATGCAACATTTTACATGCTGTACTACGTATTGTAGTTTCGAAACTTTAACACTGATAAACTCGGAGTGTTTCACTATCCAATGTGTAAAATTTCGTTACTAATTTATTTTGTTTGCTATAAAGTTTCTTGGGGATGTCTAATTTTAAGGCTGAATGGTATTTTATCGTCTACTTCTATAAATTTAAGAATGGTTTAATTATGTGTATCTATTTATGTACTTTACCTAAGTTTATAAGTTATACAACTTCCTCACTCTTCATTATCAATGCTAAAATTTAGACGATATTAAGGTAACAAAAGTTAGTACTATCTTTGTAAAATGAAAACTTTTCCAGATTATAGAATGGCACTTTTTGATGTACAAGGTGTCCCGAAACATCATGACAGAACCTTTTTCTACAACCTCAAGTTTGAATTACGGAAAAGGTCTCAAATTTAGTCACAATCTATAAAATAAAAAACAGATCTTACTTGGACAATATTAAATCGAATTTTTTATGCATGTCCTAAATTTTGAAATTAATTCTTTTCTTCGGTCCATTTTCTGATCCCAATTACAATCGGGGCTCATTGGGCATGCTCACTGCGCTAGCAATCTTCGAGTTGTAGGCGGTGCAGGTTAGATTCCTGTCAGGTTTATTCCTTCCTGGGTGTATTTATCTTTCCTGTGTCAGTAAAACTTTCATTGTGTGTATATATTACTTGATGTTGTATGTGTTGTTCCTGGCGCAGCATGGCCAAAATGGTCCTTGCGCCATAAAACCCCCAAACCAACCAACCTTATCACACTCGAACGTCATATTAGCTTTATATCTATTCCCTGTTCCTGTTTTTATAGGTCTGAAGTTTTTGTGTTTTACGTCTATTTTGCTATTTGTTTTATATAGATAGATTTAACTAATTATTAAAGATACTCTAAAAAGATAGTCCCATCTTTCATCATAATTTTAAAGACCTATATGACATGGTAGTACTTCACCAATTTTAAGACAGCTTCTGTAATTAATCATTTTTACTTTACCGCCATCTCAAGTCCGACCCTAATTCAGATAAAAACTTATTTTTTCTTTCTAAGTCGAATCCATGTTCCCGGTGAAGAGGCCTCTTCATTCAGTGACTTACAGTAATGATCGTGTTCGTTTTTTTTTCTAATTCAAAGTCTAATTCGTTTTTCTAATTCGTTTTAAAGAACACGACACGCTTGTCCTATTCATTAATGATTAAACTTTGAATTATGCTTCATTCAATGAGATTTATGTAGCACTTTTTTCAGTTTCCTTCTTTGTAAATTTAACTAAGAACGCGAATTATGAGTTATTTTTAAACTAGTTTTGGTGTTGGATATCGAATGTAAAACTTGTATCACTTTTGAACTTGTTATGGTTTAAATTATATTCATATTGTATGTCGAGCCTGGCGCAGACCAAATATGGTCCTTGCGCGATAAAACCCCAATACCAGCCAAACATCCATTTGCAATCTCTATGTGTCATATGGTATCAGCTCACAGACTGGCCACCATGTCAAATAATGCAAGTCCATCTCAACACTGATTTACAAGGTAGTTGTATCATTTGTTGTTTAACAGACTGCAACAGGATCTAGCTTCAAATTTAATCAGAGTAATATTTCATTTCTAATATAATCTAATTTACAGTTGGTACCTTTAAGAAGACTAGAAACGTAATTCCGACAAAGAATAAATTATTTCCTAAGATAAGAATGACGAAACAAATCCATTATTTAGTTTGACAGTGTAAAAAACTATACATATATAACACGTTTTCAAAAAAAAAAATCGACAAATGAAAAAATATGTTTATGAAAAACTATCCTTCCAGTCATTGCAACGTGAAAAATAACAGTTACCAAAAACTACTCTATAAATAAAGATATATCACACTGAAGAAACGATCTGAGAAAAAGTGTTAGAATATATCACATCGGCCCTTCCCTTTGCGTTCTATCGCCTGACTCAACCCCTCTTTGCACCCCCTCCTTTTTTATAATATCCATTAATATTAGTAAAGGTGTGGGGAGGCCGAAGCGAAATTCGGGAGACGTTTTATTGCCGGGAAATATATGGGAGGCATAGATTATGCCCGGTCCGGAATCTGCCCCAAGTGCTATAAATTCAGGGTAGACGCTGCTCTATCTCTCGCCCTAAGCCGGAAAAGTTGCCTAATAAATTAAGGATCGGACCCCAGGATTCCTTTTAGATAAATAAGCGAATTACCTAGTAAGTAGTCGCTCATATAATGAGTGTTCTGATCGAAGCTTGTGGAGGGAATCGATTTTCCCTCGTATCATTCGGTTGTAAGTATCGAATACAAAATCGATTCATTTTATCCATTTATCCGTTGTAAAGAATTGCTTCTTGAGTTACTCCTAAGCTCTACTGTTTATATGAAGAGAAACTTCCTTTTTTTCCTTTGTTTACTAAATCACAATTTATTTAGTTTGTTGGTGATGTTTGTATATATTCTTTTATGTATGCGTGTAAGTTTATTTCTCCTAAACTTGTTCATACATTTATAAAAAAAGTGTCAAACTACACAAGAAGATATTTAACAAATGTAAATTTACAAACGATGTTTATGTCTGTGTGAAATGTTAATTACTCTAGGTTTAATGCCATATTTATACATACAAAAATATATACATATAAAGTTCGTGTTTCTTATGAACGAACAAACGTGTTACCACATTTTTAAACCACATGCAAATGATACTTTATATGCTTATAGTGTCAAATAATGCTCTTTAGATGTGTAAAGAAATTTAATCTAAATAATTTTATCAGCTCGAATTAAGGCTTTCAAGCCCGAAGTAAATATTAAAATTTCACTTTTTCAGTCCTCCAACCTGCAGTCTTTCGCATGAGTTCTAACCAATTTTGAACTTTTTGACCAAGAGAGTATTCCTAGAATGGATTCGTCAACCAATGGATGTGGTTATTTAGTATATGTGAGTTGTGGGAAAAAAAGCAACGTTCAATAAAAAGGAATCATTAATTTTTCTTAAGTTTTACTACACCATAATTTATAGCGTCATATGAACTTTATAATTAAATATTACTTGTTGGTTAAAGATGGGTACGAAATTTGGATTAAGAACTGGATGAAGCATTCAACGTTATCTGATGAATAGAGAAAAATAATTCGTAATAATTCTGACCATAGTTCAAAATTACGTTTTGTTGTCCTCAGATATTTCTTTTATGTGTTGACCCTATACGTACCATCGCCAATAGTCCGTTGTGTTACTCCAGTGTGACGTTAATTAAAATACCTACCTACCATGATGAACGAGATATCTCGTCTAAACCACTTGAAGGGTTAAGAATTTTTAAATACCAACAACACGCATACGATACTGTTTAAATTTAAATGTAGAAAATTTAGAAAATACATATTTTTCAAGTAGATTCAATTGTTTTATAGCATTAATAAGTGAATACGTGCTATCAAATGCTAAAATGTCAGGATTTCATCGCGGTAAATTATACTTCAAATCAAGCAGAAAAGGTTAAAAACGTATTTTAATAAACTACACAATAGCTTAGATGGGTATCGCCTATGGATAATTGTTAAAAGTTTATAAAGTGTCTCAGGTAGAAAAGCCAACCGCAAAATTAAAACGCGACATCCTAGAAGGAGTTCTAAGCGAAGGGGCAAAAAGTCGATATCATCTTAACATCCTAATTCAATTGTTTTATAGCATTAATATGTGAATACATGTTATCAAATGCTAAAATGTCAGGATTTCATCGCGGTAAATTATACTTCAAATCAAGCAGAAAAGGTTAAAAACGTATTTTAATAAACTACACAATAGCTTAGATGGGTATCGCCTATGGATAGTTGTTAAAAGTTTATAAAGTGTCTCAGGTAGAAAGGCCAACCGCAAAATTAAAACGCGACATCCTAGAAGGAGTTCTAAGCGAAGGGGCAAAAAGTCGATATCATCTTAACATCCTAATTCAATTGTTTTATAGCATTAATATGTGAATACATGTTATCAAATGCTAAAATGTCAGGATTTCATCGCGGTAAATTATACTTCAAATCAAGCAGAAAAGGTTAAAAACGTATTTTAATAAACTACACAATAGCTTAGATGGGTATCGCCTATGGATAGTTGTTAAAAGTTTATAAAGTGTCTCAGGTAGAAAAGCCAACCGCAAAATTAAAACGCGACATCCTAGAAGGAGTTCTAAGCGAAGGGGCAAAAAGTCGATATCATCTTAACATCCTAATTCAATTGTTTTATAGCATTAATATGTGAATACATGTTATCAAATGCTAAAATGTCAGGATTTCATCGCGGTAAATTATACTTCAAATCAAGCAGAAAAGGTTAAAAACGTATTTTAATAAACTACACAATAGCTTAGATGGGTATCGCCTATGGATAGTTGTTAAAAGTTTATAAAGTGTCTCAGGTAGAAAAGCCAACCGCAAAATTAAAACGCGACATCCTAGAAGGAGTTCTAAGCGAAGGGGCAAAAAGTCGATATCATCTTAACATCCTAATTCAATTGTTTTATAGCATTAATATGTGAATACATGTTATCAAATGCTAAAATGTCAGGATTTCATCGCGGTAAATTATACTTCAAATCAAGCAGAAAATGTTAAAAACGTATTTTAATAAACTACACAGTAGCTTAGATGTGTTATCGCCTATGGATAGCTGTTAAAAGTTTATAAAGTGTGTCTCAGGTAAGAGAGCCAACCGCAAAATAAAACCACGACATCCTAGAAGGAGTTGTAAGCGAAGGGGCGAAAAAAGTCGATACCATCTTAACATCCTAAAGAGACTCTTCGCCGTCTTCGGGACATCATCATCGCCAGGGGTATCTCTTCTTCGTCTTCATTTCAGACTCCCTATAAAGAAAATTGCTCGGATCTTTGATTTTCTCTCCAAAGAAGAAAAAAGATAAGTTATGAAGTGCGTGGGCAAGGGAAGAAGACAGTTTCTATTTATTTTGCACTGCGTTTCTCGCTGGGATTTCGGAAGACACGATTTCCTCGGTAAATATAGATAGCATCATATGTATTCGGGAAATAAGAGAAAAGAACTCTTTGAAGAGTCAAATGCCTGATACATTATGTTCAATATTTTACGCTCGACATCCGATAATCGGTGTTATATTGGTTGCTATATCAGAGTTAAAATTCCTACAAGGGTAATTCTTCAATCGATGCTATACAGTAAGCAAATATACGTGTTTCCTATCCCTATGAAAGGCACAAACATGGATATATGCGTTTTCCAAACCTTATCCTTCCCAGTAGGACTTCGGATCCGTCGTGAATCAGTGGATATGCCCACTGCGCTAGCAACCTGTGAGTTGTAGGCGGAGCAGGTTCGATTCCTCCCTGGGTGCATATCTCTTTTCTGTGTTCTGGCTGGTGCACGTTGGTGTGGTGTGGAAGTTTGGAGAGAGGGGTGCCAGCTCAGGTGTTGACCTCGTTTTCTGACCGTAGTTCAAATCATATTCCGATATGATACTAACAACGTGTTCCCTCTGATACTTCATGACCCAAATTAAATCTGGTAGAAGCTGCAACTGATTTACGAAACATTTCATACAGTTCATTACAATATCGCCATCATCAACCCTTATACCGCTAAGATAAATTTACTTGGATGCTGACGAAATATCCGCTATATATCTTTAGCTGCCCTGTTTCTGTTGAAATTGAAAGAATTGAGACTGAAAATAAAGATGGTTGGTTGGATTGTCTTTATGGCGCAAGGGCAATATTTGGCCATGCTGCGCCAAACATAAGACAGACAACATCAAGTAATGAATATACATACAAGGAAGGTTTTATTAACGCAGAAGATAGGAAATACACTCAGGGAGGAATAAAACTTGCCAGGAACCGATCCTGAAAATAAAGAATAAACTTATAATATATAATCTAACTTTATTTATTAAGATACACACTGAGTGTGGTTTTTAAAATTGCATTTTACAAGTCACCCCAATCCATTTCGACGCCTCGTCATCTGACCGTGGTTCAAAATTACGTGGTGTTGTCCTCGGATCTTTCCCTTTGGGATTGATCCCGGACCGTCACCAATAGCCCGTTGTGTTGCTCTAGTGTGACGTTAATTGAAATACACCCCCCCCCCATTTCGACGCCAATGCACTACACATCCCCAATTTAACTTCCGAATCTCTGCTAAGAAGTTGCTCCGTCTGACGCATCACATGAACTATATCTATAGCCTAGAATGTATGAAAAATTTCAAACAACTCATTGCAATCCCACCATCATTTAAGCAATTAGCTAACAGAATTGAGAGAAACGTACTTGATCGTGACGAAAGTTCCACTGTGTATTTTTAGCTGCCAGGTTGCTATTATAAATGAAAGAATTAAGATTGGAAATAAGGTATAAACTTATGAAATATATGATATAACTTTATTTATAAATATATACATTTAGCGCGACTTTCTTATAAAAGTGTTGCACAAGTCGTTCAATACCATTTCGTCACCAATGAGCTACACATGCCTCCGATTTAAATTCCGCTTCTCAGCTAAGGTGTTGCTTCGTCTGACAGAACACACGAACTAAAGCTATAGCAAAGAATGAATGAAAATTGTCAAACAACTCATTGTAATCCTACCACCATTTTGATAATTAACTAACAGAATTGGGAGAAATGTATGTTGGTGTTATAATTAAAAGAATTAATATTGAAAATAAGGAACAAACTTATGAAATATAGCTTTATTTATAAAGATACACATTTAGAGCTACTTTCTTTTAAAAGTGTTACACAAGTCGTTCAACACCATTTCGCCTCCAATGAACTACAATACCTCCAATTCAAATTCCGATTCTCAGCTAAGGCGTTGCTCTCTGTGACACATCACATGGACTAAATGTACAGCAAAGAATGTATGAAAAATTTCAAACAACTCATGCTATCCCACCAACATTTAGCAATAAACTAACACAATTAAGCTAAATTTGCTCTTCAAATAAAAGCACTCGTTCATTGTGCACCTCCATCCAAATCTATAGCAAAGAATGTATGAAAAATTTCAAACTCATTGCAATCCCACCATCATTTAGACAATTAACTAACAAAATTGAGAGAAATGTACTTGGGTAGTGACGAAATTTTCACTGTGTATCTTTAGCTGCCATGTTTCTGTTATAAATAAAAGAATTAACATTGAAAATAAGGAATAAACTTATGAAATATATAACTTCTTTTTATAAGGATACGCATTTAGAGCGACTTTCTTTTAAAAGTGTTGCACGAGTCATCCAATACCATTTCGCCTCCAATGAGCAACAAAACCTCCAATTTAAATTCCGATTCTCGGCTAAGGCGTTGCTTCTTCATCACATGAACTAAATCTACAGCTAAGAATGTTTGAAAAATTTCAAACAACTCATTGCAATCCCACCATCATTTAGCAATAAACTAACACAATTAAGCGAAATTTGCTCTTCAAATAAAAGCGCTCCTTCATCGTGCACCTCCATTCATTTTTTCTCCCCTTTCCACTGGGCAGCAGCGGCAGCGTGTGTACGCAGTCGGAAAAAGCGTTCTACAGGGGACCTGTACTGATTTCCCGAGTGATTACCTAACATTCCTTAACATTAATCTAATATGTCCATTAAATTAAGAATGGTAATCTGATTAGGAACTTTATCGAATGTGGGCTTCCATTTTTATTAGATTTGCCCAACAGAATCAGGCTGATTTTTTGTGAGACTTATCAAATAAGTTCGACGTTCATCAAGTATCTTTCTGCAGTCGTTTTCCGACGGATTAATGGGCTCGAATGGAGAGCGCGTTTTTTCAAATGGCAGAATGGAATATTTGGTGTTATCAGAAGACTGTTTTGGAGATAAGTGGTGTTAAATTACTGGAAAATAGCTTAACTTTGTTACGAATGTACATTTAATCCACTAAAATTCATTAACTCTCCATTAAATGTTTCTCGTAAACACGAAACAATCGTGAGTGTTTGTTCGAATTAGGTTAATTCATGATTTGTGTTTAAAATAGATACATTTATTCTAGTACGACTCCGAGTTACAGGAGTGATCTTTCCTCCCTTTTATTTTTACCTGCGTCTACCCTTCTGCTTTTTGCTATATCTTTCTCCCTCATTGTGTTGGGTTTTTTCGGCCAAATATGGCCCTTGCGCCATAATACCCCAAAACAACCAACCATTCTGGTACAAAATTGGTTTAAATGGCTATCATGCAGCAAAAATAACTAGTTAATTAACGTCACACTGGAGCAACCTAATGGGCTATTAGCTACGGTCCTAGATCAATTCCAAAGGGAAAGAACCGACTACAACCCGGTCAGATTACGAGGTCAACACCTGAGCTGGCACCCCACTCTCCAAACTTCCACACAACGCCAACGTGAGGACATTTAAACCTACGACAGATTTGACGTGCACCAGCCCCCGTGTACACGTCTGTTGGGCCGAGTTTAGAACTCGCCACCCTTCCGTTGCTAGTCCGTTAATCTTCCAACTGGGTCACCGCGTCCCGCAAAAATAACTAGGGGAGCAATTTAAATTAGCAAGTGATTGAGATAAAGTTTTATTGTAATTTGTTATATATATATATATATATAAAACAAGTTTTCTCTTCAAATTTGAGGGACCTTCTAGAAACGCGTAATGGAAAAATTTGGAGATGTCAGAAACCATTCGTAGTTAGAAATATCCAACAAATCGCACCCATTTTGGATACAATAATAATAAACGGAATAAAAACTGCTTCTGTATTACTTTTGAGTTAAAGGAGGAAAACTGCAATTTTATCTTAATATCAATCACGATGCAATATTTTAATATTCCTGTGAAGGATATGAAGTTAAGTACAAAAGTATTTGTAATGCTTAATCAATGTTATATTAGTTTATGTATATTTTAGTAAGTTAGAATTGCTAAATGTATAAACGAAGCTATAAGACGTTCGTAAAACCTGATTGTTACCTCAATCTGAAAACTTCAGAAATGAAATTAATGGAAACTTGATCATTACAGATTCACTCTAAAATTTTGGTAAACTTCAGTTATCCCAGTAGAAGTATATATAGCTGCAAAATTTTTTTCTAAGTTGTCAATCCTATTTTATTTTTGTATTAAGTACTCAATTAAAGATAATTCTATGCAGCGGAAGATATAAGCATCACGAAATGCTGCATTTTCTGCTAATATATTCATAAGATTTCTTTGCAAAAAAGGTGAAAAAATAGAAACATGTGTACCGTTATTTCAAAAAATATTTTACTAATGTTTTACTGAAAAAGCTACTCTTCTCAAGTGAATTTAACAATGTATTTCTGCAAATAATATACAACTAATATGTAAAAGAATAATAAAGAGGAACCTTTTTAGGTTAACCCTCTGCATACGTCGGGCAGAATATAGTTTTCTTTGGTTACGGCAGCCGGCCCAACGGCTTTACAGGCAACTTACTAAAACCGGCCGAAACGGCCTTTACAATGCTTTCCCCCAGGAGGAGAGGGAATATGTGTCGTCCCATTATCACCTAATATGCCGGTTTCTATTGTCGGGTCGTGGGTATGCCTAGAAGGGACAGATTCTTCCGGGGCAAACTGAAAGGGCGGCGGTGACTTTTTAAGTGTACCTCTTTTCAATTACTCAACCTCTCACAGACTAGATGCTCGAGGATAAACAACTTGCGAGGCTCCCCGTCGATAACCCTGACATCTTTGTCAACGGGGATATGAGGCTATTCACGCGCGGGTCACTTTGTAGCACAGGAAATTGGGGATGGAAATCGTAATGGGCTTCGGCGATTCTTCAGGAGTTTGAAGTCTGAAAGAATCCGAGCCTTTCGTAACGAGGGGACTCGAAACTTTCGGCCGGTTGGGCTGGTCCCCGTATCCAGAGGGTTAAACCTCTCCAAGTGTTTCGACGAGAAATCTCATTCAAGATTTCATCATTTTTTTGACGAGATATCTTGTCGAGAAAAACTGCTCAAAGGAATGGAGATCCAATTGGGAAAAACAAAATGTCTCGTACCCAGAACTGGTGATCGTTTGGAACAGATTTATGCCAAAGGCTGGACACTACAGGGCCGTTTTCGGGGCGAAGATAAACCACCAGGAGTGTTTAATAATACCTTTATATTGGCATAAACTTCTACTGTAAGAGAACCAACTTAACGGTTTTTTTAGGTTCAGTTTCTGTAGATATCTGTTTCATCTGCTGTAGACATTTTTTTGTAAAACGGACCTTTCAACAGGTAAAACAAAACTTACCTTTCTCCCTTGGCAAAAGTAGGGCCACGGTAGCCCTGTTGGAAGAGTAACGGACTAGCAACCGAAGGGTTGTGAGTTCGAATCCAATCAAAGACGATCGTATGCAAAGGGGGCTGGTGCACGTTTAATGTCGTGGCCACAAATATCCTCATGTTGTCGTGGTGTGGAAGTTAGGGGAGTGGGGTGCGAGCACGTGTTGACCTCATCATCTGACCGTAGTTTATAATTAGGTGTTTTCCTCGTTCTTTCCCTTCGGGATCGATCACAGACCGTCGCCAATAGTCCATTGTGTTGCTCCAGTGCGACGTTAATTAAATAACTACTTACCCTTGGCAAAAGTAAACACCAAGTCTATTGGCCCTTGACATACAACTAACGAACTCTTAAAACACGTAATACCCTATATTGCGGAAAAGCAACTAATCTGTAAAAGTAGCTTTCTCTTGCATATACCCTTAGTGTAAGAAACCAAACGTTACAACTTTATTGGGGTAAGAGAGTTGCGTCTCTACGGTAATATTTTTTGTTCAACAAATAACACTTTTAAGTCTTCGAGAAATTTCAGATTGATACACTGCAATGAGAGGTCGGTCAATGGACTGTTAAAGTGCATCACTATTTGAACTAAAGGTACTTCCTCTGCATTGAATATCACAATTTAAGCAATTCCTTTTTTAAATTACAAGGTGCCGAATGGGTGCAAGAACCACTCGGAATCCAGATAATTTTCGAATTTACTGCCCTTTATTCAGAATTTCTTTTTTAATTAAATGGAATCAATATTAAGTTTAAGAAACGGATCACTCTTTGTACTTTAAAATCAAACCATGCCGCTATGGAATTATTTATGCTTTATTCTGAGTACGTAACAATGGTTAAGAAATTACCAGATATTTTTAGCTGCTGTATATTGCACACAACCCGCTATTTATCCTATTCCTGATTAAATTCATTTAAAATAATTGCTTGAAAATGGGTTTGAAATTAATTAAAATTACTACAGAAATAATATATATATATATATATATATATATATATATATATATATATATCAGTTTTGTCAATGGCGAGATATCATATCAGTTTTGCAAATGACAAGTTATATGGTCCACCAATAATCTGGTCAGTATTGCAAATGGCGAGATATCTGGTCCATCAATATCTAGTAAGTTTTGCAAATGGCGAGATACCTTTTCAAGACAATCACCAGGAGTATTAAAATTAAGTGTCTTCAAGATTATAAAAAGTAAAATTCTGCATAATATTCCTATCCCCTTATATTCTTGTGTCAGATTCTTCTGGTTAATATATGCTTAAATTTTAATTTATTTTAAATGGCATCAGTTGTCTGAATAGTGATTTGTTATATATTAAGCTTATAACTTGCAATTACGAGATGATATGTTATGAAAACCCATTTTAGTGAACACAGTAATTTAAAAAAGGAAATTAAATCGAAAAAATATTTAGTCTAAGATCTTATTAGTTTCATAAATATCTTTCTCCTTTCTAAAAAATGAAGAGGAAGCTATCAGATTATCCTCAATCGCATATCAATTCCTGATTAAAACAAATTTAAAGAGAATACATTGTGCTTGTCCAAATTTTAACGTAGTTATTTGCGAAATAACGTTAGGATCCACTTGGTGGTTATCTGGATGAGGTATTTTGTCATTAGAATAGACTGACCAGATCTTGATGGACGAAATATCTCGTCATTAGAAGAAAACTGAACAAATCTTGATCTCGTCATCATCAAAAAATCGTCAATATCTTGACGAGATACCTTGAAATTGGCAAGATTGGCTACTGAGCAAAATTGGTCATAGCTTGATGAACGAGTTGTCGATTCCATTGCAGGGTTAAATACTTATTTTTATGTGTATGAGTAACCTCTAGAGAGAAATATATCTGGTATCTTTATCTGGTCTGTGTGCGCAAGGAAAACATTTTTGGTTGGTCGTATTTGACCATCGGGACGTGTAAATCTTTTCGAAGTGCCGAATCTGTACTTGGTTCGTTAAGCTTATCCGGAGGGCAGTACTGCAATTTATTTCTTACGCGTTGACGTTCTGGTTAAATCTGATCCGGCAACAGCTATTTTCCAAATAGCTGAAATGCTTCAGAAACTAACAGTTTTGAGCCTTGTCAAACCTTTGAAATTTTGTGCACGAGAAGTCCTTCCTACAAATTCCTAGGGTAGCCCCGGTGGAAGAGCATCGGAATACCAACCGGATGGTTTCGAGTTCAAAACTAACTAAAGACCGCCGTGTACAAAGAGGGCTGTGGCACGTTAAATCTGCTGTGGCCTCAACTATCCTCGCGTTGGCGTGAGGTGAAGGTTTGGAGAGGTGTGGCTCAGGTGTGAACTCGTCATCTGACCGTGGTTCAAAGTTACGTGGTGCTGTCCTCAGATTTTTCCCTTAGGGTAGTGGTTCCCAACTGATGGTACGCGAGAACATTTGGATTGGTAGGGTTCAATAAAAACATAAACCAAACATACTGGATTAAAACTTAATGAATGTTCATAAAACAATCAGTGACAGTTCAATGAGAATCTTTGAAGGAGAAAAGTCTTGTTTCTTTCAGGATGTCTACAAGAAATGAGTGTCCTGCTCTTTTTAGTCAAGCACTAAAATTTTTAACTCTACAAGCACTATTGAACCTGACAGAAGCTCTAATAAGAAATAAGCATAAGTTTTGTTTATATTTAAATACATTTAGTAAATTTATTTCTATGTGTATAGAATTTATTTGACTCTCTCAAAAAGTTATAACATAACCAGTGGTAAGCCACGACCCTACAAAATTCTGAGGTTGTAGTCAAGTATAAAAAGATTAGGAATCGCTGCCTGAGGGGTTTGATCTCAGACCGTTGCCCGTTGTGTTGCTCCAGTGCGACGTTAATTACCTATCTACCTACAATTTCTACCGGCGTTTGAATAACTTCATCCCCATTAATTAGCTGCAATGACTTGAGAAAAATACAATCGGACGGCCGAGATTTCAGCTCCCTTTCCAGTCAAGGAATAATTCGTCGAAAAAGACTTGTCGACGGAATTCTTTTCTCCGGGACCACTTCTGTCAATAATTATCTCCCGACCCAAGTGTTCCCGAGGCTTTCACACCTAAATAAGAATTAATTGTCCCATTTTCGGCTAATTCGTTTACTCCCTCCATTTGCGACGGGAAAGCGCCTCCATTCCTCAATGCAGGCAAAAGCCGGCGGGATTGGGAACACTTTTTTACCGCTCCATTCTCCAACTGGCCTGTAATGATTTCCACTCAGACATGTTATTTTTCCTTAAATCACATCGAAGAATAGGTTCCCCGCTCTGTGTATAAAGAACAGGGGGTGAAATATCTTGAGAATAACCGGGTCTTTTATTCGATTAGCTCTCGGGTTATCGCTGCTTTGTAGCAGGCACGCTCTGGCCATCTATGCGATCCGGGGTTGTTTATGTGGCGTTTTGAGAAAATTTTATGGAGCCATATATATGGTTATGATGATGTGTCCAAGTGGGGCCGTGTTGTCTTTCTATCGATGGAATAAAAAGGCTTATTTTGGAGGATCAGCAAGAGTCCGGATGCCAATAAAGAATTGCTTCGTTTTAAAGTCGTTGTTTGGAGAGTAATGGGTGTATATTTCCTATAAATTATCATCCTCATAAATGCATATATTTCTTTCTGAGTAGCGTATTATATGAGCATTTTTATTTCTGCCACAATAAAAGTTCCAGGTTTGTATATTGTGCTTCTTTCGATGTTTCCGATAAGGAAAGGGGACCGAAGTAGCCCGGTTGGAAGAGTAACGGATTGGCAACCGGAG
The DNA here is from genome assembly GCA_933210815.1 of Meta bourneti. Taxonomy (NCBI): domain Eukaryota; kingdom Metazoa; phylum Arthropoda; class Arachnida; order Araneae; family Tetragnathidae; genus Meta; species Meta bourneti. The sequence continues at coordinate 12,486,183 of OW119929.1, forward strand.
AGTAGCGAGTTCGAATCCACGTATATAAAGGGGGCTGGTGCATGTAAATCTGTCGGAGCCTCAAATGGCCTCACGTTACTGTGGTGTGAAAGTGGATTGTGCAGTTGCCAGCTCCACTCTCCAAATCTTCTGACCTCATCAGATCACCGCAGTTCAAAATTACTTCGTGCTGTCCTCGGTTCTTTCCCTTCGGGTTTGATCCCGGACCGTTGCCAATAGCCCGTTGTGTTGCGCCAATGCTATGCTAATTAAAATACTTACGAAGAAAGATAAAGAAAGGGGGGCGCGGTAGTCTATTCCAAAAAGGAACTTTTTGGCAAACGGATGCTTTCGATTTCGAAACTTGGTCCAGCCGAAGACCGTCGTGTACTAAGGGGACTGGTGCATGCTAAATCTGCAGTGTCCTCAAATGTCCTCACGTTGGCGTGGCGTGGAAGTTTGGAGACAGGATGCCAGCTCAGGTTTTGACCTCGTCATTTGACCGCTGTTCAAACTGAGGAGGCGTTGTCTGGATCTTTCCCATAGGGATTGATCTCGACCAGTCGACAATTGTCCGTCGTGTTGTTCCAGTGCGACGTTAATTAAATACCTACCAATAAAGAAAGGTTGGTGGGTTTTGTGTTTCATGGCAAAAGGGCCATATTTGGCCAAGCTATGTCAAACATACAGGAGAGCGTCAAGTAACCGATTAAGAAAGGAATTGGTTTCAGATCTGAAGTTGAGAACTTGAATCAAGTACTGATACAAACTGTTTATTTTTGTCTGCTAGTAGAAAATAATTAGAATAATGATTAAAATAACATTTCATAAATCAGCCAATTCGTTTATGAAATAAAAATTTATCATGCCATTTCCATTATATGATCTTATATTTTATGCAACCTGAAATGAAAAGGTAAGTTTTACGCGTAATATTTCGTGAACTAAAATTATACAGCAATCGATTACGGTTGTTTAACTGGAAAGGGAGCTAGATGCTTTCTGATGGAAAATGCTCTTCCTACTTTTACGTAATGTTTATATACAGTAAATTTCCCTTTTTGAGCAATCTACGTTATTACAAAATACAATTGAACAAATGTCATGGTCTTGAGCGATGTTGGACGTATATTACCGTTAGAATACTCTGGGGTCCGTCATTGTGATCATTTCATCAGATATCCTGTGCTTTGGCCAACAGTCTCCGAGTTCGAATCTCGGTGTTCGAAGTGGTTTTGTATCCATTTCAGTTTGCATTTCTTCATTTTAAATTTATAATTAACTAATGAATTCAGCTCTGTGAAGAGTTACGACTAACAAAACGTAGAAGTTAAACACTCTTTTCTAGAAATTGCTAAAACTTCCTCTTCAAAAGCTTTCATTAAAGCCATACAAATCTACTTGTATTGAAGGTTTTACAAAATACGTCAGTTGGAAACGAAAAACTTTTTAATCATACAATTGCATGCTCTAATACACTATGATCTATTGACAAGATATAAATAAATAGGATGGTTTTGTTAGAAACTTGAGGATTTGTCTCCATTCAATTGAAAAGTATCTGGATATATCTGATTATTTAAAGACGATCGTTCAAATTAACCTTCGAGTTAGAAACGAGAAAAAGAGAGATGAAACAAACCGTATTGAGATATCCATTGAAAGGAAATAAAATGTAATTAAATACTTCATTTAAATGAGTGAAATGAATACAGACACATTGGTGTAATAATCGTGTCAGTAAACGTTCCTAAATAACTAAAACGGGGCTCACAGAAACATTACCACTTTAGTTTCCATTTTATTTAACTCAAAAAATAAAACTTGTTTGCTTCAAATTTGAATCAAATCTCGTTAGTACTGTCGTTAAGTGGATTTGATAAGACACGAAAGCAACGCATTTTAAGATTACATAGTCTTGCTTTCTTCAATTTGTGGGGCACGGAAGAGTAATGGATTAGCAACCGAAGGGTTGCGAGTTCGAATCCAACCATAGACCGTCGTGTACAAAGGGGGCTGGTGCACGTTAAATTTGTCCTGGCATCAAACGTCCTTACGTTGGCGTGGTGTGGAAGTTTGGAGAATGGGGTGCCAGCTCAGGTATGACCCCGTTATTTGACCGTGGTTCAAAATTACGTGGTGTTGTCCTCGGATCTTTGGGATTGATCCCGGACCGTCACCAATAGCCCGTTGTGTTGCTCCATTGTGACGCTTATTAAAATACCTACCTAACAATGAAATTTCAATATTAAAATGTAATGCAAAACATCCACACTGAAAAAAATCAAACTTGCAGATTATGTTTTGTTTTAAGTATCTTTCAAACTCGGGGTTGTTTAGGCTTACATTGAAACCCCATTGAGATGAGATTCATTTCCAAACCTTACAATACATCTTACAACCAAAAACTTCACTGCTCACGGACCTATTCTAACGTAATATCGGAAATAATCTCACAGCAAGGCTCGGCTTTACCACAAGACCGCTTCTGATCAAAGAGCGGAACAACTTTTTTCGGAAACCCATACATTAAACTGTCTCGGAAGAACAAAAACAGCTCACTACACTGAACTTTAATGCAGCTTTTTTTGCGCGCTCAGGAAGGGGGAAAAATGGAGCCATAATAAAATGGTAAAAAGCGGAGTAAAAAGTAAACAGACATTTATTAAGTCATCACGGGGAGTGTGACACCTACAATCGATGGAGCCTTATCTGTTTGGAGCAGATAAAAACGGAATGAAAAAGAGGAGATGAATCAATGTATGTAATCACCGGAGCTCGATGGAAAACTTTTCTAACCCAAAGCAGAGTGGGAAAAAATTCTATGGAGGAATAAAGAAAAATGTATCGATGAACAAAGATGGTTTTTATCGAAAGCGATTTCGTCGCGCGTGAAATGGTCGTCCTGCTTAGTTGCGGCTTCTATCACAGCTGCTCTGTTTGAGGAAACAAAAGAAAAAATTACTTAGTACTTATTGGGCAAATTAAGACAAAGGTGAAAGCTGTTATCTGAAATTTTATAAGGGATAAATTTTGCATCGGAGAAAATCCATGAGACAGCTGACAAGTTAGCAATTCTGACGTGTTAGCGTTATTATTGATGAATTGACGAAAGCTGTGTTGATAAACGGTACGTGTAAACAAAGATGGTTTTTATAGACATCGTGATTTTGTATCCACTTATTACGAGATTGCAGGTGCAAATGGATATGAGATTGTCTCTTACACTTGCTATCCACCGAAAAAATTTCGATAAAGGTAAAAGGGTTACCTAAAGTTTAATATCCCGGAAAAAACTTCCGTGTAGGTAGTTAATACCGTCACAACGGGCTATTGGCGACGTTCCGAGATGGATCCGAAGGGAAAGACCCCTCGTAATTTGGTACCACGGTCAGATGACGCAGTCAAATCCTGAGTGGGCACCCCTCTTTCCAAACTTCCACAACACGCCAGCGTGAAGGCATTTGAGGCAAGGATATATTTAACGTGCACTAGCCCCCCTTTGTATACGACGGTCTTTGGCTGGACCGAGTTTCAAACTCGCGACGTTCCAGTTGTTAATCTGTTGCTTTTCAAACTGGACTACCGAGGCCAGAATAATCTTTCGGAGTTATTGTGAAAGATAAACATGATTGTTGATTGCTCCAGTGTGACTTGAATTAAAAATACCTACCTTTCTGAATGCTATTTTAATTTATTAAACTTCGGACAGAGTATTATTTTGTTTTCATCTCATAATTTTTTAAAGAATAAATTCCCGACTGTTTGGTGATTTATTTTCAAGTTAAGTCAAGATAGTATGGAATTTTAAACATTTTCTAAGGAAACCTTATGTGTGGGAATGTTAAAAAAGTCCAAAGCTTTCTTAAATTCATTATTTTTTGCATAAAATAAATTAAGAGTATAAGAAAACTTAATACTATAAAAATAATCGAACTCTTCTTAGATAGAAAGTTACAAAAGAAATAAAAAAAAACAGCTGCATCAAATTACTGAAACGGTTTGTTTATTTTTCAATTTAGACTGCGTTTTTTAAAATTGATTATTACTATGCGTACGGGATATCGGGAGTTGTTTTCTGTAGTAATCCATTCTTTATATATATATATATATATATATATATATATATATATATATATATATATATATATATATATATATATATATATATATATATATATATATATATATATATATATATATATATATATATATATATATATATATATATATATATATATATATATATATATATATATATATATATATATATATATATATATATATATATATATATATATATATATATATATATATATATATATATATATTGCATACCCACCCGTTAATATCAATAAAAGTCAATAAAATACTTATTCACTGAAAATGTTTCAAAATTTCTCCTTTTGGTTTCATTTTAACGAGGCTCAAATTAGGTTTTAGTGAGGTCTTAATCTGTCGAAATGGGTAACGGATATATAAAATGAGTAATGTTTCCTTAACTACATTTGAATATTTTACCTTTGATGCATTCTAATCTGAGTCCGCCCTGTTCAGAGTGATACACAATTTATTGAATTCCAAACATTTTTTTAAAATGAAAACTCAAAGGATATTAATAGAAAATTGTATATAGCTGAAACTCTTTAAATGCTATTAGTATTCAATTTATAAGAGCAGTGAAATATTGCTGGCTTGGAGCAAAAACCCATTAAATGACATTTTTTCGGAGACATTAAATGCTTATTTTCATAATGACCATCATATGGTTATATTGTAATGATTTTTAAAGATTTTATCACAATAAAAGCTGCTTTTAAGTTTTATTTCTGAGCCAAAAACGACTAGCTACTCTTTAAACAGCTGTAAAGTAAACATTCTGTTTCGTCAGTTAATGAGTTTGCTTTAAGCAGACCATATACATGTGTAAGTTTTGTACACTGTTGTATAGGAATAAATGAACTATTTCGCAGCTTAAGAGTACGATTCGTTGCAGTTAGTTTTGATGTTGTCACATTTGCTTCAGATCTAAATTTTAATTAATTCTGCGAGAAAATAAAGGAGGGCAATTACGTGTTAGAGCAATTTAAGATGAAAACGTTAAGATCCGCTGATCGAGATGTGTTTTATTATATGTCAAATACAACTTAATTTACAGGTGAAACGAGTTTGATTATTACTCGTTTGATGAAAGAGTCCTTTCATATGAAGACTAAGACACATAATCCTGATAAGATACAAACAAAACATTCGTTGATTCTATGTATAATATCGGGAAAATTTGCAAATCGTTCACGAAGAGCAGTTTCCGAAAACATTCTCATTCATGAAAAGAGTACTTAATTGAGAGTTTGAAGGCTACGGTCTCATTTTACTTATATTTCCCAGCAATTAAGACATTGACGGCAGCAATTGAAATCTGCTGTATGTAGTCCGCTTTGAAAACAGCCGTCAAATCACTGCTTCTCGCCGAGGGTTTAATTTTCATTAACATTTTCTTTTATGACTGCGTTTGCCGACTGAAAACTTCGCCTACCTCATTAAACGGGAAGAGAATCTCTCGTGATCGGGTGAGTTCTTTCACGTGGATGAAAAGTGTTTCTGTGCTCGCAGTTCATAAAGGAATTGATGAAACGGCAAAGAGAAAACCCATCGCAATGGAGAATTTTAATGAATTTAAAATGAATACACAAAATATCATTAGTGGATTAAAACATACTGAGATGATTGAAATGGAGTCGGCAATAGCCTGATCCCTGCGCTTATATTCGTTACATAGTATGATTGAATAGATATACATCCCTTATTCATCGCTGTGAATAAAGTCGAGTTGAGTTGTACCTCAAGTTATGCAATAAAACTGCAGAAAACTGTTAGTGCCCCACCGATAAATGTTTTGATAGAAAACGTCATTACTTATCGCGAGTTAACGAGTTGCAGTTCTTACACTTTGTTTAATAGAATCTCTAATGATATTTTGGATCTTTGTTAATCCTTCTGGTGGTTGTCGAGAAATCTCGTCATTCGCAAAACTGAATAGATCTTGATGTCATCATCACCAAAATATCGGCTATATCTTGACGACAAGGTTTATATTAGGTTATACAAGTACAATAAAATAGTTAGGAGACATTAGTTTAGAAATCATTTATAGCAATTAGGTATTTTATATTAACTTTACACCAGTGAAAATTTTATTATTGCCACAAAATTCTAACATAAAGTACAAGTATTTGCACATGGGTATGATTATCTGTATTTGTGATTTTCGCGCTAAGTAACACCCACTGAAAATATTATGTCAATAGTATAACTAAGATAAGCCATTTTACCAATTTACGTTACTTTTTTAATTTAAGTTTACTGCGTGGATTGTTTACAAACTTCGATATGTTAAACATAACCTTGAATCTTTCAAAACCATAATAAGTAATTTTCCTTCATTTCTGTGTTCAAAATTTTTGTTTCGAATCTCGGTCGAATTGTTTCCTTTCTATTAATGTATTATATCTTGTATTAGAACTGAATTCAATTACATTTCAAAAATACTTTTGACTGCTACATGATTTTGATTCCTTTTTTTTCTCTTTACAGGTAAGAGCTTTTCATCGGAATTATTACTCATTTTTTCCAAACATCAAATGCATTTCAAGGTAAAATTCCAATAATCTTATAAACTAATGGATTTTTCGTACTGCACGATAAAAATAATTCACTCAAATGTAGACATAAAAATGTTTGTCGTTTCTTAGTTTAGATTGTGTGTATGTATTTCAACATACATAATATAATTTCAGGTAAGTTGAGTAAAAGTTTAAACGAACATTTCAAAAATATTAAGCAGAATCAACTAGTGTTTGCATTTATTATGCAAAACAGATTGGATGGATCATTCAAAAATATTTTTTACAGAAATCAAGAAAAAATCAGATGTATTGTTCGAAATAAAAAAACCCAAAAAGGCTCAATCAGGAAAACACATTTTTTGAAAGAGACCTATACTGAAATAATGTTTTATGGTGGTCATATAACTATCAAAAATGACGCAATCGAAAAATCCGTTGACATCTATATCGTATAACAAACTATTCAATAACACTTTTTTAAATTTGAAATAACACAAATATTCGATCGATTTTGGTGATTTTGAAAATTTGCTATCCTCTTCATCATCAAAGGTGCAGTCATAATTTTTCATGATGCTCAGTAAATCAATAATAAAAAGATAAACTTATATTTTTAGCTCTTTTCATGTTAAAGTTTTCTAAAAGCTGGTTGCCAAGTTCTTGAACGGGAGATAAATTCAGCTACCTTGGGGCACTATTTTCCAAACACATGCGCCAATATTCATTTTTGCACTGCGCAACATAACGTTTCTGATCCGCCACTTATTTCACACATTCGTAGAGCAAACACTGTAGACCACTCTCCTTTGTCAAATTCTATCGGTACACTATTATTCTACACACTTTTAGAGCAAACACTAGACCCCTTTGCACTGCCAAACTCTTTCCGTACGCCATTTATTCTACATACTTGAAGACCAAACACTGTAGACAACTCTGGTTGCCAAACTAACGGTTCACCACTTATTTCACACTCGTATAGCAAACAATGTAGACCACTCTACGTTGTCAAACTCTGGTACTGCACTTATTTTACCGTCCCCTTCCAAGACGTGGATTATATCATCTAAACGTCCATGGCAGTATAAAGGGGATACACAGATTCAAAATAATTTATATTCCATTCAACCATATGTAAAGAGCTTCAGACCCAATAATTTTAGTAGAAGACTCGAAGTAAAACTGACAAGACTTTTTAGGTCACACATTTTTAACTTATAGGCATTTGCTACACTTAGAACCAGCTCTGACGTGTCCAACGTATGATTCAATCCTATCTGATGGATACATTTTAAGTGAATGTCCTGATTTTAATGCTATTAGACTCAACCAACTTTTAAGTGATCCTCCTCACCAGATTTGTTTTCATCTATATCAGACATAGGTTTTATAATTTTGTCTAAAAGTAATTTTAAGTTTTTTTACTATTTTATCTTTGTTGAATTTCGATTATTAGTATTAAATTTATGAATAAATGAGGATAAAAATTTATTTGAAATTACCGATAGTTTGGCGCAGTTTGGCTAAATCTGGCCATTGTGACATAAAAATTCAATCAATCCACTTATTCTACACAGTCGTAAAACAAACTTTGTAGACTACTTTCGTTTGCCAAACTCTGATAGGCCACTTATTATACACTCTTGTAAACCACTCGCAATTGCCAAACTCTACTAGTACGCCACTTATTCCACTCACTCGTCGAGCAAACATTGTAAACCAGTCTCTGTTGCCAAACTGCTGTTACACCACAGTCGTAAAGCAAACACTGTAAACCACTCTGCCAAACGACTGATTCGCCACTTATTCTGCACACACGTAGGCCAAATACTGTAGAGAACTCGATGTTGCCAATCTAACGGTTCAACATCTATTCCACACACTCGTAGAGAGAACACTAAACCACTCTTCATTGCCAAACTCTACTGGTACGCCGCTTATTCTGCACACTTGTAGATCTCTCTCCATTTCCAGACTACTGATACTCCACTTATTCTACACAGTCGTACAGAAAACACTCTCCTTTGCCAAACTACTGATACACCACTTATTCTACACACTTCTATTTTGCTCTTATTCTACACACATCTATTTCGCTCTTATTCTACAAACACTGTAGACCACCCTTCTTCGTAGCCGTTTCCTTTTCTGGGAGCAAAAATATCAGGAACTCTTGGGTATTGATTTGATAAACTCCGTGTTTATTTGTCCGGGAAAGTAAAAGGGTTCAAAGCGAATCTGGCCCTGTTATTACGTAGCAGGAATGGACTCTTGTATAGAAATCCGCAGATGGGAGGAAATGCAAGCGGATTTATTTCTGTATTCCTCCTCTTGGACGAAAGGAAAAACATATTTGCACATTATTCAGATGATATCGCATTTCTTGTCACCGGAAACAGGAGAAGCTGGAAAGAAAGTGGTGTCTTTTGGAATATAAGCTTTTTTTTATCTTGCTAGAGAAAAACTCATCTCTAGCGACGCAGTTCTTAATCGAAATTTTCGGGATGCTGCAATGTCTCCTTAGTATCATTGGAAGCAGTTTCAATTCATTGTATTTTATTTGGAATGTTGTCGATAGCGTGTATTCCGTTACGTACAAAACCATTCGTATATAATCATTTGAAGCGTCAGATGTATGGAACGCCAAATATTTCCTGGTTCATTCATATATGTACAAGCGAAGGAATGTGAAAAACGATGTCTTTCATTTGGGGTTGCAATTTTAAATTTTGTGGCCTTTCTCTGTAGGGATATACAGTGGTACCTTGAGATACGAGTTTAATTCATTCCATGACCGAGCTCGTAAATCAAAATGCTCTTATCTCAAATCAATTTTCCCCATTGCAATTAATTGAAATGAGATTAATTCGTACCAGCCCCCCCAAAAAACCACTCCATTTTTTTTATAATAATGTATTTATAATGAAAAAATATTGTAGCTGAAGTTGTTATAGCCTCTATCGAGTCCTTCTGCTTCAGAATAGTACATATCGTAGAAGTAGTGCGATCGTACTGCGTTGCCAAGTTTATTACTCTTACACCTTGCTCGTGTTTGTCTATTATCACACTCTTTCATTCCATGGATATTACCTTTTTCCTTTTCTCACCAGTTTTCTTTACATTCACCTTCTTTAGACATGGTTATACGAAAAAAAAATAGCTAAATAACTGTACATACACCCCGTTTTCCAGTTTTCAAAATTGACTCATCTGGTCGGAGAAAAGAAAAATGAAAAAAAAAAAGACTCGGGCCTCCCTGTGGCAGTTGACAATAAATGTCAAACCAAATTAAGAAATTGATTGATTTTTGTGACAGACGCTAACTGTCATCAGGTGAGGTAAACATGTGAACTGAACGACGCGCAAGACTCGGGAATCTGAGCGGAGTGGTGGTTGTGACGTCACCGAAGTAGGCTCGTATCTCAAATTCTGGCGAGTAACTCAAGGAAAAAATCGACCTAGTGACGGCTCGTATCTCAAAAAATTCGTATGTTGGGGCAATCGTATCTCAAGGTACCCCTGCATAATCAGATCTGTATTGTATTTCTGAATACACTTAAAGGTGATTACAATTGTAACCATCTGTCATAGTAAAGTACCCTAATTAGAAAATTGTTCAAATCTTTTTCGGTATAAAATTGATTTCACAAGGGATTCTTTGCGTTTAAAACTACGAAATTTCACTTTTTGTACAGATCATTTACCATGAAACTTCCAATCAAAATGTTTTTTCTTCGTCTATGATAAAAAGATAATGACTGTAACATACTTTCTAAATCTCCGTGTATTTTGAACTAATATTGAGAAGTAAGAACTACAATTAAAGTGAAATGTAGTAAATTAGTTTAAAACCTAATTTATAAAACTGAAAAGATAAAATTCCGTATTATGTTGCCAAAATTCAGCATCATTTCATTGGTCGAAAAAAGCTCTTTTCTGTTTGTGATTGGTAATTCAGGTATATAATTATTCACATAAAAAGCGTGCCGAATATATCTATTACAGGTATATTTGTGTTCTAAAAATATTTCCTTAGGATCTGGCTTTGTGTAGCAAAAGGAGCACAATAATCTCAAATGGTATCAAAAACATTTCGTAAATATCAGCTACTACGCCAAACGCCTTCTTCAACTCCTCACAGATCGTCATCTAACCGTGGTTCGAAATTACGTGGTGTTGTCCTCGAATCTTTCCCTTGAGGATTGATCCTACCTTCTTCAATAGCCTGGTGTGTTGCTCCAGTGTGAAGTTAATTAATTACCATTAGCATTCCACACAGCGAATTGGGAAGATCCTGCGCCAAGGATGTAACTTCTAGGTAAAACTGAAACTGCTACAAAATAAGCTGTATGGGAAGACTATTTCTGCTTCTATTTTTAAGAATTGATGCTACTAAAGCTTTTTCACAAGCACTCTGACTGCGGCAGTCCTGTATTGCTATGGCAACTGCTATGACAAACTATTTGGTAGTTTAAATGACCAAACTTGTGTAAAGTTATATGCGATGAAAAATGATTTCCTGGACGATCGTTAAAATTTTACAAACCTCCATTGATCATTTTAAACCATTATCGAAAAAAGTGCTTGTGTTAGAGCGAAGAAAAAGTAACGTCCACAGCAAGAGCATTTTTCAGTTGAGACGTATGGATCTCCTCCCCAGCGTTATTCTTAAAAGCCCCGTGCTTCCATCGGAATGTCCTTTTTTTATAATATGCTCATCAAATCCATTTCTCAAACCTCACCAAGAACTTTATTGGCTTACAATAAATACATCATTTATGTCGATCCCGTGGACTCTAAGAGAAGACCATTTCCGTTTTAAAACTTTTCGGAGCATTCAAAATGTATAAGTTTCGATTGACGATGAAATCCGGACAAAACATTTCGCACACATCCCCCCTCGACCCCTGTTGCCATTCCGGAGAAAGTAAAAGCGAGTGTCCCCCGGCAACGGGTTTCGGACAGAATTTCTCTATAAAACGTTTAAGAAAAGGCCCGCGCAATTTATCATGCGGCCCCTTTTCAATAAACACCTGAAAAGGGACGACAAGGAAGAATTTCTCGACTCGGATATGAATGGAGGTGACAAATATTCTTCCAAAAGAGATTAAATTCGTACTCTTCTGGTGGGGACCACGGGAAGTTTTTTTCTGAGACGGGTGTAAAAAAATATAACAAGTTGGAGAGATTCGGAGCTGGGATAAAAATAGTTCTGTTTCGTTTCGAGAGGAAGCAGTGTTTTTCTTCGGGAATTTCTAACCTTTTTTTCAGGAAAAGTATTGAATTTTCCTGAATTTGTTTTTATAATACGAATGCTAGTATAAAGGCGCACGGGTTGAAAATATTTTTTAGATTATACCGAAAATCTCGTGACAAACGTTGAAAATATTGCTGCTAAACCTTTCCATACATACCATTCAAGATTCTGAAGTTTCGTTAAAATACTGACTTCAAAGTGCGAGTTTATACCTTCGGTACATGAATGGTGCAGTCACCTGCTTACCTTCTAATGGGCTCACGTATATATCCGTTTTTCATCCAGCAGTCTTCCCTGTAATACTTCGAAACAGTCTTGTACTTCTCGGTCACTACTCTTTCCTTGGATTCTGTCAGCCAATCAGTGTGGTTATTTAGTCATTATGTGTTGTGCGGAAAAAGCAATACTACACTACTCGAAAATTATCATGACATTTTCGATGGTTAAAAACGCACTTCAAACGCGTAATCCGTAACAGATGACCTGTCAGTGGCACACCTTAAGGCTTTACGAACCCAAGGTGCTCTAGTGATCTATTCTTTTCCCATGGAGTTTACTGCCTCTAGTAAATATGGGGATAGTGTCCCTAGGATAGATACCCAAGCGATATTTCTCTACTTTCTTCTCTCCATCCTTTCTTTTGCTTTACGCTGTCTGCCTTGTGTTTGGCACAGCTTGGCCAAATATGGCCCTTGCGCCATAAAACCCAAAACCAGCCAGCAGTAATAGTTGAAGCACGTATACACTAAACTATTTAAGATACTTGATAAGTATGGGATAAATGAACGTAGGATTGAACTGAGATGTTACAAGGTTATAGAATGAAATAGTGTAGTATTTACTCGCATTAAGATAGTGTTAAGCATAACCAGGAATCCGTGCTCTTTGCTTGGCTTTAAATGATGGCAAGAATGGAGGAAATAGGAAGTCTAAGAGTTTGTGTGAGGGTGTGTAGCATTTGGCAAAGTATCAGGTTTTGGCGGATTCAAAACTTCACTCCATGAGTTTGGTTGATCAATTATACTTATGTCATTTTTGAACGAAAGAGTTTTAAAAATGGTTTCTGCAGTCTTCTGCACAAAAACAGTTATTTTGTTGAATTATGGGACATATATATGTACCTTGCTGTTAATTCTGTACTTTAAATACCTTCTGCAATACAACTATTTTAAAATAGCTTCCTTTCGAGTAATTTTTAATTCCTCTTTTACTAAGGAAAGCAGATCATATTCTTACAGTGTTTCTAACATACTTCTGCACTATTTTTGTATCAAAAATTACGTCTCTTTTAAAAACAAATCGTAAATGAAACCACAAATGAAAGAGGACCAGTTGTTTGGAATCGTACTTTTTCGTTGTTTGGGGGATGTAATAGGGAACAAAGATAGCTTTAAGAAATAAAGAACAGAATCTTCACAATTATCTAATTCTATAAGATGGAAGTTTTCTTCTGACGCGTGTTAATTTTTAATGCTCCGAAATTGTGTCTATCATTCATTTTATCTTTGAAATACAAAATAGTTTCCTTGTGTGTGCACCATCCAACTATGTAAAACCATGTAAAAAGTCCAATGAGTTTCAAACTTAAACCTTTTGTTTCACCTTTCCAACGTTTTTAACCCTCCTGGTGGTTGTCTCGACGAGGTGTTTTGTCATTAGCAAAACGGACCAGATTCTTATGGACGTGATATATCTTCATTAGAAGAAAAATTACCAGATTTTGATCTCTTCGTGATAAAAAAATCGGCAGCATCTTGATAACAAGATATCTCATCAAGTATTAGCAAAATTGGTCAGATCTTGGTGGACGAGATATCTCATCGAAACCACTTGGAGGGTTAATAGAAGGTTTTACAAAACTTATCACGTATTTCAGCATTTGGGGCCAAATAGTTTAATAATTCTCCTGATAGCTTGATGCAAATCTCTACACACATTTGGATTTAATTATGTAATCTAATGAGTTGAGAATTGGAATTCGCAGACTTGAACTTCTAACCCTCGTAACCAGTTAAGTTGAACTCAATTACTGCAGCTCATTAATGTAGAGTGGCAAAACGATTTGAATATTACTGTAAGCATGAAGATTGCTCAAATAGAAAGTTGTTTCGCTTCATAATGTCGTACACCAATTAGACTGAAAGGGGCAACAACAGTAGATCTTGTAGAGTGTGGGATGAGATTCTTGTTAACGAGTGCCCTCCTCTTGCTTGGGACCTAAAAAAATTCTACATTTCGCTCTTAACTTGAAGTTCCTTGTAGTAAATAATATGACAAAATAAAAGGGAAAAGGCCTAAAATGCTTTGAAGAACAGGTCTATTTTTGCCAAACATTCTAGTATTACTTTGTCATGAATACCATAAAGGGCCGCGGTAGACCTGTTGGAAGAGAAGCGGATTAATAACCGGAAAGTTTCGAGTTCAAATCTATCCAAAGGCCATCGTCTACAAAGGGGACTGGTGTACGTTAAATCTCTCGTAGCCTCAAATGTCCTCACATTGTCGTGGTGTGGAAGTTTCATGGTGTGGGGCGCCAGCTCAGTTGTGACCTCGTCATCTGACCGCGATACAAAATTACGTGGTGTTATCCTCGATCTCTCCCTCCGGGTTTGATCCCGGACCGTCACAAATATTCCGTGTGTTGCTCCAGAGCGACGTTAATTAATTACCATTACCCTTTCACGATATTTCTTGCTTGGCGTTGTGATTGGCGCAGCTCGGCCGAGTGTGGCCCTTGCGCCATAAAACCCCAAAACAAACAAAAGTTGGCTTGTCATTTGTCAGAGATTGAAGGGTGGAATTTGAATCTGAAAATATCACACATTTTTACAGTTATGACTTTCCAAGGTTAAGCTGCTGGAGAGCAATGAAAATTCCAAAAATTGTCTCAAAGTAACTTCAAATTTTACCCAAACTAAAGCTTCTACGAGGCACTTTCATAACTATGTTTGTCGAATGCACGTTGTAACGTCCGAACAACAGTTAGGTCAACACTACTGACCTCCGGCCGAAAACCCCGAAATATATATCTCCCATGGTGGTCCAATTGCGCCCAGATGGTTTTTAGGGGTGTACGCCGCCGCCGCCCTGGGATTGAACTGCCTCCCAGGGAAACTGGCGACACAAAGGAGAACTGTTGCAGAGCCCGAGCTGAGAAGAGTTGTTTTTGTCGTGCTCATTAGAGACGACCGTTGGAGTAGATCTCATTTTTCCCTGTTTATAGCACCCATGACCAAGGGATACAAATCTCTGATTGTATATAGTGTAGGTACTATGATTAACGTAAATAAACGTTAGTTATTTGTAATTTATAGGCCTTGTCGTTGTGTTAATTGGCACACCACTCGGCCCACTGCTTTACAACGTGGATAAAGCGCAACTTTTGTAACTACCGAAGTGAGAATTTGGTTGGTTTGGGGGTTTTATGGCGCAAGGGCCAAATTTGGCCATGCTGTGCCAGACACAGGACAAGTATATCAAGTAATAGACACACAGAATGAAAGTTTTACTGACACAGAAGAGAGAAAGACACTCAGGGAGGTGTGGCGAACTTATGTACCACTACAAAAATTAACTTACGATACAATAGTATGTATATCAGTGTAACCCAATTCTACCTAGGAGTACTTTTGGTAGACAAAAGTTGCACTGTTTCTCACGAGCTTGCTAATTGGTGATCCGGACGTGATTTGAACACGCAAACTTTATAAACTTCGATGGATGGTCCACGATGAGTAGTTGAATAGCCAATGCGATGATAATCACTTTCAACAACCGTCTGAGGCTCTGTGATAGTGGACACCGCTCATTTTCCTATCATCATGGCTTCACTCCATTCATTGCTGCTCATCCTTCTCTTCAAAAGGTGACTCACACTCGGCTGCTAAAGGCAGCACAGAACAATTACGATTGCAATCTTAAAATTGCTTCACCACTCATGCGAAAGTGAACCTGTGATCTTAATACAGCTCTCACGGTCCCATGCAAATGGCAATCACTCAACTAGTGGTGGCATCTATCGAATTCGGCTTCCGTTAAATTCTAGAGGGGGAGTATTGTGGCGTACTTAGCTATCACTACAAAAATTAATTTACGATACAATAGTATACTGGTCCCTCTATAATCCGGCACTTCGCCAATCCGGCCCCTCCAGTAGTCCTGCGTTTTAAGAAGAGAAAGAGAGCGAAGCGGGAAAGGGAAACAAGTGTTAAAAGTGTCATTTCAAGTAAAAAAACAAGAAAATTGACAGTTTTTTTAGACCTGATAACGTAAACCTAACGCAGGCCTAGTTATTGTTATGTAAACTACAGGAAAATGCAATATCTTGTTTCGTGATTTTTTTACAGCATTAATGTCCATTTTAATACATGTATTTTGTAATATTTTGTGCAATAAACATAGGTTTTGCTGTTAAAATGCGTTTCGTTAAATGAACCTCTACTAAACCGGCGTTTTCGTTAATCCGGCAGTCCTCTGGTCTGATATCTACCGGATTACTGTATATAAGGGTGATTCTACTCTCATGGGACAAATTTCAGAGGGTGAGAGAACACAACGAAACAAACACTTTTTCCCATAGAATGTAAGGTCTCAAGTGCGGCGGTTGGCCGCTAGAGAGCGCAGTCAAACGCTTGTATAAAAGCGTTACGTCGGCGATGTGCGAGGTCTGCATCAGGTGTGGTGGTCGACATTTTAACAGCTTCTGTAATTGTGCATTTGCGTTGTACTTACCGACTGATGTTTGTACATGTCGTTTCATTTCAATGTGAAAAGTTTCTCATGTTTTGTCATTTATTTCTTACCCTTTGTTCCTTGTACTTATCTTTAATTGATGTAAATCTAATTGTATTGTTTTATTTCGTTTTGTCAAACAGATATTGATGTTTATTTGACATTAAAGCGTTCTTTCTATATTTCATGCCTCTTTTTTCCAACTTGCGTCCGACCGTGTGTTTGTGCCGAAATGGAAAGCGCCCTCTAGCGACCATACATTCTATGGTGAAAAGTGTTTGTTTCGTTGTGTTCTATCACCCCCTGAAGTTTGTCGTATTAGTTTAGACTCACTTAATAGACATTCTATGGGCTTTAATACAACCGTTTGACTGCGCTCTCTAGCGGCCAACCGCTGCACTTGCGACCATACATTCTATGGGGAAAAGTGTTTGTTTCGTTGTGTTGTATCACCCCCTGAAGTTTGTCCCATGACCGTAGAATCACCCTGTATAGTAGTGCAACCCAACTCTACCAAGGAGTACTTTTTGGCAGGCAAATGTTGCACTGTTTCTCACGAGCTTGTTAAAGAGGTATGCACCTGACAGTAATCGAACCTGCGCAGAGCATACAACTCGAAGGTTCCTAGCACAGTGGGTATACCCACAGAGCCACGACGGCTCCCCGAAACGACAGAAACAGCGCCACCGTTCTGATAGAAGCTCTTTCGTCTTTGGAATATATTTCGCCGGGTGTTAAATTAATTCGTGCCGAGATAAGACAAAGGCTATTGAACCGTGAACTTTCGCTTATCTCTCGCGAAGCGTTTTAAATCCTCGTCTTGGGGGACTGAGGGATGACCGAGGAGTGAAATATCTCATTCCCTGATAATCATTAACAATTTTTCGCTCCTTTTGACTTAATCGGCCGCTTCCTCGGGATCATTCATTCTTCTAGGCCCCTCGCCACGGGAAGAATCCGGTTTTCCTCCACCCCCTTTTCCCCGGGAAAAATGGACGAGGACGTTCGCAGCGAGTTTTTGTCATAATGTGAAATTAATCTCTTCCGCCAGAACGGTGCGGAGGAATAAAAAAATCGGTAGGAATTTTCAGGAGTTGTAAAAAGCTGTAGGTTTGGAGGATTTTAAAGTTTTTTTCTGAGATTTATTGTAGGTGTAAAGGGATTATATAGGTGTAAAAGGCGCTTAAGATCCGAATTCGATTCTGATGCTTGCATTCATTTGGACTATGGATAGCACGATATTCCGTAATTATATCGTGCGTTTGAGTATATCGCTTTTTTAAAATTGTTTCTCATCTTTAATGATAAGAATCAAAGAATTTACTAGAAACATTTCACAAGCCCTCATTTTACCGTTTGACAGTGGTTATACACTTAGTTCCACACACAGAAGGTGCCCAAAGTTATATCTTAAGATAGGGGTGAGCTAAAATGTCATGAACGTTATGATAATTAATAGTAATGCATGCCTGACCGCGTCTGTGCATGAATTGCCAAAAGCTAATGTCCGTTCGTGGACACTTGCAGCCGAGACAGTGTAATATTCTGGTTTCACACCCAGGTTGGCGCAAATGTGCAACCTTTAGTATACGGCACACGTCTTACGGAGTACCGTTCACGATGCTATCTCACAATGGCTCGTTCGTTAGCTGCCCCATGCGTAAGTGCATGTTTACGTTAGTGAAATGATACATCCTTTACACGTGCAGACCTAAAGTCTCAAATAATGATGGGCGAAGCTTATCGACTGGTGTTCTGCCTAATAGCGTCCTCTGATGAAAAATAAACCTAAGTGACACTTGCGGACGTATCTCTATGTGAATACAGTTTATACTGCCTACAAATTTTATCAGAAAGCTTTAAAGCACCCAATATGCTTAGATAAATAGATGAAAACCTTAGCCACAAATTTATAATAAGAAATGCAAAACTTCAAAACAAGCGGTATAGCAAGACATCCACTATCAGGACAGAAGTAGGTTTCTCTGAGAAGACGTCCACTATCATCAGGATAGAAATACTCATGTGTCAAGACGTCCACCATCTTCAAGACAGAAGTAGACTTCTTTGTCAAGACGTCCACCATCTTCAAGACAGAAGTAGACTTCTTTGTCAAGACGTCCACCATCAGGACATAAGTAGACTTCTCTGTCAAGACGTCCACCATCATCAAGCAAAAGTAAACTTCTCTGTCAAGATGTCCACCATCATCAGAACAGAAGTAGACTTCTCTATCACGACGTACATCCTCATCATGAGGTCAGAAATAAGTAGACCTCTGTCAAGACGTACATCATCATCAGGACGAAAGTAGAATTCACTGTCAAGACGTACAACATCAGGACAGAAGTAAACACTCAAGACGTAAATCGTCAGAACAGAAGTAGACTTCTGTGTCAAGACGTACATCCTCATCATCAGGACAAGTAGACTTCTCTATCAAGACGTGTATCATCAGGTTAGGAGTAGACCTCTCAGTCAAGACGTACGTCATCAAAAGGGGAGAAGTAGACTTCTCTGACAAGCATTTCATCACCATCAGTAGAGAAGTAGACTTCTGTTAAGACGTACATAATCAGGACATAAGTAGGCATCTCTGTCAAGACTTAAATAATCAGAACAGAAATAGACTTCTCTGTCAAGACGTACATCATCAGGATAGAAAGAAGTAGACTTCTCTGTCAAGACGTACACCATCATGTTAGAAGACCTCTCAGTCAAGATGTACATCACCAAAAGGACAAGTATACTTCTCTGTCTAGACGTACATCATCATCAGGTCGGATGATAGCCTTGATCCATCGAAATGGCCATTGATTATTTGTTCTAAGTTTTTAATCTTTATTAGTCGTTGAATTCAAGCTTTGTATTTTTTACTCCCCAGTATAAATGGTACCCATTTACAATACTTATATTTCTAATCGTCCTTTAATCTTGTGCCGTGCATTTTGAATTCACGTCTCAGGTGTATGTAGCTCTTAGATGCTTCATTTTTGAGCAAGGAATAGTTCTCCTTTCTATTCTCCCCTTTAGAGTTAAAAATGCGTGCTCCCATCCTGGGAAGAGCGAGATGGAGACAAATCGGGTTTAGAAGGTTGCCCTGGAGGCCGCATGAATACGGCAGAAAAGTAATATCCCATAAGTATTGAAACATACGGTCCCCGAAATCCAGATATCTGGAAAAAGCAGCTACCGTTATCTATTCCCCTTTTTCCAGCGATCCTGAAACACTGGAAAATAACGCCAGAATGCAAAATGAGTCCTGTTACATAGAGGCCGTTCTTTCAAATGTAACTGTAGATGCATTTTCCCCGTATATCAAGAAAGAAATGTAAACGTTCGACATGATTTTGAAGAGTGAAAAGAAATAGTATGATATAGATATAGATATAGAATATGAGAAAAGAAGTGGTATAAATATTACCATAAGTTAACCTTAGATTTTACTGACTTATCCCTAAGCCCAGATAAACACTTGTGTACTTCTAAATAAACCTTTTGATCACCGAAAAGAGGCTCTATGTACAGCGTTAGAATGAAGGTTAGATTGTGTTTTTTACTTTACTGGCCAGTGTGAGTATAAACAAATCACATAGCATACATCTGTATGAGGAAAATTGGCTTATGTTTAAATTGTATATACATTTATTTATCGAGGATAGCTGTTAACGGTCAGCTATTTTTAATTGTTTTACTCAATTTACCCGGTTTCAGTAGAGGCCTTGGTAGACCAGTTGGAAGATTCGCGGAAAAACAACAGTGTTTGCGAGTTCGAAACTTGGTCAAACTAGACGACCGGCTAGGGGCTGGTGCGCATAAATCTGTCGTAGCCCCAAATAATCTCAAGTTGGCGTGGTGTGGAAGTTTGGAGAGTGGGGTGTCCCTTCGAGATGGATCCCAGACCGTTGCAATAGCCCGCGACGTTAAGTAACCTACGTATTAACCCATCAGGGGCTCAAACGCATAATTCCATCTCGAAACCTGCAGTGTTCCCTAAATACCTTTTAATTAGTTCTGACCAGCAATAGAATCGTTTCAAAGGATTCTATTCTATAGAATGGGTCAATAGAATCATTCCAGAAGATTCTATTCCATGGAAGGGAGCAAAAGTATATGGTTCCATAAAAAGCGGTAGCCCAGTTGGAAGAGCATCCGATTAGGAAAAGGGAGGTGGCGAGTTCAAAGTTTGATCCTGCCAAAACAGTCGTGTTCACGGGTGCTGGTGCACGTTAAATCTGTCGTGGCCTCAAATGTGCTCACATTGGCATGGGGTGGAAGTTTGCATTGGGGTGCTAGCTTAGGTGTGACGTCATCATCTGACCGTGGTTGGAAATGACGAGACGTCGTCCTTTCCCTTCGGGATTGATCCCTGACCGTCAACTATAGCCCGTTGTGTTGCTCCAGTGCGAACGTTAATTAACTACCCCCAAAATTAATTATATCCAATGCAAAAGTAAAGGGTAGAATCTTCTGATCGCTTCCACGCGGCGTATCTGGAAGCTACAGCCGGTCTCGCAGAGTAGCTGGTATAAATCCGAGCCGGGGTCACGTGGGGAGACATGACACCCGTCCGCAGATAGATCGATCGGCGCTCCGCTATTGGCCGAAGACGAGTGTCATTGTAATCGCGCGCGACAGTCACTCATCCCCGCAATGGCACTCCATAGAGATGTTAATCATTCACTTATTAATAGGGGAAGCAGGTGGACATTTCGCTAATTGCGTTGGGTGACAAATGAGTGCGGGCCCGCGATTTGATTAGTTGCGGGGAGTGCGAAAAGCCGTTACGGTCGCGTGCGACTTGTTTCCTTCATTGCTGGAACAAATGGGGCCCTTTCACGCCAGCGCGACCCTTTCATTGCCACTGCAGATGGGGCCCCGTGCTAATGGAGTTACGAAAAATTAACATCTCCGCCTTTGGAGAGGGGAAGGCGGCGAAGTGAGGATTGCACGCCACTGATTTGCCGATATTTGAAGAGCCCTCGCGGCTTTCAGGAAAAGAGGCTGCGCATTTTTGTGGGGCTTGAACAATGTTTGCCGGGGCTGAGAGTAAGTTTTCTGTAGATGTGTTTCGAGGCCGGAATATTAAATATTTACTCGGAACTCTGGTTAGGGTATTAAGATGTGTGGTATTAGAAACGACGACTAATCAGTATCCGGACAATATTTATCTATAACAATATATATTAGGGCTGAAAATAAGTTTTCGATGGATTTTTTGTAAGTTCGGAATACTAAATATTTACTCCCTACTCTAGACGCAACCCTAATCAGGGTATTGGGACATAGAGTACTAGAAACGTCGATTAATTAACAGGACAATATTTATCTATAACAATGTATATTAGGACAGAAAATAAGTTTCCAATAGATGTATTTTGAGTTCGGAATACTAAATATTTACTCACTACTTTAGATGCAACTCTGGGCAGGCAATTAGGATGTGTAGTATTAGCAACAACGACTAATAAGTATCAAGACAATATTTCTGTACCCCAGGGTTAAACTGTCGTAAGTCCATTTTTGGCGGTTTGGAGTTAGATCAACAATTCTACATAAAAAATGCCTTCTATCTAGTGGTAAAGTGTGGTAACTGTCAGGGACTTCTATTCTGAATTAGTGATCCATTAGAACAACGTATGTCCATGTTGTTTCATAAGTATAAAGTTAGTTTTTCGCTTTTCTGAAAAGTACCCAATTTGGACATGACACTTTACCTCTGGGGTACAGATTTATCTATAACAATGTATATTAGGACTGAAAACAAGTTTTAAATCGATGCATTTTGAGTTGGAGATATTAATATTTATTACTCTATACGCTACTCTGGTCAGGGCATTAGGACTTGTATTAGAAATTACGATTTATTAATATCAGGACAATATTTATCTATAACAATGTATATTAGGGCTGAAAATAAGTTTTCAATCGATTTATTTTGAGTTCGGAATGCTAAATATTTACTCGCTTCTCTAAACGCAACACTGGTCAGGGAATGGGGATGTGTAGTGTTAGAAAAAACGACTAATCAGTATCAGAAAAATATTCATCTAACAATGTATATTAGGACTGAAAATAAAATTTTTCAATGGATTTATTTTTACAGTTTGGATTATTAAATATTTACTCGCTATTAGACAACTCTGGATAGGGCATCATGATGTGAATACAAATCTGTACAATCTGTATACAAATCTGTATCAGTCAGAAATTTAATAATCAAGCACACAAAGTAAACGCAAAATCGTGCTAGTTCTGAGCTCGTTTTATCTTGCGGTCTCGTACCAATAATTTTCGCAAGATACCCTCAAAATATTGAGAAGTCGGTGTTTTTTTAATCCCTGTCTGCACACGCCTCGAAACTCTTTCTTAACCCTCCTGGTGGTTGACTCGAAGACGTGTCTCTCATTAGCAAAATTGACCAGATCTCGGTGGACGAGATATCCCGTCATTAGGAAAGAACTGACGAGGTATTGATCTCGTCATCTTAAAAAAGATATCAGCTTGATATCAGCTAAAATAGATATATGTCTTGGTGAACGATCCTGAAACATTTTGCTAATGACGAGATATCTCGTCGTTAGCAAAATTGGTCAGATCTTGATGGACGAGATATCTCGTCATTAACAAAATTGGTCAGATCTTGATATACGAGATACTATGTCGGAACCATTTGGAGGGTTAAGGCCTCGGTATAGTGGGTATCAAGAACATAGCATTTACCATTCCGGAGACATGAAGTTCCATGGCTTCACCTATGGTAATTCGAAATTTCAATGTTATAAAGTTCAAACAAATTATCCTTTAGACGTCCCTCAATTTTCTGCTACATGAAAGTCAATCAAGAAGCGCACCGAGAAAGAACCGGATGAATGAATAGGTAAATTCGGAGGTGTGTGTTACACTATCGTTGTAGGTACGCATCTCCGGAACGCCATGGCACTCAGGGGTACATCTTCTATAGGTGTGTATGGGCATCACAACACTGAGGTGCCAGAGTGATATTTTCTGCCTTTCATTTTGACCCTCGTCTACCCCTCTGCGTTTTGCTTTTTCTTCATCCCTTCATTGTGTTTTTTGTCTTATTATTGGCTCAGCTTGACCAAATTTGGTCCTTGCGCCATAAAACCCGAAAACAACCACCCAACCAACCGAAAAGCCACGTCCTATCGAAAAATTGACACATTTTTGGAGTTGGTTTTCGACAAGAAATCATGTTATGATTAGTGCGTGCGGTCGGCTCTGACCACCCTATAATAACAATGGATGCTTACTATTTTATTACAAACTATTTCAATCCCATTCTTCATGATGTGACATCTCGTCATTAACATAATCTCGATGGACGAGATATCTCGTCGAAATCACTTGGATGGCTAATTTAAATGCGTTATACTAAAATCAAGTAAAAATCATTCACTAGTAAAATTCGCATCTACCTTAACTATCCGTATTCTGTATACAGGGTGATTTTGCGGTCATTTGACAAACTTGGAGGGGTGGTACAGCTTACTAAAACATACATTTTTCGTATAGAAATGTATGGTCGGAAGTGACGCGTGGAGGCACGAACACAAAAAATGAAACATGAACAGAAAAACATTGTTTATTTACAAAATCCTTGCAAAGTGCTTCTTTGCAGCAATGTTTACAATAAATGCTCAAAATTGCGACCAACAGTAAAACAAACTCGGCATCTGTGATTGGCTGGCAATGCTGTGGGTAGAGGGCAGTAGGGTGCCTGGCCATCCGTGATCTGATGCATCTGCGATGTCACTTCCGACCATACATTCCTATACAAAAAATGTATGTTTTAGTAAGCTGAACCACCCCTCCATGTTTGTCCCATGACCGTAGAATCACCCTGTATATTGTATACTTTTTAAATGGTAAGCAAGGAACGTCAATTTCAGATCTATTTTTTTATTTTGTTGACTATTCCGAGATCTGATGCAGCAAACGTCCTATGCTACTATCGATTCTCTCTCTCTCTGTGAATTCTTAAGAGCTTTTAAAAATAAGCTTAAAGTAGTTATTCGCATTCTAAAACAGGAAAATAATGGAATTCTTCAATATGGTATGACGAAGCGGTCGTAACAGATCCATCCCTCCTATACATAAACGTCCAATACTTACGCGAAAAGCAATCTTAAAATAGACTAGTTCATCCGTGAATAGCTTAGAGCAGTCAGCTATGAAAGCTGATACAGCTGAAGCTCATCCATCAAAACTTGTAGAATTTACTCTACTCCTTTAGACTCGTATGGGCTGCGGAACAGAATTTGTTTCGACGGCAAACATCATTTTCTGCAGACTATTGTACAGTAACATAATATGATGCTATTCAGAAAGACTAAGTTTTCATGGCTGTGTTGAAATAAGCAGTACCCACTCTGGGAAGTTGTGAGTTATATTCTTGCAAGGTGTTCTTTATTTAAGTTCCTTGTCTGTTCGTAAGCTGTAAAAATCTGTAAGTTTATTTAAAAATCTCCTATTTGATTCTTATATTAAAGTTTGAATAATTAAGAGTTGTGATAAGAAATCTCCTGATAAACACGTGTTACGTAAGCCTCGATACCGCATCCGTCGATACCACTTCAATACATGTTTGTACCGTCAAGAAAAATGTTTTCTTACTTTTTTTCCTCAAATATCGAAATATTTTAGATTTTTTACTTGCTATTGTTTAACATGAAATAAAAGACAAAAACATGTTCCTTAAGTTACTTCATTTCATTAACAATGTCCTTTTACAAAGTTCAATTCAAAATTAAAAAATATTAATATTCGAAACCAGTACATGCAAATGTGACATTTATTTTATGACAGGTTGGTTTGGGGGTTTTATGGCACAAGGGCCATATTCGGCCATTGTCCCAAAGAGCATATTTGGTGATGCTGCGCCAGACACAAGATACACAATATAAAGTAATAGACACAAAATGAAAGTTTTGCAGACGCAGAAGACAGAAATACAACCAGGGAGGAATGCACTTGACAGGAATCTAACCTGCACCGACTACATCTCAAAGATTGCTAGCGCAGTGGGCATACCTACTGAGCCACGACGGCTCCTATTCCAGGAAGTGCTAGGTATTGTAATGAAAACTGCCACTTCAGACTAGACTACTCGCTTTACTTCACATTTTTAGTAAAATGGAAATAAAATGTCTTAGAAGAATCAGCCTTTCAGATCTACCGAAATCCATTTCGTACCATAAAAGAGGTTCGTGGCAGACCGTTTGGAAGAGTAAGGGATGAGCAACCGGAGGGTTTCGAGTTCGAATCCAACCAAAGAACGTCGTGTATAAAGGGAATGGTGCACGTTAAATCTGTTATGGACACAAATGTCATCACGTTGGCGTGGTGTAGAAGTTTGTAGAGTAGCGTGCCGGCTCAGGTATTGACCTCTTCATCTGACCGTGGTTCAAAAAGACGTGTTGTCCTCGGATATTTCCCTTCGGATTTGATCCCGGACCGTCGCAAATAGCCCGTGTTGCTCCAGTGTGACTTTAATTAGAATACCGACCTCCCATACTATAAAAGGCAGGCAACAACGTTTAAGAATGAGCAAAAGAGCTTCTCGTATGTTTATTCATATATGCAATGTGATGTAGTAGGATTTGTACCCTACTCATATCTGATAATACGTTAAAACAGCATTTGACTCAGTCGAAGAATGTCGATTGATATGAAAGATTCGATTGCTGAAAAAAGCATATTCTGGCTCGTATGTTAATATGTGGTTCTGTGGTATTAATTAATATGTGTTGTGTTGAAAAATGTTCTCGGTTCTCAGAAATATTGCCTTTCAGAAGTTTTCGAAAACCAGCCATCATTATGCATCGTCTTCACTGAAGCATGAACAAAATCCCTGTCTTTGTCCGTTTTAATTCCTGTAATCCGGGCACACTTTGTGGCGCCGTTGATGCATCGCTGTCGCAACATTTAAATATTCCCTTCTATCTGCACCCCCATCGAACCGCCCCAAATACTTCCTCTGGACGACTTAACGAGGGACCGCGAAAAATACGTCATATTTATCACCCGGCCGGCAACCGTTACAATGTCTACAGCACAGTGTCGAAGCAGCCACTGGCCACTTGCCCTAAATCGGGTAATTTCGGGGCTCGCCTTCGTGTTAGTGGGAAATAAATGTCGCCTTGAAAAACGGCGTCTTTTAACTGTCTCGTTCAGGAATGTACGTTAATTTGTCACACCCACCCTCCCCCCACCGGGGGTCGGCCCCCCTCCTCTCTCTCGGGGGCGGGTGATCAATTGTGTTCTCTGTCGCATTCATTGGGAAATGGAAGGACGCGCAGCTCTTTGTGAGGAATTATATTGAACTTTTAAAATGAAAAGTTTAGCTTGCGGTGTGTGAGTGATGCATTTCATAGCGAGGGACCATTAACAACCACGAGAAAAGGAAAGGGTATCCATTCCGACAAAGAGTGTCTGGGAAAACCGTTGGGGTGAATTTATTTACCGTGTGCTTTAATCTATCATACCGCCGGTTCGTTAGTCACAGTGTGTGTGGAAGCAATAAAAACCCGTTCTTTCCTGGCGGAAAGACTATTTTGTAGCTCAAAATAAGGGTATTCCAACTAAAGGTTTTCGATTGTACCATGTTTCCACGAACTTTAATAGCGGAGAGGCTTTCTGTGAAGTGAAAACAGTTCACCTAAATCTGGGAGGCAGCTGAATACCGTTTCTAGATGTTCTGGATCTGGTTGTCTCTTTTATCTGAAGGTAGGTGCCTCCTATTCCTTATAGAGTAGCCATTGGTCTAGCTTCGTAAGTCAACCTTCTGATACCATGGGATTCAAGGACAACAGCAGCTTCACTCATTTTCCCTTCCTCCCAGATTCTAAACTTAGTATAGTATCGGTAGAGCAAGCTTAACCCCACTTGGTGTGGTATCGGTAGACCAAGATTATTCCCCTTTGTTTAGAAAAGTTCGAACAAGCTTATTTCCTCTTAGTCTAGCATTGGTCAAACAAGCTTATTCCCTCTTTGTCTACCATTGGTCGACCAAGCTTATTCCCATTTGGCATGGTATCGGTATGGCAAGCTTATTCCCACTTGGTCCACACCAAGTGGGAATAAGGTATGCTATCGCTAGACCAAGCTTATTCCACTTGGTATTGTATCAGTGTACCAAGCTTATTCCCATTTGGCGTGGTATAAGGAGATCAAGCTTATTCCCACATGGCTTAGAACCGGAAGAACTAGCTTATCCCTCTTTGTTTCGAATCGGTCGACCAAACTTATTCCTTCTTAGTTTAGCTTTTAGTCAACCAAGCATATTCCCATTTGGTATGGTATCGGTATAGCAAGCTTATTCCCACTTGGTCCACAACAAGTTCAAATAAGGTATGCTATCTCTAAACCAAGCTTATCCCACTTGGTATGGTATCGGTGTATCAAGCTTATTTCCATTTGGCGTGGTATAAGCAGATCAGGCTTATTCCCACTTGGCGTGGTATAAGTAGATCAAGCTTATTCCCACTTGGCTTAGGACCGGTAGAACTAGCTTATCCCTCTATGTTTCGAATAGGTCGACCAAACTTATTCCCTCTTGGTTTCGAATCGGTCAGCCAAACTTATTCCCTCTTTGTCTAGCTTTGATCGACCAAGCTTATTTCCACTTGGTCTTGCATTGATAGATCAAGTGAGAATAATAAGCACACACACCAATAACATAAAATTACGAGGAAACCAAACTAAATCTCTCACGTATGAGCGTCATGTTTTCGCATGTGTAAATCTTTGACTCAGGTGACATAAATTGTGTCCAAACCCGTTCGATTAAATGGGAGAAGAGCTAAAAGGTTTCCATTTTTGTTCGTTAGTTTCTGATTATAGGACAAAAGGAGTCGCATAACAAACAGTGTTCTTGGTTCTTAGGTGCTAAAACATTAAGAAATCGAAAAAAGGTATAAAATTACTATATTTTGGATTGTTAGAAACGAGTAAATAAATTCAATACATGCAGCCAAGTAAAAAAAAATTTCTTAGTAATTTAAAAGTTAATTACAAAAATTATTTCTAAATTGATGCCAATTGGGAGATATATAAGGGTGTTTTGCAACCCAAATGCATAAAAATAGCGACGCCTAAAAGAAATAATTTTACCAATTCATTTCAAATGAAAATATATGCATAGTACACAATAACTAATTTCGGAAAATGTTTTAATAACAGAATTTATTACAGGATGTTAACGCTGTGTGAAACAAACTGTAAAAATAATAAATACACTGACGCAAAAAAAAAACTTGCGTTAACGAACGACAATAAGGTATTAGGGGAATAAAAAAGTTAATTGTTCTTTCCAGATTGCAAAGCAATAACAAAACCTCCAATAAAAGGCTGAAGAAACGCTTTTGTCTCAGGTATGCGATCTTTTTGATCATAATTAAAAAATATTAAGCACCTAGGAGCGGCGAAAAAATATAATTGGAAATGTATTTTAATTCTCCAAGAAACGAAATGAGAAATCCGAGGTCCGCAACATTATTGCTTTTTAAACAAAAGCGATTGCTCTGAATATTTCTTACCAACGCTCGAACGGGAGCCGTGCGTATGCATACCTATTAAATAAATCATAAAATTATTTTATTTGCATTCACATTCGACTGCATGGCAACAAAGACAAATATGCCTTGAAGAGGTGTCTTCTACGAAAAAAAATTCCCCTCAACGATTACAATAATTCTAAAAATAATCGCTATTTGCGGTATTCGAACGTCAGAATGGAACGACTTTATACCGTCTCGAAGGTATAATAGGATGGAAAAAGCGAACACCCCCCTAAAGCTTCTGTCGTTCTTTAATTTGGAGCTGTTTTAAAATTCTCTTCCGGTTTTACTGCTGCCGTTTATTATGATTTTTTATCACATCCGAACGCATTGAGAAATAAAAATAAAGAGAGGACTTGGCGACGAAAAAAGAACGCGGAATCGGGTAGCTCACGAAATGAACACTCCCTCATTAATATTTCTCGAAAGAATGACGCTGAGCAATTTTAAAATTCTCAAAAACTTGGTTAGGTCTGAATAAAACACATCCCCGAGCGTTGACGGCGTCACTTTTCAAGCCGGAATCCGCTGGGAAATTTCGAGTGTTATTCTTTTTCGGCAACTCAACTTTCTGAAGAAGAAAATGGCGAATTTAAAAAACATTGAAACCGAATTGTTCTCTCGGCTCCTGGTGCGATGCTCGACTCGGTGGTTTTTTTTGCTTGTGCCACTCGTGTTTGAACCACATATTTGCGTTCGCTTTTTGTTACGCGTGACAAATTATCACGTTTGTGATTTGGAAGAATGCGTAGCTTTATTTTATTTTTCAAGCGGCTTGGTTTTCCTTTGTGAGCATAATTGATGCCGATCGCGTGTGATCCTTTGGTCTTTCGAGGGCATTTCTTATCCTCTGAAGATCCAAGACAAAGTTTTTAAAAAGCAGCGAAAATGCCCAGGCTATTGTGTCATTGGAAGTAATCCAACCCAGTTCGAAATATTTTAATCAAGATAGTTCGTAACATCTCAAAGGCTAAAAGGATCTGTTCTTCTGCTGTATAGTTTCCCTCTTTCATCATAGCATACGATGATGCACATATTGCAAAATAATCCACTTGCACAAACAATAATAATTTTATTTGTGCTCAACTTTTCTACCTTTTAAAGCTGAGAAAAATAAAGCAGTACTAAAACTAAACATTGCGTTCTAAAACGTTTTAGTAAAGAGGTAATTCAGTTTAAAGAATGGACTTTTTATGAAACGAAGGCCAAGCTGTGGCCAAACAATGCATAGATTTAATATTTAATATTTCTCACACAAAGTATAAAAATAATAATAAAATGCAGCATATTTCGAATCCATGTCGAAATTAAGTCTAGGTAGGTAGTTAATTAACGTCGCACTGGAGCAACAAAATGGGCTATTGACGACTGTCCGGGATCAAACCCGAAGGGAAAGACCGAGGACAATACCACGTAATTTTGAACCGGGGTCAGATGAGGGAAATTAAGTCAAATTATGAAATATAAATCATAACCAATGTCAGTGATTAATAAAATACGCTTTTATGGTACAGTTCCTTTGGGGTATGGTTATAAATTAAAAATTACTTCGGACTACGACTGTTGAAATTTAAGATTAAGCATCGCGCATCGATCAATATGCAAAACGTACAACTCTGCGGTTTGGGGGACATCTTTACTACCACCTCATTTGTTTCTTCACTAATACTGAGATTTTTCACTGGTACATTTCCATAATTCCCTTTGCTCTTGCCCGTTTCTTCTGTGTCTTGCTCATTATCATTCATGCTTTCACCTTACTCGCGCATGAATATGCATCGGGCAAACAAAAGCAAATAAAGAATATGTGGAGTAGACGCCAAATTATGAGGACCCCACAGGATGTGGCGATAGAAATTAATAACAGTGGAATTAACCGCGCATAAAAGCGAGTCCCATGTGCTTCCCCAACAAAGTTCGACATCTCCTCATTCCATACTCTGAAGGGTAATTAAAATTACCCCCTGAAATGGTAGGGGAGGCGAATTACAACTCTTCGACCCTCCCCCGATTTCCACTAACACTTTCTCCAGAAACATTTAATCGCGAAAACAATTTCCATGCCACTCGTGTTGGTGATGGTGTAGGGTTTTTATAAACTTTGTTTCCCGAAACTATATCTTCGGATAAGTTACCAATATTGCTTCGTAATTAGTGCGTACATTAATTAAGTATTCATGGAAAGACACGGAGTGAAAAAAAAGCAATTAACTTATTCTGGCTGCTGGTCTTCCTGTAGCGATGAGATTATCCGGAAGGAAAAAGATTATGCACGTCATTATGTATTCTCTTCCGAAAGTTTTAAAGCTGGAGTGAATAGTTTTTTGAAGAGAATTTTCTTCATTCGTCTTCAGAGGAAACAGAGTGCAGAATCTTTTTCGCCGGACTCCGAACACAACTTTTATTTTTCCAACGAGTCACGCAGCGCACAAAATGGCCGCCGTTTTTTAAACGCGCTTTTCAAAACAAAATGGTGGAGGTGAAGAGGTAAAAAAAAGTATAAACACGGCCTTTATTTATTTATTTTTAAAAGAAAACGGGAGTAAGTCACGAATAGATAAAGTTTTGTTATAGGTGTGGTCTTTTTTTTCTCGCTGGGATTTTAGCTTTTTATAATTCAGCCGCTGATGTTTTTTATCGCCGCTTCCACGTCAAGTAAGTTTAAAATTATGGAAATTTTTCTAAAGTCGATGATGTTTTGTGCTGATGCTTTCAAGTATCTGCAGTAAAATGTAAATCGCTTTCCTTAATCGCTTAAAGACACTTCGATGCAGATGGTTTGAAATGTCAGGGAAACGTGTTACAATGCATTATTTCTGATGAGTATTTCACTACGTATACACTATAATCGTCGAATCAATAGGTGAGATGAGAATTTTGTATCTGGTTGATTGGATTCGTTTGAAATTGCTTGAAATAATTTAAAGATTACTTATGAAAATAATTTTGTAACGATTCTCACTATGTTTGTATCTTTCACATGTATATTAATTACTAGCAGAATTATCCGACATTACAGGGTTGAATTGGTTAACTGTAGATTGAAAAATTGACGGAAATAATCGTTTTTTCTTTTATTACAAATATCATTTAGTGTCTGGGAAAATATTTTTAACACCTTTTCGACAATTCATAATTTCCGCAAATTTAGACGTAAATCGATGTATGCATATCCGTCCGTATGATACTGGTATCTTCTGTGTCAGTAAAACTGTCATTGTGCGTGTATGTCTTGTGTCTGGCGCAGCATGTCCAAATATGGCCTTTGGGCTGTAAAACTTCAACCAACCAATCATACAATATTGGTTCAAAAGGTTTTGTGCTGTATGATTTAATTATTTTCATGAAACGGAATTCTACAATCACAAATGTTAAACTAATTACTTTTGAGGAGGCTGGTAGAAATGTGCATATGCAGTTTTATTGGACATAAAATAATTCATTTCTGCCAAGCTCTAGTGCAAAATTTGAATGTTTTATTCTCCTTATATCATTTGTCCCAAATTTCCGGAAATTATTTATATTTTGCAAAGAAAAAATACGCTCAAAATAGTAGGTTGGATTCCAAACTACTAAAAACACTCGTGCTACTCACCAGATTCAAACCCAGGACTACTGGAATCCAGATCAGTGTTAACCTCACTGCAACTCACTTTAACGCTTAATAACATAAAATCATGTTCACATGCATGTGCGTTTGAGATACTGATTTGAAACGTAATCATATTTTCTGAGATTTTGAAAACGGTGTCCATATAGTCTCTAAATTCATTTTATCTGTTTTAAAATTCAAAATAATTCCGAATACAACTGAACCCTGAAAGCTTTTGTGACTTACTCACTAAAATCATTTTCTTTGTGGCTCTATTCCGTTACACTGTTGCTGTAACAGCGGATTCAGAATACACCTCGTGAGATTTGAATTTTTCTCCCAAAGGGGATTCCTGGAACCGCATCTTTCAGTATTTGGAAGAATAAAAATGTCATTTCTCGGCTTTTAACAGTCGCCACCATTTCGGAAAGTTTCATTCTAAACAAATAGTTTCCTCAATTTCTCACGGAATTCGTATATCTGTGTTTACTTCGTTTTACCTTCCTATTCCCTTTTGATTTGCGATGAACGCAACACTTGGATTGAAAATGCAAGGAAATGAATTCATTTAGAAAATTGTATTCATCTAAATTGTTAGAACCAGAATTCAGTTACGTTACGAAGGAATTCAGTGCACACAAATTATACTATTTACATAACGTACTGAGTTCTGTGGAGTTTGGGATAGAAACAAATAATTTTTAAAAGCGGATTTCACTTTTATAGACAAAGAAGGCACGTGAAAAAAATTAGCATTTAATGTGCGGGAGACATTGGAAAGTACCTTAAAATTCGACTTTTTGAGTTTCCATTTATCTCCGCAGCGTATCTCTAATGCTATCTCTAGCTTTATATGTTTGTATTGCTTGCAAATTTAAGAAATTGGGAGATATTCACGAAGTATATTTGGAACAAATAGTATTCGCATGCACTAAACAGCATTTAAAAAGCTAGAAAACACTGAAATTGAACAAATGCGACGTTAAGGTAATTGGAATAGTGGCGAATTATTCTAATTACCTTATTATTCCATTCTTAGGGGAAGTGTTTTAGTAGATGTCATTTGCCACATCTCGCTCTCAAGTTGATTTGCTTCCAACCCTCCAAGTGGTTTCGACGAGATATCTCATCCATAAAGATCAAATCGATTTAGATAAGGACAAGATATCTCGTTTACAACGAGATATCTCGTCATAAAGATATTGACGATTTTTATGATGACGAGATCAAGATCTGGTCAGTTTTTTCCAATGACGGGAGACGACGAGATCGTGATTGACGAGATATCTCATCCATTAAGATCTGGTAAGTTTTATTAATGTCGAGATAACCACCAGGAGGGTTAATGAAAAAAGAGTTATGATTGAATGAAAAAGTCTTAATCAGGTAAGTTTTCTTCTTAGCACGTTTGCAATACAAGAAAGGCTTGAATATGGGATCCCTACATCTACGTATAGTTCTGTTCCTTGCTAGAAAAAGGGGCAATGTCGGAATTCACTGATGTCCAGTTATGTCCACCAATCACTTTTATGCAATTAAATACTAAAAGGAACAATATCCGCCTTTAATACACTATGAAGGAATCAAAGCATTGGAAGGTATTTTTTGTACTCTATTAAAAAATTTTAAAAAATAAAAATTACTTAATCAGCTGTAACAAAAACTTGCATTGATTTTTCTACCAAGTTACATATATATTATCTCGAGTTATGTTAAATTTCCAAACAAAAGGGCGATTTAAAGCATCTTGAGAGTTCTAACTGGATTTAGTACTAAAGAAAACCCAATAGGCCACCTCAAAAACTTACGAAATTTTCCCTCCAATTGGAGCACCTCTGCCCGGGATGGGGATCCATGCATTTTGCCCATGGTGTATGAGGAAACAAACCACACAAAAAATCCCGGAATACATCCAGTTTTCTCAGGTAGAAGTAGCCCTTGATTTGGCACCCCACTTGCCCGGGGGTATTCGGGTATTATCGGCATTTTACCTCCTCTCCAGCGAACAGGATGAAGAGCACGTTCGCCAACTCCTCCGTCAACAAGGGAATTATGACGAACCGATCCGAGGGCGTCCGCTAAATAATACATGAGCGGCAACACCACAAGAACCGGCGGCCAATAATCGAATTGGACTCGAATCTCTGTCGTGGCGACACTCCGAGATCTCTATCGCGAAATCAATGGAAGGGAAGAGAATCTATGAGCCGCTCACGGGCGATTTAATTTTTGTTCTGATTCCGTGCTCTTTTTTTCTTTCTCCGTTGTTTGCTGTGCGATGCGACTTTAAAATCGGACGAATCCAGTGGAGCAGAAGAGTGCTCAAGCACTGATGTGTGGTGATTTAACAATGGAAGGGCTCTTGTTACGAGAAAGTGGCTGGAATTATACAATTGGAGAGGTCGCACGTGTTGTTTGGGTCTTTGGGATGCGTAAGAGTTGGATTATGATTTTAAAAGGAACTCGAGTGGATATCTGGCTATTCAGAAATTGATACCGCATCTCTATTTCTCGATGCCTTTCTCTCTAAAACGTGCTGCGGCAGCCCAGTTGGATTAGCAGCCGGAGGGTTGCGAGATCGAAACTCGCTCTAGCCAAACACCGTCGTATATATGGGGCTGGAGCACGTTAAAACTGTCGTGCCCTCAAATGTCCTCAAGTTGGCGTGGTGTGGAAGTTTTGAGAGGGATGCCAGCTCGTCATCTGACCGTGATTCAAAAGTACGAGGCGTTGCCCTTGGATTGATCCCGAACCGTTGCCAATAGCCCATTGTATTGTTAACGTGCGACGTTAATTAACTACCTACCGCTCCAACACGGTTAAATAAACTCTCCAAGATGTTTCCACGAGGTATTTTGTCCATCAAGATCTCTCCAATTTGGCTGAGACGATATATTTCGCCATCAAGGTATGGCAGATTATTTTTATGATGAAGTGATATCAAGATCGGGTCAGTTTTATGCCTTTCTCTCCAACACGGTTCAATATGTCTTCCAAGGGGTTTCGACGAGATATTTCGTCATCAAGATATTGCCGATTTTTTACGACAAAGTGATCAAGGGTCAGCTTTCTTCTAGTGACGAGTCCATCCATCAATATTTGGTCAGTTTTGCTAATGAGGAGATACCTCGTCGAGACAACCACCTGGAAGGTTAATCCTCCAAAATCTAAAATGGTCAACTCTCCCGCCTCACCAAGTTGATAACCAAGATGATATCCCATACGTTAGTTTGAGAATTAAACACAATGCTTTATTTAAAGTGAATGCTTATTAGACGCAATAAAGGCTGATTGGTCAGCAGTTTGAGTTGAAAACAATTAAAGTGGACTAAATTTAACTTGGAAACATGAATGCATTCAATAAATTTCGTTGGGTGCGAAACCCTAGAAGTCGTTTCGACAAGATATCTCGTCCATCAAGATCTAACCAATCTTTTTAAGGACGAGGAACAACGTCATCAAGATGTTGCTGATTTTTTTCTGATAACTAAATATCTCGTCCATCAAGATCTGGTAAGTTCTGCTAATGAAGAGACACCTCTTCGAGACATCCACCAGGAGGGTTAATAGACAATTTCAAAAACACCACAGGTTGAATAACACTGTTCAAACAAAGATGTCTCGCTTTTTCAATACATTTCTCTCATACGCGTCCAGTTTTCATTTTGGGCCGTGGTTGACAGGTTGGAAATGTAACGGATTAGCAACCGAAGGGTTGCGAGTTCGAATCCAACCAAAGACCATCATGTACAAAGGAAGCCTGTGCTCGTTAAATCTATCGTGGCCTCAAATATCCTCACGTTAGCGTGGCATGGAAGTTCGGAGAGCGGGGGAAAAAGCTCAGGTGTTCCTCTCGTCATCTTACCGTGGTTCACGATTACGTGGTGTTATCCTCCGATCTTTCCCTTCGAGTTTGGTCCCGGACCGTTGCCAATAGCCCGTTGTGTTGCTCCAGTGCGACGTTAATTAAAATACCTACCCAAAAGTTTTCATTCGTGTATAAATCTCATGGTTCATTGACTGGGTTGGCGAAGGTTTTATACAATTTGGCCTCGAATTTGACTAAAAATATGGCGACACTGAGTTCAACAGCGAATCAGCGGAAGAGAATCTACCGAAGTCAACGAACCAATGACGGGCGATTTAATTTCCTTTCTGGTTCTTTGTCTTTTTTGTCCTGTTCTTGCTTGCCCTTGGTCTTAGGAAAGCAGCCAAGTGACTTTAAAATCGGATGGATATCCAACCAAGTAGAAGAGTTCCGAAGCACCGAAGTGTGGTGATTTAACAATGGAAGGGCTCTTGTTTCCCTAGAAAGTGGTAACTCTGCTGGAATAATACGATTGATTTAGTCACGTGTTGTTGGGGTCTTTGGAATAAGTCGGGGTGGAGTTATAACGATTGTTAACAAGGAACTCGGCAACTGACTTTTCAGGAGCTTATGCTACCTCTTTCAAATGTTTATCTCAATGATGGCCTAATTAACCTTCCAATGCCTAAAATGACTTTCTTAATCTATTAATCCTACAAGGTATCAGGAAAAATGTAAATTATAGGTTTAAGAATTAATCTTATAAATAAAACAGATTAACACTTAATGGGAATAGAGAGAATTGTGTGACTGGCTAAAATTTTCGCAAAATCGAGCAAATCCAATTACGTTAGAATAGAATTAAATACGTATCAGTAGATATATTCCACTAATTTAGCAGCGTATTGTTAGAAGTATCAGGTTGACTAATTCCCTTATTTTAAAACAAGTTTTGATATTTCTCAATTATCATTTTCACAATTATTTCTCAATACTTTTCCATCATGATTTAACTTATCTATATTCAAAATGATTGTCATTTCCCTGAATCTATTCTCTTAACTCTTTGGGATTAGGTGGGTTAAAAACTATCCCACCTTTTGCTTAGCTTTTCATGCATGGTGGGATATTTTTTAACCCACCTCAAAAAATCGAAATGACTCAGACATACAGTTCAATATTTTATTTGAAGTTTTTCATTGAGTTGGCAATGCTATGAACTAACGCTAAATGTGTAAATAACTGAAAACAAAAATTTACACATGTCAAAATGCACTAGTAAGTTGTTGACACTGTTGTGAATAAATTTGGCGAATTGTATTGTGCAGTGAATTTTTGTCTTTCATAACGGTAAATTTTGTTTTTTTTGTTCGTAAAAATTAATTATGAGTGAATACATCGTTTTATAATAAAAAAATCATGTTATTTTATGTTTTAGACTAATTTTGAAGCTGAATAAGTGAATAAACAATTCTGTGCAACTTGGGTTTTTCCTTTAAAATCGTGTGCCTCAAATAGTTAGCCATCGTTTATCATGATACTCTTTGTTATCATCTTAAGTTATACGTAAGAACAAGAAATTAAAGTGCATAAATTATGCATGAAAATTATTATTTGTGTCTGATTTTACAAACCTAAGCCCAGAAATTTCACTCATGACAATAAATGTATTCACTAAATTTTGACAATAAAAATAATACATCACGTACAATCTGTTAAATGCTATTGGTCAAAAGTTCTTTTTTTCTGTTGCCAGTTTATCGATCAATTTCCGATTTTTTTATTCTACGTGTCCATTCTTCAGTTATCATAATTTATAAGTTCACTATTTCTCTAACTTATAGACTAAAACTATTAAATTTTAAACATAAATTTTTTCTTCTATTCAAAAACTACGAAGTAATTATTGACAGAGTTTGGCGCAGCTTCTCCAAATCTCCCTTGTGCCATAAAAAACCAACGAACCACTATTGCTCTATGCCATTATTATAAAGATCACAAACTTCGTGTAGCTATGAACCGATTAGCAAACAGACAATATGAAAATTGTTTCTATTGCCAATTCATCGGTCAATCGTCTATTCTTAAATTATAAGTATCTATTATTTACTAATAAGTTCATTATTGCGCTATGTCACTCCAATACAGATAAAAAAATTTATGCATCACTACTATGAACCGAATTAACAGACACTGAAAATCTTTTCTATTGCCAATTGATCGGTCAATCGATCGTATATATCTTTACTCTAAGCTTCTTTTATTTATTTAAAAGCTCACTATTTTCCTATGCCACTCATGAAGATCACAAATTTCATGTAACTATTAGCAGACAGACAATACGAAAATATTTTCTATTGATCGGTCAATCGTTTATGTTTTTATTCTACGACAGACAATATGAAAATCATTTCTATTTCCAACTGATCAATCGTCTATCTTTTTTATTTTATGCGTTTATTTATTTACAAGTTCACTATTGCGCTATGTCACTTATGAAGATCACAAATTTCATGACCGAATTTACAGACAGACAATATGAAAATATTTTCTATTCCCAATTGATCGTTCAATTGCTTATCTTTTTATTCTACTCGTCTATTATTTATTTATAAGTTCAATATTGCGCTATGTCCCTGCTATAAAGACCACAAATTTCATGTAGCACTAGGCCGAATTAACAGACTGAATTATTCTAATCGTGAATAGTGCCTATCCTATTGAAACGTCGGAGAGGATAGCTGCTTGGCACAATACTGTTTATCACCGAGTACAGTAAATAACTGAAATTAAACTCTCCAATGGGTCCCTTTCTCCACGGGAGCACATGCCATACGTTACAGCAACTAACGAGTGGTTCGAATTGAATTCGGCGCATCTGGACTTGCATGTGATTAGAGAGGCATCTCGATCGCGTGAGTTATAAATTAGGTGGAAGCTATCCTCTAAATTAGGTATCTGGTATGTGAAGTGAAACACGCTGGATAGACACCCGCAATGCATTTGTTGAAAATAGTCAGGTATCAGTGGACTCGCTAATTACACGAAGAACTCTTGTTCGTTTGGGCTAGCATTGTTGACTTGTGGTTCGTTACAACTGCCATGCTTAAATACTATTAAATAATCAACTGGTATTATTTCAGTGACGCTGAATTCCACATCGAAGATCGCAATTAAAATTTGGAATTGAATACAGGTTGTAAGCCTGCGATATCCCATAAATAGAAGCATGGACCGTCGCCAATAGTCCGGTGTGTTGATTCAGTGAGACGTTAATTAGCTACCTACCCATAACTAGAAGATTAATTGGCAACCCTCCCAACACCAAAATGCTACGTCTTTCTAAAGAAAGTGTATTTAATGATTTAGAAAATCTATCTTTTTAACCCTCCTAGTAGTTGTCTCGACTAGTTATCTAGTCCTTAGTAAAAAACTGCGAAGATATTGAAGACGAGATATGTCGTCCTTAGAAAAACTGATCAGATCTTAATGGACGAAATATATAGTCCTTAGAAAAAACTGACCAGATCTTGATCTCCTAGTCGTAAAAAAATTGGGGGTATATTGATGGACAAGATATCTCGTTGGTACTAGTTGTCTTTGCATAATGCTACTCCTGTGAGAGAGCAGTGGACATTGTTGAAGTCCATTTGTAGAAAGGGGGTAGACTCTCCAGGAGAAAGTTACCATACGCAGAAACATACATGAGCACCTCGTCTGCGGCGAGGGGCTGCGGTAGCCAAGTTGGAAGAGTAACGGATTAGCAACCGGAGGGTTGCAAGTTCGAATCCAACTAAAAACCGTCGTGTACACGGGGGCTGATGCATGTTAAATCTGTATTGACCACAAATGTTCTCACGTTGGCGTTGTCTGGAAATTTGGAGAGTGGGGTGCCAGCTCACGTGTCACCTCGTCATCATGACATTACCTGGTGTTGTGGTCGGATCTTTCACTTCGGGATCAATCCCGAACTGACGTCAATAGCTCCTTGTGTTGCTCCAGTGCGACGTTAATTGAAATACATACCTATCCATCTACCTCGGATCTTTTCCTTTGAGATCGATCCCGGACCGTCACCTGGCGCAGCTTGTCCGCTTTTGGACTTTGCGCCATAAAACCCTAACATCCAACGCAATCCCGGACCGTCGTCACTAGCCCGCTGTGTTGCTCCAGTGCGACTGTAATTATAATACCTACCTACCGGCTCCGGCGAGCTGGCATTTAAGTCGTGATTTTGAACTAGCCTTCATTGGATTATAAGATATGTTAAACACAAACCATACGTTCCCACAATTGGTATCTTTAGCGTTGTTTCTCGCTCCGATTTTATCATTAAGTGCCAGAAGCTATAGCAGTAGTAATGCGTTGACAACAAATAATCACCTATGGTGGTCCCCATGCATGATTTTACATATGGCCTTCCTTTTTTCTGGCGAGCTTAATCACCTTTGTACGAATGAACTACCCAAAGTCATCGGTTTTCTCACTATAGATTCACCACACTTGAGTGATCATACTATTATCTACAACTGGAACGTTTCAGATACCTATTCACGCATTTTTTAACAAAAGTCAATTCAAAGTAAATAAACTTTAGCTAGGTAGGTATTTTAATTAACATCACACTGGAGCAACACAACGGGCTATGATTAAACTTTAGGAAAGCGCTCTTATAGTTAGCTCGGCAGAATAGTGAGAAAAAAAAATTGAGCGTGATTGTGCCGTTTTCTCTTAAGAATAGACGACCGGCATCGATTTCAGCCATCTTGTTTTCGTTAGATCTCGATTTTCAGGTAATTGGCTAGAAAGGAATGAAGGTCCTGACACCGAAAGAGACAACCGGTACTTTTAATACACTCTAAACTCAAATGGGATCTCATTTCCTGCCCCGCGAACGCTTTAATCCAGCGCGGGGGGCTAATTCTATTTCTTTTCCTGTAATTTGAAAGTTCGGCGAGCTTCTATCAAGACAATGCAACCAACCTCCTTTCCCCATCTATTCCATCCTCTCCTGGTCACAAAGTAGTTTACCCAAAAAACTACGCATATTTGCTTAAATAGTTTATTAGTCCTTTGCATTTTCAAAGTGTTTTGTCCAATTGAAAAAGTGATTCGGATTTTTTTTTCCTTACTTCGTAATGGTCAATGGGAGGATATTTTTTTTCTCCCCAAATTCCCAATTTCTGCGTTCCCTGTTTGGATTTCCTTAATTCGGTTTTCTTTTAGTGCAACCATTACCGAGTACTTCTCTAATACACTCTCTTCCTTTAACGAACTTCCTCATTTTCTCCGAGCTTAGGTGCCAACTCGCCTTATTTGCATTTTGTATTCGAGCATTACGAAAGCAAGATTAAAGTAACACTTTCCATTTACTCGAGGCGGAATGGGGAAAAAACGTTAAGGAAAGATTTTGCTTTCGCAGAAAAAAAATCCCCGTTTTTTTTTTCGTCCCTAAAATCTTTTTTGTATACAAATACTTATTTATGGGGTGTCTTCTAAAAATCTCAACAGATAAGTTAGATTGTTTTTGCAGTGATTAAATCACTCTGTCAATCGTAATACAGTATAGAAGGGGACAAGAAAGGGCGATATATCTACGGCAGAAAAATTTGCTTATTAGGAGGTCGAAATTAAACATTAAATTTATAACAACATATTCGTGTTCCTATCAGGATTAAAAGCGACCTGATTCGCAGACTCGTGAGTAGTTAATGGTATTGGTATATTTAATAAACGTCACACTGGATCAACACACCGGGAAATTTATTGGTGACGGTCTGGAATCAATCCCAAAGGGAAAGTTCGAGGACAACACCACGTAATTTTGAACCAAGGTCAGATGACGATAAACTGGAGGAAAACAGGAAACAGTATTTATGTTTTCAGTAGCAATACTCGCATCTGGTGAATAATTTAACTCATTTAACCCTCCAAGTGTTTTCGACGTGATATCTCGTCAATAAATATCATCCATATTATTTCTATGGTATAGATCCTTATTACGCCTCTTACACGCGACGAATCTTAACAAGTGAGGTATCAAAAGAAAGAATTTCCCGGAGCACTGACGAATTCGTTCTATTTCTCCAAGGTGTGCAGAGGGGGGCTAAACAACCCATAGGAATAACATTGAGTGTAAAACGATTGCGGTACGCAACTCAGTTTGTTTTACCAGTATTGATGGAAAAACAACTTTTCCAATAAAATTGTTTTACCAGTATTACTCGGAAAACAATTTTTTTCATCATCTATATAATTTCTATAGTATAGATCCCTTTTACCCCTCTTACAAGCGACGAATTATTTATGTACTGAACTGGTTTTTCATTTCCTTCCATCATATGAATAATTTATGAATATGTGATGTGATGACATAAGGATATTAAACGAGATTAAGATTTGAAAAAAAATTAAAAATATACAATTTTTGTGAATTTTAGAGAGTTAAAATAACCCTATTAGGCCATTTGGTGGCAGAATTACGTGCTTTACACAAATGGTTGGAACAACGCTGACAGTGATCTCAAGGAAGAAGTGTTATAATGATTGAATACACCTTTTTGATATTTTGGATATAAAAAAATTCGCTTACATCTTTCACCCTTACAACGAATGGGGGTGGAATTGTTCATGTGAGAATTCTCGCACGGGCACGCTAGTATTACCAATTTTGCTAATGACAATAGCCCGTCGTGTTGCTCCAATGCGACGTCAATTAAAATACATAAATACCTACCTCATCTAATGACGATATAGCTCATCCATCAAGATCTGGTCAATTTTGCTAATGATGAGATACCTCATCATTAACAAACCACTATTACTCATCATTATGAAGCTATTTGACCTCCCTGGTGGTCGTCGAGACAACCAGGAGGTTAAATAGCCTTGGGTTCAATAGCCTTGAATTGCATAACGACATGCTAGAGAAATACCTTTAGAGAATAGAAGTTCAACCACTGCGTGGAGTTCAGCTTAGCATTTTAGTTAAGGTAGGTAGGTAGTTTGGTAGGTGTTTTAATTCACGTCACACTGGTGCAACACTGGGTTATTAACGACGGTCCGTGATCAAACCCGAAGGGAAAGATCCGAGGAAAACACCACGTAATTTTGTACCACGGTCTGATGATGAGGTCACTCCTCAGCTGTGGGACGCCACTCTCCAAACCTCCACACCACGCCAACACGATGACGTTTGGGGCCAGAATTGACGACAGATTTAAAATGCACCAGCCCCCTCTGTACATGACTGTCCTTGGTTCTAGACCCACCTCCTCCCAACTCACCTGCTGGTTTAGAGTTTTGTTGTGGGAAGAGGTGGAGGGGAATTCCACCGCCAATCACGAAGGAGGAACAAAAGAAGCCCATCCCAGACTGGCAGCGACGGTCTTTGGTTGGATTCGTCCTCTTAGTTCAGAAGTCGCACGAGTTCAACTAAGCGACGAAATCCGTTAAACTATTAAAAGTTACGAGTTTCTTGAGCCAGGTTCCACATCCCTTTTTAATGAAATGAAACGGGTGGATCCTGCCCGAAGTCATAAGCAGCCCGTTCCGTGCAATC
This sequence comes from Meta bourneti, assembly GCA_933210815.1. Lineage (NCBI taxonomy): Eukaryota > Metazoa > Arthropoda > Arachnida > Araneae > Tetragnathidae > Meta > Meta bourneti. The sequence continues at coordinate 12,530,318 of OW119929.1, forward strand.
CATTAAAAGACAGCGCAACCCTCGTAACCCGGGCGAACAAAACTCTCTCGAAATTCAATTATTACGGCGGAGACGTAAAAACCGGGTTAAAACACAAACAGCAACATAACGCTCCGGACGGATGATTTCTTTCCGCGCACGATTTAATGACGCACACTTCCGAAATTATTTGCGCGAGCGGGCTCTAAAATTACCCGGGTCGTAAAATTTTAATAAATTCCGCCGCTGAGGGCTGCAGCAAAAGTTTTGCCCTATCCGGGGCAGATAAACACTGGGAATGATTTTGTAACGTCTTGGGGACTCGTTACGAGATGGCAAGGGTCGGGCGAACGCAGCGCATTGGAAATTGCCCGCCCTCCGGGTCTAAGCCCTGCGGTTGTTCTGCACCACCCTGTCAAATGGCCTCGTTACGGGATCCCTTTTCCGATGAAAATTACCCTAATAAAAGCGCATCGACATGTTGCGGAATTAATCACTCTTTCCCAGTTATGGCATTATTTTGCGAGACGAAACGGATGTGGAAGACCAGCAAGATGCTCCCAGCGTTTTATCGTTATTAAATTGTTTCTATCGAGAGGAGGTAATTTTGCGTGGGGGTGGTTTTATTTCGTGAAACCAGATTATGTGATTATTTCTTCGAAGCTCGAAAAAAGACGTTGAGGTTGATCGTAACTTTCAGGGATCTAGATACTGCTTCGTGATTGGTTGGGTACACATGTTACTTGATATGAATTTGTGGTGCCGTAAATGGAAAGGTTACTTCAGATCACAGGAGAGACAGTTTGTTCATTTCCTATTTAGGTAGACATTTTAAAGTTTCAAATGGCAGTAATAAAATGGACGAATTAAGTTATACTGTTCATTGATATAAATATTGTTGTTCAAGTCATAATAAGTTATTTTAAAGTAAAATCCATAATAATTTCTGATTGTATTGGTAAATAAACATGTTTAAATCAAAAGAAAAATTGATGCGGGAATTGATTTATTGCATTTTCTCTATTTTAAAAACCAGGGTAGAGTTGATATACTGATAAACAATGTTGATTACATTATAAATATTCAAAAACCAGCCTTCCAGCCTGATAGACATTACCAATCAGACTGGAAGGCATTGTCTATCCAGCCTGATAGGTAATGCCTTCTTTTTTCATAAATAAGGCATTTCGGTGGTTTTGGCTAGCGCAATTTTTTCCTTACAATTGCTTCTTCTCTTCCTCTGATAAATCCTACGATAATCTCGCCCAGCAGCTAAAGTTCTAGATAGCTTGTTTAAAAGGAATCCACTTTCTTTTTGCAAATTTTCCATCGATTTAAGTGTGCCAACATTAAATTCTGATATTGCATCACATACCGTAATGCAGACTCGGCGTAGAGTGGCTAACGTTTCTTTGGAACACTTCCTCCAAATAATACAATGAAGGCTTTCATTGGCATTTTGTGTGATGCATCTCACACAACACTCTAGGAGCTCATTCGAGGCAAGTCTGATATATTGGCATAGTTTTGGCCAAATGGCTCTCGTTCAATGGGGTTCTTATATTATCTACCCACGAGCTAAAGCTGCTTGGTAGAAAACCAAGAATTCTCCCCAACTGGACATTTAAGATGCTGAGGTTTCTTGTTTGTTGAAATGGTATGAAACAATGTTGCATATATAGCATGATGTAGCTTCAACATCACCTTTATTTGAACGAATGGCATTTTGAAAGTAAAGTGTGAATTTTTAATTATACCGTCCATCAGACTACTCTTGTTCGCCACTCTTTGACTGCCTTTTGCAAAGCTGTTCCCAGCCTTTTGCTCACATGATTAATACATTCCTCTTTTTTTTATTTGCATATCAGCACCATAAACGTGTTTGACATTCAAATGCTGATATGGCTTTGTGTCTCCATCTGATAGCATAGTTATGTAACGAAACCCAATTGATTGGAATCTTTTCCATAACTTTACAGCAGCTTCTTACTCCATGGCAGCTGATGATCCCGAATGGTTTATGCTACAGATTTATCTATGCCCTTCATATCATTTACTGTACTCTGCAGAGTTTTCCTTCAGATCAGACTCGTAATGTTCACACTCAATACACAGTTTTGACATTACCTCATAATATATAACAAACCCTGTTAAAATATCTATGACGCACCCCACTCCAATGTGTGATGTATGACCTCGAGTCAGCCAGGTGCCATCATATGTAGCATCGATATCTGTGATATCGTTGGAATCTTCATAAGCAGTCTTCACTTGCCATCGTAGTTCATCCAAGCTTTTTCCTGTTGATTTGAGCATTGATTTCAACAGTTTTTCTTGTAAATGTTGAAGGTCCTACTTGAAGGCAGATCCATGTTCATATGCATGCAGAACTTTTCTAGTGCTTGATATCCTTTCCCGATACTCAAAAAAGACTGCACCATACGCATGTTGACATCAAATGATTACGTTTCAGTTCCTTCACACTTTCAAATTCTTGGAGTATATGCACTGGATTTAGTTGCATCGCAAGCGGAGCAAAAAACACTTACTTTTTGAGAAAATCCAAGTTCTTCTCCAATGTCAATGCACACTGAAGGAGATTTGCATGAACTGCAGAGTAAATTTTTTACAAGTCCTCTTAGGACTTTTTCATCTATTATTAAATAATGAGGAATTTCAGAAACCCAATCACAATTTAATTCTTTCAAACTCGTTTCTAATGACTGACAACGCATTCTTATGTCTTGAAAATTTGAATTAGCAAGCTAATCAGTTTTTTCACTGCATATTTCCTTACACTATCGCTTGGCAGCTTTTTGTTTGCAAGCAGTGCTGGAACGTTTTCGTTTCGGTATTATGCAGAAATATAATAAAAAGAAGAAATATAATAAAAAAGCTACAATAATGTGACAATAATAAATTTGTTGACAATACAATTGATTGAGAACTCGAAAATTTTGATTTCTGCACTTGATCTCACAAGAATTAAAATATGAAAACAAGCAGAATTGAGCAGTATAACAACAATTTCTCGTGAATAAACGCGTGTGGAGCAATTCACTTCACTTCAAACTGAAAAGGCAAGCACACACTTTCTAAAAGTGTCGTGCAATTAAATAACACGAAAAGGGTGAGGCTGACTCGACAGTGTTTATGTCAGATGCAGACAAAATACTGTCTACTTTCGGTTTTGTTACTTATTCAATAGAAAAACTTTCATAACTCGCTAATTATTGTAGCTACAGCTATAAAATTTTGTACACATATTCTTAGAAGTTGTATAATTAATGCAAGATAATAAAAAAATCGGCATTTTGGTCATTTTTAGGGTTCTGTGTTCCCTTAATGTCAAAGCTAAATGCTATGTAAATTTATTGGAACAGTTCCAGCTCAATAGATACTATGTTCCATGAAGCATGTAGGTTTGTACATACTTTAGATTTAGATAAAAACAATATTTTCTTTCGCTACAATGTACAAACTTTATACATATTTGTACTTTTATCTATTCATTTTTGAGTTTTATTGAAATTAAATTAATATTGGAATGCCTTTCTCCTTCAGCGTTCCGCTGGAAGTGCTATTGAGTGCAGATTTTAAAACGTAGCCATATTTTACGATAGCTTTATTTTTTAATCCATATTAACTCATACTAGCTTACGTACCTTGAAGAGCAAGGGTATCGATATTCTGTTTTGTTGGATCCCTAGTCACATGGGCATAAAGCGTAAGGAGCTTGCTGATAGTGCTGAGTCCGTTCCACTACAGCAAACCGTTCTTAGTGACTTTAATCTATCCACAAAGGAATTCGTCGACTCCTTGTGGCAAGAGTCGTGGAACCTGAAGGTCACCAACAAATTACAATCTATAAAACCCATCATTCATCATTGTCTCCAATACGGAGAACGGATGTCAAACTGACCCGCCTTCGCATTGAACACGATTCATTCATAGTCATCTTTTACTAGGAGAGAGCGCACCCAATTGCAACTCATGATCTACTCCATTTTCTGTTTATCCCATTTTAATTGTCTGTCCTGTTTTTTAATCATAAAATATCAAACTTTTTAAAAGTACAATTTTGAATCTACGAGATTTGATTGGAGAAAATCCCCATTCAAACCTTTTCGCGTTTTTACCATCAGTTGGGTTTTAAACCTCATCTAATTTTTTTTTCATCTTAAATTCACACTCACAATTTTACAGTTATGTAAATTAAACTGATCAGTTTCATTAGTTAAGCTGCAGATGCGGATTTTGTTTTATCATCTGACTATTGTTTGAATATTTTATTCTCATCTATACATTTTACATGTTTTATATCTACCTTTTATCTTTGCCTTAGACTATTAATGTTTAAATATTTTGTACTTTTGGGTCATATTCTGTCTTGTGTTTGGCGCAGCTTGTCCGCTTTTGGACCTTGCGCCATAAAACCCCAAAATCCAATCCAATCCATACTAACTCAACGATCTAACGAGCTGCCGGAGGATTGAATTTCCAAACAGCTGAAAAAACACTTCCCATATTATCAAGAACCGATCCGATTCGGTGGAACGCTGCATACATCACATTATATCGAGTTCAATAAAGTGGATTGAAATCTAAAAAGGCAAATACGAGTCCTTAGATTGGTTCTTCGGATCCATTGAAGTGGTCCTCTGCTTAAAAACGTATTAGATATATTTGCAGAAACGCCCAAACACGGTGCAAAAATAAAGAATCAAAGGATTCGAACTTGTATCTCTGCGAGGAGAGGGAGGAACCTGGAACACATTTTCAATCCGAGTGTTCCAAGATCAATATTGGGTCTTTCTTTTAGCTTCTCGTTTTCATGTAGTCCGACCAGAAATAAAAGCGGCTTTTAAGAGAAGGAAACGAGCTGATGGCAGCAAAAACGATCGCGGCGCGAACAGAATTCAGATATATCGAAGAATCGATCCCGTTCTCTCCCGTTTTTTCTGCTCCTGTTTTTCCCGACTCCATTTTCACCGCGTATGGGACGGATGGTGTTTTCGGAGAATCAAATTTTCGTGTGACAAAAAAAGCCGCCATCCCATTCCACCTTGTTGAGTGGACGACCGATGCGAGAATCTGTTCCTTTCTTTTTTTTTGTTCCTTTTTCGTGTTCCATTTTGTAATTTAAAAGGCAGGGCTCGGGTGGTGTGTTCCTTTCTGAAGCACATTGCAAATCCATACGAATTTGAATAGAGACAACCTCCTACGAAGGACTTGCGACGAATACCTCTTTACATACTCTTTTTAGTGTTATTGCTCCGGTAATATGCGTCTGCTATGCGCGTATCGATGAAAACCGCTTCACTTCCTGTGGGTTATTGGGGGAATTTGAATAGAAAATGGTACACGATGAACCGATCGTTTTGGTTTCATCAACCACCTGTGCTCTCGACTGCACTTTTCCTAAACGAAAAGGAACTTTTGTTGGCTCTAAAGTTAGGTTCAATGACTCCGGAAATAGTTCCGTAACAGTTCTTTCTGATGAACTTTATCGGGGGCTCTCGTGGCTCAGTGGGTTTGGTCTCTGCGCTATCAATTTGCTGGTTGTAGGCGGTGCTGGCTCGATTCCTACTTGGGTATATTCCTTTCTCTTGTGTCAGCAAACCTTTCCTTGTTTGCGTATCTCCATTCCCTGACGTTGTCTGTCTTGTGTTTGGTGCAGCATGGCCAAATATGGATCATCCGTCATAAACCTCAATCCAACCATCTGATGAACTTTATTCCTGAAAACTGTTTCCATTGCATTAATGCTGTTAAAATTACTCATTAAAGATCAGACGGATCAATGGTGGTTACGGTGGGTTGAAAAGTCATTATACCCAATAATGCAATTAAATTTAAACGTTAGTCTCCTCCTGGTGGTTGTCTCGAGGAGGTATTTTATCATTAGCAAAACTGACCAGATCTTGATGGACGAGATATCTCATCATTGGAAGAAAACTTACCAGGTCGTGATCTCGCCATAAAAAGAAAAACTTTTGCACTTGGACTGAAAATGTTAGTAAAATGAAAAGTTCCCATACCTTGATCATATATAGGCAAAGGTTTCAAATAAAGTAGATGACGTCACAACCTAAAAACGTGAGGTAATTGTAAGTAATTAACGTCCCACTGCAGCAACACAATGGGCTATTGGCGACGATCCGAGATCAATACCCAAGGGAAAGATACGAGAACAATGTTCATATTACTAGGTCAACACCTGATCTGGCAACCCATTCTCCAAACTTCCACACCACGCGAACGTGAAGGGATTTGAAGTCACGACAGATTTAAAGTATCCGATTAGGTTCGGAGCAATTTTTTCGAAAATAAGTATTAAAGCCCAATTTAAACATTTTTCATATTAGATAATGGTTCAAAATCATGAAAAAAGTAAATAATGCATTCACTCATTAAATTTTCCTAAATTGGGGAAATTTAGTTAAAATTCAATGAAAATGACCACAATATTGCAAACACTGTATAAATTTCTGTTGAATTAATTTTAATTTCTTTGTAGCACCATATATCTATGATATTATTGAAGGCAATAAACTAAAATCTAAGAGATATATTGAATTGTTAAGAAGTTATCGCTCATTATATGTAGCTAAATCTTAAATTTTACAAAATTTCTGCTTGTTCAATTTAAACAGCTATAAATTGAAAAGTATGCATTGTACTACTAAGCCTTTAGTTTATTGCCTTCACAACATGTTAATAAGTAATAATGTCAAATTTCGTTGAGATATCTCTGACTTTGAGAAATCATGTTTTGCGTGTGCAATATTTGCTAAAATTTGTGTTTTCCAGAAAAAGCATTTGAATTTTACCTTTGTGTTTTTCTATTAGATGTGAGCAGAAGTGTCTAAAATTCACCACTTTTGTAGCACACACCTTCTTTCTTCTCAACTGTTCTTTACATCTTTTCTTTCTGGAAGCCCGTAATTTTTTTCTTGATACTTTCGCTGCTGGTAATGAGTGGCTTTTTGCATCAACGATGCATTCTTTATCCAAGGCACAATACTCCATAAGGGTGTAATGGCCTGGATCAATTTCCAGTTCATTAAAAACATTACAAACATCATATAATCTATAAAATCCATCATTATACAGAATTACGGCTATAATCCGGCCTAATCGGAATGTCTCTAATTCAATAAAAACACCAAAAATTGGAACTAATTACGTCTATAATACGGCCTAATCGGAATGTCTCTATTTCAATAAAAACATCAAAAATTGGAACCAAGTCCAAACCTTGAATCTTCAATCTAACATAAATTGAATTTTAAAACAAATTGGACTTCATAGTATGGTAAAAACACTTATTAATATCTCCATATCAATTATGCGATGCCCAATAACTTTCTCACCTGTAGCAAAGTCATCTCTCAAAAGGTTTTTTAAGTTCTAAAGTTTAGCACTGCTAGCAGTCGACACATCTTTGGTCTCAGGTTCAACTTTAACAGAAGTGAACCGATTTCCTTGAAATTTCCACTTTCGAGTTCTACGATTTGGTCCTCCCATTAAATTGATACCAAAGTTTAATAAATAATTATATTATTAACCTGTTCGTTGATCGCGGTTAAAAATAGTTTTCAGCAAAAAAATACCAGACAGAACGTAAAGCAACTGCTACAAAGTTATAAAGTGAAGTGAGTCAGTCATGTAAGTAAGTAAAGTCACGTGAAGCAATGCCATTGCCAAATTCTTCACAGAAATTCATCGAAACTTGATGTAAAATGTTGAGGCTTGTTTATAGAAAACAATTTCCAATAAATTTATATTTAAAATTATGTTTATTTTTGAAAAATTAGAGGAAAACCTCCCAACTTCCGGCCATTTCATTCGTATTTCCGGTTTCGGTTTCCGTCGTTCAATAATACTAAAACTGCTATAATTTTATTTCTATTTATAATAGACTTAAAACAATTGCAGATTCTGAAACTTAAGAAACTGGGCTTTAATATGAGACAATAAAAAAAATTTGAGAATTTTGGTCAAAATTATGTTTTGAACGTAGTCGGATGGATATCTTAACGTGCACCAGCCCCCACGTACACGACGGTCTTTGGTTAGACCGAGTCTCGAACTCACAACCCATCGATTGCTAATTCGTTACTCTTCCAACTGGGGTACCGCGGCTCCTCTGAAACGTGAGAGCTTAAACTCGTGTCCTACTCCATATAATGGTCTTTAACTTAATATTTCTATATCTGATTAAATACGTTTACGTCATTATTTGAACCATAATACGCACAAAAAATGGAAGATTTAGGCCATGGACATAGGTAAAGCTCATGTTTTTTCTCACAGGAACAGGCATTTTAGTCATTGCAGTAGTGGAAAAGTTTAGCCTAGGTACAAAGAATATACTTGCAACGATGCCAACTTTCTCTGCTCTTTCTTTTTATGGAAAACTTTTTATTTTGAAAGGTTTGTCTGGGGGAGTTTATATTTATTCTTATTTTTAGCTTTTTGGCAGTTATTCTTACTCTCGTTTTGAACTTCACTTTAAATAATAAATATTTAAGAAATTAGTGTTTAGAAGTGAGTTATTTTGCCGGAACTCTCTTCTATATTTCATATAACTTTTAGGATCTTTCAACATCATATGTAAAATGGAGAATATTAGTCTCACTTTGAACCCACACACTGCCTTGTCCGATTTACGTGAACCGTTCCTGCTTTTTAAACAAATTGTACACTAGAAAGGAAAATGTTCTTTGTTTGTTAAACAACGCTTCAATAAAATTAGCTAAACCTTGATGGTAAATATAATTAATTTTCAATAAAGAACTCTGAATCAACTGGAAATGTTTTAATTCTGGACAAAACAAGTATCCTGTAATCAGATACATTGTAAAAAGCAATCAGCATGGAAAGTCTGTTATGATATTCTTTTGATTTCTAATTTTATTCATTAAGGGATTTTAGGTTCAGTCGACGATTTCAGTTACAGCTTTCATGCATATATTGTTCTCCAATAGAAAAAGTTGGCCTTTGTAGCCCAGCATCGGATTAGCAACCGGAGGGTTACGAGTACGATACTAGATCCAGCCGAAGACCATCGTGTGCATGGAGGCTGCATGTCAAATCTAACATGGCCTCAAATGTCCTCACATTGGCGTGTTGTGGAAGTTTGAGGAGTGAGATGCCAACTCAGGTGTTCACGTCATCTGCCCGTGGTACAATATTATGAGTCGCTGTCCTTGGATCTTAGGGATTGATCCCGGACCGTCGCCTATATCCCGCGTGTTGCTCCAGTACGACGTTAATTCAACTACCAACTCAAACTAAGTTCGGCTTAAATTGTGTGGACAAATATGGCCTTTGCTTTATAAAACCCCCAAACCAACCAAACAGCTCGGCAATTGAAGCTATGAATAAAAATGGCAAGCATCTGAAAGTGAGAAAGGAATCCGTTGAGAACTTTTTTAATAACTCATATGCAAGGGTTAAACACTCCGAATAAACGACTTTTATTTCCAATCAACAGTGTTGGTTTCAAAAATATCGCTATGGTTAAAGTATAACGATCCATTTAAAACTACGTAAAATCACTCGCTCTAAATCTCTAAACAAAAGAGCAATAAAAGCAACAAAGCACGCGAATCTAACATTTCTCTTTTGTTTCCACTCTCCGCGATTTAATAAATGTACCGTAAAGAAAATTTCCGGTTTCTCCCGTCTTTCTTTTGAAGAAGTCTTCTTTTCGCTAAGTCATATTTCTGTCTAAACGCGTTTTTAAACACAACTTCTTCGGCACTGGTGCTTTAAAAATGACACCTAAGGCATGGAAAAAAAAGTGTTGACGTGCGACGACAAAAATTTACTTTTTCTTACACAAAAGACGTAAGAAAATTGTATTTTTTGTATCTGTTCCAGCCTTACCACGGCTGAGAGAGTAAATTAGATTTTAGCTCCAACTGTGCACTCACACGGAAAGATTATATGACACATCAAGAAGACATAGGATATGATTGATTTAAGGGTGAAAAATATTTATTCAAAATGGAAATCGCGATTGAGGAACTGTTTATCATTTTCGAGAAGAATTATCTTCCAAGTTGTTACGTTCCCGATCGTAAAGCCCCTATGTCGTGCGGATTCGCCATTATTTCGGAATTGAAGAAATGCGTTTTCCATTAAACGCTCAATTCAATATCCGCGCTTTACTGCCCTACGCACGACGATTATTTGTGTTTGTCGAGTCCCTGTTTGACAAGCACTTCAAAACAATAAAGTAAATGGAAATGCGTGATCTTCGTATCGACAGCTTTCTTGGCTTCCGTTCCGGGAGCATTCGAAAGTCTTTAAGCGTAATCGAATTCCAGTTACGTTTTATTGGATAAATGCTTAGTTTCCGGAAGTGTTTTGATTTCCTTCGAGTTCTGCAATCTTGCGAAATTCACTGCTTTATACGCTAAACCTCGCATGCGGAGTGTTCGTGATGGCTGCATTAGAAAGGACAACGCTAAGTATAATGTTAAACATTTGACAAATGGACCACGTTTCGTCGCGCGATACATATACACTGAACGAATAAAATACTGATAAAAATTTAGAGGTAGGAATTTAATTAACGTCGCACTGGAGCAACACAACGTGCTATTGATGACGGTCCTGGACCAATCCCCAAGGGAAAGATCCGTGGACAACGACACGTAATTTTGAAGCACAGTCAGATGGCGAAGTCACACCTGAGCTGGCACCCCATTCTCCAAACGTCCACACCATTCCAACGTGAGGACATTTGAAGCCACGACAGGCCCTCTTGTACACGATGGTCTTTGGTTGGATTCGAACTCGCAACCCTCCGCTAATCCGTTACCCTTCCAAACGTGCTATCGCAGCCCATTTCTTGTAAAACTTAGTTTCCCTGGATATACATCTCTCTTCTGTGTCAGTCAAACTTTCTTTGTGTGTATGTCCATTACTTGACATTTCCTCTATTGTGTTTTGCCACAGCATATCAAGCTAAATATGACTCATGCCGACATAAAATTCAACCAACCATCAAACGGCTTTGTAACTTCGATGTATACTTTAGATAAGTGGTCGCCAAAGTTGTCGATATAACATTGTTAGGGGTTGATTCGAGCTCAGGGGTGAATAAAAAAATTCAAGATATCATTAAGCGGGTAATTAATTCGGTTAACTTGGATTACCTCCAACCTGAATGAAAACGCAATTAAGAGTGAATCTTAGAACCGTTACATGAATAGGACCTGTAAGGTGAAGCAGGGTCTTGAAAAATAGTTACGGAATCCAATCAAGTAGGCCAAAAAGACATATTTACTAATTGATTTACCATGATTTTGCAAAGAAATAAGCTAGATATAGAATTCCGTGGTGATTTAAGGCTGAAGCTTACTCATTTTGAACCCAACATTGCTAATCTTGTCAAGAGTCACGAAGCACACCCTTCACATTGACAGCGTTAGTAAATTGTATACTAAGTAGTATACGTCAGAATCGATGTCCATGCTGAGCATATCAAATGTTCTCAACTTAGTTCATGTCTCGGAGGGATCTGTAAAGTATTATCTTGTGTTTTCGCCGCCTGATATACGATGTTCGCGCAGTGATTGTTTGAATTACCGTTTGGTACGTGGAAACAATGACGAAAGCATCATGAGAAAGTCAAAACCCTCAAAAATTTAATTTTTGATACACTTAAGTGTTCGTATTTCCTGGACACATGTACACATTTGAACGTCCACCTCCAAAAATGTCTGCTCTCACTAAAACTGAGTTCATAAAATACGGATGCTCTGAATGAACCTCTATGAAATTCACTGTCTTACTATGATTTTATTTCTTCAATTTAATGAAGTTAAGTTGACCTCTAGTGTATATATCTGATAAATACTTTAATTTTATTCTTTTATGTTGAAAAGAAAATCTCAACCAGAATCGATAATTTTTCGATTTTATCTATGTCATTTCGAATAACGGAGATAACAAAATATCCCAATATATTATCCTGTAAACCTCAATTCATACGCAGAGAGCTCGAATACTAACAAAATCAACAGCTTTGTGGCGTTAGGTACTCAGAGAAGAAAACATCTTCACACGCTTACGAAATAATTAATCCCATTCAAATATTACCCTTATGAGCTTCGAGATTTCCGCGTAGTGTAGTGTTGCTTTTACCCCACAACACACTTAATGACTAAATAACCACATCTTTGTAAAGAATCCATGGATTATTTTAGCCTATGAAAGAATTATTTTGGTCCTTCCCTTAAAATGTAATATTTCATTGGAAAGATCCCATTGCTTCTTTGCTTAGAATATAATCCTTTGTAAAAATTATATGGCTCCTTTCCTTAGAATAGAATCATTTGGAAAAATTATATTACTCCTTTCCTTAGAATAAAATCCTTTGGAAAAATTATAAAACTCCTTTCCTTAGAATAGAATCCTTCGGAAAAATTATATAGCTCCTTTCCTTAGAATAAAATACTTTGGAAAAATTATATTGCTCCTTTCCTTAGAATAAAATCCTTTTAAAAAATTATATTACTCCTTTCCTTAGAATAAAATCCTTTGGAAAAATTATAAAACTCTTTTCCTTAGAATAGAATCCTTTGGAAAAAATTATATTGCTCTTTTTCTTAGAACAGGATCATTTGTAAAGATTCTATTGGTCAGGAAGTTCAAAATTGGTTAGAAGTCATGCAGGGAAGGCTGCAGGTTTCAAGGTGGAGTTATGCATGCGAACACCTCAGAGGCTTAAGTTCCGGTTGGAAGAGCTACGGATTAGCAACCGGATTGTTGCGAGTTCAAATCCAACTAAAGATCATCACTTACAAGAGGATCTGGTGCACGTTAAATCTGTCGTGGCCTCAAATGTCCCCACGTTGGCGTGGTGTGGAAGTACGGAGAGTGTGGTGCCAGCTCAATTGTGCCCTCGTCATCTGACCGTGGTTCAAAATTACGTGGTGTTTTCTTCGGTTCTTTCACTTAGTGTTTGATCCCGGACCGTCGCCAATAGCCCATTGTGTTGCGCCAGTGTGACGCTAATTAAATACCAACCTACCAGAGGGTTAAGTTCTCTAAATTGATAAGCTTCCCTTTGATCAACCCAAACCCTCCTTTCCGTGACAATTGAACTGCTTAGCGAATAACTACTCACATCCGGACTATTGAATCCGTAACTTAATAACATCGAGTCGAGTATTATTACATATTAGATCCCACAGACCCGACTACAATCGAACCCTGCAAACTGTCGCATTGTTTGAAAAGCCAATAGAACGCCATTCCTACTAAGGTTGACATCCATTGAGCGGGACATTTCAATTCACACACGCGGAGGTGCTGCTCAATAGGAGCTGTAACAACTATAGGTGCCTCGTTGTGATGAAGGCCCCCGTTTGTAGGAATTCAACAGTTGCGCATAGCTGCATTAAGATACTACCGTAGTTAGATTATAAGCAGCCGGACTACAATGGGCTCTAGGCGACCAATTCCAGTCGGGGTTTCGCAGTCCCTCATGCTCCGGAGCAAGGGTTGGGGAGGGAATATTATCAGATTATTATCATACATTAATGGCGGGGCTTCCTTCGACATATTGGCGTCGGTTATTAAGGTCACACGAGGCAGATCTGTATTAATTTCCGCGGCCCGGATTATATTCGACCATAACTGGTGGCAGTGGGATATTTGTGTGGGCGGAAGAATTCAGAGGGGAATGTTGGTTTCATTTGATGAGCAATGGTTGTTACGGTGGATGACTATTATGCGCATAAGTCAATGGAAAGGTGATGGATATTAAGTAGATGTTTTTGAAGGGATTTTGTGGTACTGCGCATGTGACTATCGACATCATCTGTTGGGCCGTCGGTGGGTATGTCCACTGTCTAGTAACCTTCGATTGGTAGGCGCGAAGGTTGGATTTCTGTCAGGTGCATTCCACCTGTGTGTATTTCTCTCTTCAGTGTCAGTAAAACTTTCATCGTGTGTGTACTTGATATTGTGCGTGCATTGTATGTGTATGTAAATTCATTGTGCGTGTACTTGGTATTGTGTGTCTGACGCAGCATGGTCAAATATGGCCCTTGTGCCATAAAAGCCCAAAAGAACGAACCACATCATCTGGACCATAAAGGTCAAGCCTTTAGTATATTAGTGGAGGCAGGAGAATGCAAAAGGAAACCTTTTGCATTCTCCTGATGAGCAACATTTGTTAGCAACAGTTGTTAAGGTGTTGGTTTAGCAGATGTTAAGGTAACAGTTGTTAAGTTAAGGTTTCATCTGATGAGCAACAGTTGTTAAGGTGAATGACTATTAAACACACAGTCAATTTAAAGGTGGTAAATTGGTAACGAATTTTTTTTATATTAAGTGGTCGGTCAAGGCTTTGAGAGATTGGTAGGGACGGAATAATCCACAGGGGAACGTTAGTTTCATTGAAAACCCATCATCGTGCTGACTTCTAGATCTAATAGTTCTTGATTCCGGAGTAAGACATGACTTTTATCTCGTCTGGAATGAATGCGGGGTCTTTCTATAAACGGGTTGTGCCTGAAATGTGTGGTATGGATGCGAAGTGTAACGTGAACCCTCCCCCGCGGTGCACCAGGTTAACTCAAATTGGTTCACAGATCCCTCCTATTTATGCCGTAATGAATTAGAAAAGAAAACGTTAGCCTCATTTAAATAGCAATAGTTGTAACGGTGTGACTATTAAAAACATAAGGCAATTGAAGGATGATGGATATTAGTACAAATGTGTTTCATATTGATGAATTTGTTTCTTAGCTATTTATGTATGCAATGGAAGTGTTTATCCTGGTAATCTGGACAATAGATTAAGGCATTGGGAGATTTGTGAGGGCAGAATAATGTAGAGGGGAACATTGGTTTCATTTAATGAACAATAGATGATGCGGTGAATGACTGCTGAAGCAAACAAGTCAATTGAAGGGTGACAGGTATGGAATTAACAAGTTTTAGATAGTAAGGAAATTTGTATTTTTTAGGTATGTAAATAACAATACAAATGGAACTTCCTAATTATCAGCATAATTTGGACCTCTCGTCTCTAGACCAGAAATTAGGAAGAATTTTTTTGGGGGGGAGGAAGGCAGAGTATGGGACATACTAGTTTCATTTAATGACATAAACAAGTGTTATGTGGAAAATGTTAGAGCAGCTAGTAAGTCAACTAAAAATTTATAAATTTTTGGTTGATTGCTTTTTGGGTTTTTTAAAGAAACTTTAAAGCTATGCAAAGATCATGGATTCCTGGTTATGCTTAACATTATCTTAATGCGAGTATATACTACAATATTTCATTCTATAACTTTGTAACATCTCATTAGTTTAATCCTACGTTCATTTATCTCATACTTATCAAGTATCTTAAATAGTTTAGTGTATACGTGTTTCATCTGTTATGGTTGGTTGGTCTTGGGTTTTATGGCCCAAGAGCCATATTTGGCCAAGTTGTGCCAAATACAAGACAGACGATGTCAAGGTATTGTGAAAGGAAAGGATGGAGAGAGGGAAGTAGATAAAGATCACTTAGGCATAATTGGGTTGTAACCCCATGTTTACCATAGGCAGTAAACCACATGGGAAAAGAATATATCATTAGAGAACCTCGGGTTCATGAAACCCGTACACACCAAAAGATGAACCACCCTAAGAGGTCATCTATTTGAAGTGTTATTAACCATCGAAGCGTCACGATAATTTTCGAGTAGTGTAATATTGCTTTTCCGCACAACACATAATGACTAAATAACCAGATTGATTGACTGAAAGTAACACCACGGGAAACGTAAACCCCATGGTAATACAATAGATCA
The DNA here is from genome assembly GCA_933210815.1 of Meta bourneti. Classification (NCBI taxonomy): domain Eukaryota; kingdom Metazoa; phylum Arthropoda; class Arachnida; order Araneae; family Tetragnathidae; genus Meta; species Meta bourneti. The sequence continues at coordinate 12,546,127 of OW119929.1, forward strand.
CAGGGGTATCTCCAGCCCGTACACACCTAAAGATGTGCCTCGAAGATAACGATGACTGGAATATTCAGTTAAAGTTTTGTACAAGAATTCGTTGCTGCAAGATATGTGAATACAATTCATGACTGTTTATTTGAATAATTTGAATCAAATATATACACGATTATCCTATGCCATCTAAAAGGACCTATTATATTTTTTATTACAACCCCATCCAACTTCAGAATATACTTCAAATTTTTAATTTACTCTGAGAAGTATACACTAGTCACAAAGAAAATATGTAAATATATATATAATAAAAAATTAAAAACTAAACACTCAGTTGAAACACTGGATTAACTGAAATTCGAAATTCTGTATCGAATGAATCGTTTTATGAAATATAACATTCCACAATTATCATCAAAAGAGTAAAAACTCTTAAGTATGCTATATTAGAAATAAGAATTTTTGAATCAAGTAGAACTAATTTCAATAAATACATGAATTACATTATGAGGATTAGCGTATAAATAAATTAAATTATTAGCCGATTCTTTTAAATTGTTTATTTGAATATATTGACTTCTATATGTTGAATATATTTACCTAGTACTACGTGTCCCAGAAAATTTCCCGTGGCTTTGATCACAAAAACAAATATTATTCACACGTGTCATGTTTTGTATCCCCATAAATCGAGACCAGTCTCGTAAAGATAAACAACTCCTGCGGAAACAACGCAATGGAAATCTTACAAACAAACAATGGAATTCCGAGAGTGTCTATTTTCTCTGCAAACCGAAGCATTAGTCGAAATGTTTACACAGTGTTGTAAATTTTTGAAGAAGTCAAAGTGAATTTTACTCCAATAGATCAAACTTAGGGGAGCCTTTGAAAAAGGTAAACAGTTCACAACAGTGTTTACTTTCGACCCTCCATACATCAGTGGCTCTGTTCTTGGGAGAAAAATTACTTATCAATTATTCATTCCGCCTTCCATAAATAAAGTGAATGTTCTCTTACTGTTAGACCTCCGACATGTTGAAATTTTTTGCATTACTTAGAATTTATATGTTAATTATCTCCTGTTAATATTGCTTTTGGGTTTTTCATTTAATATATGTTGAATATTTAAACTTAATTTTTCAGTTCCTGTTTGTATCGGTATTTAAAAGAGATATTTCCGCCTGCAATTATTCAAATAAGTTTTTGAACTTCTGATCGTACAAACTAGCTGATTTTTAAATAATTCCTTGGTAATTCATAAGAAATCTAATTTAATGAATCCAAACCGTACAAAATAAAAATTTCAAGACTCATAAATTGTCATACAAAAACCTTTCATTGAAAAGCTCAATAAATCAAGCAATTTCTAGGAAATTTTAGACAAAGGACTAGGTCAATTTAAAGTTTTACCTATTTACGTCTCACTCAAGAAAAAAAATTGCCCTTTTTCAAACTTTAAAAATCAGGACCAACTGTGGCTCTAGCGCCATAAAACCAAATCAACCAAACTTTTTTAAAATTGTCCATTTTGTTGTACAGTCTAAATTGTTACCTGGACAACAGAATCCACATTCGAGTTTGAAATTATGACAGCTCTCAGAGGCACATCTTTAGGTGTATACGGGGTTCCCAGCCCCTAGGTACTCTAGTGATCTTTTCTAAACACAAGAGGTTTACGGTCTAACGCAAACACGGGGATCACGCTCCCGATATTCCCAATTAGTCTTTTTGTTTTCAATCCACTACTTTAATTCCCAATTCATCTTATAATTTTCCCTTCCCCGACATTTTTTACTTGACGTTGTCTTGTGTTTGGCCAAACTTGACCAAATGCGCCTTTGCGCCATAAAATGCAACCAACCAAATTACGTTTATGATGTTTTAAGAACGTGCCAATAAATCTTCCAATCCATTTTTTCAATAATATTTACTCAATTTCGTTGACATTAAATTTACTTTTAAAAATCCATGTCTGATATTAATGGGAGTCATGGAATTGCCCATCTTCCAGGAAATATCCAGTCATGACAGAAAACAAGATACGTTGCACCTAGGACTTTTGGCACTTAGTCTCCTTCAAAGGCACCTTGTGACGCCTCACGCCCTTCTTCCAGTGTCTCTTCCACTTTTGAAAACACTCTGCGAAGTCCATTATTGGAATCGCAATCCATTGCCTCTTCGAATTCTGCTGAATCGCGTCAGTTGGAAGAGCATCGGGTTAGAAACTGGAGCGTTGTGAGTTCAAAACTCGGTTCAGTCGAAGACCGTCGTGTACACGGGGGCTGGTGCACGTTAAAACGCTCGTGGCTTCAAATGTCCACGTTTGCGTGGTGTGGGAGACTGGAGTGTCAGCTCAGGTATTGTCCTCATCATCTGACCGTGGTTTAAAATGATGAGGTGTTGTGTGTCCTCGGAGTTTTCCCTTTGGGATAGATCCCGAATCGTCGCCGGGGCCGTCGTGGCTTAGTGGGTATGCCCACACCCCTAGCAACCTTCGATTTTTATTCAGCGCATGTTCCATTCCTGTCAGGTGCATTCCTCCCTGGGTGTATTTCTCTCTTCTTCTGTAAAGCTTTCATTCTGTGTGTCTATTACTTGATATTGTATGTCTTGTGCTTGGCGTAGCATGGCCGAATATGGCCTTTCGCCATTAAACCCAATAACCAACCGACATGGATACTCTAACAGTCCGTTGTGCTTCTCCAGTTCGACGTTTAATCCACTACCAACAAATCTTAAGTAAAGTAAAAAATATTGACACCTAATGAAAGAGCTCGCTTAGTTTCTTGCGTTTTAGGATTGAGTAAACTTGTTATTTTTGAAAAGCCTTTTGATAAATGTGATAATTACACGCAGATAGTGAAAAATGTAAGAAATGCTATACATAAAACCAATTTAGTCATTTATCTCGGCATTTGAAAATTAAAAAATTTAGTTTCAAGGCATCAACTGAAATTGAACTACAGCCGCCAGTTTACCTAAATCGATGAAGCAGCGAATGAACTAAGATTCAATCTGTCACAGATCGGGACCTAAAAATGCCCTGCATCCAGTTTCGAAACAAAGAAGCAATTCCAGCGTGGAGTGACTGAAATTAAAAATATCCTGAAAAAACTCAACCACACCACCTCGAATCCACAATTATCGCGCCCTCCGATTCCATTCCCGTCGCGATATATCGCTCAAATCCCTTCCAATAACTCATTCCTCTCAATAGAATTCGACTTCATTTTTTGCCCCCTTCCCGGCATCGAATCCAATTCCGTCGCAAACACGCCTCCCTCGAAACAAAAATCATTAATAAAATGCGAAACAACTTTCTGGAGCGAACGCTCCATTTTTTCTCCGGTTTCCTTCTTCCCTGTGTTATCCAAATCGCAATTTTTCACAATAAACTCTGTCCAAAAATCTTGAGGGTAAATCCGGGCGGTGGGTTGCGGAGGGGCAAAAACGAAACAAGGGCTGCCGGGCACCTTATCGAGGGCGTCAATCACCGGCTAATTGTTGTGGCACTTTTACCGATTTTGTGCTTTGCGCCCTCTTTTTGAGGTATTGCCGGGGCTCTGTGACGGTGGCAGCTTGTCTCGCGCAACGGTACGTCTCTCTTTGTTGCCCTCATTATTCTGCTAGGATTGTCGGGGAAAAAACAAGACGTATTTTGCGCTTAAGGGAGAATTCTCCTCTTTGGCTGTTTTTCTTTACGAGATTATAGCTTTCGGGTTTGGACGATGTACCCTTGAAGGAGAATGGATCGGTCCACGAAAACTAGGGTTGTATAAAACACGCGTTAGCAATCAGTAGGTGACGCGTTCTTAATGTATCTCCAGAGATCCAAAATTACAAATAGATAAGTATTTAATTAACTTCACACTTTAGCTTCACAACGGGATATTGGTGACGGTCCGGGGTCAATCCCGATGGGAAAGATCCCAGGACGACACCACGTAATTTTGAGCCGCGGTCAGATGACGAGGTCAAACCTGAGCGTGCACACCACTCTTGAAACTTCCACGACACGCCAACCTGGGGCATTGCAGGCCCCGACAGATTTGGCACGCACAAGGCCTCTGCAATGAAGATATTACCGCTTTTTGATGATGACAAGATCAAGTCGGTTGTTTCTAATGACGAGAAACCTCCTGGATACAACCACCAGGAGGGTTAATAGATAAATAATTTAATAAAATACTAAACATCCATTGTTATTATAGAATGGTCAGGTAGTTAATTAACGTCACACTAGAGCAACACAACGGGCTATTGGCGATGGTCCGGGATCAAACCCCAAGGGAGAGATCCTTGAACAACATCACGTAAATTTCATCAGATGACGAGGTCACACCTGGGCTCGCTTCCCACTCTCTAAACTTCCACACCACGCCAATGTGAGGCCACGACGATTGAACATGCAACGGCCCCTTTTGTACATGACAGTCTTTGATTGGATTCAAACTGGCAACCCTAAGTTTCCTAGTAAGTTATCTTCCAACCGGGCTACCGCACCCCCAAATTTACAAGTGCGCGATATTTAGTTCTAAGAATAAAGGCAATGTGTGATACGTTTTTCTAGTGTTATATGCGGTCTAATACTTCCTAATGGATGAGAGGACCTGTAAATTTGACTCCAAGAACAAAACGATTTACACATCATATGCTTTACTTTTAAGAAGCATTCAAATACCCTTATTTCAACAAGTAACCCCAGGGCCGTGGTAACCCGGGTGGAAGATTAACCCTCTGCATTAATCAGGGCAGAATATCGTTTCCTTATTTGGTTACGGAAGCCGGCCCAACGGCTTTACAGCCAACTTACTGAAACCGGCCGAAACGGCCTTTACAGGAACTGTTTATCAGCTTTTTCCAAGGACGCATGATCTTACTCTCTTCTGCGCATGTGCCCCGTTTGAAAATTCTATCGCCTGTTTCTGTTAAGGATCGAGAGGACCCTAGTTCGGTTGTCTGTTTGTTGGTGTATACCGTTTTCGTTTCTTGTCTGTAAATAAATGTTGTGTCCCGTCCTGACATTTGATTTGATATTTTATATAGCTGGCCTGGTAAGTTACTATATTGCTCACTTATTACTTCTCTTACACTGTTTTATAAAAAGTTCAACGTGTGATTTTTGCATTTTAAATTTTACTGGAATTTTATGTCTAATACAATTTAATAAAATTATGCTGCCTTTTCTAAATCGTGAAAATGTATTGGATTGAAATTTTGTTTTCTATAAGAAAAAAATAATTTTAAAATTATTTAAATCACTCCTTTTCTTTTCCAGGTATGAATTATTTCCCATTCATCCGTAAAATGGTGATCTATTCTTTTGTATCAAAGGTAATATTTTCAATATTAATATCATCTTTTCACTTAAGGGGGTCCGGGACTCAAAATTCTAAAATCTTCAATTTTTAAGTATTTGTTCTGAAATTTTTTCTGTAGGGATGCATTGTATTTTGCAATTATAATAACTATTTTATATTTTCAAAACTTCAAATTTTTTTTATTAAAATTTAAAAATTTTGATGTTGGGCAAAATTGATATGTCTTAAAATATTTTACAACAAATCACTTCATTTTTGCACTAATTGACTCCTAAAAGTTCATACTTTAAACTGCCTTTGTGAGTTTTGGTTTAAACAGTTAGAAAAATTTAAAAAATATTTTGTTCAAAAACTACATAAAGCACATAGTATACAAAGTTCGAAAAATTATAGAAAAAAAATAATATATATATATATATATATATATATATACACAATTGCTGAAGACAAATTAAAGAAATATATTTGAAAAGTAATTGTAGAAAATTTCATTCATTTATGACAAGTAGTTTTTAAGTTATATCCATTTTTCACTATCGTAATCCCATTTAACAGAAAAGGAGAAAAAGCGTTTAAAATTATGAAAATATTCAAGTTATTAAATAGCACCTTTGCATAATTTATGTTTGTTTAAAATCCTCCTGGATAGTATTGTGTTTTACTTCTTAGTTTTACTGCTTCATTTAATTTAATTTCAGCAATTGGACCTTTTCCTATACCTTTTAAAAGTATCTGTGGACTTAATCGTCGCTTTCCTGATCCGCCTACAGTCCTTTATGGAAAGCGTTATTGAAGATATATTGATAGTACAGAAAATTCGAAAACGTGCAAATTCAACAATAAAAACAGAAACAGTGAGAAAAGCACAAGATCAATTCAGATAATTTCAAAAGTGCTCGTAGCGTAGTTTATTTGAGTTAGAAAAAAATAGAGCTGAAACAGTAGAAAGTAGACTCCAAAACAGTTTACATAATCTGATGGGTGAGGCTCGTTTGATTTGCAGCTGTCATGTTATAAAAAGCCGAATATTTCCGGTTCTACTGATGGTAGAAACAAAACGTTGGTATTATTTTATTCAGAAATATTTATATTATTTTTCAAGATGATAAAAAAAAATATTGACTTTTTTTCATATTTTGAGTCCCAGACCCCCTAAAGGCTTGTGAGCAAATTAAAAAGTAAGAATTTCGAATCTGTTAAAGAATTGATGGTTTGTATAATAGTTAGAAGGGTTTCAGAATAGAATAAACAGTTTTTGAAGAACATCCCCTTCTTGATGGAACTTTATTTCCACTCTCATAATGTACCTCCTCCATATTTTCTACGAACCTGCTTCTTTATGAGAAAAACAAGAAAAAATAGATTTAGTTTCATATGTTTCTCTTACGGGAAAAATCCCTACTCATAAATAAAAATAAATAACATGTTTCATAAGCCAACTATAGAAATGTTACAAAACTACTACTCGCATTAATGTATCTTTCGATCTTCTTAGCGTCATCTTTTTGTTGTCTCGCTTGGTTGATGTCATACTTCGTTATTGTAAATGGATAAAGAATATCTATTGTTCGCAGAGTTTATCCGTTCAGTAGAAGAAACATGATTGATCTAAAAGGTTTTGGTCAATAATATATACTTAAATGATACTGATGCTAAAATCTATATGTGTGTACACGTTTTTAATGCGATAGTGGAATATTTTTTTTTATTGAACAAAAGCAAACTCCCCGTGCTCCACAGAAGTACAACACGGGGCTTACAGAAGTAAGTTGATTTAACAAAGAAACAGTGGAAAACAATTTAATTGAAATTACAAGATTTTATGGACTTGGCAAATGAGTAGAAAAGAAGATTAGATTTTACAAAAACATTGAGTTTCACTGGCCATGTTTCACCCAATTTTCTCAAATCGTTTTTCAGGCACATTCTTGAAGTTTTTAATGCAGGACAACTAAAGAGCAAATGCTCTACATCTTGTGGTTGCTTTTTAAAACACTCGCACAAATCATTAGTCCGAAGATGAAACCTATATAGATATTTAGCAAAATTTCCATGGCCAGATAAAAAATTGTGTAATTTGGAAGTTTGTGAAGAAAAATAATTCTGAGTTCAATCTATGCTTAATAGTAGGAAAATATTTTTTGGTGTGGCCAGCTTTCTCAGACGAGACATATTCTTCGTTCCACTTAGCAACAAGCTTTTCGTAATATGAGCCTTTCAAGTAACACTTAGGAATGTTAAAATTTACATCAATTGCTAAATTCAAAGCGTCTTCGGCTAAAAAGACGCTTTGAATTGTGGTTGGAATTTGAATAGTGGAATATTGAAGTTATATTTGACATTGCTGATGAAGAAGTAAGGATACTTATCCTCTCACCTTTCAATAGCTTATTTCCCCTCGTACATCTGATATACGCGTACGTATATACTCACAATACATCTGAGCTAAGAGATTTTTATATCGATGAAATACAAACAAATCACCGAAGAATTAAATTAGAAACACCGAGAGAAATACAAGAGTTAGCATCTAAGCAAAAGTTTCTAAATTGCTAGTTGTGTTGCTCCTGTGCGACGTTAATGAACTACCTACCTGCCTACCTACACTGGTGTTCAAAATTAAGAAAATGTTCATATTTTGTCAAATTTCTCGGAAACTACTGGACGAAAGGTAAAAAAACTAATGCTTCCAAACAAAGATGAAAATCTTTAGTGTTGAATACGTAAGCGTACTCGTCCGTGTGAGTGTTGCTTAGAGGAACAGGCTTTCTAGGCGCACGTGAAAATTTCCGTGCTTCGTTCTCTCTCACACCACCTATTCTTTTTGCAACATTCGGTGAAATTTAAAAAACAGTTAAAATGAGTAACCACCAACGTTTGGATGATGGAATGAGGTGGCGAATAGTAGGGAAACTTGAAGCAGGGCAGTCTCAAGTGCAGATTGATAGAGACTTGAATGTAACGCCCAGCGTCGTGTCCAGCTTATGGAAACAGTTTCAGGATAACGGATCCGTAGAGAGAAAGTCTGGGCAAGAGGTCGTCCAAGAGCCACGACGGCCAATGAAGATCTATATTTGTTCATAACAGCGAGGCGTAACAGGAGTGCAACAGCTTCTCAGCTCTATCCTGATCTTCATGCGGCCACAGGAAGCCGAGTTTCAAGGGTTACTGTTTCCAGAAGTTTACATGAAAGAGGTCTGTTTGCAAGAAGACCTGCTGTTTACATCCCAGCACTATGTTCGTCTTTTCAGTTGTGCAGTTGGTCCTGATTTCATTTTTATGGACGACAACGCTGGTCCATATAGGGCTCATCTGGTCAACGAATATCTGAAAAGTGAGGATATTTGCCTGATGGATTGGCCAGCCAGATCTCTAGACCTAAACCCGACAAAGTATATATGGTACGCTCTTGTGAGGGCAATTGCAACTCGCCTTCCCCCTCCCAGAACTATCCAGGACCTGAAAGCAGCGTTGCTGGAGAAGTGGGGCCGCCTGCCACAGGGCCTCAAACTGCCTTATTTTCAGTGTGAATTCAAGTGAGAGGTACTTTACAATTGTACAACTGTAAGAGGGAACCATAACCCCTATTAACCCACTTTTTGTGTTGATATAGTAACCTCTTTTTTAGACCTTCCTGTGCTGATGGTCGCAGCTCGTCCATTACTGGTCTTTGCGCCATGAAACTTAAACCAACCAACCATCCTGTGCTGATGAGTTTTACGCACCATCATGCGTGTGTACCATAACCTGTTGTATGGTTATTTTTTTCTATTATTTCAACCTATGTATATAACTAATTTAGTTAAAATATGTCCAGTAGCTCTGGAGATAATCGCCTCCAAAAATGAAAATTCTCTTAATTTTGAACACCAGTGTAATTTGCTTATATCTATTGTAAGATCATTGTTCAGATTTATTATTTGACCCATAAGCGCAACGAAAGACATGTACATAACATTGATATGAACATTTCATATGAAATAAAATAAGTCAAAAATACAAAACAACATGTCTTCTACTTGTTGGTTACATTTTTATTTCCGATAAAATGCCTAGCAAAAAGTACTCATTTTAGTCATCTTACTACAATCAGCTGAACGTCCGCTTCAATTACATCATATTCATTCATTAAAGGTGATTCGGTATTTTTATTCCTACGTGATTTCTATCTTCCAGATTTCTCATCACTTTTTGTAATCAGAGTACGATTGATTGAACAAGATTTTCATTTGAGCGGTAAACTCTTCTATGAATTTTGAGTAATTGTACGCGTACTAAAGAATCTAATATATCTTAGTGTCATGAACCATAAAACAACGATCTTTTTTCCTAGCCCAAATAACAGGTGTTCACAATATAATTAGAGAGTCCACTGCTACCTAACTATTTTCCATAAATTCATTGTGGATGTTTCCCATCACATATAGATACCTAACTGGGGGAATAACTTCCCGATGTATAACTCACGGTGCGCGGAGATACCTCTATAATCACATACAAGTCCAGATTCAATTAGAGCCACTCGTTAGTTGCTGTAACGCAGGCATGTGCTTCCAAAACGAGAGGGACCCGTTGGAGAATTTAATTTCAGTTATCTACTATATTCGATGATAAACAGCATTGTGCCAGATGGCTAACCTCTTTAACGTTTCAATGGAATGCAAACTAATCGCGATTTGAATAACCGCCCTCAGCTGATTCGTTTTCTATCAACCCACTGCAGGCCATATTTGGATTCTGAGCGCTTCCATCTAGTGTAACTTGCACATTCTGTTACTCCAGAAAGTATCTCCAGTGTACACAACACGTACATTTCGCTGTTTTCAAAGAGACATGAAGTAAAACTGGCAAGACTATGTATAAGTCACACATATTTAACTCAGGCATCTGATACATTTAGCTCTGACATGTCAGACGTGTGATACAGTCCTATATAATAGACACATTTTAAGTGTATGTCAAGATTTTAATACTATTAGACTCAATCACTTTGGTACTACTAACCCTGGTGTTAATGATTTATAATGCGATCCTCTTCATCCAAATCTGTTTTTATAAATTTATTTAAAATTTATTTGAAATGTGTTTTTATACTGTTTTATCTTTGTTAAATTTTGATTATTAGTTTTAAATTTATGGATAAATCACAATAAAATTTATTTAAAGCTACCGTTAGTTTGGCGCAGCTTGGTCCAACCTAACCCTTGTGCCATAAAAATTCAATCAGTCAATCGCTTTTTTGCAAACAGTGCTATGTCGTTTGGCCGTTCTTCATTAGAGCAACCTTACATATTTTAAGAGGCCGTGTTAGCCCGGTTGGAAGAGTAACGGATTAGCAACCGGAGGCTTGCGAATTCAAAAGTCCATCCATCCAAATAGCGAACGTACGTGGAGGATGCTGCATGTTAAATCTTTGTGGACTCAAATGTCCACGTTGACGTGGTGTTGACGTGTGGGGAGTGGGGAGCCAGGTCAGATATGGACTTCGTTATCTGACCGTAGCTCAAAATTACGAGGTGTTGTGGGATCTTCCCCTATGAGATGGATAACGGACCGTCGCCAATAGCTTGTTGTGTTGCTCGAGTGCGACGCTAATTCGACTACCTACCTATATATTTTCAACCCTTCTTGTGGCTTATCTAAATTCGTTTTATATTCCCATCTGAGAATGCTTACAAATCCCATTGACACTTCTGTAAGTATCATCTGTGCAATGTGCTCAATTGAAAATTAGCATGGTTAATTTCCGATTGACCGTCGATTTCTCCCTTGTTATTTCTCTTCTGTGACAGCAAATCTTTGCATGTGTTTGTGTATTTAGTTGGCGTTATCTGTCCTGTGTGCTGCGAAGCTTGGCATAATATGGTCCCAAATAATCGTCACAAAACCCAACCAACCGACTGTGCGCAAAACGACCGCGAGTTCGTTAGCTTTATATTTGGTCTAGCAGTGCACGAACTGATTCGCGGTACCCTGTCCCATTCCTCGGCAAGTTCTTTCACCCAAGAAACTGTCCCCGAACACACCAAGAAAAGAAAACAAGCCCATTCCAGGTGTAATGGCACACCCACAACCTCTTAAAAGCGCTGATTGGCTTGCCGAATTGCCGGCATTTGGGGCGGAACGTGATCCGCCGCACTCTGTAGCGGCAGCGGGCTTATGCGAGCGTGCTTATGTTTACTTCTCGCGCGGGGGCATTAACGGGAAATTCTGCCTCCCGCTAATGACTCATGAGCGCTTTTTTCTTAATGACCGCGACGTGAGAGGGTTGTGCAGAGCCTCAATTATCGACTGGGGATGCGTTTGAATAGCTAAATTGCGAATTGTCAGGCGCATTTCGGAAAGTTTTTAAGCCCATAACCGTAATTGGGGAGCGTTGCAAGCGAGTAGCGTCGTAAAAACGTGTTTAGTGGCCGTGTACGTGTCGTCGAGGACCACACGGCGGGCTTTGGCGTCGTGAGAGTAATCCTGTCGAAGTCGTAAGAAACAAAGAACATTTATTTTGAATGCGTTAGTTTCTCTTTTTGCTTGTTAAAATTGAGGTTTGCCATTTTTACTGCGCCGTAATCGACGTCATTTTTTATCGAGAGTTGGAGACAGGAAACGAAGTTTTCGTATCCGATGGCGTTATTTGTCATTCGTCACGTATACCTTAAGTATGATTCTCATATTTTGCGAAGTGGGCTTCTGTTTGTTTGAATATTTTCTAATCGAAGCTCTGGACCGACGCCATTTGTTTAGAACAGTGATCGCAAAAGTGGTCGATATCGATCCCCACTGGTCAATATAACATTGTTAGGGGTCGATCGAAAAATAGGAGACGTAATTGTACTGGCAATATTTAATTCGATTAATATGGATTACCTCCATCCTTTGACGTTAATACAACATAATATATATACTACAAGGATATATCAAAAGTAAGGTGAATTTGTCTCTAAAACTCAGAGTTTTTTGTTTAGCTAATTATTTTTTTATATGTTGCAAGTACCAAGGTGATAGAAGTGTGACGGCTTGTAGAAACTTCTATGTCAACCCCGTCTGGTGCTTAGAGCAAATCAAAGTTGGCGCATCGACTTGAGCATTACTCCAAGGAGGGAGGTGCGCGGTGTCATTCGTTTTTTATGGGCCAAGGGCAAAAACATGTAATATTCATCGATAATTGTTGGAAGTCTATGGAGAGAGTGTTATGTCGCAAAAACAAGTGTATGTGTGGTGTAACGACACGAATGTGGCTGTCGTCGATGCCATGATTCGTGAAGACAGAAGAGTGAGGTTGCATGATATTGCAAATGCATTGAATAGCTCATATGGTTCAGTGAGCCGTATTACCATTTGTTTGGCTCCTGAAGAAACCTCCGTGGGCAGCATTTCCATACACTGGAAGAGGCACAACAGGCTACACTTACCTGGTTAGGGAACCTGGAGCAAGATTTCTTTGAAAAGGGCATGGATGATTTGGTGCCACGTTGGAATAAATGCTTAGACCACTATGGTTCCTTTGTCGAATGATAGTGTGATACGATTTGTCAAACATATAAATTTTCATATATTTATCTCTGCACGTTTTTCTGTCAATCAAAAATTAACCTTACTTTTTGATACTCCTTTGTATGTTATACATACAATAAACACTAGTTATAAAACAGACATTCTAAAAACTCACACAAATGTCTATTTTGCTTGACGTATTATAATTACGCAATAGTAAAATAGAGTGGGTTGTTGAAAGTCGAGAAACTCTTGAAGGGGTCAAAGGTTAAAGTTTGGCGACCCCTGTTCTAACCGAAGCTTTGTACCCGAAGCCGTTTGTTTAGAATATGATATACACAAAATTTTTATCTACGCTACAACAGTGATTGAACTGTTCCATCTAGACAACCAAAGCTTAAGAGTGTTGTCACAAAATAACTTATGTTCAAAAATAAGTTTAAATTCGTTTGATGATTGAAGTGTTTGACCGCATAACGGTCTTTTACGTATCACTAATTTTACAGCAGAAAAAAACTCAATATTTATAATGTCAGTATTACATGGGTAAATGCCACAGGTGACTAATAGGCGACATTTTTTATTTTTCAAAATTGCCCAAAAGGGATATCTTTTTTAAGCAAACTCGTCTCAAAAGCTCAGATTTTCCAATTTTGGCGACTAAAAAATTCACCAAAAGTCAACGAAAACTTAGTCCCTTTTTTAACTAATAGCGGACGGAAAAAAATATTTCTCGGATTTTTCTTAAGTAGGGGGATTTTCTAAACGGACACCAATTTCGAAGTTTTGGCATCTAGCCGTGGCAACCATGAAAGAAAAATATCGGGATCGGATTGATAGATTGCCATGAAAAACTTATTAAGAAAATAGTTAGTTTTTAATTAGTTAGTATTAGTTTTAATAGTTAGTTTCTTGGCGAGATTCTTCAACGTCGGTTTCGTGGCTCAGTGGGTATGCCCATTGCTCTTGTAACCTGCGAGTTGTAGGCAGGTTCAATTCCTTCCTGTGTACTTTTCTCTTCTTTGTCAGTAAAACTTTCTTTGTGTATATGTTTTTTACGGCCCTTCCGCCGTAAGAAAACCCAAACATCAACGCCTGTTTTATACTTAATTGGCATATTTTGTGTTTTAGCTGATCCATTTTATACCTGAACAAGAAAAAATTGCTACTTATATAGATTAAAATGAGACTTTTTTGCTATTTTTAACAATTTATACGACTATTGCTATTATTTCACAAGTGGTTAGCTGTGACAGCTCGGCAGGTGGAATCTTATTCCATTCAGTGTTTTGTAAATTTGACTGGTCAGTTTTTCCTAAGGGTGAGATATCTTGCCCATCAAGTTCGGATGAGTTTTGCTGATGACGAGGTCATTATTTGCTTCCAGTAGCGCAAAATTTGTCAAGGATGTACTGCACACAAATTTTGTGTATGGAACTCCAGGTACCTTCAACGAAAATGCCAAATCTTAAAGACACGTTTTATGTCCCAAGGTCAATTTTAATGAAAAATAAATTTAAAATATTAAAACCACACAGTAGGCTCAGAAACAGTGGCATGCTTAACCCTCTAAGTGCTTTCGACGAGATATCTCGTCCATCAAGGTCCGATCAATTTAGTAATACTTGATGAAACACCTCGTAATCAAGATATTGCAATTTTTTATGATTACAAGATCAGGATCTGGTAATTTTTCTTCTAATTAGGAGAGATCTCGTCCATCAAGATGTGATCAGTTTTGCTAATGACGAGATAAATCGTCCATCAAGATGTGATCAGTTATGCTAATGACGAGATACCTCGTCCATCAAGATGTGATCAGATCTGCTAATGACGAGATACCTCGTCCATCAAGATGTGATCAGATCTGCTAATAACGAGATACCTCGTCCATCAAGATGTGATCAGATCTGCTAATGACGAGATACCTCGTCCATCAAGATGTGATCAGATCTGCTAATGACGAGATACCTCGTCCATCAAGATGTGATCAGTTTTGCTAATGACGAGATTCCAAGTCCATCAAGATGTGATCAGTTTTGCTAATGACGAGATACCTCGTCCATCAAGATGTGATCAGATCTGCTAATGACGAGATACCTCGTCCATCAAGATGTGATCAGTTTTGCTAATGACGAGATACCTCGTCCATCAAGATGTGATCAGTTTTGCTAATGACGAGGTACCTCGTCGAAACAATCACCAGAAGAGTTACCTTTAAAAAGCCATTTTCAACCGAATTTTACATTTTTCAAATGTTAGCTTTGAAACCACCTCGGATTTTACTTCTATGATGATTAGTACTGGAGATATAACATTTTTGAAAAGTATTGTTATCTAGTGTATATTTGACATGGGGGCTTATATTTCGTTTAGCTTTTTCTCGAAATGCAATTTTCGCTAAGCGTTACTCTCAGCAAAACACGATATCTCAGAATGCATCTATTAAATTAGTTACAAATTTTTTATATATGTTCTGAAGATTATAAAGCAGGGTTTGAACTATAACGAAATATGCTTTAAAAAATTGGGTAGGATGTAAACCTGAATAGTTTTTGCATTTTGCTCTTTTTTCGTGTTTTTTAACGGATGACTGACGTGAAATCCCACAATTAATGTAAATATTAAAATATATAGTAATCATTGTAGTTCAGTACCATAATTAATGTTTCTAGAAGATAATTCACTTTATAAACGGGAAAAATATTAACTATTTTTTAAAATATAACGTTTTGCGTAAATGGTATTTTTGGTTGTTTTTTCACTTTTTACTCCATTTTTTATAAAAAAAAAAATAACTTTGAAACACAATATTTTCTGCCATGAAATGCTTTTTCTAGTAGAAAACAATAGCGAAATTCATAAAAAATGATTTTTCGATTGATAATTTCAAAAATTGCCTCCAAAGAAAAACAGACACCTTAAACGCACTTACTTTTCCTTTTTGTGTTTACAAAAACCAAGCAGAAGTACTACAAGGCAATGTGACAAAAAATTACTTATCCATGATTATTCCTAAGGAAATAACAAATATTCGGAATATGCGACTACTTTTCAGTCTGCCATTTTAAAGTAGTTTCTGTCGCCTCTGGAAGTAAACACGAGTTTCAAATTTTCGAATAATTAAGAACACTCCAGAAAAAATTTATTCCTCAGAAATTACAAATGCTTAATGGACCGTTACAGACAGAAACGCACTCCTCCGATTTCTTCTCTGCTTTGCATTTATTTTCGCATGTGCTCAGTAGTCCTTACTTTAAGTGTAGAATTACGAATGGCAAAATGAATATTTTAAGGTTTATGTATTTATTTGCTCTGTTTAATGGAGGGGAGCGCTTAAAAATTCTCAAATACAACCTTGCTTGACTGGTTCTACAGACTGCAATGTATGTCAAAGGAGGTAGCACATATGCTTCTTGTATCTATTTTTAGCACTAATTCAAGTTCGATAACTACACAGGCACTATTAACCCTCGAACCGCGGTTGGAAGAGAAACGGGTTCGCAACCGAAGGAATGCGATTTCGGATCCAATCAAAGATCGTCGTGTACAAGGGGGAATGGTGCACTTTAAATCTGTCGTGGTCTCAAATGTTCTCACGTTGGCGTGGTGTGGAAGTTTGGAGAGTGGGGTGACAGCTCAGGTGTTACCTCGTCATCTGACCATGATTCAAAATTTCCTCCTCGGATCTTCCCCTTGAGGATTGATCCCGGACCGTCACCAATAGCCCGTTGTGTTGCTCCTGTGCGACGTATATTAACTACCTACCTATTAATCCTCTGAGGGTCTCAAGCATAATTCCATCGCGAAACCTGCAGTCTTCCCACCATACCTTCTAACTAGTTCTGACCTTCAGCAATAGAATCGTTCTGAAGGATTCTATTCTACAGAATGGGCCAAAAGAATCGTTCCAATGTATTCCATTCCAAGGTAGGGACCATAATCGTTTCATAAAAAGATAATATTCTAAAGTAGGTAGGTAGTTAATTACTGTCGCACTGGAGCAACGAAACGGGATAATTGGCAATGATCATGGATCAACCCCAAAGGGAAAGATCGAGGACAACACCACGTAATTTTGAACCACGGTCAGATGACGAGGTCACAAATGAGCTGGCACCCCCCTCTCCAAACTTCCACACCAAGCCAAAATGAGGACATTTGAGGCCACGACAGATTTAACTGTCACCAGCCCTCCTTGTACACGACGGGATTTGATCTCGCAACCCTCCGGTTGCTAATCCGTTACTCTTCCAACCGGTCTACCGTGGCCCCCATGACCTAGGGATACAAATCCCTGATTGTATGATATTGCCCATACCGTATTATGAAATAAACGTCAGTTTATTGTAATTTAGGCTGTGTCGTTGTGTTAATTGGCATATCACTCGGCCCACTTTGTTACAATATGCAGTGATTGGCCCGGATTGTTCATTCCTGGTCCCCCTGCACTCTAAATAAGCAATCAACCATAAGAAACGGTTCACAAATCTTATTAAAAAGCACAGTTCAAATTCTTTCACGATGTTGCTTATATCCATTTCTAGTTTTTCTTTAAAAATACATCCAAAATTATTAAGTGATTGGCCCGGATTGTTCATTCCTGGTCCCCCTGCACCTTTAATAAGCAATCAACCATAAACCAAAATTATTAAAGATATCTTCCATTGTGATATGATTCATTAGTATTGACAAAACTAAACTTGTTCCGTTGATTCTGAAGGATACAAATGAAAGGCCAGCGAAATCATTAAGTGGCTTATTTTTTTACTGAGGATTCACACAAAAGAGAAGGTTGGTCATCCAACACTGTCATCAATATTTTGAATGGTCTGTCTTGAATGGAGGAAACGGTCTTAAGGTATATGTACGCAAGGAGGGATAAAATCGGTCTTAATAAAAAGAAATGCCGATGGAAAAGACCGAATAATGCGTAGAATTAATTACGTAGATGAGTTATCGAGCCTATCGAGTAGGGTGTTTCCTTGTTTGTAAGGAATTTACGAAAAAACTGATAAAAAACTGATAGGACGGTGTAAGTCTTATGTAAACTAATTATTGTCAAACCCACACTTTAAAATCAGCTTTTCAATTATCAAAATCGAAAATAAAAAGTAGTGCCTATCCTGTTTGAGAAACCTGTTCAAATTTATCAACAGAGGCTTTTCGTAATGGAATATTCGTGTCAAAAGATACATGCGTAAAAATATCAAATATGTAGTACATTATTTAATTATTTATTACAAAATTCTGGGGATCTGAAATAACCCATCATGAGCTATATAAAAATATCACTTTCTAAACTACTCTTAAATTTAATTTTGAAATACCTCTGACGTGCAATGGATGCGATTCGAAAACTGTTCAAATATTTATTTTGAAATTTATAAATTGATGTATATTGAAATCTTCGTAAGGGCCGCGGTAGCCCAGTTGGAAGAGCAACAGGAGGCTTGTGAGTTCGAAACTAGATCCAGCCAAAGACCTTCGTGTACGGGGTAATGGTGCACTCTAAATCTGTCGTAGCCTCAAATGTCCTCACGTTGGCGTGGTGTGAAAATTTGGAGAGTGGGGTGTCCGCTCAGGTGTTCTTTTCATTTGACCGTGATTCAAAATCACGAGGCATTGTCCTTGGATGCTCCCCTTCTGGGTGGATCCCGGACCGTCGCCAATAGCCCGTTGTGTTGCTCCAGTGCGACATTAATTAAGTACCTACCTAAAATCTTCGTAAGATGAAGCATTTTCGTCCAACATCGTTGTTCATCATGGCGCTACATTTACGGAATTGTGAATCGTCTATGCTCCAGGGGGGGGGGGCACGTTACACCTTACGTGCATTCTAGGCCGTTTATAAAGGCCCCACACTCACTCCAGACGGACAAACATTCGAGCCTTTGCCTGGATTCGAATCGGGAACCTTTCAATCTGGGAGCCAACCCCTGACCTCCAAACCGATTTTTCGACTGTAAGAAAAAATATAAAACTTATATTTTATGAAACACTTGTGCTAGTTTCCAGTATTGAATACCGAATAAAATAACCTTCCTTGAGGATCCTCATCACCAAACTCTCCTGCAACGAATCAGTGCATGCATACTTGTCACTTTCCATAAGCAAAACTGCTGTATCTCAAAGTTTGTATGACGCGCGTGGGACAATTTCATAAAAATTCCCAAATTAGTCCTGTATCCAAATTCTCCTTCAACGAATCGGTGCTACACACTTTCCCAATAAGCAGAACGACTATCTCAAAGTATGTAATGATGTGAGACACTTTCATAAAATGTCCAACACTTGCCACTTTCCCATGCGCAAAACGACTATATCTCGAAGTATGCAATGATGTGGGACAGTTTCATAAAATATTAAAAATTAGTCCCATCTCCGAATTCCGCAGCGGATTGGTGCATGCATACTTGTCACTTTCCCACAAGCAAAACTACTGTATCCCAAAGTATATAATCATATGGGACTCATTCATAAAATGTTCCAAATTAGTCCCATCACCAAATTCCCCTTCTGCAACGAATTAGTACATGCATACTTGTCACTTTTCATAAGCAAAAATTGTATCTCAGAGTTTGTATGACCCGCGTGGGACAATTTCATAAAAATTCCCAAATATTAGTCCCATATCCAAATTCTGCAACGAATCGGTGCTGCACACTTGCCACTTTCCCATGCGCAAAACGACTATATCTCGAAGTATGCAATGATGTGGGACAGTTTCATAAAATATTCCAAATTAATCCCATCTCCAAATTCCCCTTCTACAGCAGATTGGTGCATGCATACTTTTCACTTTCCCATACGCAAAACGATTGCATCTCAAAGTATATAATCATATGGGACTCTCATAAAATATCCCAAATTAGTCCCATCACCAAATTCCCCTTCTTCAACGAATTAGTGCATGCATACTTGTCACTTTCCCGCAAACAAAACTACTGTATCCCAAAGTATGTAATGATGTGGGACATTTTCATAGAGTCCCATCTCCCAATTCCCCTTCTGAAACGATTTAGTACATGCATACTTGTCTCCGCGAAGGAAATACGACTATAGCTCAAAGTATCTAATGACGTGGAGTAATTTCCCCGAATTTCCTGGAAACAATCTCATTCAGAACAGGATCCGGAAAAAGCAGTGTATCATTCTTCGTTGCCGTTTAGATTTGGTGGCGTCTCTACATTTCCCTCTATCCATAATGGCAGCGTTTTCTTTTGTTTCAACGCCTAGAGCGAGAGGCACTGGGAGAGTATTTGCTGAAGGAAGAAATGCAGTCCTCGCTGTCTGTTTTAACAATCCTTCCAGACCCCATGTAAAACATAGCCCCAAGTTCAAACACGAATATTTTACTTTCGAAACTGTGCAGGCTCTCTTTGCTCAGAGCACATTCCCAAATCTAATCTCGTAAAATAAAAATATATTTTAGGGGGTATAAGTCCTGAAAGAAAGTAACTTTAGGCCATCTAAAAGGTCTCCATTCTTGTGTTTCTTTTCCCTTGGAAAAAGACCCCCTTTTTTTTGAAGAAGGCTAATAGCAAATGTATTCTACATTTTGAGGGCGAGACATTGTGAACTGGGAGAAGAATGACTTGCCAATGTTTTGTATT
Source organism: Meta bourneti (assembly GCA_933210815.1). Classification (NCBI taxonomy): domain Eukaryota; kingdom Metazoa; phylum Arthropoda; class Arachnida; order Araneae; family Tetragnathidae; genus Meta; species Meta bourneti. The sequence goes on from OW119929.1 coordinate 12,566,543, forward strand.
TAAAGTGTACGTTTTTGGGCAAAATGTTTTTCTCGCTTGATTTTGGGACAACAAAACAAGAAATCTTGAAGACGTGAACAGAAGTCTCTTGATAATCCATAACAAGGGGTAGAACATACCTTAATAGTTGGGTTAGCAAGTGGCTTTTGTTTCGTCACTTCATTTCCTTAAATTCTTTATGTTGCTTTCCAGGAAAGGTTTTTCTCAAAAACCTACTCTTTAAACCCACACACTTTTATTCCTTCTACCAGCTCACAATGCCTCCCTGAAAGTAGAATTAATTTGCTATCAAGCCTATTTCAAAAATAAAATGAATGTTTTTCCAGTGGGAAGAAGAAACCCAAAAATGGACCTTTTAGATTTATGTCTTAAAAAGAGAAATCAAAATCTCAGCGTGACAGAAGTCGTGTAGACTGTTGGCGAATGGGTCAATTGGGACTGAATGAAGTGTTGTGAGTTCACAAATGGAAAGGCACAAAATTCCAGGAGAAATAGTTTTATTAAATCCTTCAGTAAGTAAGAAGTAAATACTACCCTGCAAAATCTCAGACTTTAAATGCAAGACATTGGAAAATCTTCTACCAGCTCACAATGCCTGCACCTTGAATGTAGAATGCATTTGCTATCAAGCCTATTTCAAAAATAAAATGAATGTTTTCCCAGTGGGGAGAAGCAACCCACAAGTAGACCTTACAGATAAATATGTCTTAAAAAGAGAAATCTAAGTCTCAGTCGCGACAGGAGTGGCGTAGACAGTCAGCGAATGGGTCAATTGGGACTCAGTGAAGTGTGAGTTCACAAATGGAAAGGTACAAAATTTGAGGAAGACATTTTATTGAATCCTTCAGCAGGTAAAATATAAATATTGCGTGGAGAGGTTCTGTATTTATAGGGTGTTTAGAACAGATATGAGCTCCTTAGAATAAGAACTCGTGAAGGAATGAATAGTTAAAAATTAGGTGGTTAATGATTTAGAGATATTGGAGTAGGGAATCTGTAGGAAGTTTATTGACAGAAAAGGCGGTACCTATGAAGCTGCACGTGTATCTTAAGCATTGTGGTGGAATTGAACCGGCGATCTGAAATAGAGAGGCTGATTGTTTGATGCCAAGGTTAACGAGATGATACAGTTCAAAAGATGAAAGTGGGTGGCAATATATGTATTGGGCATTTGGCTGTAGCAATGAGACAACGTGAGGATAAAAAGGGGGAACGTTAAAGGAGTTATCGGGTGAGAATTGTATTTTAGGGAGTTAATTTTAGGTATCTTTTCATACAATACTCTGGTCAATCTTTACAGTCATCCTTTTCAAAACATTTGAGTTCTAAGTAAATCCTTCTTAAGAAGCTCTTTATGTCACAAAAAACCCTCCTCAAATCTTACTTTATCAATTATTTAAGGTATTTTGAGACTAAGGAAGTTAAAAAAGTGATTTTTTGTTAAAGAAATACTTTAGCATGGGGTAAGGTTGCATTAGAGGTGGTTACTAAATGTTTATATTACCCTAATAGGTCAGAACATCATGTAACTCAATGGGAGTCAGAAGGAATTGAAGAGTGAGCATTGTTTTTTAAGTTAAAAAATCTATTATTGCAATTTACCCAAGCGAATACTCCAGTAATGAAGTTACTAAATAATTTTTCACAATTTAAGTGAAACTGAAGACAAAAATACTCGGATTCATAATGCATGCGCTACAGCGTGAACACAGGGATTGACGTAGAAACTGTCTAACTGCCGAGTAGTCTGGTTATTTGATGACATTAGCCTCTAGTAAATCAGGGGGCTGGGAATACATTCCTTCGTGAATACGATTTAATTTTGTTTATTCCGTAACTCACCGTGAACTGTCGTGACTTAATAGGTATGCACCTTCGCTAGTAACTTGCAACTTGTAGGCGGCGCAGGTTCAATTCTTGTGTGGGTGTATTTCTCTCATGTTGGTGATTCAAAATTACGTGTTGTCCTCGGTTTTGATCCTCGACCGTCACCAATAGCCCGTTGTATTGCTCTTTTGCGACGTTTAATAAAATACCTACTTACCTGAATATCAAATCATTTGATTTTTATTCATTTATCTCGTATTCTGCTTTGAAAACTAGGTTGTTGGCTCGATATGGCAATTCAGACGAAGTGCGTTTAAAACTTTGTTCAAGGGTTTGGAGTTGGGTGATAAACGTCCTTCGAGATTTTTGTTGGAAATGTGAGATTTATCTGGTAATCGTGCAAGTTGTATTTTAAATCCGTCTGGGGTTGCAGCAACTCCCAGTTTCTATACAAGAAATTTTCGCGCTTAGTAGTGACAATTTATATAAGCTTGCTGAAATGGTCGACGGCATTCATGGTGTCACTCGTGGTGCTTGTGAAGTTAGTTCCGTCGGGAAACCGGATATCGAAGGTAAACTTACCGAAATCTGTTTTGTAATTAGACTTGAAACAAGTCCGAGATATCAACGTTCACGCCCGGGAACCAGATTGTGATCAAGAGACCCTAGTCAACACGGTAAATCATCGTGTTTCTGGACTCAGAAAAGTTTCAGACAATACCCGTAAGTGCGTTGAACCTTGCACATATATGCCAAATATCGAATAAGCACGCGTTTGTGGAGCAAAACGACGGACAATTCTGTAAATCGCCTGTTTACGATTATGCACAAGATCTATAATTTTTAGTTCATAGCGGTGCGTCTATTTCTGTCCTAATTGCACAAAATGCTGACAAAGCCAATACCTCAAAAATTTTCAAATTTACTGCATGAAACCGTTCGGTAGGAAAGTACTCGATTTAGATTTCGGCACAAACGAAACTTCCGTTGGGAGTTTATAATCGCCGATATTCAGAGGCCGGTTTTAATTAGACTTCCTTAATCACTTTGAATTGCTTGTGGATATTGGCAATATAATGGTTTCGCAAGATGAAAAAAAGGTGATTTCTGGTTTTAGAGTGGGTGATTCTACAGTAGGTTTAACTTTAGTACCTCAAGATCAGTTCGGACAGCTGCTTCATCATTTTCCTGAATTAATGGAAACTGAGTTTTTTAATAGGGTGTTAAAGCATTATGTTCTTCCAATACCCGGAGCCCCCTGTGTGAGGTTCTCCGGCCAACACACTGAGGAATGTTGGCCAGAAGAAACCATTGCATCCCCGAGGGACGTTGGAGGGGGTGTCCTTGAGCGGTCATCCAGGCTAGGAGAAAAAAATAGAACTGTAGGGGTGAGGGGGACTCAACTAGCGGAGACAGAGGAGGACGAACGTACAAGGATTCTTTTCGCTGCGATCTTCCAAAAGGTTTGGAACAGAACAGACACATGTACTCTAGAAATGTGTAAATAAATGTCTAGCAAATTCACTACATGAAGAAGCGTCTCTCTCTCTCTGGTAAATAAGTAAAGAACCAACAAACAAGCGTGTTAAGAGTCTACAGTTCCAAATCTTTTGGAAGATCGCAGCAAAAAGGACCCTCGCACGTCCGTTCTCCTTTGTCTCCACTAGTCGAGTCTTCCCTCCGCCTAGAGTTCTACTTTTTCTCCTAGCCCAGAAGACCGATCGAAGACCCTCGCACGTCAGTCCTCCTTTGTCTCTTCTAGTCGAGCCTTTCTTCACCCCAACAGATCTACATTTTTCTCCTAGCGGGATGAACGTTCGAGGACCCACGCACGTCAGTCTTTTGTCTCCGCTAGTCGAGTCTTCCCTCCCCCTAGAGTTCTATTTTTCCTCCTAGCGCGGATGACCGTTCAAGTACCCTCGCACGTCAATCCTCCTTTCCCTCCGCTAGTCGTGTCTTCCTCCACCCCCCTACAATTCTATTTTTTCCTCCTAGCCTGGATCACAGTTCAAGTACCCACGTCTGTCCTCCTTTGTCTCCGCTATTCGAGTCTTCCTTCACACCCATGCAGGTCTAATCACTAAAAATATTGTAAAAATGGCATAAGAATCTAATACACGAAATAAACTTTCTATCTAGATACTGAATAATATATTTCTAAAGAATTCTACTTTTTATTGAATAAAAGGAAACTCCCCTTGCACCACAGTATAACACGGGGCTTACAGAAGGAAGTTGATCTATCAAAGATGGTTGGGTTTTTGGGGGTTTCATGGCGCAAGGGCCATATTTGGCCATGCTGCGCCAAACATAATACAATATCAAGTAATTGCCATACACACAGTGAAAGCTTTACTAACGCAGAAGAGAGAAATAAACCCATGGAGGAATGCACCTGGCAGGAATCGATTCTGCACAGCCTACAACTCGATTTATCAAAGAAACAGTGAAATATAAAATTTAAATAAAATTACAAGATTTTATGAACTTAATAAAATAGAAGGAAAGCAGATTAGATCCAACAAAAACATTAAGTTTCACTGGCCATGATTTACACAATCTTCTCAAATCATTTTGAGAGCTCATTCTTGAAATATCAAATGCTACATTTTATTTGAAACAGAAAATTTCAGTAAGATGATATAGGTAAAAGGCATACTTGTAGGAATGCGTTTCTAAATGCATACACACAACATAAAAGGGAACATTTTAGACTGATTATATATGAAATAGTCTTCCTTGAAGATGTAATTTAAAACAGGGCATTTACACGCTACGAATTATGTTAGATGCGTTGCTCAAAACAGCTAAACTAACTAGATACACTTGGAAATAGCAGACTAGCCAGACACATTACGAAATTAAATAAGTCAGTGAGACGTAAATTAAATAGAGTAGTTTATACCTTAACGCACACTATGAATATTCTCGTGTGGCTTCTGCGAATAACCAGATATAAGGCATCATTAATGAATCTTCCTGCTATAAGCACAGTATAAATTGGAACGTTCTCATAACTGTGCTTACTAACGCGTGGTGTTACCTTGCTGTATAATGAAAAAAACACAAGATTTTAAAGGAGCTTATTACATCTACTTTACTGAGCCTCTGATACAGCCAAGTGTTATGCCCAATAAATGTGAACAATCAATAAGATCTCTGCTATGCGTATTGTTTTAAATGTAGAACACTTCTATTTATTTTATTTCCTTCTTAATTGTGTCGTCGTTTGGCCGTGGTTCAAAATGAGGTTGCTGTCAGATCTTTCCCTTCGGGATGGATCCCAGACCGTCACCAATAGCCCTTTGTATTGCTCCAGTGCGACGTAAATTCAACAATTCAACTACCTACCTTCTTAATTTCATTTAAAAGTTCAAAGAAAACGAAGAGAAACAAAAAATACTTATATGCTTATGCAGGTGGTTGGAATCGACCATGTAATAATCATGCTATGGGATTCTTTGTCGAAAATTGGTGCTGCAGTGACTGGTTTGCTAAACTCTAACCTGAACTAACTCTAGTGGTATCACGCATTCGAATGCATATCTATCACTCTTTTTACCTGCCATCGTTTTTCGTTTCATCGAATTCGTATCGGATTTTCGTTTCATGAACAACAAAGTAAATCTTTCTTCAGAATTGAGAACTCAAAGGTAGGTTGTTTTTCAAGATTTCTCTAATCCTGGTGGTTTATCTTCACGTCAAAAGCTGCCCTGTAGTGACTAGCTTCTGATCGAAAAATCTTTTCCAAATTATAACGTTCTGGACAATTGACAATTTGTTTTTGCTACTTGTAATTTCTTTCCCTTGGAGTTTTAGGCAGTTTTGTTTCGACGAGATATCTCGTCATTAGCAAAACTGATCAGATCTTGATGAATGAGGTAACTTGGAGGGTTAACCTGGATTGTATAAAAGATTCTGGTGTCTCGAAAGCGTGGACGAGAATGAGTTAACCTTTTGAAATAGTCAACCGTATTTAGTTTCATATTAACTCTCCAAGTATTTTCGACGAGATATCTCGTCGATAAAGATCTGACCAATTTTTAAAATGACGAGATGTTTCGTTGATAAAGGTCTGACAAATTTTAAAAATGACGGGATATCTCGTCGATAAAGGTCTGATAAATTTTAAAATGCCGTGATATTTCGTCGATAAAGATGTGATCAATTTTAAAAATGCTGAGATATCTCGACGATAAAGATCTGACCAATTTTAAAAATGACAAACTATCTCGTCATCAATATAGCTTCGATTTTTAAGGGCAATGAGATCAAGACCTGGTCAGTGTTTTTCCTAAGGACGAGATATCACGTCCATCAACATCGGGTCAGTTTTGTTGATGACGAGGACAACCACCAGGTAGGGTAAAAGGGTCTGCCATCGATTTTGTGTTTAACTTGTTTTGTATACTTTTATTTAAAACACGTGTAATTTAATGTACAATGTAAGCCTTTTTATTAATGTTTTCTCAACCTATGTTATATCGTTTCCTTTGGTATATAAAACTTGTTACCTATCTCCGAAGAAGCACGTTGAACCGAGGGGTTGTTCCATAAGTATATAATAAAGTAACAACTACATCGTGAAATACAAACCCAACATTCCAGACTTCCTTTTATCGTGTTTAGTTAAATTCTTAGTTCAACGAATTCTGAATATGGAGACGGATGTTTGTTTACAGAGCCTACATCAAAATTTATTCAAGAGAATCTAATAAGTAAGATGTATAACCCCTTAAATATATTCATTTCGCTGTACTAAAAGTTAGCTAGTGGAAATGAACGCTTAAATCAATATAGATACTTTGTAACGTTGGTTTTCGGGACGTAATCACGGAGGTCCCGACATCATGTATTTACTTTTGACGTGATTTATTGCCAAGTTCAGTTAAAACTTGACAGGAATAACGGTTAATAAATGTCAAAATACAAGAGAGGAGGTTAGGGAATTCATGCTTCATACTCCATTTCGGATTGATGGAATTCGATCAATGTTTACTTTGTTAGTCGGCAATGTAAGTGAAAATGTACTCATGGCGTCAGAAAAGATCATTTGCGTGCAACTTCTATTCATACGTGTATTTATCGATAGAATTTCTTCAATGAGAATTCAGTCGGTTTAAGTTTGTATTCGGACAAATATTTATCAAGTGATGTTAAGAGATTTGTTAGTTTATTATCTGTATTGAAATCGAAGGAGTTTGTATGGTACACTGATTCAACAGCTAAAGGTGTTTCTATATTTTGCAAAAGCATTACTTTGACGACATTATTTACAGCAAAGCAAAAACTAGATTTGTACACGAAGCTGTCGTAATACAAATATAATGGAATAATTCATTTGAATATTCACTTGTCAAATTACATGTCTTGAAATACACAAACAAGTAGTTGGCACAGTTGGTAAACGCATTAGCTTAAATAAAGAAAAGAATTTTATTAGAATAATTGAGAATATTGCAGAAATCTGTTTCCTTTCTGTCGATACTATAAAGACATTCTAAATTAAACACAGCCATGACAAATATTTGATTGCACATAATTTAAATGGCTGTATTTATCATTTATATAGGTATAATTAAAACATTGAGATAATTTACAGACGAAAAAGAAACAAGCTTTTTAAATAACTTTAAAATATTATAATTTTGTTAAACATATTTAATTTCCATACTTTATCAAATTAATGTAATAACTACGCACTTTTTAAACCAAGCACAAAATTAATATAACCTGATATAAAGTTTTCACTTGAAATAAGTATTATAAAAAATATTCGGTGAACATTTTGCTACAAACATAGCCCTAGGTGGATCATTTTTTCTAGATTAAAAATAAACAGAAATAAGTCCTTATGGCACAATAAATGAAACTGAAACAAATAAATAGTTTTATTGTTTTCTTAAATCTTGTTTATTTTATGGTTGCAAAAATTGCAAGATATCAAAGCAAGTAATTGTTGCCTTTAGGACACGAAGTAGTTTTCCCCAAAAATTGTTCACGGTGATTCTCTTCCCAGTGATACATTTAACAAAATCATATCATTATTGAAAACGTAAGCCTCTAGAATTGAAGAATTCAATGAAAACTCCGGAATTTTCTACGATTCGAAAATTGGAAATTCACTTTAGGTTGGGAAGTACGTATCTGATGTCTTCAAAAAATTGCTGGTACCAATTAATGGTGTATAGAGATCTGAATAAACACAAAACTGAAAGTAAATATACAGGGTAATTCAAAATGAATATAGCGATTACAAACGGCTATAACTATTTATTGAAAAAGAATTTATCGATAAGATTAACACATAATGTAGACGGAACTTCAAAATTTTGTATACATACGTCATAGAAGTTCTATGTGACTTCCCTTGGTCACACGGACAACATCTAGGCAGACATGCTTCAGAATGTATGGCGTGAAATGGACTACCGCCTAGATGTTGTCCGTGTGACCAAGGGAAGTCACATAGAACTTCTATGACGTATGTATACAAAATTTTGAAGTTCCGTCTACATTATGTGTTAATCTTATCGATAAATTCTTTTTCAATAAATAGTTATAGCCGTTTATAATCACTATATTCATTTTGAATTACCCTGTATATGTAATAAACATGCGTAATATTTTAATAGGTTTGTTTCAATTATTCCTCAAAATATTGCTTTAGTATAGGATTTATAGCATGTTTTTTAATGTGTTTGACGAACAACTGAAGTGTCATCTTTCCGACCAAAAATGGTTGGCGAAATGGCACCATCGTGTCAGCATTGCCAACAACCTCTTTCCACTAGTCACATTTTAATATCTTGTTCTGGTCTTAGACGGTTTTACCAACTTTTTTAACACAGGATCACCTATTTTATCTGATTTGTTGCATCAACCAACTCATCCAACACTTTTTACCTTTTTACATCACTGGATTTTGATCGCATATATAATACATGATGTTTTAATTGTGTTTCATACTTAAACTCCTTTAATCTTTAGATTTGAAAAAAAATTATATTCCTTGTTGGTTTCCTTGAGGGTTTTTAGAATTTTTTAATTATTTTTGCTGTTATTATTGAATATTTTGTAATCTTGAGATCGGCGCAGCTTGTCCGCTATCGGACCTTGCGCCATAAATCCCAAATCAACCAACCAAAAATGTCTAACCTGGGTTTGAAAATCTTTCGGCTACGTATGATTTCTATTTTACAGCAGTTTCCTTCTAATCTTGGAGTTCGCCGTGGCCCATTGGTACTTCCATTCTGTGTTTGCCCATTACATGACGTTGTCTTGCGTTTAGTTCAGCTTAGCCAAATATGGCGCTTGTGCCATTAAACGCAATGCAACCAACCAACATGCCTCAGTGATATATTTTACTGCAAATTACATTTTGTCTCCCAACCCGAAGTTTCCCGAAGTGGTAGGCATGAAAACCGAATGGTTGCTTCTCTTCCAACAGGGCTACCGTGGCTCCGTCTAAGTTTGTTAGGTAAGTAGGTAATTAACGTCGCACTTCAGTAAAACAACGAGCTATTGGCGACGGTCCGGGATCGATCCCGAATGGAATGATCCGGGCATATCACCTCGTTATTTTGAATCCCGGTTAGAGGACGAGGTCAACACCAGATCTGGAACTCTACTCTCCAAACTTCCACATCACGCAAACTTAAGGACATTTTAAGCCAAGATATATTTAACGCGCACCAGACCCTACGCACATGACGGTTTTTGGTTGGGTCGATCCTCGAACTCGCTACCCTTCGATTCCTAATCCACCACTCTGCTAACTAGCCAACCGCAGTTCCCGTTAAATTAGAGATAGGTGAACTGTAAAAAATATATTCTGTATAGATTTTGGCATCTTTAGTGCATATTCAGCTTTTGAGCTTCGGAACGAATGCAATAATTACGGAGTTGGAGAAGCAAACAATCTCCAATGAAGAACTATGAGGGGTTGAGCTTCTGTGTATCTGGAAAGATCAAATTCAAAGATCTGGAAAGAGTTGAACGGTGTAAAGACGTATCTCAGCAAGGAAAAATCTACGAAGATTTTTGAGCTTCTGTATCTATAAGTATCTCAGCAAGGAAAGATCTAGGAAGAGTTGATCTTCAGTGTAAAGAAGTTATTTCAGCTAAGAAAGATCTGGAAAGAGTTGAGCTGTGTAAAGACGTATCTCAGCAAGGAAAGGTCAAGGAAGATTTGAGCTTCTGTATCAAGAAGTATCTCAGCAAGGAAAGATCGGGGAAGAGTTGAATTTCTGGGTCAATGCAAGATCTTAAGGGGTCGAGATTGATCAAGAAACACTTGGATAAGGCCTAAGCCCATAGACCTAGTGATCAGTAGCTATGAGCGAAACATTTTCATTGAGAACTAAGTTACTATGCTTTACGCAATGGATTTAATGAAGTTGAAGATCGATTTGGTTTGTCAATCTAGGATTACTTAACACTTCGCAAACCCAATTAGACCAGCACCTACTGCTTAAATTAAAGTTGAAAAGACAGTCGGGTAAACAGTCTTCACTTGAAATTAATTAAATATTGATTCAGCCTCCAAAACAAAATACTAATTAAATGTGTGAGTAATTACTTATAAGTAAAATAAGAAATTTTAAAGACACTAAATTTTTGTGTCTCCGCATCCCCCAACTTCATATATCAAATTCCGTATTTCCTCTTAAATGCACTTAAAATAAAAAAAACTCGAGTCTAGACGGCCTAAAAAGAGGAGAGAGCAAAACACAACTAAACACCCGCCTATTGTTCAAACAACTGAATAAAAGTTTTAAGCTAAAGTATTGTATTTCGAAATTACTCGTCCAATTTTTGTATTATTAAAACTTCAGATGGATCTAAGAGACAAATGGAATTCTCATATCTTGAGTCCCGAGTAATACGTCTTTTTTCCCTCCGCAACTCCCATCCTCGAAATGGCTCCTTTTTTCGTTTCATCTCCCAACTTTAAAACTATTTCCACTCGGAGATTAAATTTTGTCTTTGAGTGAATATTTGTGTGCCGGCAATTCGACTGGATTATTCCGGGATAGCAGACTGCTGCCGATACTGATAATTTTTGCACGGGTCGCTCTGCCCTTAATTCAATTAGGGAAGAGAGGACTGCTCGATAGTTGCTGCTGTGATATTTTTTAAACTCGGCGTCCCGGCGGAAGAGGATTGGGAAAAGGAAAAAGGGAAAGAAGCGCGTGAGACGAGAAATTTTCTTTTCAAAAGTTTCGAGCTCTTGTGATTCTCGGTACACGGGTCGTAATTTGCTTCGATTGAATTATCCGATCCAAATTTAATAAAGCTCTCATTTTCGTCCCGGATACATATTTATGTTCGAGAGCAAATACATTTCGGTTTGTTTCATGGTGTTTTGTAGACGCCTGATTATGGAACGAGTTCTCGGGAGAGAATGTTCGCGTGCGTGCATGCAAGGAAATATGGATATTTTTTTAAGTACAAGAGAAACCAAACTTCTGATCAGACTAAACCTTATACCGTAATTAAATATATTGAGAATAAATTAATCATTATTACTATTGCATGTTGACTCTTGTGAAATCAGTTGAATTATATATGTCGTTTTAAAATTGTTTTTCTTCTCTATATAAAGCAAAGTTGGCGTCTGTCTGTCCTCTACAAATCCACACCGTTTGACCAATCCACACCAAATTTGGTACACTTATTCTTCACAACATTGCTGGTAAGTCGTGTTCTGAAGAATAAGTGTAGGCTACATATTAACCCACATTCTGTTTGTCTTGGGTGTGCAGAGGGGGCTAAAAACAATTCGAAATCCCCATACAAAAAACAGTGAGTATTTTTACGATCACTCATACCAAATCACACCAAATTTGGTAAGGTCGTTCCTTAGATTCCAGAAGGAAACATAGACTATATATTAACCACGTTCGATTTGACCTGGATCTGTAGAGGGGCTAAAAGCATTTCGAAATCCCCATAAGAATAACATTGAGTAACATTACGATGAATTGCAAACAATTCAACCCGAGCAACGCCAGATAATTCAGCTAGTATGTATATATTTAAAGGTTGGTTGATTTGAGTTTTATGGGTCTAAGATCCCAAAAGGAGAAGTTTCGCCCAAACTTAAGATTAAATGAAACCATAAATGTTTTCTAAGTTCTGCAAAACCGTAGATATTCAATTTAAAATCACAATAGGAAATTGTAAATGAGTAGTTAAACCAATCATAAACAGCAGATTAAACACCCATGTTGATCAAACCAACAAAACTAATGAAATTAAAACGATTAACGGATGGTATAAAAATAGTAAACATGAGTTTAGAATACGTCGATCCACATCTTAACAAATAATGAATTGGTTGAATTAAAGAATCTTCATGTGGTGAGAATATTGTATATTCAACGAAGACAATTTATATCACTCTTGTTTTATATAACAACTACACATTATGCTGTGGTTCCCGTGTCGCGAGTGATAAATAGCAATTATAATTTATTGGAAATAAATGTTTATTAAATTTACAATCACAGAAAACAGTGAAATAAAAATTAAAGTCGGCAGAGTAACACGTTGCAACGATATGAATTTGTGATTATACGGGATCCCCTTCTATTTCGCATAGTTGCCAGAACTTACAAATAAAAATAGAACAGTTTAAAATTGTGAAATTAATTCTGAACAAAAAATCGTAAAATAATATTACGGCACGTGGTCAGCGAATACAAGTTTTAATGTAGAGCACGCGCTACAATTATTTGATTCTTACTTAATATGTTTAGAATATATACATTGGATTCTTAAGTCAGCTTGGTATTTTTCGTTCATTAAAAAAATACAGATAAATTATACAAAATGCTTTGTATACTATGCTTTCTGCAAATTACGCATTAATTGCTAAAGATAGAAGTAAGAGATTGAAATTAACAAATCAGTACAATTTACTATGTGCAGAGTACTCAGAACCCTTACAAAGCCCAATATCAGGAAATGGAGTAAGTATTTAATTAACGTCGCACTGGAGCAACACAACGGGCTGGATCAATCCCAGAGGGAAAGATCGAGGACAACACCACGTAATTTTGAACCACGGTCAAATGATGACGTCAAACTTGAGCTGTTTGACGTCAAAACACTCTAACGTGAGGGCCTTTGAAAGAGCCTCTGAACTACTACTCTTGAAGAGTGTTTGTTAACCCATATTCCTTGTACGTGATCATGCATAAAGAATGAGTATTAAGTGTGCATTTCTGTATGGGGCAACCGCACATCTAATTTATAATTTTCCAGCCTACCAATTTAACATACCTTTTAGACAAGCATACCAATTATGGCGCGATTTCTAAAACAAATTTATGCTTTGCGTCAGGTTATTTCTTTGGGATGTAAATTTAGTCACGATTTCTTCGGAAAATTTCATATTTTTTAAATCTTGGTATGAATTCAATTTATATAACGTCAGATTACGATTGAGAAAATAAAGAACTTTTCATAATTTCGAAACCGCACATTGAATGATCATCGTAACTTTTTCAAAAAATGTTATCCAATATAGAAGACGTGGTAGCTGAGTGGTTAGTGCTTTGGCCCTAGGTTCAACAAGCACTGGGTTTGAAACACAGTATGGAAGTTTGTCGTAACTTAGAACTACTTTAACCCTCCAAGTGATTTCGACGAGATATCTCGTCCATAAAGATCTGACCAATTTTGATATTGACGAAGTACCTCGTCATCAAGATATTGTCGATTTTTTGTTTGGCGAGATCAAGATCTGGTCATTTTCTTCTAATGACGCGATATCTCGTCCATCAAGATCAGGTCAGTTTTGCTAAAGACGGGCTACCTCGTTGAGACAATCACCAGTAGGGTTAAACTGTAGATCCCGGACTAATTTGCTTTTGTGTAGCAATAAACATGTATCAGAACGACGAAACAACTATCTTTCAATAATATAAACTCAAGTGATTAACCCTCCTGGTGGTTGTCACGACGGGGTATCCCGTCTTAAGAAAAACCGACCAGATCTTGATGGACGAGATATTTCGTCATCAGAAGAAAAAGACCAGATCTTAATCTCTTCATCATGGAAAAAATCGGCAACACCTTGATGACAAGGTATCTTGCCATTAGCAGACTTGGTCAGATCTTAACGGAGTTCTGTGTAAGAGACAATTTGTTTTTCCTACTTGGGGATCTTCATTCCCCTTGTAGTAAGTAAGTAATAAGGCAGTTTTGTCTCGACATTGGCAAAACTGACCAGACCTTAGTGAACGAGATATCTCGTTATTAACGAAATTGGCCTAATCTCGATGGACGAGATATCTCGTCGGAACCACTTGGATAGTTAATTACTGGAAAGTTATTTATCCAATTTGTAGATGTTTCTAAACTAAATTGATATATTATCTCGCGAGAATTGAATTGAAAAATCAAACATACAAAACATAAAACGTAAAGTATCAGAAATGCAGACCAGCAAATCGCCAAAAGTTCAAAAATGCTAACAAGCATAAAGCCAAATGGCTAGAAAACCAACATACCGGGGTATAAAAATAGTCAAACAGAAGCCAGAAAGCGGAACTGTCCATGTATGCGCGCTTAAGCTGCAGACATAGCATGGATAGTAATATAATTCAATATTACAAAACAAAACAAAGAGAAATTTAGGAATTTAAAATAAGAATACCAAAAAAATTTCGAAAAAAATGAAGAAGTGTTGGTGGATTAGGGCGTCATCAGGGAGGAGCCTGCCCCAGTCAACACAATATGGGGTTTTCTGCGTGTGGGCGGCAGCTCATCAAAAGTAGCCCACATACCTCTCCAAACACCATAAGCAGAAAGGCAAAATTATAAAATCAAAACCGGGGACATCCAAGGACACACACCAAAGACAAGTACAATACAAAAGTGTAGAAGATGATACAAACTTACTCACATTAATAAACCTCAGCTCGACAACAACCAGCAGCAACCTATGTGAAGACCGCCAGCCAATTCCATTCATAGCGCCCAAAATTATTATACTTCACAGTTGAGAATTCGGAACTGGAATTTTGTTTTGTGGTATTGAATTATATATATATATATATATATATATATATATATATATATATATATATATATATATATATATATATATATATATATATATATCGCGAGAACTGAATTGATATACCCGAGATATCTCGTCGAAACCTCTTATAGGATTAATTGCTGCAAAGTTACTCATCTAATTTGTAGATGTTCCTAGACTAAATTGGTTAGCATTGATTCAGTCATAATTAGGCACTTTATCTTTAGTTCGCTTCGTTATTTCAATCTCTCAAGTAAACTCCTTTTACACGGTTTTCGTTGAATAACAGCACACTCGCACGATTGATGAACAATAGGGCGGCCTCTTCTGAAGCACGACACCATTTTAACAAGAACGTTGTAGCGTTCAGAATTTTTCTAATCAACCCAGTGGCGAGCCAATGTGTTTTTAATTAAATCCCTTAATTCAAAAGGAAGGGGCGGGTGTGATAATAACTCCCCGATTATTCAGCGCCGGTCGTGGAAATCGATTATTATTCATTCGCTTCCGAACCGACGAATGACTTCCACTTCACTTCACACCGGAGCTACCGGCTGGATAAAAATCGTCTGCCAGGAAGGGGTCTCCCAGCAAAGCACACAACCGATTGTCGGCCCGGTGCAACAAGCCCAGATTAACTACTCCGCAAGTTAGCCGATATTATACTTGATTAGAATTCCGCAGAGTCCACGGGCTCCGGGATCCGCTTCCTGGGGGGCACAAACGCAATTAGCAGAGCCACAAACCATAATTAAAGCCCCCTGAAAACGGGGCAACGAGTGGAAAATTTAATTTGCACTCCGTAATTACTGCGGAGGCTAGTTAATGTACTTTCAGCGCAAGCCTTTCCTTTTGCTCTCGCCCCGGCTGGTATCTAAATAAATGTGCCGGTTGCAAAAACTTTGCAACGCTGGTCGTCGTCCATTATTTATGATTCTGGGTCTCCGATGAATCTTGGAGAGTGGACCGAAAGATGCGTCGAATTAGCGTGACACGACGTCTTCGGCCAGAGGGGAGCCATTCTTGGCCACGGTTTGTTTCTCTTCAGGTAGGGGTCGCTGGTAGCCCGGTTGGAAGAGTAACGGATTAACGACCAGAGGGTTGCGAGTTTGAACCCAACCAAAGACCGCCGTGAACAGAGGGGGATCGTGCGCGTTAAATCTGTCGTTGCCTCACGTTGGCGTGGGATACTGGAGACGGGTGCCAGCTTAGGTGTTACCTCGTCATCTGATCGCTGTTCGAAACTGTGGGATGTTGTCCTCGTGTGTTTCTCTTGGGGATGAATCCCGGACCGTCGCTAATAGCCCGTTGTGTTGCTCCAGTGTGACGTTAACTACCTACCTCTACAAGTAATTGGAGTAAAGGCGTAAATTTATGATAATGTCATCAATAGGATTTGTCCTATTTGTTTTCTCGTAGAAAAGCGACAAACTCAGAGCAACAACAAAACCCTGATAATGATGTGATCGAATTTATATTTATCTAATAAAACCATGGAAATAATTATATAAGCGTTGTATCAATTTGAATCAATAAATACGCTAATGCTTAAAGAGCTTGATGTAAAGAATTGTACAGGGTATCACCGTCGTATATTCTATGAAAATGCTACTTAACTCTCCAAGTAGATTCGACGAGATATCTCGTCCATCAAGGTCTGATAAATATTGCGAATTGCCATCAAGATAGTGTCGATTTTGGAGGGTGACAATAACAAGATCTGGAAAGTGTCCGTACGATGATATACACTATATGGACTAAAGTATTTGGACACTGCAGAAAATCAGCCTGTTTTTCCTGGTTAGGACTCGCCCATTGCTTTATGTACCTGGTACCATGAACGCTGACGTGTTCCTCTACGTTTTGGATAATTCGGCTTTGCCTACACTATGGCAATGCTACAGCGATGATGGTTGTTTTTTCCAACAGGATCGAGCTCCATGTCATACTGCAAAAAGTGAGCTGGACTGGTTTCCTGAAAATGAGGTGAATTTGCTTGACTGGCCTGCTCACAGCCCCGATCTCAATCCGATCGAGCACTTGTGGGACGAACTGAAGCGACGGGTACGACACCGCCACGCACGCCCATCTTCGCAACAATCTCTTCTCGCAGAATTGCAAGAGGCATGGCGAGCTATTCCTGCCCAGACATACAGAGAACTTGTGGAAAGTATGCCTCGACGTGTTGCAGCTTTAATACAATACAAGCAAAAGGAGGGCCTACCCGTTACTAAATAGAATAATTTTTTCTGAAAAACATGCAGCGTCCAAATACTTTTGTCCATATAGTATATCTTATAATGTAAAATTGTAATTTTGCGAAGGCTGAAAACCTTTCCCTTTCAAATTTCTCATATTAAAATTTTTGAAATTCGGAAAGAGAGGGACTGTTTTATATTAAATAAAATTTAATAATTTGTGTGTTCAGAATAATATGCGAATTTCTCGCTGCAGGAAGAAATTCCTAGACATTATATTTTCGTCACATTAATCTAGTTCCTACTAACTAAATTTCATGAAGATATAATAGTCAACTGTTTACGATGGAGCGCGAAACTGGAATTTGGAGAATAATACAGAAAACCATAATTTTACATCTAAATTCAGTTTATATTTTGTTTTACCTTGAGTTTGAAAAAGCTGTTTTCTCTTTTCAAATTGTGCTACGGGTCATCGAAATAATCTTTAAAACTCTATTTACCGAAACCAATAATCTTAAGAGGTTTGGGTTTCCAATCAAGGTCTCAATCACAAGTCACTTAGCATACTTCTGCAAATATTTGAGTTTGAAAATCTTTGCTTTAGGTACACTCATGTGCTGTCATTTTCAAATGCTAATGTCTTACATCAAAATGAAATACATTTTTTACTCCCAAGTCATCTCCCAGCACAGGTGAACGAGTGTGAGATTTATTCTGTTGTTTTCCAAACGAAAAGCATAAAGTGTTTCATAAATATTTACAAGTTTATTTTACCAGAAAAGCCTTCTTAAATGGTTTACTGCCTTAAATCTATTTACTCTTTTATTAAAGTGTTTGGAGGTTGGTGAAAAAAGATCAAACATAAAACAAACGTATATTTGAATTGTTTTTGAGATGAAAAATAAATGTGGCATTTTATTGATAGGGGAATTTTTTTAAAAATAATTATAGTGAATATAAGGTTTTTATGGATGTACAATAATATATACGGAGCAGTTGTTTACCTATTGAGGGGTTAATAAACATGTACCTGTTCGACAACCCGCATGACTTCATGATTTGACATTGACCAATCTATGGTTGGTTGGTTTTGGGTTTTTTTTGTGGCCATATTTGGGCCAAGCTGAGCCAAACACACGACAACGAGACGTGACCAACCGAATTTTCCTTGGTAGGTAGGTATTTTAATTAACGTCACCCTGGGGAGAAACACAACAGGTTATTGGCGATGGACCGGGATCAAACCCGAAAGGAAAGTACCGAGGACAACACCAAGTAATTTTGAAATTCTGTAGCCAGTAGATGTGATTTATCAGTTATGTGTGTTATGGGGTAAAAGCAATACTACACTACTCGGAAAACTGACTCTAGGAGTGTTAAACACATAATAGATGCGTACTACAACGGTCAATCTATACATATAAAGCAGAGTTGGCCTCTGCCTTTCTGTCTGTTCTCTACAAATCTACACCGTTTGACTAATCCACACCAAATTTGGTACACTTATTCTTTGGAAGCTTGCTGGTAACATATTAATCCCCGTTCTATTTGTCTTGGGTGTGCAGAGGGGTGTAACGTCCCGTCATCCTGGACAGAGCACTTGCTAGGGGTCGTACTCTCCAGGTCTCTGAGCAGATGACGTCAGAGTTAACATCTATAAGAGTAGCCTCTCAAGATGACTTTGGAATCGCTCAGTATCATATCGTTTATGTATCCCGTCTGTAAATACATAACTGTATAGCTTTATTATTGGAATGTAAATTTCTATGATAATATAAGATTGATTTTATAGAAAGTCGTCTTTTTTAATCGTCGATATGGTACAGGGGCTAAATCCTCAGGAATAATATTGAGTATATTACGATAAATTATAAACAATTCAACCTAAGCAACGCGAGGTAATTCAACTAGTACTATACTAAACGGTCATCAACAACGGCTATATACCCAATAAGGTTCTAATATGAACCAGCAATATTCAATTAGTCAACAATAAGTTATTTAACAAATAAAAACAAATTATGGGCATAAACGTTGTTGAAAAAACTGCTGCTGTAGAAGACAACACGTAAATAGCGCTTCTGTAATGTGAATTATCCCTAATAGAACAAAATCTTCCCTATAGGGCAACTTGTTTACGAGACTATTTAATATAGACATTTGTTTTAAATGTTTATATCTAAAATTCAAAATAACTTCATATCCAAATCCGAAAACATGTATGTGGTATACATATTGTGGACCATCTAAATAAAACAATTAACGCTTTCTTTATTCTTATCAAGAATGCCTGCAGAATATCCCTCATTCAACAGTATGTCCCAGCAACCTACAAAAATGTGACCGTTGCTGGTTCATTTCTCGTTCACACTATATTTGCTGGTTGCCTCTAAGTAATGCATTATAAAACATGCATTTTAGATTTATCATAGTCGAGATTTTATTTTTTATGAATTTATGATTTTAGTTTTTATGAATTTTATACAAATAATTCCAATACGGTGTGCTCAAACACTTACCATTGAACTATGCTAAAAACACTAGAATAATAGAATGAGCATTAAAAATATTAATAGGGCCGCGGTGGCCCGGTTGGAAGAGTAACGGACTAGCAACCGAAGGGTTGCGAGTTCGAATCCAGCCAAACACCGTCGTGTACAAAGGGGGCTGGTGCACGTTAAATCTGTCGTGGCCTCAAATGTCCTCACGTTGGCGTGGTGTGGAAGTTTGGAGAGTGGGGTGCCAGCTCAGGTGTTGCCTCGTCATCTGACCGCGGTTCAAAATTACGTGGTGTTGTCCTCGGACTTTCCCTCTGGGATTGATCCCGGACCGTCACCAATAGCCCGTTGTGTTGCTCCAGTGTGACGTTAATTGAAATAACAATAACAAATAACAATAAAAATATTAATACAGAAAAATAGTAACATTAATACAATTGGAAACTTTTGGAAAATAGTAACACAAATTTATTTGGAAAATATTATCAATTCACTATGAAAATATAAATTTATTTGGAAAATTTTCATCAATTTATTTGGAAAATATTATAAACTGATTTAGTAGGTAGGTGTTTAAATTAAGGTCGCACTGGAGCAACATAACGGGCTATTGGTGACGGTTCGGGATCAATCCCAAAGGGAAAGATCGAGAGCAACACCCATTTTGGAGCCACGGGTCAGATGACGAGAAATTGAAATTTATTTGATTGAAAATTGATTTGGAAAATATTAATATAATTTACAACAGTAATTTAAATTATTTATATTAATTCAAGTAATAACGCATACACACACACACACACACACATATATATATATATATATATATATATATATATTAAATTCTAGTTATATAAATAACTGGAATTTCATTATATCCTCTGAGACACCATTTGTAGAATTCACTGCTGGAAGGACTTGTTCCCAATGATTAATTAATACGGAATAATAGTTAATAATTAATCTTAGCGTCACAGACTATCACTCATGATGACACTTAATGAGCACGTCCAAAGTTTGGACTAGACTTATAATTGTAATTCTAGTCTACATATGCCGCACATAATATGCGTAAGCCCTCAACTGTGTTCTACAGAATAAATGAAGAATTTAAATTTCTTGTACCACTATTAAATGTTCAGGTCGCATTATTTTGAAATTATAAAGATTGTACCAAAGTGAGTAAGTATAGTCATGGTTCTACTCTGAGTAGTCTAATGACTCTGAAGGCATATTCCCTGGGGATTTCATAATCTACCTTTGGTTTAAGAGGCATTGGTTCGATTAGTAAATAATTGGCAGCTCATCAGGTCTTCGGAATCTTGGTGAATATTTAATCTCAAATTAGTCATTAGTTTCCCTCGGGTTACGCTGACTAATGCAAACTAGGCCCATCTTGCATGAATAAGATGATGGAAATAAACGCGGTTGAATTCTATAGTAAATGCAATCAGACTGCCTTTACGAATTGTTGATGAAGAAACTTTAAAATTAACTTAATTACTTCTAAAGTTTGGTGTATTCCGTATGATTAAGTAACTCAAAGAACTTGTTAAGTTTTTAATCATTAGTATGCTTATTGGTTTTCGGCGGATAAAATTGGAAATATTTAGTAACTATGGGCCTTCACTCCATGCTCACTTCCGTTAGTCAAATCCCGAGGTTGCTAAGCAACCCATCATTGCTTCCTTACTCTCGTTCTATACATCACGGCATCAAAAACATTTCACAAATATTTTGAATAGCCCGTTGTGTTGCTACAGTGGGCCATTGATTAAAAATACCATATCTACCATACCACAAATATTTTGTGATCAAAAGTGTTTGTTTTCGATGTATAGTTTAATAAGTATCGAAGTATTTCAAAGTACTAACTAAACTGAATATAGTATGTCTCAATACCAGTAGAAGCATGAATGTGTAAAAGTTATTACATTCGTCTGTGTGATATACGGTAACGTTTTGTTATCAAATTCTCGGAAGGGCCGAGGTAGTCCGGTTGGAAGAGCAACGGATTAGCAACAGGAGGGTTGCGAGTTCTAAACTCGGTCCAGCCAAGGACCGTCATGCACATGGGGGGGGGGGGTCTGGTGCATGTTAAATTTTTCGTGATCTCGAATATCTACACGTTGGTGTGGTGTGGAGGTTTGGAGAGTAAGGTGCCAGCTCAGGTGTTGACCTCGTCATCTGACCGTGGTTCAAAATTACGAGGCGTTGTCCTTGATCTGTCCCTTGGGGTTTGATCCCGGGCCGCCACCAATAGCCCTTTGTGTTGTTCCACTACGACGTTAATTAACTACCTACCCATACACACACCATATCAGCGTCATCCTTAACCATCCAAATGTTTCGGCGAGAATCTCGTTCATAGATATCTGGTTAATTTTGCTAATAACAAGATACTTCGCCGAGACAAAACTGTCTATTACTCCAAGGGGATTGGGGATCCACGTAGGCAAAACGAATTGTCCATTGCCCAGAACTGGCGACAGTTTGGATTAGGTACTTGCACGAAGCTAACCACTACAATGCAGTTTTCAACGCGAAGATGAACCATCAGGAGGGTTAAACGGATTTGAAGATTAATATGCTGCTGCTCTAACCGCATTCTACTTCAACTGTATCCTCTTAACGAATAACATGACCGAATTCAATCAGAAAATACATAGCCCGTTGTGTTGCTCCAGTGTGACGTTAATTGAAAATACCAATACCAATCAATCAGAAAATAACTTTTACTAACATTTATGGAAATTAATATTTATTTAAGTAAACAGGAAAAAGGCTACGATCGAAGACCGTCGGAGCTGGCGCACGGTTAATCCTCCAAGTGGTTTCGACTAGTAATCTCGTCCAAGATCTGGTCAATTTTGCTAATGACGAGATACCTCTCCGAGACAAAACTGCCCTATTACTCCAAGGGGAATGACGATCCAAGTAGGTAAAAACAAATTCCACCTTGCCCAGAACTGGTGACAGATTGGTATAGGTTTTTGCACCAGAGGGGACACTAGAGGTCAGTTTTAGACTCAAAGATTATCCAACAAGAGGTTAACATACACGAATATTAACTTTGAAGGTGTTACGAATATCTGATGAATAGAGAGCATTGAATGCGTTGAAACTGTTACTCTGGATTTCATATTTCATGGTCCAGAGTCTGGCCACTACAGAGAATTTTTCAAGGCAAATCTAATCCTCCAGGGGGTTAATAAGAGGGAAGGAACTGAAAGAACCATTTTCCAGGGTTCATTTTGTTCCGGTTGATGCATTTCTGCCATAACCCATTTTTTTCCGAACCCAACGCCCTGCCTAAACAAAGCTGGTGTCGAGGATAGGCCTGACTATGCGTTGGCTCTCATTCTGCTCAGCAAACAATGTTCTATTCGCAACGCCTTATGACTCCGGAGCGAAGCGGGGTTCTTTTAGAGCCGCCTTCGCGATATTGCATCGTTGCGCAGAAAAATGAAAGGAGCAGAGAAAATATGTCATGCCCAAAAGAGTAATCAATTTCGGGGGCCAACATGTGAGCCGGTGTTAAAGCGTAAATGAAAGCTTTGAACTTTGACCAAACGGCATTGCGCGGGAATCGGGATTAAAAATTTTTCCTCTCGCCTCGCCGGAGGGAAGCGATATTTTATTTAGGATGAATTCTGTCGTGGATATATATTTATCTTTGACACGGAACGATGCTTATTCATGAGCTACCGCGCACGTCTTTGCTGAATGGATTATTTAAAGGTGGTATGATTACGGTGTGTTTTTGAATTATTCATTGTGGCATTGAAAGCCATTTTGCAGCAACATGTATTTCAGTCTTGTGAGACCGAGGTCTGTAAAGGATGCCTTTGTACTGTCACGTTAAGTATTATAGAAGCTCTGTTCAGACATTAAAACGCAATCAAAACGCTTAGGAGGGATTCGCTAACGAAGGTTGTTAAGTAGTTTATATATGACTGTTCAAACAAATCTCTGCACTTTGGTTACGATTCTCGGTAAGGAATTGTGAATTAAAGTTAACAGTTTCGTTAACATTTCTGTAACGAGTCAATTAACCGTCTTCGTGGTTGTCTCGAAGAGGTGTCTCGTCGTTAGAAAACTGACCAGATTTTGGTAGTAGGTAGGCATTTTAATTAACGTCGCGCTGGATCAACACGACGGGCTATTGGCAACGGTCCGGGATCAAACCCGAATGGAAGGATCCAATGACACCACCACGTAATTTTGAACCAGGATAAGATGACGAGGTCACACCTGAGCTAACACCCCACTCTCCAAACTTCCACACCACGTTAATATGAGGCCACGTGCACCAGTTTCCCTTGTACACGACTGTCTTTGGTAGGTTTGGTCTCGCAACCTTCCGGTTGCTACTCCGTTACTCTTCCAACCGGACTACCGTGGCCCCTAGATCTTGAGGAAGGAGATATGTCGTCATTAGAAAAAAATGACCTGATCTTGATCTCGTCATCATCAAAAAATGGCAATATCTTCATTTGGAATTCAATTAACATTCTTGATGACGAGATATCTCGTCTTTAGTAAAATTAGTCAGATCTTCATCGACGAGATATCTCGTGGAAACCACTTGGAGGGTAAATTGACGTCCATCTAAGTCCATCTAAAGCTATGTTTGGAAGTAAACCCGTTTAGTGTTCTCCCTTGCATATCCAATCGATGCACATTGTGAAAGGCCTCTTATCACATGTGAATAAACCTACCTCCTTGGTTACATTTGTCCTATTTTATGGTATACATTTGATGCGGTTAATTATTCGGCCGTAGCAATGCATGTGAAAAACTTGACGTCACACAAATCGTAAATCTGCAATTAACCCTCTAAACGTCACAAAATTTCAGAGTAATGTAGCATTGCTTTAACTCCACAACACACATAGGGCTGTCGTGGCTCAGTGGGTACGCCCACTGAGTTAGCAACCTACAAGTTGTAGGCGGCTCAAGTTCCATTCCTACTTGGGTATATTTCTGTCTCCTTTGTTAGTAAAACTTTCCTTGTGTGTGTATGTCTATTGCTTGTTGTCTGTCTTGTGTTGGAGGCAACATGACTATGTCCCATATGAATCCAATCCAACTAACCACAACAGGCATAATGACTCAGTAACACGTACGTCGATTCTTTGAAATAATCATAAGAATGATTCTACTAGTCAAGAAAGTTGAAACTGGTTGGAAAACATGCAGGGTGGACTGCAGGTTGCAGAATGGATATTTCCGTGTGAATCCCTCAGAAGCGGGTATCTAAAAATCTTAAGGAGGATTTCAATTTCATTAGAAAATCTGAGTTGTTTATAGCTGAATAATGATAGGTTCAGAAAGAATGATCTGAATTTAGATGGATCACAAACCAGCACATTCGGGAACACATGTAACATGGGCATCCACAAAATATTTGCATTACCATCATAGCTCTATATATAACCTGCATCATGATACATTTTAACACTATGAGGGTCGCGAGATTTGCAGGTATTGTGTTGTTTTTACTCTTAATGATTACACTTAATGATTAAATAACCATCTTTCTATGGAATCCATGATTTTTTTTCTAAAATGATTCCATTGTTGATTTCCTTGGAATAGTATCCCGTGGATGGATTGTAATGTTCATTTCCTTCGAATAGAATCGTTTAGACAGATTATATTGGTCCTTTCCTTGAAATAGTACCTTTTGGAAATATTCTATTGCTAGTTTTCTTAAAATAGATTCCTTTTGAAATATTCTATTTCTCCTTTCCTTATCATCTTTTGAAGAGATTCTAACGGTCTTTCCCTTGTAATAGAATAAAAACCTTTGGAAAGAGTTTAGTGCTTCTTTCCTTAGAATGGAATCATTTGGATGGATTCTATTGCTCTCCTTTCCTTTTAAAGAACCCTTTGGAAAGATTCTATTGCTTCTTTCCTTTTATGGAATCTTTTGGAATATTCTATTGCTCTCCTTTCCTTAGAATAGATTCCCTTTGAAATATTCCATTGTTCCTTTCCTTAGAATAGAATCTTTTGGTGAGATTCTAACGGTCCTTTCCTTGTAATAGAATAGAATTCTTTGAAAAGATTTTCTTGCTTTTTTCCTTGGAATAGAATCCTTTGGAAAATTTTATTGCTCTTTTCCTTTTATAGAATCATTTGGATAGATTCTGTTGCTCCTTTCCTTAGAATAGAATCCTCTAGAAAAATTATATTGATCTTTTCATTCTATAGAATCTTTTGGAATATTCTATTGCTCCTTTCATTAGCAAAGTGTCCTTTGGAAAGGTTCTTTTGGGTTAAGACGATAAAAACTGTTTAGGAATTCACGCAGGGAAAACTACAAGGTGGGATGATGCGTGTGAACCCTACAGAGAGTTAAGGTAGCATGCGAGAACCTATAGTTTAGAGCAAATGACTACACTATGGCCGGGATTTGTTTTTTCTGCCAATTTGAAGCAATCCCTACTAATGGTGGTTGCGGGTTCGGAAGGAAAGGCAACAGGAAGGAAATTGCTGTATGGCTTCCTGTTCCGGATGCGGAAGAAAAAACGGTTTGAACGAAACAGGCCAATTGAGTGATGCCAAAGAGCTTAGGAAAGAAAAGGGGCAAAAACTGTGAGTAACGGAAGAGCGGGGGCATTCTGCTAAGCCCTGAGTAATGATCTACGATAAGAATGGGAGACAGCAACAACCTACTTTCGGAAGGGGCTTAACTTATCCCCTTTAAGTTCCAGGGATGAATTCGGAGATGCGCTTTGGAAGAACGATGTGTTTTTAAACTCGCGTCTTAATTGGATTAGTCATTTCTGGCATCTGACATAACCGAGACGATATGAAAAATCACATGTGTCACTCTCTACGAATGAACTTTCGCCAATGTCATCTGCCTTCTTAACGAAGCAGCACTACATGTATTTATGTGTATTTGGTATGCTAAGGAGAATGGGATTTTGTGTGTCGTGCTTGTGTTTGTAGGTATGGTTATGTATTTGTTTCTGCAATTGATGTGGTGTGACTGTATGAAGGTTTTTGGTTACTCGTGGTATACGTATATGTATATGTGTGGACACGATGACCATAATTCAGTAAATAAAGAGATGGATTTAAATTAAGAAGATTTGAAGAGCTAAGTACAAACTATTTATAAAATGAGATGAGTTCGGGGTATGGGGCCGTCTTATGCCCGAACAATTAAAGTTATTCGCATCTTAGAAGTCATCTGCCGCAACCTTTTTCTCATTCAACCGTCAGTTGTGATCTGATTCTTTTTGCCGATTTGGCGGGAAGTTCCGCCATTACTAGGTGAGCCAATTGTCTCGAGCTGGAAGGCGTACTTTCGTCTCAATAACATCTACGTTTATTGTGCGACGAGAGACTTCCGATATATGTTTATGAAATAAGTTTAAATGAAAAATACGAGTTTTATGCTTGAAAAGGATATTTGTGCACATGTGTGATACATCTGTGATAGGTGTTAAACTCATCAGAATTTATAAAATGTTGGCCCGTTTTATATTTCGAAATCACAGTATAAATCAGTTATCGACAGACCCCCAGGGACCGATATAACATTGTTAGGGGTCGATTGGGGGTCAATAGAAAAATAAAAGTTATCACTGTACGGGTAATATTTAATTCGGTTAGCTTGGATTACCTCCATCCTGAATGACAGCGGAAATAAGAGTGAATATATGAAATTCAGTGGCGATTTAAGGCTAAAACTTACTAATTTTGAATCGAACATTGCTAATCTTGTCAAGAGTCACACCCTTCACATTGACATCGTTAGTAAATTGTACACGTAAGTTAATAAGTCTTTTTTTCATATACTATATAAGGAAGATTGTATTATTGTTATCTTAATTAAATTTTATGTATTATTTCACCTTCGTATCAAATATGTAATATTATGAAGGACGTCAAAAACAAAAAGGTATCGCTTCAATGTTAAACCAATATAATGGACACCAACTATAGAATAAATTAAAAAACTCATATTACGCGCCTTTTTTGCTTGTCCTATTATAATTGTGTAATACTAAAATAGAGGGGGTCGATAAAAACTCAAGTATCAAGACCCCTGGTATAAATCCTTGAACGAATGTATGAATTTTGATACCGACCAACGGCTAGGGTAAAATAACAAATTAAACCGAAATTTAAAAAGATCACAGTAAAGATTTATGCGACTACGACGTTACTATGCATAATAATGTTAATAATAGTGATATACAATAATGTTAATATAATAATTAACCTCGCTCACATTCACATTAAAATTTCTAGAGGTAGTTGCGGACAGCATATCTTGTGAGGATGGGTATCATTATTCTAGATTTATCGAGTTTTCTAAGTTGTGAACGGGTAAGCCTTTTAATATGTTCCTGGAGTCAAATTTCCATTAATAATGCATCATTAAACTCTAATTTGTGCAGTGTTCGCCTTATCAAGAAGTCATACAAAAATGAAGCACTGGCGATAGTTGTTAGAGGACGTAAATTCATGAGATTAGCTCAAAAATGAATTTCTTCCCATTTCCATACACTCTTATCTAAATAGATACTCACATCACGTGCTCGATTTTTGATAGCTTTTGAGGTAACTCGTGTGTAAAGTTTTTAATATCTTCGGGATAGATGCAAAAAGAAGAGAAATTCTTTCTCCTGGAACTTAATAGATGCCATCTAGATTTCATGAATAAAATTTGCTCTTAACACGAACTACGGGTAGAGTTTTGCTTTGCTTCTTGCTCTCGGCTTTTGAAAAATTTTACATTGATGAAACCGCGCATAATGTTGTTTATAAATGTATTGTAGATTTTAAATTTATTACAGTAGTATCTTTATATAATCTGCTTTGACCCAAATGTTAGGTAGGTATTTTATTCAACGTCGCACTGAAGCAACACAGCGAGCTATAGGCTACGGTCCGGAATCAAATCCGAAAGAGAAATATCCGAGGACAACATCTCGTCATTTTGAACCATGGTAAGATGACGAGGTCACACTCGAGCTGGCACCTCACTCTCCAAACTTCCGCCCAAAGCCAACGTGAGAACATTTGAGACTCCGACAGATTCAACGTACACCAGCGCCCTTTATACACGACGGTCTACCAAGGCCCCTGTTGGCGAGTATGGAACAAGTAAATTTCAGGCTTGTCACCGGTTCCATTGTTTGTCGACTGCAACGTGTCGTCGCTTTGACTTGATGCAAAAGAAAAGTCACCCATTCTGGACTTATTCTCAAAACAATAGTGTCAAAAACTGTTATCAATCCATGCTATGTACGTAGCTCTCATGATTAACAAAAGCTATTACTCAAGGACGTCAAACAGTGAGCTGAAACTAAGCTCGTATACTACGCAGTATAGGCTACGAAACGCTTGCGCAAACGTTTTTCTTCAACCACTAGAGATGATAGATATTAGGGGAACTTATCAATCAACACTCGCACACTCTCGTCCCAGTAAGCTGCTTGTGCGATAATCTAACAGGCCTGTAATGTAATATTGTATCTTTAGATGCAATCCTCTGTTAGCTAATGAATAAATGTGTCGAAATGGCCAAGAAGCTTGATCATGATTTTTGGTTTTATTTGGTAACGCCAAAAACATGATTAATAAATAGTCATCTGCATCTAATGGCGATATGAAAATGTCAAAATTGTCATTCTTATACGCTTATCCTTTTCCACCCTCGTACATTAAACTGCTTGCGTGATAATTACCAAACACAGACCTGTGATGTATTATTGTATCTTTAGATTCAATTGCCTGTTAGTTAATGACGGGATTGATCCCGGATCGTCGTCAATACCCCGTTGTGTTGCCCCATTGCGACTTAAATACAATTACTTAGATACCGGTTAGCTGATGAATAAACGTGTTGAAATGGTCAAGAAGCTTGATTATGATTTTCGATTGTATTTGGTAAATAGTAATCTGCATCTAGTGGCGATCAGACAAAATAACAAATTTCTCATTCTTAGATGCTTATCCTTTTCAACCCTCGTTGATACTCGTCCAGTAAGCTGCTTGTGTAATAACGATGAAACACAGACCTGTAATGTAAGATTGCATCTTTATATGCAATCCTCTGTTAGTTAACGACTGGATTGATCCCGGACAGACGTCAATAGCCAGTTGTGTTACTCCTGTGTAACGTAAATTGAACTACCTACGTACCGGTTAGCTAATGAATAAACGTGCTGAAATGGCCAAAAAGCTTGATTATGATTTTCGATTGTATTTGGAAAATAGTCTGCATCTAGTAGCGATCCGACAAAATGTCAAATTTGGCATTCTTAGACGCTTATCCTTTTCAACTCTCTTATATACTCGCTCTAGTAAGCTGCTTGTGTGATAACAATCAAAGACGTTTAATGTAATATTGCATCTTCAGATACAATCACCTGTTAGCTAATGTATTCGTGTGTTGAAATAAATAAGCTTGATAATGGTTTTTGATTATATTTTGGTAAATAGTCATCTGCATCTAGTGGCGATATGACAATGTCAAATTTGTCATTCTCTTAGACCACTTATTCTTTTCAATCCTCTTACTCTTCTCATTAAGCTGCTTGCGTGATAACTCTCAAAGACAGACCTGTAATGCAATATTGCATCTTCAGATACAACCATCTGTTAGCTAATTAATTTGCGTGTTGAAATAAATAAGCTTGATCAAGATTTTTGATTGTGTTTACTAAGTAGTCATCTGCATCTAGTGGCGATCTGATAAAATGCCAAATCCTCCATCATTAAACGAATCATCGACATCCGAAGCAGGTACAGGACAACCTTCTTCCCTCATTCAAAACTCCCTAATTGTATTCGGATCACGGATGACAAGATTATATGAATGCTCGCAATAACGCATCCAAAGGCGGAACGGTCATCCACAGTAAGCGCTTTGAAGCATTTAGAGATTTCAATAATGCCCCAATCAGTTGACAAACGCTTCAAATGGCATCGTAATGAATGTATCAATATTGCATCAAAGTGCATACGGGTAATCCGATAATACCCCAGACCATGTGGGACAAAACGGAAGAATAATGCATCGAGTGATGCAATAGTAGACACTTAAGTTAAGCCTGTAGACTTAGAACGCACTAGCGGTAGTGGAATATTATTTTGCCATTTAATCCCTACAGGAGTGGTAATAGATTCCACTAACAAAGCACCGGAGGCCATAGTTCCCGCACCACCACGTTGCCTGTTCAAATAGACCATGCAGGCACTATGCACGTCTAGTCGGAGAGTCAATAGAAATCGGATGGATTTGAATGCAGCCTATCAAACGTGCTTGATACCTTTGCATTCATTTTCGATTGGTAGCTGCATGGACTTAATTCTAAGCATCGTTGTATGGGACCTTTGATGGTTCTGTCACCCGTATACCTTTTGCAAGTACTCTACAAAATAAAATATTTTGTAGGGATGTTTTGTTTCTGTAGAATTCAAGCAAAATGTACTTGAATGGAAGGAAGTCAAATGGTAGGTAGTTATTTATTTAACGTTCCAGTCCTGTCGCACTGGAGCAACAGGACTGGCTGTTGGCGAAGGCCCGGGATCAAACCCGAATTTGAAAGATCCGAGGACAACACCAAGTAATTTTGAACCACGGTCAGATGACGAGGTCACACCTGTGTAATGGTACCCCTCTCTCCAAACTTTCACACCATGCCAATGTGAAGACATTTGAGGCCACGACAGATTAAACGTGCTCCAGCCCCCGTGTACACAACGGTCTTTGGTTGGATTCTAACTCGCAACCTTCCGGCTGTTAATACGTCACTCTTCCAACCGGGCTACCACGACCCGGAAGACAAAGTATATTTGGTATAAAGTTAAATTTCTTCGGTACATTTAGTAGTTAAGCATAGAGAAACACTTGTTTATGACAATTAAATTTGACCCAATATCAGTGGGTGAGCAGTAAAGGCGTCACTCTTCACCCTTCTCGTTGTTGGTTCGACGAGGTATCTCGTCATTAGCAAAACTGACCACATCTTGATGGACGAGATATCTTGTTCAAGATCTCGTCGTCTCTAATCAATAGAAGAAAACTGACCACATCTTGATGGACGAGATATCTCGTTCAAGATCTCGTCTCTAATCAATAGAAGAAAACGGACCACAACTTGATGGACGAGATATCTCGTTCAAGATCACGTCGTCTCTAATCAATAGAAGAAAACTTACCACATCTTGATGGACGAGATATCTCGTTCAAGATCACGTCGTCTCTAATCAATAGAAGAACACTGACCACATCTTGATGGACGAGATATCTTGTTCAAGATCTCGTCGTCTCTAATCAATAGAAGAAAACTGACCACATCTTGATTGACGAGATATCTCGTTCAAGATCTCGTCGTCTCTAATCAATAGAAGAAAACGGACCACAACTTGATGGACGAGATATGTCATTCAAGATCACGTCGTCTCTCATCAATAGTAGAAAACTTACCACATCTTGATGGACGAGATATCTCGTTCAAGATCACGTCGTCTCTAATCAATAGAAGAAAACTTACCACATCCTGATGGACGAGATATCTCGTTCAAGATCTCGTCGTCTCTAATCAATAGAAGAAAACTGACTAGATCTTAACCTCGTCATTAGCAAAATTGGCCAGATCTTGATAGACAAGATATCCCGTAGAAACCGCTTGGAGATCAAAAGATCTGGCCAGTTTTCTAATGACGAGATATCTCTCCCATCAATATCTTGCCAGTTTTGCTAATGGCGAATTACCTCGTAGAGAACAACACCAGGAAGCTTAAAAACAAGCAATTACAATGCTTATGAATGATAGCTCTACAAAAGCTTATCGTATAAGGCAACTAAAAGTTCTAAAGCATCTGAGACATGTACCAAGAAATAAAAATACTTCCATCCATATCATATTCTGATGGCGTAGTCCCATTTGATGTATCCGAAAAGGAAAATATTTTCCTCCTGTCCAAATGAAGAGCCTCCAAAAAAGGGACATCAAACGCCCGTCCGAGATTGCAGCAAAGGGGGTGGCATTTGATGGGTCCTTCAATCCCCGTGCACTAAGTGGTTGGCAGAGTGTTATGAGCTCTTGCTTCGGCCCATGCATTATGCATCGGCGGACTCTATGGGTCAAGCTCTATAAAGGCCGCGAGAAATGACGTAAAAGGAGGAGAGCAGGATGGAGAATAAAAAAGGGTATGCCTATCGGCATAATGAGGTTGATACCAGCACGAGCTTGAAAGTGAAAATACACAAACTCGAGAGATCTGATTCTTACTCTGATTTATGTGCTCAGAGCACATTAAAGAAGCAAGTGGCTTGAATACAAATGAGTCAGTTTTTCCTAAGTGCCAGTTCCAATCATCATATGTTGACGCACTGTTTGAGCCTTCGAGAGATACTTCTAGATCTGTTGATTAAAAAAAAGATTCTATCCTGTTGGGATACAGGATGAACTTGGATATTGGGTGCCATTCAATAGAAAAATGTCACTTACGCAGGTATCACATCCTGTAGAAACATTGATGTTCTGGTGTTATACAATAAATGTCATTCTTTACGAAACTGTACAGAAGAAAAGATATTAAATATCAACTAAATACAGTGTTTTAAAAGTGAATTTCTGGGACTCCCTGGGCCGAGTTGGAAGAATAGTGGATTAGCAATCGGTGTGTTGCGAGTTCCAAACTCAGTCCAGCCAAAGATCTTCGTTTACGAAAAGGCTGCTGCACGTCAAATTTGTTGAGGCCTGAAATGTACTTACGTAGGTGTAGTGGGAAAGTCTGGAGGTAGGTATTTCAATTAACGTCGCACTGGAGCAACACAACGGGCTATCGGTGACGGTCCGGGATCAATACCGAAGGGAAAGAATTCTGGAAAGAGATTACAGTTGCTAAGTGCCTTTCTATCATACCCACCCCCCATCAACTCAACTCAACTCCATCATAGAATACCGACCCTACGAAGGGTTTAAGGTAAAAAAAATTCCCATGACGTGAAATATGACTGGATGAGGAATAATTCTTTTTGTGATACAAACCAGTAATTTTAAGCTACTAAATGCACACGAAGGTAGTGCTCTAAATATATTTTGTTTACCTAGGACACCATTTAATTTTGAACCAAGGTCAGATAATGAGGTTAACACCCCAATCTCCAAACTTCCACACCACGACACCAACGTGAGAACATTTGGGGCCACGACTCATTTAACGCGCACCAGTCCCCTTTGTACACGACGGTCGTCGGTTAGATTCGAACTCGCAACCATAAAGTTTGGATAGTGGGGGCCAACTCGGGTGTTGACCTCGTCATCTGACCGTGGTTCAAAATTACGAGGTGTCGCCCTCGGATCTTTTCCTTGCGGATCGATCCCGGACCGTCGCCAGTAACATGTTGTGTTGCTACAGTTCAACATTAATTAATTACCATTACCAATCATGATATGTTGATACACAGTGTGTCTTCAAAAGTTACTTCCAAATCTATTGATTAAAAAAGGATTGTGTCCATGTGGTGGATATAAATGTGAACAGATGAACTTGGACGTAGGGTAACGTTAAATATAAAATGTCACCAATACACAGGTATCGCATCGCATTCTGTAGAAATATTAATGTGGTGTTATACACAGTAAACTCTCTAACTCTTTACAAAACTACAGAAGAAAAATATCAGAGATCAACCTGATGCAATCTTTTAGAATTGAATCTCTTTGACCTCTGGGACTCCACACAAAAGCTACCATTAGAAAATTCAGAGCTATTGCTTGAGGTTCTAAGATTTTCTAAATGTGCGAAAACACTAAAAATATTTTATATCCAGACTTGGATAGGAAAAGAATGCACTTTCAAAGGTTCCGAATTTACTGTTTGATAATTGCATGTTCAACGTCTTCACAGATTTATGGATAATTTTGAGTACGGAAGGAAATAACCTTATTAAATAGAAATTAGACTGTATTACCTATACATCAGCAGGTAGGTATTTTAATTAACCTCGAACTGGAGCAACATAACATGCTATTGGCGGCGAAAGGAAAGACCCGAGGACAACACCACGTAATTTTGAACCACGGTCAGATGGCGAGATCACACCTGAGTTGGCACCCCACTCTCCAAACTTCCAATATCGTGAAATGGGGCAATTTTAGATGATAATATAACTGAGCATCTTTATGCAAGGGAGGGTATAGTATAATCTTGTGTGTTCAACTTTTCTGCTGCATCACGGGTTCAACGTTTATATTCGCAGAATATAATCAAAGTCTTAGTAACACGGCTCTAGTTTATTTTCCCCAGTGGTGGTATCCAACGTGGTCCGCCAATGTGAGGACATGTAAAGCCACGACAGATTTAACGAGCACCAGCCCCCTTTGTACACGATGGTCTGGTTGGATTCGAAATCACAACCCTCCGGTTACTACTCCGTTTATTTTCCAACCGGGCTACCACGGCCCACATCAGAAGGACCGTAGAAAGTACAATACACCAAAAAAATTTCTTCAAGACTCAATGTTTTTTCCTTAATTTATTAACGTTAGAACATTTAGAAACATACCTTCAGCCAATATTGTACAAATGTGGTATATTTTACTTTAAAATGTTTCCGAGTCTAAAGGCGTGGATTAAAAGCATTTTATAACGTCCATTTTATTTAGCACTTGACTAACTTAGCAGAGCGTCTGGTACAGATCATACCTAGAAAATTTCACTACTAGATCCGTGAAGTAATAAACATTTGAACCTGAATATAAACACTGAAAATTAAAAATAAATTCACTTTAAAAACGCGGTTAATATTCTAATTTTCTTGGAGGCAAGGTTTATCTGCCACTTCAACTCAAGCTTGTTTACAAATTGTGTGACTGATATATTTTTACAGTGGGTTATCCTTAATAAATAAACTGATACCCCTGAATACGTGTACCTAAAAAAGTACTTCTGGATGTTTTATTTTACGAACATTTTTCAAGACTCCTAATGAGCGAGGATCTGTCTAACACCCACCCTTTCTGAAACCGTATCTTAAATGTCCCCCTTTTATTTATTTATTTACTTATACAGTTTTTATTTTTTATTATGTACTTATCTTCCGAACGCTGTCATAAGATTGATTATTGTTTAGGCTCAACTTTTCCACATTGAAAGGGGGGGGGCTTTCCCTTCAACAGCAAGTGCAGGGGCTGAAGTCTTGGTTCCGCCCCACAAGGGGCAGGGAAGTAGCAGAGAGGATTACACAATGTAATGCATTTAAAAATCTTATTAATACAGAAATCCTTCTCTAATGTTTTGCCGCCCAGTGATTAAGTATTCATTTTGACAGCGGTGTGGCGATTTTTCTTAATTTCTCTCGGATCGCCATTAAATATTTATGGTAATCTATGCCTCCCTCGTAATCTCCTTTTGTTGGGAACGAAACTTCGCCAAGGAAGTGAAATTCAATCAAAATTTCTTAATGAAATTCTGCGATTTAATTGATGCGTTTTAAAAGGGACTAAGTTGTCATCCCTCTTTTTGGTGCGATGCGGGAAAGCGTAACGCAGGCTAAGTTCCCGAATCGCAGGTCGGGGTATTAAACTATAAGCAACACGGATGCTTTCTAACACAATCTGGAGCGATCAAATTTTGAAGTAGATCTGGCGGAGACACGCTCCACAGAAAACAATTTTTGCAAATTTGCAACAAATTTATTTGGATAATTTCAAAATGGCTGTACCAACAACCATTTTGAATTTATTCTCATGTGTTGGTTATCCTCTCAATCGTTTACACAGAACCGCTCTACAGAATAGATCTTCGGCAATACCGAAAACACTCTTTTGAATTAACTAGTACTCGTTGATTATTCTCAACCATTTATTAAAATTCCACTGCGAAAAAAACCTAGCTGCAATAATGAAAGGGAGAAAAGGATGAGCTTTGCAACTAATTTCTTTATCCCATTTCTTATGGAGAACAATCACACTATTTAACCATCTTGGTGGTTCTATAGACCAGGTATTCGTCCCCAATTCGACTCGTCCTTAGCAAAACTGACCAGATCTTAATGGACGATATATCTCGTCATTAGAAGGAACTTGATTAGGTCTGTATCTCGTCACAATCGGAAAATTGGCAATATCTTGATGGCTAAATATCTGGACATTAACAAAATTGGTCTGATCTTGATGGACGAGTTACCTCGTCAAAACCACTTGGAGGGTTAATAAAGTTTACAGAGGCCAATATTTTTACACGAAAATGCATATAATTTTTCTTGTAATATAAAACGTCATGGTTTAGCATTCCGATGGGGGCGCCTCTGGAATAAGACCAATGATGGCATCGTATCTGTGAGATCCACGACCGAAAATCGATCATATAATCACAAATACATATATTTGGGAAAAGGTGATATTTGGAAAAGGAGATCAAGATGTGGTCAGTTTTCTTTTATTGGCGAGATATTTTGTCCATTAAGATCTAGTCAGTTTTGCTAATGGCGAGCTACCTCGTCGAAACAACCACTAGGAGGGTTAAAATATCTAGAATATTTATGTACATAGCCCTAATCTTTTCAAGGTGGTGGGATGCCAGACGGCCAACCTTTCTTGAAAAAGTTGAATATATTGTTTACTTTTGCAATAAAATAACTTAAATTGTTTTGAATCCTGATTCCTCTGTCCCGAACAGCAATTAAATTGTTACAGTTTATGTAGTGCCATTTTGAATTTTTGAACGGATTGTTCTCAGTTGAAAACACATTCGTATTTGGAAAGCTATTGGTCATATAAAAATCAGGGTACTTCCTTATTATAACAGCCCCAAAGGATGAATCGCCAAGCGACAGAGATGTATTTGCCAAGGTAGGTTGTAAAATCTCGCCAAACGTTTGCAGTCCTAAAGAAACAGCACGTATTTATACTATCGTCGTATTGCTTTTTCGTTAACGTTCCCGATTTCGTATTGGTTTTTTAAAATCGCTTGGTTTTTTTAAATATGTGTTTAACAATCTTTAATTTACCACACAATGAGATGGATGCCATATCATTTTTTCAAGAACGAGGTCTTTTATTAGTATTCGAAAATGGCCACGACATGAAGCTGTATGTTAACGACGAAACTATTTGGAGGTGCAATGTAAAACGTTGTAAGAATAATTATTAAAAATATTCTTATGAAACATTTAAGTATTATATTATTTATTGTTATGTTATTTATTTTTATTTCTATATTACACGTTCGCGCTTCACAAGCTTGGCGACGACCTTGGCGAAATCGCAACTGCGACCTTGGCGTAATCACAAATGCGGGGGCCGCTATAATAAGGAAGTACCGAAATCAGGATTGCAACGATGAACGGCGAAAGATTAGTGATGTTCAAACTTATACTTTTAGTGCTCATTTCACATACACCTGATTCTATTCAATTGTGATTACTTAAAAAAAAGAGGATAGACAAAATCTCACCTTTATTTTGTTTTATTCTTGAAGGTCAGAAATATACTGGATGGCTGCCAAAATGTTTGATCTTGAACCTTTACAGACGTAGTACGAATCGCAAAATTGATTTTTCTAAACTCCTTATGAATATGAAGCATCCGGAAAAACACCATTAATAACGTTTAGAGATCTCATTCAAAAGCCTTATTGGAAAATCTTAAATGCAACTGCTCATGAAAAGAACTTGCATTTTCTTTGCTAGTGTCGATGCATAGATGATTATTTCTCAATCTGACGTACACATGCTCTTTAATCTTACTTTACTCCATTTAATAGAATTTGAAGTAACAACAAAAACATTTCAAGTTACACGTTCTCGGTATTTGTGTAGGATATAAACTTTTCACCAGAAAGCATTTTTCACTTATCACATGTATATGAGCCATCCTGAATAGAAATAAGTGTTTAGAGCAGGAGTCGCCAAACTTCTTTGACCGTCGATCCCTTCAAGAGTTTCTTGACTTTATATCGACCTCTCTATTTTACTATACTTGATTATAATATGACAAGCAATAAAAGAAGCTTATGTGAGTTTTTAGATTATTTATTTTATAGTTCAGTGTTTATTGCATGTATAATATATTATATTGCTTGACGTCAAAGGGATACGTTTTTGTTTTTGACGTCCTTCTTAACATGACATATTTGATAGGAGGGATAAATATATAAAGTACAAAATTTAATTTAGATAACAAAATAATAATACAATCTTCCTTATGTATATGAAAATAAGACTTTAATTCACTTAGTATACAATTTACTAACGTTGTCAATGTGAAGGGTGTGTTTCGTGATTCTTGACAAGATTAGCAATGTTGGATTCAAAATATTTAAGTTTCAGCTTTAAATCGCTACGGAATTCTATATTCACTCTTAATTGCGTTGTCATTCAGAATGGAAGTAATCCAGATTAACCGAATTAAGTATTACCCGTACAATAATGTCTCATATTTTTCTATCGACCCTTAACAATGTTATATCGACCCCTGGGGGTCGATATCGACCACTTTGGCGACCACTGGTTTAGAGCCATATCTTGAAATCTCGTTGCACCCACGATAAATTATATTGTAAGCTGTCTTAGTGAAGGATAATTGGTTAATGGGATATTAGTTACTATTTTGTGCTTTAACTTTCACATAGTGAGTTTTAAATCCTATATTAAAAGATTAAAATACCCTTTCCAAATTAAAAATCATTGAACATTAATACATTAGAGTTCAGGAAAAAATAGGGTTGTTTTCAAACATATCTACTTATAGCTAATTCATAAATACTCCAGAATCTGAAAAATGGGATTATAAGTAAAAACAAATTGGATTGAGCGTTTAGTGAACTCTATATGGAACTTATTTCTCAAAAAACATTTCACCAGAAGTCCAAAACATTTTTATCCTAACTTCTTAAACGGATATTAAAAAGAAACCTTTGGGCTTTTAAAAGTGGAACCCAAAATATTTTTTACCGTGTGCTGAAAGAATTTTTTGCACCTACATTCTCGCGGAGAGGTTTTTCTTTTTCAAATAACCTTTCAAAATCCTTTCAAGTCAGATAAAGGAGTATCGAGTTTCCAATGGTGTGTTTTGAGGAAGTATTTTACGTTGACAATCGGTTTCTTCTTCCGTAAGCCTTGTTGGGGAAGGAAGTAATTTCTGGGTCTCAAGGTGTCGATGCCCCATAAAAGTTTTCCCTTCTCTTAACAAAAAGTTAAAGGTGTAATTACAAAAATGTTTTTCTGCTCTCAAGAAAGCTCGAGTTTCTTTGAAAAAATGTTGATTTTTGAGTACCCAGTGGTAGCCATCATTTTTGTGAAATAAGAGTCCTATACATTTCAAGATGGGACCACGATAGCTTGGTTGAATGAGTAACGGATTAGCAATCGGAAGGTTGTGAGTTCGAAACTAGGTCCTAACAAAAATGTCTACATGGAGACTTTTGCATGTTAAATTTGTCGTAGCCTCAAATGTCCTCACGTTGGCGTGGTTTGGAAGTTTGGAGAGTGATGTGCCAGCTCATGTGTTGTTGATTGTTGTTCAAAATTACGAGGCGTTGTCCTTCGATCTTTTCCATCGGGATTGATCCCGGACCGTCGCCTATAGCCCGTTGTGTTGCTCCAGTTCCACATTAGTTAATTATCTACCTAAACAATACAAAGTCTTTTCAAGACCTTTTTAAAACTTAAAACGAAATCGTGGTCTCGAGAAACCCACAGAAATTAAACGTAAAATTAACAATTCAGTGTAACATTAACTCTGAGGCAAAACTATTCCTTTGTAACCACATACGTTGTACAATATGTAACTTCACTGTTCACTACATTGAATCTTGAATCCGTATTCAATGCAGTCCCAACTCTCTTGGCAAGGTTCCCATATTAATTATCGTTGTCACAATTCCCATTCACGCGTTCAGAGATAAGTGAGGGATTTTGGAGAAAGGCTTTCCCTATGAAAAAGAGCCATCCACAGATAACCCCAGTGATTTCAATTTACCGTCTTTGAATGTACTGCTTTAGACCCCATAAAACGGAGCGAAAAACCCTGTCGTAAACAGAACTAACTCCATAAGCCAAGGAACGGGGAATTTAATTTAAATCTATTTAATATAACCACGTGCAAGTTAGAAACAAATTTCATCAGGATATTGTGAGCCTCCAGAAGCTTATGAGAATGAAAGTTCTTAAAGACTTAGGAGGTTCCTCTTCCTATACTTCATCTCAAGTATAACAAAATTCTATGAATCTTTACCATAGGTGAACTTCGATAACAGACTAGTATCTGATGTTTATCCCTTTCCTTTAACTTTTACCCTCCAAGTGGTTTCAACGAGATATTTCGTCCATCAAGATCTGACCAATTTTGTCAATGTCGAGATATTTCGTCAGCAAGATATTGCCGGTCTTTTGATGATGACGATATCACTTCAATTTTTGATGATGACGATATCACTTCAATTTTTGATGATGACGATATCATTTCAATTTTTGATGATGACGATATCAAGGGTCAGTTTTTTTCTAATGTCGAGATATCTCGTCCATCAAGATCCGGTCAGTTTGCAAATCACGTGATACTTAGTCGGGACAACCACCAGGAGGATTAAAAACCATTTTCAGACCTCTCAGTCAAAATGGGAGTTTGCATGACTTTCTAACAGAAGGAGTAAGGATATGGTCCGGATGCTTTTTTGTACTTTTATTTAAATAGTTAAATTAGTAACATTTAAATTTAATTAGACATACAATTGGGTTTACCTAATGTAACGTTCTTAGTACAAATTAAGCCTGGTTAGGAGTCATCCCACGCGACCGTTTATGCTTCAGCTGGGTTAACCCTCCTGGTGGTTGTTTGGACGAGGGTATCATGTCATTAGCAAAATTGATCAAATTTTGATGGACGAGATACCTCGTCATTAGAAAACTCACTGACTTGATCTCGTCATGAAAATAATCAATATCGTGATGGAAGAGATATCTCATCGAAAGATTGGATGGTTAATAACTAAATAACCACATCTATTGGTTCAAAGAATCTTATCAAATACTCTATTGATTAAGAGGGGTCGAAACTGGTTAGAAATCATGCTGGGTTGGTTGGTTTGGGGGGCTTTTATGGCGCAAGGGCCATATTTGGCCATGCTGCGCCAGACACATGACTTACAATATCAAGTAATAGACGCACAGAATGAAAGTTTTACTGTCACAGAAGGGAGAAATACACCCAGGGATAAATGCACCTGACAGGAATCGTACCTGCGCCGCCTACAACTCGAAGGTTGCTAGAGCAGTGGGAATACCCATTGAGCTACGACGACCCCGAAATCATGGTGGGAAGACTGCAGGTTGTCGAACGTATATATGAGTGTGCACCCCAGTGAAAGTTTCGTGGCATTGTATACTGAATCCAAAAAGAAGAAAATCCATCTACAGCCTTATCGTTTGATTCCTCAGAAATATGGGAAAGATTAAAAACGCATGATAGGGTATATAAAAGAAAAATTATGTTCACGCTCCGAAAAAATACGACCACGCTTTGCTGGGGCGAATGTTGGAAAAATGTTTTCGAAGTATTTATCACTTTATAACTTTCGTCTGCGATACTCTCAAAATGTTCCTCTCTTGATATACGCCCGGACATTCTCGACGCATGCTTTTCTGGTGGTTATATTTGATGCCTTCTGCCATATAATAACTTCGAGGGCGAAGCACATTCCGGGTCAGTGTCATAAAGCGCAAAATTTATTTTGCCCTCGCGTGTTCTCCCGATGTTTATGTTCAAAACCGGTTTTATGGCGCCTTGCAGGGGAAAAAACTGCACAGGCTGGCTTGATAAATGTACGAAACTAGTTACGACACTTTGCAGTGGACGGAACGTACAACGCGCAAAATTGAGAAAATAGTTACCAGACTAGAAAATGGCCCCGCTTGTAGAACGTTTCAATTGAATTACTGAAAAGGGAACGCACACCTTGGTGAAGATCCCGGCTTTTAGGTAATCACATTTGCATGGACGCTATGGTATATTTTACCCAAATGAATGCGGTTGAAGTTTTCGAATTCTGCAATATTAAAAACTGATGTATTCTCAAGACTAACCCTTTAAGGAGTTCCCACGCAAATATCCGTTCTGCAACCTGCAGTTTTCGCTGCATGACTTTTGTAACTTACTGTTGGTGTATTCCTCTCTTCTGTATCATTAAATATTCTATTTGAAATTTTCCGTCTATTAGTTATTATTCTATTAGTCTATTTGAAATTTTCCGTATAATGTTTAGCGCAGCTTGGTGAAATATGGGCCTTGCTCCATAATACTCAACCAGTCAACCCTGCATGATTTCTAACCAGTTTTGAGCTTCTTGACGAATATAATCTTTAGTGATATTCTTTCAGCTAACAGATGTGGTTGTATAGTCTGTGTGTTCTCTCTTCTGTATCAGCAAAAATATCTTTGCCTATTTGAAATTTTCCGTATAGTGTTTGGCGCAGCTTGGCCGAATATGGGGTTTGCACCATAATACTCAACCAGCCAACCCTGCATGATTTCTAACCAGTTTTGAGCTTCTTGACGAATATAATCTTTAGTGATATTCTTTCAGCCAACAGATGTGGTTACATAGTTTGTGTATTCTCACTTCTGTATCAGCAAAAATATTTTGCCTATTTGAAATTTTCCGTATAGTGTTTGGCGCAGCATGGCCGAATATGGGCTTTGCTCCATAAAACCCAACCAGCCAACACTGCATGATTTCTAACCTGTTTTGACCCTGTCGAATAGAATCTTTTCTGGGATTCTTTCAGCCAACAGATGTGGTTATATACTAGTCATTTTGTTTGTGCGTGTTATCGGGTGAAAACAATACTAGTGTTCCGAAATGTCATGACCTCAGAGGGTCCAGTCAAATTTTAAAACTATTCTATTAACCCTCTTTACAAAAGAATGAAAAATAAACATCAGATAATAAGATAATAATTCTGCATTTTTTATACTTTAAGCACCATAGAATAAATTTTATGAGGTTTTCAAAATATAGTCGTTTTATTCAAAAGTTATGAGAAAATGAACTCTACAAGCATTCATTTTGACTTTATATAGATGATTCTTAAATATGCAGTGTCTGTTGGTCAGCATTAATTTTTCATGTAACGATTATTCTACAACATAATATATGTATTCATTGAAGGTAAGAAATGATTATGAAAACCCCAAAATTCCGAAAGTTAGAACTTTGTTACCAAATATAGATACAGATGTAGCAGCATGAACACTTCAGAGTTGTATTAAAACCTTTTTCAAATCAATCCCTTCATTTTTCCCATGTATAGGGATGGAAAATACTGTTCTTTTCGGCGAACAGTTCTTTGCTGTGCCTTTCTTTTTAAAAGAACTGTTCTTTAACCTGCTCTTCTGTTCACCACAGTTCTCAAATGTCTATCTACTCGAAATGTGCTAGCTCTGTTCCTCCTAGACTATGTGGCGCCAGCAGTTTTCGCGATATACAGACATCCTCTTTGTTATTACTTTGTAGGCATGCATAAATAAACAAAATACAAATGACTTCTGCTAGATTTTTATTAGTAAGTTTATCTCTAGTTTTGACAGGAAGAAAACGAAAATAAAATAATGTGTAGTCTTCGCATTGCTAATCGATTGATTATTTTTTTTTATGGAGCAAGGGGCAAGTCTGTCCAAGTTGCGCCAAACTATCAGCAATTAAGAAAAGGAAATCAGAATATATCCGTAAATTTGAAAAAGTTCTTTTCAAATCGAAACGTTTAAATTCTCTCTGGGTGTCCAGTGGCAACTAATTTTTAAGTCAACAAAACGACGACCCGTGATCCATTCCGATAGGAAAGATTCGAGGACAACACCACGAAATTTCGAATTACGGTATGCAATAGGGAGTTACCCTTTAAAAGATTATGAACACTTAAAAAACGCATACCTGGATTACCACTTGGAAAGTAAAATTAGTTTGTCAGAAAAAACACGTTAATTATTATAAAATCTATCTAAACACGTTTAAAACATGAAAAATACAAGCCAAAAATCAATTTCCACTTTTCAACACATTAGTTTTATGGTGGGATGCTTGTTTCCGCGATGTCTTTAAAATCGTAATAGCTGACTTAATGAGATCCCTTTCCAACTTATAGAGAGCATGACACCCGATCCGAATCTCCTAATCACAGTGAAATATGTCCACACTTTTGAAATTTTGCTTTCCATTTTGTAAAATTTAATTTTTAAATAAAGTTAAAAGCATTACAAATCCTAAGAACGAGTAGAGGTGACACCACCAGAGTGAAAGCTGGACAGCAAAATCTTGATCAGTAATATTTAAAAAATAATTTTATTTTTTAAAACTAAATATTTATCA
This sequence comes from Meta bourneti, assembly GCA_933210815.1. Taxonomy (NCBI): domain Eukaryota; kingdom Metazoa; phylum Arthropoda; class Arachnida; order Araneae; family Tetragnathidae; genus Meta; species Meta bourneti. Next base: position 12,611,476 of record OW119929.1, read on the forward strand.
CCATGTCATTGCCTAACAATTATAAAATTTCACAATTATTACGCTAATCTCCTCGCAAATTCATCAAACGTCGGGGCTTGGTTCAGTTGAAACAGTCCGGGAGCAGTCAGCGAGATCAGCTCCGCGAACAGTTAGTTCATCGCGAACAGCTCCGAGAACAGAGAACAGGGTCGGAACAATTTGAGAACAGGAATCAATTCCCTAAAAGGAAGTCTCAGAGCAGGGAGTAGTTTATGGACAGAGAACGGTTGAATGAATCAACCGGAAACAGCGAGTCAAGAACTGCAGGATGAACAGCTGTTTCGGAGCATAATTTAGAAGATACGAAAATTTTTAGCGAACATAGAAAATTCGAGAAAAGAGAAACTACTTTCTTTGAAAAATTCGCATTTTAATCCGTATTTTTTAAATCGAAGTAGAAAAAAATTAGAATGTTTCTTTTTATAAAAAGAACGCAGAACAGGGTTTTGTGAAAAGTGGGAACAAGCTGTTCTCGTTCTTTTTGAAGAACAGGTGAAAAAACAGGCTGTACTTTTCCCCCATCCCTAACCATGTAGAGCACCGTACAGCGACAACCCATATTTTGAAATGTCAATTTTTCCCTGTTTTAGGTCTATTCTGCTGTAAATATATACTTTCCAGTTCGTACGATGCCCATAAATCCTGAATATGGAACTTTAAGCGAAAGCAGAAATGCATCAACTAGTATGAAATTGATACGCATAAAGTGACGAGAAGAGGAAAATACTTTAAACCCCAACAGATACAAACAAACGAAACAAAGCTTTTTTAAAATAAATTTATTCTAAAACATTTATAATCCTGGAATCGTATTCGGCGTATTTAATGTAGAAAAAATCCGAAAATTAAACCCCAAAATTTCCGCAATGAATTCAACATTAATGAGATTTTCGTTGACTTTGAATCGCAATCTGAAGCGAATGTTTATTTATTAGTACCATTCGCATCCGACTGTGTATTCCCTTATCAAATTCAAGGTTGAGTAATGTTTGCCCGGAGTGCAGTAATTAAATATTCCGCTCGGAAGATTAATCAAAATTTAATCAATTTATCCGTTTTAATAATTTCCCAAGTTTCTCAATTTGTGATCATCAAATTCAGCAATAGCTGCAGGGCACGATGAACGAAACGCAGCACACAATGACTCTAATCAGGGTTATCTGTTTGAGATTCGTTAATACTGAATGAATCAGGGAGGCAAAATTTTCGCTCCAAACTAATCACTCCTTTACAAAGGCATATTCTCGAGAAAAAATTCTTTTTCGGAGAAATGACATAGGCGAAGCTGGATTTGATGGAAAAACTGAGCAGTCCCAGTTTCATCACCTTTCAACATCTTCATCTACGTGTTTTACATGATCGTTTAAAAATTTTTAAGGTGATGTCGGTTTATTTAAATTTTATATTTACTGCGAATACTTTTGATTGAAGTGTTTTAATTTTCATATTTTTATGTTGAGTTTTACTAGATTATTTAATTTAAATATATTAGTTTTGCTGTCGTTTAATTAATCGTGGAGTCGAGGGGTGGTTGTTTTTTTTTAAGTAAACAACTTCAATGTGTGTTCAAGTGACAAATGTGAAAGGAGGAAAAGAAAGATCGGGGAACAGAACAATGGGACACAAAAGAAGAAAAAGATTTTCGAGCATCCTGGGATCTTGACCCAATTTTCACCCGGTAGTAAACACCATGGAAAAGAAAATATCACTAGGGTACCTAGGGTTCGTGGAACTAAACCCACCTAAAGACAATTTGTCGTACCCACCTAAAGACAATTTTCCCCTCAGGGGCTCGGGTATGTAAGTTTCAATTGAATCAAGAGAAAGTTGCTTCAGTTACCATGACGCTCGTAAGTCCAGTAATCTTCGTTAACTCCATTGGGGTTGGTTTTGAGGTTGTATGGCGCTAGACACAAGACAGACAATATCAAGTAATAGTCGCGAGTCGAACCTTGGAAATGTGGGTCCTCCCTCAATAAATAGGCAACCCCTCCCTTAGGGGGCACTTCCTAAGGTGTGTATGGGCTTTCACGAACCCGAGGTACCATAGTGATCTATCCTTTTCCCATGAGGCTCTGGTAAACATGGGGGTCGAAACCCCAGGATACTCAAGCGATATTTTTTCCCATCCTTAATTTTCACAATTACTTGACGGGGTCGCGGTAGCCCAGTTGGTAAATTCACGGATTAACAATCGGAGGGCTGTGAGTTCCAAACTCGATCCAGCCAAAGACCGTCTTGTACACGGAGGCTGGTGCACGCTCTATCGTGACCTTAAATGTCCTCCCTTTGATGTTGTTTGGAAGTTTAGAGAGTGGAGTGCCAGCTAAGGTACAGACGTCGTAATCTGGCCGTGCTTCAAAATTACAAGGCGTTCTTCTTGAATCGTTTCCTGCGGGATTGATCCCGGATCTTCGCCAATAGCCCTTTGTGTGTACACGGAGGCTGGTGCACTCTCTATCGTGACCTTAAATGTCCTCCCTTTGACGTTGTTTGGAAGTTTAGAGAGTGGAGTGCCAGCTAAGGTACAGACGTCGTAATCTGGCCGTGCTTCAAAATTACAAGGCGTTCTTCTTGAATCGTTTCCTGCGGGATTGATCCCGGATCTTCGCCAATAGCCTTTTGTGTGTCTCCAGTGCGATGTTAATTCAACATTCGTTTTTACCCTGCTGATGGTGGTTTCCACGGGCTATCTCATCAAAACACAATCATTGGCAAAACTGACCTTATCTTGATGGACCAGATCTAGTCTTTAGAAGGAAAGTAATAAAATCTTGATCTCGGCATAAAAAAATCGGCAATATCTTGATAACGAGATATCTCGTCATTAGCAATATCGGTCAGATCTTGATGTACGAGATATCTTCTGGGGTTAAAAGTGTATACATTGTGACCGTGCCATGATAGAGCAGGAATTAAAACCAAATGTGCTCTTAAAAGAAATCCATATACATTTAAATTAATAGGAGCAAGTGTGACAAAAGCCAACACTATCGAAGGCAGTACAGTAGACGTTACCGGACAAAATTAAAATAAATTGGGAGAACGAGGTTTCGGTAGGTAGGTATTTTAATTAACATTCGCACTGGAGCAATACAACAGGCTATTGGCGACAGTCCGGGATCAAACCCGAAGAAGATTCAAGGACAACACGAAATTTTGAACTATGGTCAGATGACGAAGTCACACCTAAGCTGGCACCTAATTCTCTAAACTTCCACACCACGCCACCAGGAGGACATTTGAGGCCATGACAGATTTACTGTGCACCAGGCACTTTTGTACACGACGGTCTTTGGTTGGATTCTCGCAATCCCTCCGGTTGTAATCCGTTACCTTTCCAACCGGGCTACCGAAGCACGAACGAGGTTTTGGAAGATGGGAAAGATTATCATTGCCTTGTAATTATAGTCGCACTACTCTATTCTCCAATTCCTCTTTTCCCGTTCATTACATTTCTTAGTTGACTTTGTCTGGTGTTTCGCGCAACTTGGCCAAATAATGGCCCAATATAACGGGATGCTAATAAAATAATATACCTCCCTTGCTCCATAGAAACTAGAAACAAGCAACCAGCCAAATCTTGGAGCTATTTTGTGATTAAAAATTTTGAGACGTTATCCTTGGTCCTTTCACTTCGGGATTGATCTCGTCGCCTTTAGCCCGTCGTGTTGCTCCAGTGTGACGTTAATTAACTACAACATATTTACTACAGCATAACTAATTAACTACAACATATACTCCATTTCATACAATGGAGCTATTTAACACAACACACTCAAAATATAACCCGAAAATTGATCCTTGAAGTTCATTTCTAGATGGAGTTAGCTAGGCAATTCCGACATGCATACAATATCCCATTTGGAGTCTTCGGATTTGATCCTGGACCAGCGCCAATAGCCCGTTGTGTTGCGCCAGTGTGACGTTAATTAACTACCTACCTACCTTGGAGCTATTTAACACAACGCCTTACTCAAAATATAACCTGAAAACTGATACGCGTGATGTTCATTTCTGGATGGAGTCGGCTAGGCAAACCCGACATGCCTACAATATCCCATTTGGAGTTGCCGATTTGAAATATATGGAAATGTATTTCCAAAAATGTGTCTATACAGAAATAGCAGCGGAAAAATAATTAGTTCTTTTGCAGATGGTCCAATATCCATTTTGTGCTCCGATGTCGCTACTTTTCAATCCGAATTACTCCCCCCAGATTCGATAACTTCCCTCATAAGCGCGGTATTAATGGGTATGCAATGTAAACTTTGTTTGCACTTCCAAATTTCAAAGCCCCGTCTTCGCAATTATCCGTTTTCTGTTTTGCTCTTCGGAATTTTAAAGCACGGATCCATTTTACATCCGTTTTTAAAAACGCGCCGAGACCTTTTTTACGACGCGGGTCCCTTTTCCGACTTCAGCTCCAAATAGATTAATAATAAAGAATGGAAGGACGAAATTGGATTGAATGAAAGGATTCGGGGAAAGAAAAAACAACACCAGAAGCGCCGGGTTTTGATAAGTTGCTTATAAAAGGGTCGCAGAAAAGCTATCAACTCCGCGAACAGTTTAACGAGTCCGTGGAATTTCGGAACTTTAATTATTTTTGCCGCAGACATTTTCCTTTCTTCTTTAATAACTACTCATTATACAACAACCACTTTTATGCATACTAAATAAGTGAATTTACATTTTGCTCGCTTTTTTTCCCGTTTTGCCTTGGAGGGTTTACGAGAGAGAGGAAAGGCCACAACAAAACACGTTATTAGGCAATTCTCCCATCAACAGCAAAGTAAAGCTCTCGTCTAATGAAGCGGCCATTTATTGTCGGTGTACTTTGTACTTTATGCAATTAATACTAAGCCATCGGTTGTTGATATAGTAAGGAATTAAATGGGGAATTTTTAATCTTCTGTGAAAGGATATCTTCACGTATCCTGCATAATTTACTGAAAGAATTCTTACCTAGGAAAACTGAGGCAGACGTTTCCAATGCTGTCTATGCCAGTTAACGGCCTTTCAATCTTTCGTTGACGTGCAATTTTTTTCCACTCCAAACGTACACGTGCGGAAACAAAATCGATTCTAAAGGACATTTTAAATGGTAGCGTAAGGTTTCCGCTTTTCTCCCACTATTTCTATTCACTATTTTTAGCCAAACCGCTTGTAAGAAAAGAATGGTTTTGACAAGTTAAAAAAATCTAGGTTTCCCTATCAAAGTATTTTAAGGTTGTTATTCGCAATTTCGTAAAATAATAATTTCGTAATTAATAGGCATTTTTAGAATTAACTTCACAAGAAACATTCTATAGATTTTGTTTGGGTTCTATTAACTTTAAAAGTTGCAGCGTGATAGGAAGATTGTTTCGGAAGATATGGATGGAAGTAATTAGGAAGTTAATTTAAAACTCGGTGCTCCTAATTTTCCATTCTCATACTCTAGAAACGCTTGGAACAAATGAAACTTTACATCCGAGATTAAACTTTGATAGATTCGACATATTTGGTGTCAAAAATGGGTATTGTCATTCGGGATTATGGAGTTTATCCACAATTCGATGAAGACGTTTTCTCAGTAATTTTTTATATAAAAATTCATTCCCTATTGAATGGTGCTTTTGAATTTGCTTTTCTACGAACAACGTGCAAATAAAAAGGTTATTTGATTTTTTTCCGCAGCTGTACATGTCTCCATTCAATAACTCGGCATATTGCAATTAAGGTATTAATTTTTTAATTAACAAACGGTTGTATTGAACTGGAATTAACCGTGAAAATCAAGTATGGAAACTTGCTACTCATCGTTATACGTAAAACAGAGTTGGCGTCTCTGTCCCCTATACAAATCCCTGTTTGACCAATTCTCACCAAATTTGGTATAATTATGTTTAAGAATCCGGCTGGAAACATAGGTTGCATATTAAATCCCGTTCGAACTGTCCTGGGTCTGAACAGGGGCTAAAAACAATTCGAAATCCCCATAGGAATAACACTGAGTAATGATCAATTGCAACAAATTCAACCAGAGCAAAACCAGGGAATTCTGCTAGGTTTTAATAAACATAGGATCGAATTCGGAGAATTTCCAATTCTGAAGTAAAATATGCTTAAAGATTTTATATCTTTTGGTTTCTTTATATAATTTTCTCAAGAAGGTTCGATGTATCAACGCAATTTTTTGTATAATAATGAAAGTGCTGAACGTGCAGTTTACTGCTATCCAATCGACTTTTTTCTCATCGGAACTTCTTAAACTCATGCACATTTATGGTTGAAGCAAGGGCAAAAAACCAACTTAAATCAACGAATTTAAAATCAAAATTTTCTTCGCAAAAAAATGTTTATTCAAAAAGAATACGTTCCGTAATTTGTATAAATGTATATTTTATCTAAAATTTAGTGGCACTGAAGACGTAACTTATACAATACCGACGCACAACTCTTAATTTACCATGTTTGGATCATAACTTTCAAAATACTTCGATTCTCGAAGAGCATACACCATATTTCATTAAAATATGGTTTAATTTTTACTGTATCTCCCAAGTTTTGGAATTGTGTTGAATATTTAGCTCAGTAAATCAAAGAAGACTTCATCGAATTCAATGAAATTTTTCCAAACTAGTTTTTACCGGGATGTTTTATACGTATAACAATTTGGAAACTTATTTATACAGAACCGTAGAGAAAATTCTTACTTTATTTTACATCTGGTTTATTGGAACCTACTGAGGCTAGCTACTTTAACTGATTAAATAAGATTTTTGTATAAGTAAAACAGTTAAGATTTCGATTATGTGTCTTCTATATTCTTATTTCTAATAAGAATTAAAGATATTTTCAGTAGGATCAATCCACAAAGAACTACTTTTTTCGAAATCCATTACCATGATTAAATGTTTGTTTTCCAAACCTCTTAGAGTAAATACCCCATTTTCTTTCAACTATCGAATCTCTCCTGTGATGTGTCACTATTCCCACTCTATTATGAAAGTCAATAAAATTACGTTCTTAATCATTTTACGAACATTAACATTGATTTATGTACATTTTAATAAGTTGGTTTCCTTTCTTTTCTACCCGTATTTTTCCGGAGAATTAAACACCAAAAGAAAGTATAATTTAATCCAATATTTCCCATTTTCTTCCGTTTGAAGTTTCAATCAAATGTGTGTTAAAGCTCAATTCCTGGAATGTCCTTTAGTTCCAATATTTGCGTAGACTTTTTCATTGTATGTTATGGGGGATTGGTTTAATTTTAGAGTAAGCTCTTTTCTGTCTGTAATTTCGAAGAATATTCTATAAATTCCTACTGTTAGCATTTCTCAATTTTTCTTTTTGAGGTTCAATGTATTGCCATTGCTCGTATTGCTTAACTTATTTAACTTTAATTCATGGAAAATATATTTCGATGAATAAGTCTTAAATGAATAACTAAGCTTTCGTGGAATCTATTTAAAGTATTTTAATAGAAACCATTTCAAATGAGGTATTTTTAGGTTGGATTCGTGTATTCTTAGATAATCACATAGCAATTAAAATTAACTTTTGTGGGTTTGCGTATTCTGTTAGCATTATAGTTTGATAGCCTGATAAAACTTCTCTCTCTCTCTCTCTATTTATACCCCTTCACAAAAGAATTTCAGCTAGTCGGAGCAAATAGTTAACAGGCATTCTTTTTGTTGTTTTACTAATGAAGTTAGTTTCGAAAAATGTGCGAAGTTGCAGTGCCCCAATGACGCCCCAAGGTAACTCATAGTCTGCCCAGTTCTTGCCAATTAACCCTTGAATGGTTACGATCCATTCAAGTTGGCATAGGGGAAAGTTCCAAAAAGTACAAATGCAACAGGGAATTGGTACTGAATATTTTCCCCCAACGGATCGTATTCCTCTCTTAACACCGACAATGCACGATTTAACCTCCTGGGGTTTTTTTCGGCGAGGTGTCTCGTCATTAGCAAAACTGACCATATCTTGGTGGACGATATAGCTCGACATTAAAAACTGACCAGGTATTGATCTCGTCATCAAACAAACGGGCACTATCTTCATGATGAGGTATCCCGTCAAGTAAGAGCAAAATTGGTCATATCTTGGTGGACGAGAACCACTTGGTGGTAGTAATATTTTAATTAACGTTGCACTGCAGCAACACAACGGGCTATTGGCGACGGTCTGGGATCCAATCCGAAGGGAAAGATCCGAGAACAGCACCACGTAATTTTGAACCACGGTCAGATGAAGAGGTCACGCATGAGCTGGGACCCCGCTCTCCGAACTTCAACACCACGCCAACGTGAGGGCATTTGAAGCCACGACAGAGTTGGCGTGCACCAGCCTCCTTCGTACACGACGGTCTTTAGTTGGTTTCGAACTCGCAACCCTCCGGTTGCTAATCCGTTACTCTTCCAACCGGACTACCGCAGCCCCTCGAAACCACTTGGAGGGTTAAGTATCCGCTTTCACTCTTCCTGTTGCATAAAATGGCAGCTGAGTGGCAAATTGAACCCAAAGTTATTTTCTGCTGTTTTGTATTGGACACTTCATGCCTTATAGTCTCTTCATAAAATAATATAAACTTTATTGGAAAGCATTACCCCGGGTTGAATCCTCCGAATTATTAGCAATTTTGTATGACCATCAATTCATTTTTCTTCAAAAGGCTCGACTCCAACCAGCAACTGTAGAAATGAAATTACATCGCTGACACTTGCAGTACTATTCATGGATATATCTTTAATTTTTCTTTAAATTGCAAAAGATTTTTGGCACCGTACAAAAGCAATTTGTTATTATTTTCAGGAATACCGGCAATTACATATTCGATGAGGGAGGCTTCATCAATATTTGAACGACTAGCAATTTGTCTCATTGCAATTAAGTATTCAGAAAGAGACACAGTAATTTTAAGTTTACGGGAATTTAAAATTTTATGTATGTCAATCGATGATACCTGAGAACTAAATTCCAAAAGTAATTGTTCTTTCAATTTATCAAAAGTAAAAATTTATTTCAAAGTTGATACATAGAGTTTGGCAGGATCAGCTAATGCTTTCTTTGTAAACAAAATTTTTTGTTGATCAGAGGTGATATTATAAAAAGTAAACATTTCTTCTATCTCATCCAAAAATAAATTAATAGAATATGTATCCCTTCCGTGAAATGTGCGAACAGTTTCAATAATATCTTTCAATGAAAAAAAACACTCCATCTTGAGTAGGCATAAACAAACACTCTTGAAAAGGATTTGTAGCAACAACAAACGGAATACTTTTTCGCGGAGCGTGAATCACATAGGTTCGTTTGAAGAAAAAGACTTCTTCGTTTCGATTAAAAATGGGATGGGATAAGGCCAGAATTACTGATGCTTTGCTTAACGGGTTGTTGATATATAATAGTTCCGTTTTTGAATGAATCATCATGAGAAACTATTTCAGCCGTTGCGTTGGGACGAGAATTTGTTTAGTCTTCACTTTCGTCAGCGTCAGAATTGGATTGCGCACTTTGATCTAGGTCTAAATTAGATAATCCAAACAAGGTTCGATCAGTTAATTCGTGAATATCAGCTGTTACTTCAAAGCGTAGAATATTCGCAATTGAAATAAGATCGGACAAAGAGAATTTTCAAGAACTGTTTCTTTTTTCAACGTTAGATCACAATCGGATGGAAGGCCAGAAAATTTTCTCAAATCTGATCTGTTAAGTCTTCCATTATCTGTTTCAAATACCAAAGAATGAAAAAGTTTGATATTTGTGGTAGAGGCTGATTTTATGCTTTCCTTGGTGATATCCTGTGGATATCACCAAGAGTTTTTGCCATGATCAAGGATAACAAAACAATTTTCTCAAAAAAGAAATTTCGTACTCAGAGTTTAGACGGTCTCGCAGTTAGGTAATCCAATCGAGTTTTGTCACTGTAGACGATTTCACAACGATGTAATCCAATCAGGTTGCTTCGGTTTCAAACACACAATAGTTCTGTCATCACTCGAAATCTGCTTAATGAACGTCGTGATCACTATTGGTATTCTTTGCTGCGGGTGTGTCTAGGGAGGAGTTCTGCTCGGAAAAGTACAGGCCGAGCCCCCATGTAGGATACTCTAACCACCTTAGGATGAGTCTCTGCTTTAGCAAAAGGAATAAAAGCGACATAATTAACAATTAAATAATTATTTACAAATAAAGGGGAATATTTACAGATTCAAAATAGTTAACAATTTCACTTCATCGGGTATTAGTTAGACATGGCCGTACGCCAACCTCTTCTCGTGTCATCGTTCTGCAACTGTCTCTGGACTCTGGGAAAATCGTCCTAAGCCAATCCAGACTTGGCGGTGCTTCTTCATTTCCTGTATTACACACAGGGAGTGGCAGATGGAATGCTGATCTTTAAAATATTTCCCACACGAATAAGTAAAATTCAGATTCATTTCTTCTAACTCAGAGCTTAATCACTTTCAAAACTATTCTGAAAAGTTGAAAATTTAATCACAGTACGAAATTAACTAAAGCAATAAACATATTGCCGACAAATTATAGTCGCACATTAAGCTTAAATTTTTTTCCAAGTAGGTCGGTAAGATTCCGTCATATTACGATAGAACACCGAACTTAAATCTCACGAAAAGTCGTCTTCCGAAGAATTGCAGTACCGCGGTAGCCCGGTTTGAAGAGTAACGGATTAGCAACCGGAGGGTTGCGAGTTCGAATCCATCCAAAGACAGTCGTTTACAAAGGGAGCTAGTGCATGTTAAGTCTGTCGTGGCCTCAAATGTCCTCACAATGGCTTGGTGGGAGGTTTGGAGATTGGGGTGCCAGCTCAGGTATTACCTCGTCATCTGACCGTGATTCAAAATTACGTAGTGTTGTCCTCGGATATCTCCCTTTGGTTTGATCTCGTACCACCTCTAATAGCCCGTTGTGTTGCTCCAGAGCGACGTTAATTAAATACCTACCTCTTCAAAACGCTTGACTCCAACCAACAACTCTAGAGATTGAACTTAGTTTTAAAAAAATTTACATCTCTGAGACTTGCAGTACTAAGTAGCCATGGAAACAAAGAACCAATGACATACATGAATAAGGAAAATTCAGATTTATTTCATCGAATTGAGAGCCTAATCGTTTACGAAAACTCTTCTGAAAAGTGAAAAATAAAATCACAGTACTGACGAATTTAAATCGCGCAGAAGCCTAAAAGTGTCGTCCTCCGAAGAATTACAGGTGTTCTAACTCCACACCACATAACGTTCGAACTCAAAAATAATTGCTATGCAATTTCACACCGACCTCTCCATTCCAAGGCGCATTCGGCTTCAGAAAGATTTTCCGATGCGGAAAAATTATCAAAATTCCCCTCCCCCATTCTGAAAACTATCTGTTTAGGCATTACGGCAGAGAGCTTGTCCTAGGGTGTCCCGAAGATTCACAATTTGCGCGTTGGCAACTGCTGATAATCCTCGCCGAAATCGTTTGCTGTTTACGCCTCGGGACGCAGAAACCGTCATTTATCGAGATTAAACTTTAATTGCGACTGAATTTCGGAGGAGCGGAGTTAAATTCGATCGCAAACTGTTAACAACTATTTCGTCTTTCGGAATAGACAGGAGGGGAAAAGGAAAAATTTCGACGTCAAGTGAAAATTGCTTTTCCGAGGATCGGAGCTTTTGGTCAGTGAAATGGATTTTCGCTTTCGTTTCGCCTCGCGTGATCCAAAAGAAAGTGTTACTTTTCTTTCTTTTTTTGTTCGTTAGCGGGAATGTTTTTTCCCTCTTTTTTTCGTTTTCCTCTTTACCCCTTTCTATAACCAGCTGCGAAGTTGGAAAAGAAAATGTCGATAAATTATCGTTAAAACTGATGTAGCAAAATCCGGGAAAGTTGTTTACTGGGGGCTGTTATCAGGAAATAATAAGAATTAATGCTTTTCGGAATCCAGTTGTGTGTTGGAGTGCGTTTCGAGTTTTTTCTTCACGAGAACGGTTAAAACACTGAACAGGCTTCAACGGTAACGTCTCGAATTCTATTTCTTAGTCAATGAACACGGAGCGAGATTTCTGAATAGTTTAGTGATTTTACATCACAATGCACTTGAAGGCTAAATAACTGCATTTAAAAAAATCATGGATTCATTCAACCTTTAGAAATATTCTATTGGTACTTAGAATAGAATCTTCCACAAGGGGCCGTTGTGGCTCAGTGGGTATGCCACTGAGCTAGCAACCTTCGAATTGGACGGCGCAGGTTCGATTCCTGTCAGGTGCATTCCTAACTGGGTGTATTTCTCTCTTCCATGTCAGTAAAATTATGTCTTATGTCTGGCGCAACATAGTCAAATATGACCCTTGCGCCATAAAACCCCATATACCAATCTATTGGAACAACTCTATTGGTCCTTTCCTTAGCACAGAAGCTTTCTTTGGAACGATTCTATTCGTGCTTTTCATGGAATGGAATACTTTGAAATGATTTTATTGGTCCATTCTGTAGAATTGACGAATTTGTTCAGGACATAATTATGCAGATAATATCATACCTACAAATATTTTACATAAAAGATTGGAAATATTTTGGAAGATGAATAATTAAATCCTTAAATCCGATAACATTTTAAATAAACAGTGGTAAACTATGCAAATATGTTGATTGTAACAAAACTTTTACCAAAAAACGTCAAACGAGTAGTTTTATCTGCATTGTTGTCAACTCTATGAATTTGAGCTTAGTAAATATTTCCCTTTAATACCCATAATAAAACAAAATAGTAGTAATGCGAAATGAATGAACTTAATACTCAAGTTTAATGGTAATTATTTTCTTTACAGTAACAATAACAAAAAATAAATCAACAGGTCTAGAGCTCAAATAAATATTTTGCACACATACATAAATGATGACTATCTTAGCTAATTTCGCATGCAGCATGTTTATTTCAAATACTGTTGTATTTGTATTAATTCGACTGAATTTAAATTATTATTTAAAAGAATTTATTATAATCGTTTTTTTTAGTTTTACTTCAAATGTACAAACAAGGTCACAATTATCGTTGGCAATTAAATTGAAGGAGCAATTGTAGAACTAATTATTTTTATGCATAAAATTTCCTTTCGTTCTCAAATATTTCAAAATCTTTTGTTAGGAGATTTATCATTAATTATTGTTCAAAGTTTACAGATACCAAGAATTAATAAGTATGCCTCAAACTAAAACTTAAAAGATAATTTTTTAATTGATTTGAATAATTGCTTTGATGAAAATAGTACGTCAAACGAAAAAAGAGTGATTAATAAAAAATCTTTCAATTAAAAATTGATTCCCGTCTTATCATTTTAAACCTTTTGTCGCAAAAATAAAATGATTTAGCTTTCGCGACGCGATCTTACCGAAAATGTTTCAAAGATGAAGTATTTTAAAGCGTTTTGTTTCTTTTACTGCATCGCAAAGACATGAACCAATTATCTAAGCACAAAATGAAGCAAGTGATGAGTTGAAAAGCTACTTATATTTATGATTAAAAATAATAATAAATCGACAATAATAATGTTACATTTAAAAAACAGTTGAGAAATTTCATTCACTCTTTCCAAATGATTTTAAATTACTTTTCTTTGTGGAAAAAAGATAAATGACGTTTTTTTAAAGAAAAGTATTTTGATGAATATTATGCAAACTTTGGCTACTTTATTCTATTCCCTAGAAACAAATTATGGACTTGTGTGAAAAAGACACCAAGTCCAAAAATATAGCAAAACTTGTGTCATCCTTTAATAATTCTTAACCCTCCTTATGGGGTTTATCTTCGTATCAAAAACTGTAGTTGCCAGCTTTTGATGCAAAAACCTGTTCCAAACTGTCACCAGTTTTGGCAAAGGGACAATTTATTTTCCCTACTTGGTTCTTCATTCCCCTTACAGAGCAGTTTTGTCTCGAAGAGGTATCTCGTCGTTAGCAAAATTGACCAGATCTTGGACGAGATATCTCGTCGAAGCACTTGAAGGGTTAAATTCTGTTTCTATAGGCAAAAGGCAGGAAATGCTCTTTAATCTGTGGAGTTCACACGCAAATATCCATTCTTTCACCTGTAGTCTTCCCTACATAACATCTAACCAGATTCGGTTTTGTTGACCGAAAGAATCTTTGTATGATTCTTTCAACCAATGTATATTGATGTGGTTATTTAGTCATTGAATGTGATGAAGGAAGAATTAACCCTCGGAGGGTTAATTCTTCCTTCACCATGCAACTCCACAAAATACTGTCACCCAAAAAGAACTAATCACCCATTTATTTCAAGACTATCTTTTTGGATTTAGTGCCATTTCCTTGTAAGTTCTCAGAATAATACTGAGAATGCAATATTACCGGAATCTCTTCCTCCAAAAGCAAATGTCAGACAACTAATAAGATAAATTTGTTTTATGACTCGGAGAAACGTAATCCGAGAGTTCCAATTACACTTTCAGGAAATAATAATCATACCAATCTCGACTGTCCACCTCCAAGTTGAATAATTTACGATGTCGTTGGGGCAGGACGTTTCCTTTTGCAGGAGAGCCCCTACAACAATCCAATCAAACATTTTTTCGCTCGCTACCTGTCGCACTCGTTCCTTATCTCTCGCAACTGTACTCTGCCCCTCTCCCTTCCGTCTTCAGATTCTTGCTCAAGATTCCATTTCCTGGACTATCTATTTCCAAGATGCATTTCTCTCTGCTCTTTGCAGAATCTTTGTTCCGAGCTGGTTTTCTTTTTTTTACTGTGCGCCGCTTTGTTTTCAAACTTTTCTTCGTTCTGGTGGCATCGGTCTCTCTTGTTGCCCGCAGGAAGCGGCGGAGTTTGAGAGATGGCAAGAAAAAATGGCTCATTTTGGGTACAAGGGTTTCGGTAGTGATGCAGTTGAAAGGACGATTTCGAGCTATCACACTGAGCGTGGGGGTTTTATTTATGCCTCTCTTGTTATCTATCGTTCTCGCAAATAAATCTCCCAATGTCGGAATGAAATTTCGATCAACATCCTTTTTTAAGTTGCGATGGAAGAATTCAGTTTCCTTCTGAGGAACTCCATCAATCATCTATACTTTTTATTATATTTATGACGAGGACAATACTATACTTTTTTGTGATCTAAATATTTTTAAGTACCTACTAATTTTTAATCTACTTTTATTACTAGACAGATTTTAAATACTTTATTCATTTTACCGGGTTGAATTTTGTTTGCGTTTGGCGCAGCTTGTCCGATATTGGACCTTGTGCCATAAAACCTAAATCAACGAACCTTCTGCGGAACACTTCTTATTTAAATGGTTTATTATACGTAATTGACCATCTTCCAGGTTTTTAATTTTTCTTTAGGTTACTGTGTTTATTTCATGAGGGCTCGCGGTAGCCAAGGTTGAAAGAGTAACGGATTAGCAACCGGAGGGTTGCGAGTTCGAATCCAACCAAATACGGTCGTGTACGAAAGGGGCTGGTGCACTGTAAATCTGTCGTGGCTTCGAATGTCCTCACAGTGGCGTGGTGTGGAAGTTTGGAGAGTGGGGTGTCAGATCAGGATCATCTGACCGTGGATCAAAATGACGAGGTGCTGTTCTCGGGTCTTTCCCTTCGGGATGGATCCCGGACCAATGCCCCGTTGTGTTGCTCCAGTGCGACGTTGACTCAAATACCTACTTTTCCACACGGCTTCGCTTTGTTTTAAACTTTTCCTTGCTCCTGATGGCATCAGTCTTGCTACCTGCAGGAAATAGAAAAGGTAGGGTTTGCAAGACGGAAGAAAAAATATTTATTTTTCTGTACAAGGGCTTTGATAGTGATACAGCTGAAAAAACTATTCATGCTATCACATGATATATAGCTTAGGGAAGTGGGGTTTTATTTGTCTTTCTTGTTACCTAGAGCTCGGCAAATAAATCTTCGAATGACGACCAGATTTTCGATAAGCATCCTAGGGCTAAATACGAGGAAGTGTAGTCCATTCGTTTTCCTTAGTGAAATAATTTCTTATTTACACGTTTTATCGATCTCTCATTTTTATTTATGTGAAGATAATGTTTGTTTCATGAGATACAAGAGTTTTTAGAACGCAAATGCAAGTTTTTTGATGAACTGTTACCGATGATCATGAAATTTGAATTCCACTCATCGTGTTCAGTCAAACTGGAACTAATTGATAGCAAATAATTTGTTAATGAAATAAGTAAAAGTATCACATAATAATTTTGAAAGTAAAAAACTTCGGACTTGCGGAAAAAAAATCTGTGGAACTATATATCCAGTCATTCACAACCCAAATACGTATAGGTTGAATTTTGAGTTCATAAATATCAGGGGGAATAGTTTCATACCCGGTGTTTCCAATGTTCTAACTACGCCAACCACCTAAAACATAAAGATGATAGCACCGTATAAATGATAAGGTCTTATCAAAATGACCATGAACTTTATAATATCCAAATTAGCCTAAAATGTCTACGTATTTTATTGCTATTTTTACTATTGTTCAAATACTTCGTTGATTTAAGTAAAAAGTAAGAGAAAAGATTAAAAATAATGCAATGAGCAAACACAATTAGAGAAAATAAATTTTGTACACAATATTTAATCAAGTGTCTGCTCTAAATATCTACATCGTATTTGAACTTTTATGTGAGCTATTAAAATATAACTTCTAATATTCAAATACAATAAAATCAATCTGATTCCAAAGTATTTCGATAACAAACCTAGAATATAGTTACTCTAACATCTTGGTTTATGCAAAAAGATTGATCGCCCCAAATACTTTTAGGAACAATATGTGCATTTGTTTATTTTTAGTGAAGATATTCGTAGAATATAATAAAGGGAAAAATACTTTCTCTGTTCTGTATAGAAAATGAAATCGCATACTTCACTTGTTCTAAAAATATTTCCAGTTCTGGAAAGGCTTAGAGAAAGGAGAACTAAAGAAAATGCATTACACACTTAATAAAATGCAGATGGTTAATGGCTAATAATGCAAAAGTTATTTTGGCACACTCCCCATCTAGTCTTAAAATGGACTCAAGCACATTAGCTCACACAGGCCGCAATAGGTAAAAAGTTCTCTTAACTGTGTGTAATTGTATTAAGACCTCTTAATATTCATTAGACTTAAAGAATTTCGAAAGCTTTTCTAGTGAAGCGAATTTCCATTAATTGCAAAAAATCACTTAGTCTAAAGTAAAATGAGTATGCTTTGTAAAATGGAATTTTTTGCGCTTCACCATTACTCACAAAATTAACTTAATCTTAGTTAAATTATCTGGTCTCTGTTTTCGTCGCTTACGAATATTAACATTCTAGACCAGCACATTTCAAACGATGTGCCGCGGCACACTGATATGCCTCACCGATGATGGAGCTGCTTCGATTCTGTAGTATTTATTTCATTTCAAGGGTTTAGCTTCGAATTTTTGACAAATGTGTTCAAAAATAATTTCAAGTAATTACCCATATAAATAGGTTTAATGTTTTGCATTACAATGAATCATAAATGATTTATTTTAAAAGGATTTTGGTGGGCACTTTGGTGCAAAAAAGTATAGGTAATTATTGTTTGTGAATCAATCAAAATTACAGCTTCTTTTGTCAGATTGACAAAAAAAATTTAGGTGTGCAGTAGGAATTTTGTAATTAGTTTGTGTGCCATGAGATAAAAATCGCTGTTCTAGGTCTTATAACCCCGTAGAGAGCACAAATTCAAAAGACGTGCGTTTCGTGATAAATTGTAACGTTACATTTGCTCATACTTTCGTATTTATTGAATCTTCCAAAGAAATCATCCGTACCCTCCGACCGTGCTAAATTACCAGTGATCACTTTCAGCATCTAGAAAGTGTTAACCCTTCAGATGGTTCCGATGAGATATCTCATCGAAACCATTTGAATATCCATCAAGATCTGACCAATTTTGTTAATGACGAAATATCTCGTCATCAAGCCAATTTTTGAAGACGAGGTCAAGATCTGGTTAGTTTTAGTGTAATGGAGAGATATCTCGTCCATCCAGATCTGGTCAATTGTGATAATGACGAGATATCTCGTCCATCTAGATATGGTCAGTTTTCTTCTAATGACGAGATATCTCGTCCATCCAGATCTGGTCAGTTTTCTAATGACGAGATATCTCGCTCATCTAGATCTGGTCAATTGTAATAATGACGAGGTATCTCGTCCATCTAGATCTGGTCAGTTGTAATAATGACGAGGTATCTCGTCCATCTAGATCTGGTCAGTTGTGATAATGACGAGGTATCTCGTCCATCTAGATCTGGTCAGTTGTGATAATGACGAGGTATCTCGTCCATCTAGATCTGGTCAGTTGTGATAATGACGAGATACCACGTCGAGACAACCACCAGGAGGGTTAAATTTGTTTTGCCAATCTACGGTAATTTCTTGCTGCACTATGGCTAATTGAGTAGACCTACGGTTCAGAGCGGCAGACCGTGCAATGAATTAGCTCATAACGTGATTGAACATTAGATTTTTCAATTTTTGCTTCTTTTTATTTTCAACAAAATCACTCAAATATTTCGATGCTAAGGCGCAATACGAATAAGTCCATCCAGCGAACCAATGAGTATTGCTTCTGGGGGTTGGCGAGCGACGGAGAACAGATGTTATAGGCCCTACTTCGTTTATAAATTGCACGTATTCATTCAACAGACAAATGTAATATGTACAAATATTAGTTTATGCATAAATTCAAAATGTGCCAAACATGTGTAATGCAACCTTATTAGCACTATTTATATAAGGGATGTTTCTAAAGTTCTGGGAATTGCGAGTCGGATGAATAAATACAGGGATAATGCTTTCAGGTACAAACATGTCCTGACAGGTTTTCCCATCAATGTCAGTCAATGCCGATCAGTAGATTTATCCGCTTGGCGAATACAGGCGTGTTTCGTGAATGTTAATTTTGCAAGTTTGTTGGACACTCTGAAATTCTCCAATAGAACAACAATAAAAAGAGGCCACCCCAGAGCTCACACACGTTTACACAGGCCAAGGACCATTCCTGCATTATTTATTTCGTATGAATATTCACTGCAGTGACCTCTGCATCTGTGGCATGGAAGCAGACCAGGAACACTATGTTACCACCTGCCCAATCACAACTCGTCCACACATCAAGGAACCAACAACACAGCATTATAACGCTTTGCTGTCCAGCCCTTACTACAAAGGAAAATCATACAAATCGTGCGATCTGTGGCCTCCAGAGAGTTTGAGCTGAAGGAAGCGGTTTAAATTTTGTCGACTTTGATGTGCATAATTTTCCATGGGTCTAACCTCTTTTCACCTAAAGATAACAGCCCTTAAATTCAGTCTCTTGCCTCTTAAACCCTCACAGAAAAATATATTTAGAGCACTACCTGCGTGTGCATTTAATTAGTAGCTTAAAGTTACTGGTTTGTATCACCAAAAAGAATTATTCCTCATCCTCATCTAGTCATCTTTCACGTCATGGGAATTTGTTTTACCTTAAACCCTTCGTAGGGTCGGTACCCTATGATGGAGTTGAGTTGATGGGGGTGGATATGATAGAAAGGTACTTAGCAACTGTAATCTCTTACCAGAATTCTTTCCCATCGGTTTGATCCCGGACCGTTACCAATAGCCCGATGTGTTGCTTCATTTCGACGTTAATTAAAATAACTACTTGTTTCCAGAATTGCAAAAACCTCTAAGTGGTGTGGGATTTCCGGACTGAAATATATACCAGTGGATAAAAGAGGTCCCCAAAAAGGTTTTTGCATGACTTAACCCTCCTGGTGGTTGGTGTGATAAGTTATATCGTCATCAGCGAAACTGACCAGATCTTGATGGATGTCATATCTCGTTCATCAAGCTCCCATCGTGTCTTGTCATTGGAAAATGACTGGCCGGATCTTGATGGATGTCATATCTCGTTCATCAAGCTCCCATCGTGTCTTGTCATTGGAAGAAGACTGGCCAGATCTTGATGGATGTCATATCTCGTTCATCAAGCTCCCATCGTGTCTTTTATTGGAAGACTGGCCAGATCTTGATGGATGTCATATCTCGTTCATCAAGCTCCCGTCGTGTCTTGTCATTGGAAGATGACTGGCCAGATCTTGATGGATGTCATATATCGTTCATCAAGCTCCCATCGTGTCTTGTCATTGGAAGAAGACTGGTCACATCTTGATGGATGTCATATCTCGTTCATCAAGCTCCCATCGTGTCTTGTCATTGGAAGAAGATTGGCCAGATCTTGATGGATGTCATATCTCGTTCATCAAGTTCCCGTCGTGTCTTGTCATTGGAAGATGACTGGCCAGATCTTGATCTCATCTTCGAAAATCGGCAATATCTTGATGACGAAATATCTCGCCATAAGTAAAATTGATCAGATCTTGATGGACGAGATATCTCATCGAAACCCCTTGAAGGGTTAAAGCTAGTTTCGTGTTGGAACAATTGCTTGCAGTTAAACTGATATTATATTGAAAAATTACATTGTAGTGAACGGAAATTAAAATACAAAATGCATAACACAATTACCAAAGCTTTTGGAACCTCCTTCGGGATTAAGAATTGGTTTTATAAAGTTAAACACACCAATAATCCTTCAAAATATATATTCTCGTATCATGTACTAGATGAATCACAAGCGATGAAATATTTTAGATGAACGATAAATATTAAATCTCATACTGTTAGTTTGAAGCGTTCACTTTTTACCAGCTGGAAATTTAATAACTTATTTAGATTTCGCTACTGTAAATTTATATCTGCTAAAATTTAAATCAAATTCTGTTTCAGCTTACTGAAGTACCCAAAAGCATTTTGCCGGATTATTCTGCTCTGATGTTTGAATGCCTCATTTGCATATTTACTCAATTCGAATCCATTCAGCTATGTATGATTCATGTGAAGCGTTATTGGATATCAAGTACACATAGTTTTGCACTTTGCACAAACTAAACAAAGAAACGCATTTACTTAAGAATGGAGCTTATTTATATATCTACAGTTTTCAATAGTTTCGTAGGTTTAAAAATGCTTAAAATGCCTTATGAATAAATATCATCTTATTTGAATATGTATTCATGAAACGCATACATTCTAAATGATACACAAACATCTATGGATAGATCTCAATCGTATTTTAGTATTTATTATAGATAGGCTCCTTCGCTTGTGAAATAAATCAATTTTTTTCTAGGATACTATCTAAATACGTTTTTAGAAATTCGTATCTAATAACATATTCTGAATGAATTCGCGATTGATTGTACAGATTAATGTCTTAATCCTACCTCGAATTAAAAGGATGAGTTTTGAGTAGTTTAACAAATGCAGATTTTGTGATAAGCTGGATTCATTAAATATTGTGTTCTGAGAAGAAGGGATAGCATTTTAAAAGGAAGCTTATTGGGGACTGCTTTTATCTTACCACGAAGTGGGAGATATTTGTGAGAAATGTTTTTAAAATTGCTCGTAAAAATTGAGTTATAGTAATTATTTAATATGCTCTGTTCTTTTAACAAAGTATTTTAAGCCAAAACCACAAAAAAAATTTTCTTTTGGGATAGAATTGAATATATTTATATGTTAAATTTCCTAGAACGTTGATAGGGCTTGAGTAATGCTGGCATATAGAAGAGAGTTTAGAAACCGGAAAAAAGGACCGCGGTTGCCTGTTTGGAAGAGCAGCGGATTAACAACCGGAAGGTTGCGAGTTCGAATCCAACCAAAGATCATCGTGTACAAAGGCGGCTGGTGCACGTTAAATCTGTCGTGGCCTCAGATGCCCTCACGTTGGCGTGGTTTGGAAGCTTGGAAAGTGGGGTGCCAGCTCAGATGTGACCTCGTCAGCAGTTTCGTTGTCTTCGTCAGCTTTTTCGGCTACTTACAGTCCACGCTTGTGTTTCGTCTTCCAATGCTCGGAACATGAATGTTTTGACGGTTTTTGTTGATCACGTTTGGTCAAAAATTGTACTCTTGTCTAATGTTCCATTATTTCTATGGTTATAAGGATCCCATATTCACATCACTGATTTGATTTCGTTCTAGACGAGCACCGATTTCTTGGCAGGAAAATCCGCAGCCTTGATAAGTCACAATCCTTTGTCAAACTCAGAAGTGCTCTTATTTATAATTTCCTTATTTTTCGATGAGGCATAATTTAGCTTCCTATACACAGAAGCAGCCAGAAAACACGAATTCAACGTTTAAAACCTGTTTTGTTTTCTCCTTTTTATACTGATTATGGAGTACAGGAGGCACATTACTGGGGGCACATAATTTGCATATACTTTGCAGTGTTAATTTTTGCATAGCCTTCCATGATCTACGTATTGCTCAAATTTTAAATTTAGTGGATGCATCCTTCAAGGCGCGGCATTTTCGATAGTCCGAAGTTCGCTGGAAACACTGCAGAATAGAAGAGTCAATTTCTTTTTTATACCTTTATGATATGCACATTTTACCACTATGACGTAACAAGTTAATGTTCAATAATAATTTAAATTTTTGTACTTGTTAATTGTTTGAGTAGCATGAATTTTTACTACTTGCATTTGACTCCTTGCATTTAATTTACTATTCTCGTGTTGTGTTAAAATCCTACCGTCAAGCTTAAGATTTTTATCGCCTTGTTTAACGAGAGACTGCATTTTTATTTATTTTAATAAAACTTGAGTAAACCGGTAAACTATCATAACCAGTTATCATTATTTTGAATGTTGTATGTATATTTATATAACATTCAATTCTCTGTAGCGTATATTTAGAGAAGGAATAAATTTTTCCAGAACGACGACCATTTCTCATAAAAACTCTCAGTTCTTTCGAAATCCTTTCATTTTTGACTTTAACTACCTCTAACAAGCGGAGTTTTATTTTTCACTACCCTTAGTGACTGTAGGAATCGAATACTTTTGAACTATTTCCTCATTTTCTCTGCAGAGAATTGTTTAATGTAATGAGTGCTTTTTATTCCCTTTATTTTGTAGTGTTTTTTTAAGCTTCTCCTTTTCTACTTATTATGGAGACGGGGTGGGTTATTTCGGTTTGAATTATCTTAGATTCCTTCCAGGGGTATAGTTACATCATTTCCCTCGTAAAAGGAGCCGTAACTGCACATAAAATTTGAACCTTTTTGCATTTTTAACGTGGCAACAGTTTTTTTAAGATTTAACGTTCTAACGACGTTTTTAGTGTCCGTTGTTTTCTGAGATGGTCAGTTAGATTTCTTTCATACGAATTAATTTCTCGAATATTTTTGTGTCTAACAAATCCGAGTTCCTTGCCTAGGACACATGAAGCATTGCATCAAGAGAATTGCGGATAAACTTTCATAATGACGAGTTCGTAATCAATCCTATTTCACACGTTGACTGCCAACTACGAGTTATCTTGTGCTTTATTATATGACTACTGATATCAACTACGAATTAACTCGTGTGCAACGAAAATGTCGACCACAAGTTATCTCGTGCTTAATGATCTGGCTACTGAAGCCGACTACGAATTAACTCGTGTGCTATGAAAATGTCTGTTGACAACGAGTTATCTCTGCTTAATGATCTCGCTAATGTAGCTAACTACGAATTAACTCGTGAGCAAAGAAAATGTTGACCACAAGTTATCCCGTGCTAAAAGATCTGAATATTAACACCAATCGCCGTCTATGAGTTGACTAGCAGGTATTTTCCATGCAAATATTTTTTTATGAAATTTAATAATTACAAGGAGTTATAAATGAGATACATTCAAAATTATATAGCTTTGAGCACTATTTTACTGAGTAAATATCTGTGGCTTGATGCAAGAAGTGCCAATGTCAAATTTTGGTGAAAATGAGTTATAACATGTTTCCGTATTTTTAGCATCGTAGTCTTTCGTGTAAGAAGTGCCAAGGTCAAATTCAAAGTAGTAACTGAGATATTGACGCTTATTAGTGCCAATGTCAAAATTGAACATCAATATTTTTTTGCAAGAAAAACCAAAGATGACATAGACTTGTAAATCTGAAGCAATATCACATATTTCGCATTCCAAATTTTTTCAGTAAATACTTAATTTGGAGTTATTAGAATTACTGATGGTTAAATACATGTGAATTCTAACTTCTATCTTTAACTTCAAATATCTCAAAATTAGAAATAGTGACTTTGGCACTTCTTGTACCAAGCCACAGATATACTTAGCAGTCGGTCTCTTAAAAAAAATTTCATAGATTTGGAGGCCGAGGTAGCACGGTTGGAAGAGTAACGGATTAGCAACTGTAGGATTACGAATTCCAAACTCGATCCAACCAAATACCGTCGTGTACGAGGGGGCCGGTGAACATTAAATCTGTCATGGCCTCATGCCCTTGCGTTGGCCTGGTGTATAAGTTTGTAGAGTGGGGTGCCATGTCTGGTGTTGACCTCGTCATCTGACCGTGGCTCCAAATGACGATTGTCCTTGATCTTTCCATTCGAGATTGATCCCGGACCATCGACAATATTCGGTTGTTTCGTTCCAGTGCGACGTAAATTCGCCTACCTACCGTTACTGATTCTTTAAGGCTGGCTAGAGCAACTCCATGAGTCCGAACACGCTCAAAACGGCCAATACTAGATCAGGAATTCCACACATATTCTCTCTTGCTAAGCCGACGCAGGTCTAGGTAGCTAATATTTAATTGACGTCGCACTGGAGCAACACAACGGGCTATTAACGACGGTCCGGGATCAAATCCAATGGGAATGACCAAGGACAACTCCAGGTAATTTGGAACTACTGTCAGATGACGAGGTAACACCTGAGCTGGCACCCCACTGTCCAAACTTCCACATCACGCGAACGTGAGGACATTTGAGATCACAACATATTTAGCATGCACCAGCCCTCTTTGTGCGTGACGGTCTTTGATTGGATTCGAGCTCGCAACCCTCCGGTTGCTAATTTCTTACCCTTCCGACCGGTCCACCGCTGGCCCCAACGCAGGTCAGAAGAGGACTTAGTGCGGTCTGTTCATTGTAACATTTTAGGCAAGTTGGAAATGCCTTATGACTCTGAAAGGTTAAAAAACATTATATTGCATAAGTTAGGTTAAAAGTTGATACTTTTCTTATCTATGAAAGTTTCATGCATGATTTACTCTTAAGCGATACGAATGTGAACAAATTGCGAAAAACAAACCAATTTTCCACATGAAGGAAAAAAAAATCTTACGAATAAAATATTTCATCCGCTTCGATTGGTCATCACTTGAGAGTCTTACTTCGAAAGAGATTTTCAAACTATCAAATAAGGAACTGTACAAACACTAAAGAGTGAATGATTGTTCACTCTTATATTTGTGTATGCCGAGTTAGCCTTGGTTGCTTTCAGCGTTTCCAATAGAAAATTCCTCTAGTCGTTTTCATCCCTTCAGAACAAATAACTTTGAATAAATGATCCTCGAAATCAATCTCGGCTTCTTAGAAGCTGAAACTTCGCAGTGATCGAAATTGAGGGTTGAGGAAGACCCGAAACAGGCCGCAGTTAGGAGGATGGTAATATTTCCAATCTTTCATCCAATTCAAAACCTTCCCCCGAACAGTTTTTTTTCTAAAAATAGTTTTTTTTCCTCGAGAAGCAATCATCTTAAACATAAAAAAAGAAAGAAAAGCGAGATGTTTCAATTTTCGCATCCCTTAAACAGCTAACACTTCTCAGAGGAGAGTGTGAATAATAAAGGCAGGATAGAAATCGGACACAGAAAAATCTGTTTCTTGTATTCTATTTATGCATTGGGCTGATGGAAAGTGCCAGGAGCGATATTTCCGGTCCTCGCAATCACTGATGACAAGGCGGCCGAAGAATTACTCCGGCGGAACGCTTAAATTGAGGTTGCAGCAGCGCCACCAGTGAGAGAGCGGTAAAACCTTTTCTTGCTTTGGTTGAAATGAGTTTGAAATGCAATGCGGCTTTACCCATTCCATCATCAAAGATAAATGTGGTTCAAAAATTATATTGGGAAATAAAATGTGATGGAAGGGATTGGAAATTCATCGCATTTGTTTTCTTGTCGATCCGGTAAACGGAATTTCAAAAAGCAGTTAGGGAAGGAATGGTTTTTATAAATAGACGGCTGGATTTCATCTTGGCGTTAACAATGGAATGTGCCAAGAAAAACAAGTTATTGCTAGTTGTAAATCCTCTAAACAATAAGCTTTCGTACGTTTGCGTTTAGGGTCAAAGCATTTTTATTTGTTTGTTATTTTGGTTTAAAAGAACTTTTCAAGGTTTAGGGAGTTCGTAAACCGTAGACGATTGATTGCTTGAATACACACATAATTCGACTTATAATCATGTTCTCATGTATCCGCTTATAAATCGTCGAGAAGTAATGGGCATACACATTGGAAAGTTTTATTGATATAGAAGAGTGAAATACACTCGGAATCGAACCTAACAGGAGTAGTCTAGCAGGTTGCTAACCAAACACACTAAACCATGGCAAATCATTCGTGAGCTTCAGCGTTTCGGTTACTATGAAACAAACAGTCGAATCTCAAAGAAAGGTTTGGAAGCATGTCTAAGTCTGGCTTATATTAATCAGTTATGATATTTCAGTCACGCTGTCTACATTTCCTTCGCAAAAAAGATTTGGTTTCGAGGGCCCCAAAACAATTAATATCATACTCACTTAACGAAAAAACTCGGGTGAATTTGTTTCATTTTTGCAAAATATGGGCTATATCACTGTTGCAATATCTTTAATTGCAAAACTTTTTTGAATCATCTAGCCAATTTGTGTCCAGTTTTGCGCGATGATATTAAGAAATCAGCGTGTTAAGGAAAAGCCTTCTTCACCTTCCGTTGAGGTGAACTGTCAATAGTATAAACAACTTTTGAAATATAGTACCTTGTATGTGACAATTTGTGCGTTTTTGCTAAATATGAGTCATCTCACTGTTGGCGTATCTACAATTGCGAAAAATTAATGAACGATCTAGCCAAATGGTGTCCGGGTATCTAAGGTTATATTTTAAGGAATGAGCGGTGTTGAAATGAAAAGACTTGTTGACTTTATGCTTAGGTTAACCTCAATAGCATCACTAACAACTTTTTGAAATGTTTCCTTATTGCCTATTGGTTTCTGGTTATGTGCGGTAATATTTTAATGAATACGCGTGTTAAGAAAGACTCGTTCAATCAATGCTGAGGTTAACTTCAATAGTATCGGTAACAGCATTTTGGAATGTTACTTTCCATGTAACAGGTTCTACGTTTTTTGCAAAATATGACTCACCTCACTGTTGCCATATCTTCGATTACAAAAAAATGATGAACCATCCAGCCAATTGGTGGTGTCCGGGAGGTTATATTTTTAGGTAGGCATTTTAATTAACGTCGCACTGGAGCAACACAACGGGATATTGGCGACGGTCCGGGATCAAACCCGAAGGGAAAGACACACCACGTAATTTTGAACAACGGTCAGATGACGAGGTCACACCTGAACTAGCACCCAACTCTCCAAACTTCCACGCAACGCCAACGTGGTTATATTTTAAGATAGGTAGGTATTTTTAATAATGCCACACTGGAGGACACAACGGACTGTTGGTGACGGTCCGGGATCAATCCCAAAGAGAAAGAACCGAGGACAACACCACGTAATTTTGAACCACGGTCAGATGACGAGGCAACACCTGAGCTGGCACCCCTCTCCAAACTTCCACACCACGCCAACGTGAGGACATTTGAGGCCATGATAGATTTCACTTGTGCCAGCCCCCTTTGCACAGGAAGGTGTTTGGTTGGATTAGAATTCGCAAACCTCCGATTGCTAATCCGTTACTCGTCCAACCGGGCCACCGCGGCTCTATATTTTAAGGAACGAGCGTGTTAAGGAAAAGACTCGTTCATTTTATGCTGGTCCACGAAATCCTCTTTGACCGGGTTGTTTACCCTTAATGCGAGTGAGTAACATTGTAACCACAAGTCTGTCTACAAAGCGCGACGTCTACTGCTCAGGAATATAAATTGAAAAGTTGCCTTAATTTGGAGTGTGTCTCTTCCCTTTAGCAATCCCATCCCTACAAAGAGTCTTGACGGCGAACAATCCTCTAGTCGGCTGCAATCCAAAGTCGCGCATAAATTTCCCGAATATGAATAACCTGTAGATCCTTGGAGATTAGCTCGGAACCGTTGTAGGATTTGATTTTGTGCCAACTTACGGAAACGGGTACTCTTTGCCCTTTTACCCTCCCCGGTATGCTTTGTGCTCTTAAATGGGGTTTAGTGGGAGGGGGTCCGGGCACTAAAGAGCCGTTTCAGCGTGTGGTCTTTATTAAGTCCGGGGAAGATTGGGGAAGGCGTGTAAGTTGTGAATAAAACTCCGGGTGTTGCGATTTCACTTGCGCGGAGAAATTAATCAAAATGCTAATTCTTTGGCCCGGGGAGGAGTTGCAGGGTAGATTGAAAGGCGGGCATTTTCTATAAGTTTGAATGTAAACAAATTAGATTCTCAAGTTTGGATTAAGGAATGCAAATTGCGAGCAGCGGTGTGTCTTGAGCATTTCCAACACCGATTAGGTTAGCTGTGCGCCAACGCCGCAGTGGCTTGTCCTATTGCTGCCACATTCATGATTCCGAATCCTCGGAATTAGGTGCGCCTATTTGGCTGAAGCTATGGCTCCAATTTGGGACGTTAAAATAATGCATAAAACCATAGAGTCGGAGAATTTTGAGGGGACACTCAACTTTCAAAACACTTTTGAAGCTGTAATCCGATTGTAATACAGTGCAACTTGGATAAAACGAACGTCTCTAATTCGAAACCGTTGTTAATTCGAAGATTTCTCTTAGTCCCTTGAACTTCTCATTAAATCAATGTTAAAAAATCGTGGATAATTCGAAGTTCAACTTCCTTAATTCGAAGTTTTTTATAAAAACTTTCGAACCATAACGCCTTTTCGGCCTTTCATCGTTAAGAAATTATCGCCGGAATGCCCCCACCTGTTCGACACGTGAAAGCTGAAATCCCTTCCCGCCATCTGTTCAACACGTAACAGCTGAGACCCCTTCCCGCCACCTGTTACGTAAGCTACAGTACATGTAATATGTACTGTAGCTTACGTAATGTAAATCTTATTTTGTTTACATACATATAATGTTTAAGTCTTTCATACCATGATCTTTCTGAATAAATATTTACTTATTGACAGAATAATTTTTCAAGCATTCAGTGGACCTGAAATTAAAGTTAAAAGATGTAACTTTTTTAATTCGAAGTTTTGGATAATTCGAATTTTTTTAGTGGTCCCTTCAGCTTCGAATTATCCAAGTTGCACTGTAATAGCAGGGTTCGAAGAGTAACGTATTAGCAACCGGAGGGTTGCGAGTTCGAATCCAACCAAAGACCGCCGTGTATGTGACAACTGGTGCACGTTGAATCTGTCGTGGCCTCAAATGTTCCCACGTTGGCGTGGTGTGGAAGTTTGGAGATTGGGTGCCAGCTCAGGTGTGACCTCGTGATCCGACCGTGGTTTAAAATTGCGTGGTGTTTTTCTTGGATCTTTCCCTTCGGGTTTGATCCCGGACAGTCGCCAATAGCCCGTTGTATTGCTCCAGTGCGACGTTAGTTAAAAATATCTACAATCCGATGGTTATTATGTTTGCAGACTGTTTGCTGTCTACCGAAAAGTATAAATTTCGATGCAAAAAATATTGGGTTCGGAATTTATCACATAAAACTGATCAAAAATTTTAATAAAATAGCAAAAATTGATAGGTTCCATGCGCATAAATTTCCCATATATTGTCAATATTTAAATTCACATATTTTGTTCACATAAAACATCGCAATTTTAATTAAACTTCCGCTGTTTCAATTAGAAGCACAACGAAAAGAAATGCATGACAAAATTCATTCGAGAAGGAAAAATTGTTTTGTGGAAAAGATACGTGTGTTGAACTCAAATTTAGCAAAATATTCTGATGTGTTGCTCCAGTGTGACGTTAATTAATTACCTAACTTACCAAATTTAGCAACTAATAATAAATAATTTTCCAAGTGATCTTGAATATATGCCTAATTTTGAACAATCCCAGAAATCAAAATTTCCTATCTTATATGCGGCTATATAAAGGCTATTGGAGGCTTTCTTCATGATATAGCAATTTTGATAGTCAACAGTGCAGAATGTCTTATCCGTCACTTTTTCTAACTTTACAACTCTCTTTTAGTGTACCCACAGAATTTATAAATGACACCAACAACCAAAGTTTCTTGTTGGTCACTTTCACCCATAACAATTCTCTTGATTTCGTATACCCTTACAATTGGTAAATGCAATCAAAACTAATATCTTGTCGGTCACTGTTGCTATTTACAAATATATTTTTATATAGCTTTGAATTTGTAAATGCCGCCCTCAATGTCACTGTCTGTTCGGTCACTTGTGCTGAGATTACAAATCTTTTTTTCTTAAACTTTTGAAATTTAAAAACGCCACCAGCAACTAAAATGCCTCTCCGGTCACTTTTTCTGCCGTTACATACTTTTTTCGTTTTACCTTTAATTCGTATGAGCCACAAACATAAAGGGTCACTTTTTCTGTCCTGCAAAGTTTTCTCTAAAACCCTTAAACTCTTAGTTGTTTCGAAGTCTCGTCATGAAGAAAAACCGACCAGATCTTGCTGGACGATATATCTCGTTATTAGAAATAAACGGACCAGATCTTGATGGACGAGGTAGCTCGTCATTTAAAAACCGATCAGTTCTTGATATCGTCATCATCAAAAAATCGATAATACCTCGATGACGAGCTATCTCCTCATTAGCGAAATTGGTCAGATCTTGATGGACGAGATATCTCGCCGAAACCACCTTGAAGGTTAAGCGTCTCATAACACGTGTACCCAATTAGGAACGCTGCTCTGAATACAACATGAAGTAAGGCTTATTCATACAGAGTAAATATTCAGTTACTTTTTCACTTCACTGTTCAGAATCGCACAATTCTTGAACAATCTCTCTCAATACATGACCTACTTTTGTCCACCTATTGGCCATGGAGGGCTACACAAGAGTCTGCAGCAACAAATGCAATTATTTCATATTCTCATTTCCTTAGCGAACGGCCAGACCGAGAATCCTTCGGGATTCAATTCGGAGGGCAGAAATTAATTTCCTTGTTTGCTTTGAGCGCGCCCATCCGACGTGTACCGGGAAAGCACAGCATTTTACCGATGGTAGAGGGCTGCGTTGCCCCAAGTTATGTGGTGCAGGAAGAGAGAAGGGCCCATTGGAAAGATGGACTGCAGACGCGATTGGATGAAAGGTTCTGTAGCCGAGTGCTCGGATATCCCTTGTATATCCCTATCTAATTCATCCACTTGGTTCCTTTGTAATTTTAATTCGCATCCGATAGTGCTGGTCGTGCGTTAAAAGGGATTGCGGTATATCGGATTTATAAATGAGAAACTCGTTTCGTGAATTAGTGATTTATTGTATCCTGAAACAGTTCCACAGTGGTTGGTTGGTATACTCTGACCATGTGAAGTGGTGATGGTAATTAATTAACGTCTCACTGGAGCAATACAACGGGATTTGGCACGGTCCGGGATATAAACCCGAAAGACAAAACCAATTTTGAACCACGGTCAGATGACGAGGTCAACACCTCAGCTGGCACCCCACTCTCCAAATTTCCACGCCACGCCAACGTGAGGACATTTGAGGTCACGACCGATGTAATTGGCACCAGCCCCCTTGTACCCGACGGTGTTTAGATGGACCGAGTTTCGAACTCGCAACCTTCCGATTATTTATATTTTGCTCTTCCAATAGGGCTACATCGAACATCATGAGAAGAGACTTCGGCACGCCTTTTCTTAGGGAGAAAGTTCATTTCTCTCCTGGTAGAGGGGGCCGCGATGGCTCAATGGGTTCGCCCGCTTTACTAGCAAACTGAGTGGTTGGTGGCATTTCTGGGTGTATTTCTCTCTGTCAGTAAAACGTTCCCTTGTGTATGTTTACTTGATGGTGTCTGTCGCTTTTGGCTCAGCTTGGCTGAATATATAATGGTCCTGTAAATATACAATGACCCTGCAACGAGTGGTGTTGCCAATAAACACGATGTCGCAGTCAAAATTTCAGTTAAACTATTTATTTACTTTAGACATAAACTATCTACAATCAGGGATTTGTGTTCCTCGGTCATGGACACTGCAAACAGGGAAAAATAGAATCTACTCGAATGGCCGGTTCGAATGTTCACCCAAAAAAACACCTCTGCTCAGCTCGAGCCCAGCAACAGTTCTCTTGTCCAGCCAGTTTCACTAGAAGACAGTTCAATCCCAGGGGGTCGTCGTGCATCCCAAAAGACCATCTGGACGGCAATTAGATTACCATGAAAGACACTCCCGATAGATGTTCCGGTATTTTCGGCCGGAGGTCAATCGGGTTGATCTCTGATCCCGAGCTGTTGCTAGGGACGTTACACCTCCACCTTTTCCACGCTCAGCTTGTCATCGCGCAGATTGTTCTCTTTAAAAAGCCATAAAACCCGATAAACAAATCAACCTCTCCTGGTAGAGACCCCGATAGGCTTACAAATGAGAAAAATGTAATACTGTTACACTGCTGGCCACCCAAATTGCAACACCAAGAAAGACAAGAGATATCACAACAAAATTTATTTTGTAGATAACATGTTGACCAAGTATCAAATGATTAAATTTATAGACTTCTGTGAAGTGTGGTTCCTGCCAAAATCAGTAGCCAGAGTAGCCGCCATTGTTGGAGATCACCGCTGCCACACGCCTCGGCATTGATTCAAAGAGACTTTGGATGTGTTCTTGGGGTACAGCAGACCAAGCAGCTTCCACACGTTGCCAAAGTTGATCTGGTGTGGCAGCTGGGGATGTATTCTGGGTCAATCGTTGAGCAACCATGGACCACATGTTTTCTATCGGCGAAAGATCCGGAGAGCGAGCTGGCCAGGGAAGCAATTCAATCTGGCGATTGACGAAGAACCCTTGGACAATGCGTGCCACGTGTGGTCGCGCATTATCCTGTTGAAATATGGCTGTGGGCAAGCCCTGAAGGTAAGGAAGGACAACTGGCTCCAACACCTCGGAGATGTAGCGCTGGCTGTTTAAAGTACCGGCAATGCGTACTAGAGGAGTGCGAGAGTGATATCCAATACCGCCCCATACCATAATACCCGGTGCAGGACCAGTGTGGTGGTGCATAACGCAGCTGTTCAGCATCCTCTCTCCACGGTGTCTCCAGACTCGAATCCGACCATCGTGGTGTTGCAGACAGAAGCGTGACTCGTCAGTAAAGACAATTTCATTCCATTCTGCCGTCCACATCCTTCTTTCATCGCACCATTGGCGGCGGAAACGTCTGTGGTTCTGCGTCAAGGGTAGACGAAGCAATGGACGTCTTGCGGACAGACCACTCTGCTGTAAACGGCGTCGAATGGTACGCGCAGACACTGGATGATGCGGTACAGACTGAATGTGCTGTGCTATGGTTCGTGATGTGGCTGAGCGATCCGTCACTGCCATACGCACAATATGCCTGTCATCACGTGAAGTGGTGCACTGAGGTGGATGCGATCGAACAGGTCGGTCCGTCGTACCCTCCTGCATCCAACGATCACATATCCGCATTACAGTTGTTTGGTTTCGTCCAACACGACTACCGATTTCCCTGAAAGATAATCCACAATCTCGGTAGGCCACTATCCTTCCTCTGTCGAACTCGGATACTTGATCAAAAGATGATCGCTGTTTTCTACGAGGCATAATTGATCGGTTTTTTTAAAAAACCCACAAGAAAAACATAATTGCCGTACTTGAAATCGTCGAAATCTCCAAGCCTTAAATAGCGCTTTGAAGTGGCGCCACAGGCGCGCGTGATGTGCGTCTGCGCTGAAATTCTAATCATTTGCATATCTCACCTCCGCTAATGCATGTTGTAAATTTCATATTATTTGCATGCTTCCTTCAGGGTGTTGCATTTACGGTGGCCAGCAGTGTATTAATTTTCGTTGAAGTCTACCCACAGACAAATGACATTTCCATTTGTTTTTCAGCTCAGATGTGACCCCGTCATCTGACCGTGATTCAAAATTACGTGGTGTTGTCCTCGGAGCTTTCCCTTCGGGGGTTGATCCCGGACTGTCACCAATAGCCCGTTGTGTTGCTCCAGTGTGACGTTAATTAAAATACCTACCTACCATTTGTTTTCCTCTGTGAGGGATATATAAAGTTTCAACAGATGTTTCGTTGCCCCTTAATCCTTAACGTTGCCGTTAAGGATTTGAGTCAGTCCCTACGTCGTGTCCTGTTAAAAAAGTGAATTATCTCTACCTGGGGATCAGCTGAACTTTAGTAAAGAGACCGGAGTTTCCGTCGGATGACGAATTGCTGCAACTCCTTTCCGGATGCCTTGTCCGTAACCCTTTTGTTGTCTAGTCTGAAGACGGGTATCACACAACAATGGACACTGACCAGCGTCCGGAGCTGGCGGTGACATCTCTCGCCCTTTTTTACGAAAAATCAGTCCGTCCCTCCGTTGGCTGTCGCTTGTCTTCCCTTTGATGGCACCATGCAGGACGACACCCACCATTTTCAAATACCACCACTTTTCCTCCATTTCATCCGCCATTTTTCGACTCTCGCCAATCCAGCGGAAAGCCCCAAGTTCTGCTGAGAAACAGGAACGAAATGTCGACATAATTAACCAAGCTAACGGACCACCATCGATTATAACATAACAAAGAGGCAGCCGTGCGGTATGCCAACTGCGATAGCAACCTTCTAGTTGTAGGCGGCGCAGGTTCGATTCCTGTCAGGTGAATTCCTCCCCGGGTGTATTTCTTCTGTGTCAGTAAAACTTTCATTGTGTGGATGTCTATCGCTTAATATCGTGTGTTATGTCTGGCGCAGCATGGACAAATATGGCCGTTACACCATGAAAACACAAACCAACCATAACATGACATAACAGAACCCCAACAGCTAAACCCGTCTATGCTGAGAGTCATTATTCGCGATTAAAGAGGCCGCGGTAGCACGGTTGGAAGAGTAACGGATTAGCAATCCGAGGGTTGCAAGTTCTGAACTCGGTCCAACCAAAGAACGTCGTGTACAAGGGGGTTGATGCATGTTAAATCTCTCGTGGTGACCTCAAATGTCCTAACGTTGGCGTTGTCTGGAAGTTTGGACACAGCTCAAGTATTAACCTCGTCATCTGATTCAAAATTACGTGGTGTTGTGATCGGATATTTCCCTTGGGGATTGATCTTGGACCGTCACCAATAGCTCGTTGTGTTTCTCCGGTGAGACGTTAATTAATTACCATTATTCGCGATTAAATAAGACGTTAAAATGTCGCCGAGGAGGAAACTATCCCGCTATACCTCACTTGACACTTATCTGAAGGAACGTAATAGAATCGTTCTGGTACCGCGTCCTGTATTAGTAGGAGGATTCAAGTATCTTCGTTGTTGGGCTCGTAGTAGTATGTTATTAAATAGAATGTATGATTGCCAAGTATTAATTTCACAATTGTTCCGAATGATTTGTAAAGCTTTTGGCAAAACAAATACCTCACAAACATAATGAATTGAAAATCATAGCAATCTGGCTATGTT
Source organism: Meta bourneti (assembly GCA_933210815.1). Taxonomy (NCBI): domain Eukaryota; kingdom Metazoa; phylum Arthropoda; class Arachnida; order Araneae; family Tetragnathidae; genus Meta; species Meta bourneti. The sequence goes on from OW119929.1 coordinate 12,647,154, forward strand.
GAATGCTGCGTATAATCCATGGCTTTAAATTAAGGTATTGTTTATAAAATTTGATTATTAAAAATGCTTCATGAAAAATTATTCAGAGTTCAAGAATAACAAAGGGTATTGTATCTTTTATGGTGGAAGTGCTTTAGGATTAAGAAAGATTTTTTCTCCTTGCCAGCCTAAAATTGGTTTTATTCTTGATGTGAAAATGCAAATTTTTTTACAAAATTTGGCGCAAGCAAAAAATTCTTTGTAAGTTAAAAACAAAAAAAAAAACAAATCGAGTCCATTAATTTTCAAGATGTTCAGTAAAATTCTCAGAAATAAAATTAGTATGTCCATCACTCAAAAAACTAATAGTCTTTTATAAGGTATATAGAAATTCTAAAACAGAAAATATTGAATCGTGGTGACAACAAATCACGTGTACTGATCAGTTTAAATAAATGCTTTTTAATGTTTAATTGAAAAATCACGACAAACATTTCTTTAAATAAATATACCACCAATTAATAAATACCAAAACATGGACTTGTTTTTACTGAGATAAAAGGGCTATGGAGATGTAATTGTTGAGATGTAGTTTCTACAGCATGTACTTAAAAATCTTTAAAAAATGTTCTGTATATTATTAAAATACCTAACTTCAACAATAAAAGTCGTGTTAAGAGTATCTCTGTACACTTCGTTTCATTATTGTTCAGAATAAAATGTGAGCACGAGAAAGAAAACGTGTGTCACTAATACCCACTCTATGGGGCTATGGGCTATGGAGATACAATTGTTGAGATATATTTTCCACGGCATACATTTAAAAATCTTAAAACCATGTTCTGTATATTACTTAAATACCTAACTTCAATAAAAGGGGAGTACCTCTGAACACTTCAGTTCACTATTGTTCAGAACAAAATGTGAACACGAGAAAGAAAACTTGTCATTAATACCCACAGCAGTTCCAGAAACATGGAATCTTCTCTCTATCATACCCAAAGACAGAAACTCATGAAAAAACATTAAAGACGCTCCAGCTAAATCTCAGCGGTGATGCGTTATCACAAAAGCACTTCATAGTCGAGAGTGGGAGAGAAAAAGTCCCATGCAAGTTATTGATACTTGCTGACACATTTCATGTCCTCAATGGCGTCCCGCGGCTTTTCCACGCTACTAAAAGTTTTATGCCGGAATGGCGCAAAGACAGTGGACCCGCCGCCACAAGTAAAAGGGAAGAGTGCAATCGATAGGGGAATTGATAGGTCGTTTGGCGGATACACTTACACTTGGAAAAGAAGAGGAGCGTCGTTATTTTAACGACAACATTGCTGCGGGGATATCCTTTTTCCTCACAGGACCCTCTGCAGGGCCTAATGGGGTACGGATAACAGGACCCCACTCGGGCTCGGATAACTTGCAACAGATAACAATACCTCGATGGATATGGTGCCGTGCATAGCTGCCTTTAAAATATGGATTAAGTGAGAACATATTTTTTCCATATGTTCTCTGGCTTTCTGGCAAGTCAACAATAACAATACCTCGATGGATGCTTTGCCGTGCAGCCCCTAAAATACAGATTAAATGTGAATACCGCTTTTTTACCTAGAAATATCTCTTTTGTACCATATGTTCTCTGGATTTCTGGCAAGTCAACAATAACCTCGATGGATATACTGCCATGCATAGCTGCCTTTAAAATACGGATTAGTGTCACTATGTCTTTTCTTGTACCTAAATATCTGTTTTGTACCATGTTCTGTCTTTCTTGCAAGTCAACAATAACAATGCATGGTGGATATTTTGATGTGCATAGCTGCCTTTAAAATACGAATTAAATGTGAACATCGTTTTGTATCATGTTATCTGGCTTTGAAGCAAATCAACAATGACAATACCTTGATGAATACGTTGCCGTTCATAGCTGCTTTTAATCCTCCAAGTGGTTTCGACGAGATATCTCGTTCATCAAGATATGACTAATTTTGCTAATGACGAGGTGCCTCGTCATCAAGAACGCCTATTGAATTCCGAATAAAGATATTGTCGGTATTTGATGATGATGAAATCCAGATTAGGTCAGTTTTTTTACTGACGATATATCTCGTCCATCAAGATCTGATTACCTTTTCTAATGACGAGATATCTCATCGAGATAACCACCAGAAGCGTTAAATATAAATTAAGTGTGAATAACTTTTTGTACCATATGTTCTAGCTTTCTGGAAAGTCAACAATAACAATAACTCGATGGATGCTTTACCGTACAACCCTTAATATATATACATATTAAGTGGGAATATATCTTTTTATACCTAGAAATCTCTTGTACCTTATGTTCTCTGGCTTTCTGACGAGTCAATAAATACTTCGACGGATACTTACCCGTGCATATCTGCCCTTATACGGATTAAATGTGAATATTTCTATGTAGCTGTAGATATCGTTTCTGTTCCGCATGTTCATAGGCTTTCTGGCAAGTCAACAACAATATCTCGATGGATGTTTACCATCGTATCGTTTTCCGTACAAACTGCCATAAGATTACAGATTATGTATGAATGAACATCTATTTGCATATAGAGCTGTCATTCTTCTCTGACTTTCTGGAAAGTCATAGGAATGAAAATTCCCTTTTTGTGTTCGGATTGCTTGCAATGCATTAAAAGCAATCCAAACACTAAAAGGGAAAGCAAATCCAAAAAGGACAAAATGCGTATCGATTAAAACCTATCACTATAGGAAATCGTTCATACTGTAACAAACATGCATCATTTTTCGTGTAATAGGAACGAACGAGTTTCTGACTTGACAAGATTAAACCTGACTTTCCATTTATCTATGATTATTATATATCTAGCAACGGAGTATTATCTTATCTTTAGCTATTTACTATCAAAAGAGTATCCTCTAGTGTAGCTATTTGCTGTCAACGGAGTATTCTCTTGTTTTTATCTATTTGCTTTTGGGAATGAGAGATAAATTTCTCTCCCTGATCCTTTCTTATGCATATCGTTTACGTTTTTATTAATTCTAAAACACGATTAACTAAAAATAAAGTCCTCGCGATTGTGTGAGTATGAGCTTAATCGACCTTGCCTGACTAGATGAACACCTGCCGAAAAATACCGGACCACCCCCTTTTAATTCGCGTATCACTCATTACAGATCAAATTCAATATCGGCAACACCAGAAGTAAATGTTACGCTTTGCTACAGCTAATGTATACCTCATATTGCTTATATATAAATTACGTGTTTTGCATATTAAACAATAACGATCCATTATATTTCGATTACTGTATCTTAAACAGGATGTATTTCTCTCTTCTGAGTCAGTCCCCCTCTGTGACACATCTCCTTTAGGTGTGTACGGGCTTGACGAACCTGAGGTACACTAGTGATCTATTCCTTTCCCATGGGGTTTTCTGCCTCTGGTAAACATAGAGGGTCGCGAACCTACAATGACCCAGCCATCTATCTCTTTCTCCTCTATATTTTGGGGTCACAGTTCTCCTTCCTCTTGGCCACAGTTCTCCATCCTCAGGGCCACGGTTCTCCATCCTTTGGGACTACGGTTCTCCATCCTTTGGGACTACGGTTCTCCATCCTTTGGGACCACGGTTCTCCATCCTTTGGGACTACGGTTCTCCATCCTTTGGGACCACGGTTCTCCCTCCTTTGGGGCCATGGTTCTCCATCCTGTGGGGCCACGGTTCTCCATTCTTTGGGACCACGGTTCTCCATCCTTTGGGACCACGGTTCTCCATCCTTTGGGGAAATGGTTCTCCATCCTTTGGAACTACGGTTCTCCATCCTTTGGAACTACGGTTCTCCATCCTTTGGAACAACGGTTCTCCATCCTTTGGGACCACGGTTCTCCATCCTTTGGGACCACGGTTCTCCATCCTTTGGGGTCACGGTTCTCCATCCTTTGGGACCACGGTTCTCCATCCTTTGTGGCAATGGTTCTCCCTCCTTTGGGACCACGGTTCTCCATCCTTTGTGGCAATGGTTCTCCCTCCTTTGGGACCACGGTTCTCCATCCTTTGGGGCCATGGTTCTCCATCCTGTGGGGCCACGGTTCTCCATTCTTTGGGGCCACGGTTCTCCATCCTTTGGGACCACGGTTCTCCATTCTTTGGGGCCACGGTTCTCCATCCTTTGAGGCCACGGTTCTCCATCCTGTGGGGCAGTGGTAGTCCATTTGGAAGAGCATCGGATTAGCAACCGAAGGGTTGCGAGTTCGAAACTCGGTCCAGCCAAAGACAGTCGTGTACACGGTGGGGGTGTACGTTAAATCCGTCGTGGCCTCATCCTCCGTTGGCGTGGTGTGGAAGTTTGGAGAGTGGAGTGCTAGCTCAGATGTTGACCTCGTCATCTGGCCTTAGTTCAAAATTGCGAGGCGTCCTTGACTCTTTCCCATAGGGACTGATCCTGGACCCTCTCCAATAATAGTCCGTTGTGGTGCTCCAGTGAGACGTTAATTAACTACCTATCTTTTATCATTATGAAGGACTTCAGCATGGCTGAAAGATCCCTGTATCTTTATTAATTTGCGAGACTCAGCATACTCGACATTAACATACTACATACAGTGTCAGTTTTTAATTCGACTTGTCAAGCCTCTACTCCTTGGAACCGCATCATATTTGGATTGGATGTCTTAGAGTATCCTTTTCGCTAAGCAACCGCCTTTCGTTGCGTCTCGATCAATGATAGGGAAATTCGCTTTTCGGCCCTGTCTTCGTTTAAACCAATCGAAATTCGCTGAGAAGGGAATTAACCAAAATCAATTCGAATCCTTCGAGAGGAATGTGCTCCTATTATGGACGGAATGAGGAGGGTCGATTTCGGAATAGAATGCATCTCAATTTATTAGAACGAAAAAGTAGATATCGTGTGCACTCCGCATATAAACAAAGTTATAGGTTTTCCTTTTTCCTCGATTCGCCCACGATTGCTTTTGACTTGATTCCTTTAAGTCCTTTCTTTTTAATATTTTTAAATTCAAATTTGCCATGGATAGGGGTAGAGACCGGGATAAGGCTTCCAGGATTTTTAAAGGGTTGCGAATCTTTCTCCTTCCCCTCACCGGGGTCAAATAAATATTTTAGGTAAACCTAAAGAGCCTTCTGAAAGATTTTCATTTTTTCAATAATTCATAAAAAGCATCGAGATGAAGGGATACGAAGAATATTTCTTTTCCTGGCTGATTCAGTTTCGAGGAAAGGTTCTTTAAAGTTGAATAAATTTGTCCCTTGAAAATATAAACATAAAATGGGGTTGGGGGATGTTTTAAGTGTGGTATTTTCGGTTGGGTGGTCTTCTATGTCTGTTAATATCCTATAGCGAAAGAGATAAAGTTGGGTTTATTTTGCACTCTCGCTAGTTTCTGCTGTTATATATAATATTATTTTTGATAGCTTAGAACTGAATTAAAAATAAAAGTCATCTTTTAAAACTTTCGTCTGATTCAAGAAAGTCTCTGTCAGTAATGCCGAATTTTAAGCCTGTAAAGTGATAAGCAAATACCCACAAATGTTTGGGACTACCGACTTTAAGTGTTTGTACACAGGATTAGGTATAATAACAAACCAACACGTTATGACCAAAAATAGTTTCTCCCTCTCTCTCTTATACAACCCACTCAACTTATACAAGAAGCGAACATTTAACATCGCTTTGAAGTTCAGCTAAATCCTTTTTCAGAATTAGCTTCAAAATAAACGAGCTTCAGAATTAGAATTTGTCTGAATTTAAAAGTATTATTTTCTATGAAGCTGTTTCGAAGTGATATAACTTCCATTATACTATACTATTAAAATGTACCAACAGTTCATTGAAGAAGCGAAACAAAGGCGAATCAATTAAGGTTTAATTTATTGATTTTATTCATGCGTTTTAATCATGACCGTTACGTTGTTATATATGTTGCCCACTAGTGAGATGGTAAATGTCCTTCGGACAGTCCAATGCTAGAAATATGGTAAGCTCGCCAGGGCAAAGGGTGCCACAAGTAACACGGCATTTGCCATAGGTAGTTACTTGTTTCGCCATCTCGTAATAATTGCAATCGCTTCCATTATGGTAAAAATCCTAAATCCGCTCAAAGGACGCCCCAATACATTCTGTTTATGTTTAACCTTCCCCTAATCCAGTGGTCACCAAAGTGGTCAATATTGACCCCCAAGGGTCAATATAACATTGTTAGGGGCCGATTCAGGCTCAGGGATCGATTGGGGATCGATAGAAAAATATGACATCATTGTACTGGTAATATTTAATTCGGTTCATTCGGATTACCTCCATCTTGAATGACAACACAATTAAGAGTGAATATAGAATTCCGTGGGCGATTTAAGGCTGAAACATTACTTTGGAATCCAACATTGCTGATCTTGTCAAGAGTCACGAAGCACACCCTTCAAATTGACAAAGTTAGTAAATTGTATACTAAGTTAATAAGTCTTAATTTCATATATATATGGAAGATTGTATTTTGTTACCTAAATAAATTTTATATTTTAGATATTATTTATCCCTACTATCAAATATGTAGTATTAAGAACAATGTCAAAAACAAAAACTTATGTCTCTGACGTTAAGTTAATATAATAATTTGTAATATAATAGACATACAATAAATACTGTAACTATAAAATAAAGAATCTAAAAATTCACGTAAGCATCTTTGTTCCTTCTACTATTAAAATTACGAAAAAGAAAATAGAGGGGATCGATAAAATGTCAAGAAACCCATGAAGGGTCAACGCTCAAAGAAGTTTGGCGACCCTTGCCCTAATCTAACGAACAGACCTGCTCAAACCCACGTGACTCAAATGCCCACTAGCCAGAGCAGTACTGTCCAATTAATTGTCATTGTTTATAACAATGAGTAGGATTTTCAAATTTCGGCAATGCTGCTTTCTTTAATACGATGCGAAATTTATATTTGAATATGCTTTAATTTATCGCTTCCTTTTTCAGTGAGTGTTTCTAAATATTCATTTAATTTAATTTATAAAAGTTGATGGTGACCTATACAGAAGATTTCTTAAATCACAAAGAGAAAAAAGATAGCATGATTTAAATTAGCGATAAGTCTTGCAAATAGTCCAAATTGTTTGGATGAGTTTTGGAAAGAATAAATTAGAAAATACCAGCATTGAGCAACTTGCTACATCTTTGACAAAAACATGACGAACCACTTAACACTTCAAGTGGTTTCGACGAGATATCTCGTCCATCAGGACCAGACCAATCTTTCTAATGACCTTGTCATTAAGATGTTGCTAATATTTTGATGATGGCGAGATCAGGAGCTAATCAGTTTTCTTCTAATGATCGCGATCGTATTTTCTCATGACGAGATATCTCGTTCAAGAAAATCTGATCAGTTTTCTAATGATCGAGGTAGTACTTTCTAATGACGAAATATCTCGTCCAACAAGATCTGGTCAGTTTTGCTAATGACGAGATACCTCGTCGAGACAACCACCAGGAGGGTTAATGCAACGAAAACAAAACGAATCGCCTACGAATTTGTAAAAGCTATTTTGTCTAGAAAAGATTTGCTAAGTCTCAAAGAGAAATGAATGATACCGTCTCTAGAATCTAGAATGGAAATGAAATTACTGACGGTAAGACTCTTGCAGATAGTCCCAATTGCTCAGATGAAAGTTTCCGAAAGAATAAATTAGATAATACCAACATCGACCAACTTGCTGCATCTTTGAATAAAAATCTCGAACCACTTAATGCAACGAAAATAAAACGAAGTACTACACCAACATGTTCCGCTTTGACATTTTCCCAACATCCCCCCCCCCTTCCATTCAAGCCTCGTCTTATTCCCCCAAGTCAAAACGACAGTGCCACGAAGACGAGTCCCGGAAAGGAAGAAAAAAACGGCACACCGAGAATCTCGGCTGTTTGCTATTCGAGTGTGAAATCTTTTCTGAGAGGAGGGCTTAATCTCGTTACTTTTAAGTCAATGTGGAATTGAATTCCACTTACTCGCTAAATGGGGAAGAAATATAGTGCGACATGCCGGTGCCTCTCGAGTGTCAATTCTTCCCTGCTTCTTTCGAGACAGGCCGAGCGAGATTAGAGGAATCTCTCTGTATCGATCCATTTCGGGGTAGACAATGACGGTTTTTCTGTTGACAGATGGCATCGCCGGGTTGTTCCTCGGGCACCTGGATATCTCCGGTGACGTAACGGCGATGAAATTATTTTCCCCCTCCAGAGACCGCCCCGTCGGACCAAGTTAAACACGAGTTTCGTGTCGCCCTCAGCTTCGCACGGCCCCATTGATTGAAGCCACTTTCTTTTGTCCAACACAAACTCAGCCGGTGGTCGTTTTTATAAAGCAAACCGCTCTGAGGAGAGGATGATATTACTATTTTTGATGGAACGGAAGGGGGCCTTCGTGGCTCAGTGGGTATGACCACTGCGTTAGCAGCCTTCGAGTTGTAGGTGGCGCAGGTTCAATTGCTGTCGGGTGCACTCTTCCCTGGGTGTGTTTAACCCTTGAGTTGTAGGCGGCGTAGGCTCGACTCCTGTCAGGTGCATTCCACCCTGGGTGTATTTCTCTCTTCTGTGTCAGTAAAACTCATTGTGTGTGTCTATTACTTGATATTGTATGTCTTGTGTCTGGTGCAGCATGACCAAATATGGCTCTTGCGCCATAAAACCGCTAAACCAACCAATCGATGAAAAGAAGATTACTGGACTTACGAGCGCCTTGGCAACTGAAGCAACTTTATCTTGATTTAGTTGAAACTTATATATTCGAGCCCCTTAGGGGAATATCTTCGTAAAGTGTTTACGAGTTTCACGAATCCTACGTACTCTAGAGATCTATTCTTTTCCCATGAGGTTTACTGTCTGATAAACATGGGTTCAAACGCCTAGTATGCCCAAGCTATCTTTTTCTGCTTCCATCTTACTGGTCTATTATCCAATCCCTCTTTTCTTACCATTTACATTTTTTACTTGACGTTGTCTTGTGTTTGGAACAGCTTGACCAAAAAGGGTCCTTGCGCCATAAAACGCCACAACAGCCAACCATATCCGAGTGGTTTTCTAAGAAAAACACAGTCAAAATTCAGTTAAGGGCATAATTTATATACAAGGAACTTCCCCCTACTTATATAAAAATTTTAGAAGTTATGGAACTCTAAATTGCCATCACTGGAATATGACAGGGGTTGGTTCATTGAGCTGTGGGCGTTAAATTGAATGACAGGTGTCAAGGGTATCAACTCAGTCGGCCGTCAACCGTGAGCCAAATCTCCCATCCGTTCTGTATGGAGGAATGTCCGGAGGAATGAGAGCACGAATGTCTTCTAATTCCTCCTGTCGACACCTGGGAGCAGTTGAAGACGCCGCCAACCTCGTAACCCTCCTGGTGATTGTCTCATCATTAGAAAAACTGACCATATCTTGATGGACGAGATATCTCGTCATTATAAAAAAAACTGACCAGTATTTGGGCCAAAATAATTGGAGACAACTGAACAGGAAACATCTTGATGGATAGGTTGACGGATTTTCAATCGGCGGTTAGTGGTGGACCAGTCAGCACTGACTCGACCCCAAGCTGTTAAGGGCGTTAAAATAGCATAGTTTTCTGATTTAAAAGTTTTTGTTACCCAAGAATAAATTATATAAACCTTAGCCAAATTGGTACCAGATAGCATAAGAATTTTTTTTAAATGAGTAAAAAAGGAAATTAAACAAGATAAAACTGGTCTCGTTAGTTTAGTGCAACAAAGTCCACCATCATAAGGACCCAAAGGTGCATACAGGTGATGATAGTGTGGATTCTGTGATTCACCGAAATATCTATGGGGGCCGTTGTGGCTCAATGGTTATGCCCACTGCATTAGTAACCTTTGAGTTGTAGGCGGGGCACAAATTCGATTCCTGTGAGGTGCATTCCTCCCTGGGTGTATTTCTCTCTTCTGTGTCAGTAAAACTTTCATTATGTGTATGCCCATTACTTGATATTGTATATCTTGTGTCTGGCGCAGTTTAGTTGAATATGGTCCTAGCGCCATAAAAACTTAACCAACCGAAATATCTCTAGACCAGTTTTATTAGTCATTTTATAAGTTTCTACACTAGTGACTCATGTTAACTTCTTTTGAGCTCTATTTTAGGTTATTAATAACTGAACTATTTTTTATTGCATTGTTCATGTGTCATATTTATTCTCATATTTTTGCATTTGCCGAGTTATTAATGAATAATTTTCTATTGCAGGTAAGGAATTCATTTTGTCTGAAAATTAATGAAGAATTATTCTTACACAGGTAAAACATCTAATCGTTTTATTTTTACTTTAAAAACATTAAATATTTTTAGGAAGCTATTTCAGATGTTTTTAGGATGATTGAAATACCGTTTAACACATGAGCCTGTACACAAATATTCTGATTTGTGCCTATCAATTTGTATATGCCAATACATCCTTAACCAATAAAGGCTTCTGGCGTTTCTTGGAGCCATAAGCCCTTTGTGTAGTAAAAGAACCGTATATCGATAATCCAAAACCTCTCATTCATCGAAAGCCTTGCTAACTGGAACAATATTACCTACCAATTTATTCTTATTGTATTCCCACTGAGCCTGAATAATTTGTGTTATTCTGAGAGGAACTTTTTCTCTCCCTAACAAAGAGTGTTGTAAATTTTTGTTGTACTGCTTCGAGCACATTGTTCACTCCATATGTTTATGTTTTATTCTCCGTATTCCTCTATTATTAATTTCAATAGAGGTAAAATAATGTCACTTCATGCGGTCTGAATAGTCTGTTTCGAAAAGTTTCTTCTATGGTTATCCATTCACTCAGTAAATTCTTTTACTGAGTGAATGAATACTCCGGTAATTTATCTTCACTTCGAAAACTTCCCTGTAGTAACCAGCTTCTAATGTAAAAACGTGTCCCAACCTGTCGCCTATTCTGTGCAAGAGACAATTTGTTCTTATTGTCATCTTCATTCACCCTTGTTGCAATAGGACAGTTTTGTTTCGACGAGATACATCATCCTTAGCAAAATTGACCAGATCAGACAATACTACTTAGCAAAATTGACCAGACCATGGATGAGATATCTCGTCAAAACTCTTGGAGTGTTAAGTTAGGGATCGTATACAAGCATTTACTGTTTGAATTCAATGAGTGCCTTTTCTACATTAATTTTTCCTTTGGCTCGGGTAAGGAAATTTCTCTGAAAATATGGGCACCATTATGCTAAAATATTGGGTTGATGCAAAAGTACGTCCCGAGTTTGACACTAGATGGTTCTGTATCGCAAAACCGAAGTGTTATCTACTTCACACGTGTAAAGTTTGATATTTGAAAGAAGGAATTTCAGCGAGTACTTGGGAAAAAATTGTATTATTTGGTTGTATTTTTCAAATTTTGTTAAGCATTAAAAATGGCAAAAAAATATGGAGCATTTTCGACATATGCTTTTTACTTATTTCCGAAATGCTTCGCAGAAGCAAAAGAAGATATGTGTTGTGTATGGTGAGGGGTGCCGTTGACGATTCCAAGTGCCGTAAGTGGTTCAGAAAGTTTCGTCACCTGGATCAGTTCTTTAGCCAGAAACCTCCGAACTTCTATGACAATAAGAAAAAAGCGAAACTCATTACGCTGAACTAGAAGCCATGTCAAAAGTCAATCTCTCCCGTATAATGATACTAGAACATCTATTGATCTTAACCACCACTACAAAAATCAACTTACAGTATGATTGAAAATATATATACATATATTTTAGATATAGAAGTGTATCAAAACTTCACCATGATGTACGTTTTGATAGACAAAGTTACACTGTTTTTCACTTGTCTTGCTAAATTGGTGACCGATGGAGGGATTATGGTGACTAATTGGTGACCGATGGAGGGAACGCACTTTCAAAAAACAATCCAGATGGCGCTTCCGAAAAAATTCCAGATGGCGCTCGCCTCATTCGACGCATACTCCGATGGATGATCCACATTGAGTAGTTGAATTGCCAATGCGATTCTAATCGCTTCCAACAACTGTCTGAAGCCCTAATAACAGATTATCCGCGCGTTCATAACTTCACTGTTCATTGCTGCTCAGCTTCATTTCAATTAACTACCGACTGCACTTACTCACGGCTGCTAAAGCAACTCAGTAGTCTATGGACGCAATATAGCATTACTTGACCACGTATACTGAAGTACACCCGTGATCTCAATACAACTCTAACGGTATCGTGCAATTAGCGACCGATCAACTCGTAACATCTATCGCATTCAGCTACTCACTAAATACTAGAGGGAGAGTATTGTGGTGAACTTAGCCAACACCTACAAAATTGACTTACAGTAAAATAGTATGTATACAATGTAACCCAACTCCACCAAAAATTACTACTTAATAGACATCTGCACTGTCTTTTGGATGTTTTGCTAAATTTTGAACGACGGAGTGGCTGATTATTATAACTTCGGTGAATGGTCCAGTGAGTAGTTGAATTGCCAATACGATGATAATCACGTCTAACTGCCTGATGCCCTGTGATAACAAAGTACATATTCCTATTATGGCTTCACTATCCATAGCTGCTCAACCTCATTTAAATAAACTACCGGCTGCACTTATACGCGACTGCTAATGGTGGTAATGGTAATAAATTAACGCAATTAATCGTCGCACTGGAGCAACGCAACGGGCTGTTGGCGACGGTTCTTGATCAATCCTGAAGGGAAAGACCTGAGGACAACACCGGAATTTTTAACCACGGTCAGATAAAGAGGTCAACAGCTAATCTGGCTCCCCACTCTCCAAACCTCCACACCATGCCAACGTGAGGACAATTGAGACCACGACAGATTTAAGGTGCATGTATACACTAGAAATCATGAAAATTGACCGATTTTTTAATAATTCAAAATATTGTCCAATCCCTTAGTTTTCAAACGAGACCAAGATCTTGTAAACATTCGAAATAGTTTTCAAGTTACAAGGGTTTGGGTTAGGAACTCGATTTCTGAAGAATTGTCTTTGCAATAGAATGCTTCTTTCGAACAGTGATAAGTCAACGATGAATTGATCTATTATAATTACTTTTGTGCCATTATAATCTATATAATACAGTGGATGTTTTGACCCTCAGTCGAAGTTATTGGTTAAGAAATGAATTTTTAGTTGATTTTAAATATTGAAATTACTGAAAAAATCTTGATTTCTTAGACTTGTTTCGTGAAAAAATTGTAAAAAATAACCTATTCCTCTAGCAACTTGATGTAGGGTCAAAACATGAAGAATAATATTACGAATAATTTCCAACAGGAATTGTCTTTCTGAACACATTAGAATTTGAGATATCGCTGATCAAAAACATGCCAATTATCTAATTATATCTAAATTAGATAATTAATGAGTAGCTTAATAAGAATTTTTCACACTAAAATGAGTTTAAGCTCAAACCAATGACCTATTCTGAAAAAACTGGATTGTTAAAGTCAAAATTTAAAAAAATTTTCTGGTGTATACATGCACCTTAATGTGCACCAGCCCTCGTGTACACGACGGTTTTTGTTGGATTCGAACTCGCAACCCTCCGATTGCTAATCCGTTACTCTTCCAACTGGGTTACCAAAGACCACACATGGCTGCTAAAGACAACACAATTTAGTCTACAGTCGCAATATTCCATTGCTTGATCTCGCATACAGAAGTACACTGTATCAAGCAGTTAGAAATCGGTCAACTAAGGGTAATATCCATCGAATTAGGCAGCAGTTTAATTCTGCAGAGGAAGTATTTTGGTGAACTTAGCCACCACTACAAAAATTAACTTACAATACAATAATATATATAGCAGTTAACCCTACTCTATCATTCTCTATCATAACGTACTATTTGATAGACAAAGCTATATTGTTTTCAAAACGCATTTTGCTAAAAATTAATGGTAGATAGGTATTTAATTAACGTCGCATTGGAGCAACACAAACAACGGGCTATTGGCGATGGACCGGTATCTATTCCGAAGGGAAAGATCCGAGTACAGCACCGCGTAATTTTGAAACCACGGTCAGATGACGAGGTCAACACCTGACCTGGCACCTCGCTCTCCAAATATCCCCACCACACCCATTAGATTAGGGGGTTCATAAATCCTTCATAAAGATAAAGGACAGGCAGTTAACTAACGTCACACTGGAGCAACACAACGGGCTATTGGCGACGGTCTGGGACAGTCACCAAGGGAAAGTTTAAGGACAAGTTAAGTTATTCAAGGACAAGGCCTCGTAATTTTGATCCATGGTCAGATGACGAGGTCAAAACCGATGTGGCACCACTCTTCAAAATTCCATACCACGTCAACTCGAGGACATTTGAGGCCAAGACAGATTTAATGTGCTCCAACCCCCGTGTACCCGACGGTCCTTGGTTGGACCTATTTTCGAAATCACAACCCTTCGGTTGCTAATCCGCCAATCTTCCAATTGGGCTACCGCGGCCCTAAAAGTTAATGGTAACTAAACCGCCTGAACAATGCATCACCTCTTGAGTCCTTTATTGAGAGACCATCGAGGAAGACAACTGACAACTTGACAGCAAACAGCGTCGTTTTGTTCTTGCTGAATTCCGTGGGCGCTGATTTTAGATTGCCTAAGTGCTTTCAGGCAATTAATTTCCGCAGTTCGTCGAGCGGTACAAAAACGCTGGAGTTTAGAATTTCCTCGGTAGTCACGGAAAGCGAACAAAAAGCATCCGATTTGCAATCAAAGTAGGAGGTAATAGGGTTGCATGCAGATGCGCGTTTTCTCACGAATTATCGAGATATCTTAACGACTTATCTAATGGCAGTCATTAAGAGAAAAAGAAGCGCTCGGATCCTTTACGGGCAATTAAATGCCATTGTGCTGAAAATCATTTGCTTTATCTTTATGCCGAAGAGATAAAGCGAGGACGCGAACGGATCGTATCTGGATGCGCGGACTGCAACTGCGCAGATCGGGGGGGGGGGGTTGCTATTTCTGTGATTTGTGCGATGTCACCACTCCGTAATTGTATAAAAGAGAGCATCTCTCATGTACCGTACTGTGAGTACATTTTCAATAAAGGAAGTCCGTGATTGAATCTATGAATAAAACAGATCTGACAAACATTATTTATGGCACAATATGAAATGTTTACGAACACATGTGCGGATACAATTACACATACAGTACATTTAAGCTCCTTTTTACGTACGAAACGGGATAGAGAAAAAAGCTCGTATACATTGAAGGTTCTTTATAATATATTAAATTTTCTTCAATATTTAGATGGAATTTAGAAAAAGTCGTTTAGTCCTCCTAGTGGTTTTCGGGTTGGAAGAGTAACGGATTAGCAACTGGAAGGTTACGAGTTCGAATCCAACCAAAGATCGTCGTGTACAAAGAGAACTGGAGCGCGTTAAATCCGCCGTGGCCTCAAATGTTCTCACGTTGGAGTGGTGTGGAAGTTTGGGGTGCCAGTTCAGATGTTGCCTCGTCATCTGACCGTGGTTTAAAATTACGTGGTGTTGTTCAGAGATTCCTGTCTTGGGGATTGATCCCGGATCGTCGCTAATAGCCCGTTGTGTTGCTCCTGTGCGACGTTAATTAAAATACCTACGTACCTACTTGGTTGTTGTCTCGACGAGGCACCGCGTCATTTGAAGAAAACTGACCACATCTTGATGGACGAGATATAATATATTCGAGATATAAAGCATTAAAAGAAAATTGACCAGATCTTGATCAAGTTGTTATCTTGATGACGAGTATCTCGTCATTAGCAAAATTGGTCAGATCTTGATGACGAGATATCTCGTCATTAGCAAAATTGGTAAGATTTGATGGACGAGATATCTCATCGAAACCACTTGGAGGGTCAATAATATAGGTTGGTAACATGGAAGTACTCCGTAATACCAAATTAGTGCATGTAGTTCTAACACTACTTAATAATGACAGCTCACGGTACGTGTCATACAAGCACTGCATATTATATATTGAATTGTCCAAATTGAACTGATGTGTATGAATTCAAATCGAGTTCGGTCAATTTGAAATATTTAGGAAAGACGAGTGAGTTTCTTTTGGATGATAGATGAATATCATTTGCTACCCCTTTAAATTGATACACCAACTTTCTAGATTGCTGCACCCAGTTCTGATCTATAACTTGTTTGAAAACCTAAGCTGAGTTTAGAAAACCAATACTTCCTTCGGAAAGTTCCATTCAAAAGGATCAATAGACTGTTAACCCTAACAATGGTTTCTATTATAAGAAGCTGTTTTCTAAAATGAGTTTCAGAAGTATTTTTTATCAAGTTTTTATGGTCTACCCTTACAAACCTGGCTAACTATATCAGTTATGGAACATTACTCCTACTTTTACCTTTCTCCCTCAATTATTGTTACTAGTTTTAGTTTAACTTTTTATTTTCCCGCTGGGTATATTATATATGTGCGGAGTAAGTATGTCTCATTACGGATTAGTTGGAGTCGCTTGACAAGACCTGGACCTTGCACCGAAAAATTACTTTATTCTAGAAACATCGATGGTTATCCTTTATGTAGAATCTGTTGGTTAAATGATTTCTCCATGTATATAATTATGCTATGAAAGAATCCTTCACTGTATTAAAAAGCTGTTTTACTTAAAACATTAATCCAAGCCCAGAACAGACCGTTCATTACGAATGAATACATTATTTATTAAAATTCACTGCACAAATGCTTTAGAATGACCAGTAATACATCGGTGGATATTTGTGTTGTGTTGGGCAAATAAATCCTAAGGGAACTCGGTGTCAGTAGAAAATATCCAACCTACCAATGCATCAGTGGGAGATCAGTCAGTTGAATATTTATCCAGTCATCAGTTTTTAATTTTATTTGTAAGTTGTATACCTACCTGTATCTGTTACGTAATTGAAGTCTTCATCATGATGAGAGAATACTCTGTTATTACGCCAGACTACTAACTTATTCACAACTGTACGCCTCGGTCTAATTAACCTTTGCATTCTAAGGACACAGAGCTCGGCAGAAACAACATGTATTTATATAACACTCTTGTATAACTCGGTTATTAATGTTGAATAGTGTAAACCGTCTGGAGGATGGTAGACGCCTGGAATACCATCTCCTTGAAAAGATTAATCCTAGGTACATCAAGGCTGCCTATGGTATATTCTCTTAATTGATATTTCGATGGTATGGGAGTGTTCTAGAGGGGTGGTGAGATATAAAGGGGACAACCACTCTTTTAAAATATAAACTTTTGTTATGTGCAAAATGCATTCATATAAGGGGTGATACGTCTTCATTCATAAAGTTTCCAAAAACATTTGTTGGAAGAGTAACAAATTAGCAACCGGAGGGTTGCCAATGCGAAACCAACCAAATACAGCCGTATACAAGGGGACTGGTGCACGTTAAATATATCGTGGCCTCAAATGTCCCCACGTTGGCGTGGTGTGTAAGTTCGAAGAGTGGGGTGCCAGCTCAGGTGTGACCTCGTCATCTGAACGTGGTTCAAAATTACGTGGAGTCCGGATCTTTCCCATCGGGTTTGATCCCGGAGCGTTGCCAATTACCCGCTGTGTTGCTCCAGTGCGACGTTAAATAAAATACACCTACCTACCTTCAAAAACTAAACTTTTGTTAAGTGCAAACTACATTCATGTAAGGTGAGTGGTAAGTTTTCTTTCATAAAATTTCCTAAAAATGCTTTTGCACATTTGCACATTGTTTCAAATTGTTGTTTTTTTTACGGAATGTTTGGGGTAGCATGTCCAGATCTGACCAAAAAACAACCAACCAATATATTTATACAGTCTTTCAGGCAGCTCTTGTGGGAAAACCATTTCGGTATAACAGACCAAAACGACCTTGTACGAAGGGCTGCGGTAGCCTAGTTGGAAAAGCATCGTATTAGCAACAGGAGGATTGCGAGTTCGAGACTCCGTCCAATCAAAGACCGTTGTGTACACGGGGGCTGGAGCACTTCAATCTGCCGTGACCTCAAATGTCCTCGCTTTGGCTTGGTGTTGAAGTTTGGAGAGTACTGTACCAGCTCAGATGTTGCCTGATCTGATAGCGATTCAAAACGAAGAAGTGTTATGTCCTTCGGGATTGATCCCGGACCGTCGCCAATATTCAGTTGTTTTGCTCCACTTCGACGTTAATTAACTACCTAACCTCTCTCGTACGATTAAATACTTATGAGAGGTTTATACACGCATATAACAGTGCCGGCAGCTAGTCTTCCAACCAGTTTCGACCTCCTCGACAAATACAATCTTTCCCTCCTCGGATTCTTTCAGTCAATCGAGGTGGTAATTTAGACACGTGTCGCAAGGTAAAAGCAACACTACACTATTCGCAAATCTCGTGCCGCTCAGAGGGGTAATTCAGTTAGCAGAGTTAATGCGCGTAATGAATTATTAATGTTAGGTTGCGCAGTGACGTACAGGAAGACGCACTCTGACTCCTCGCGCTCAAACAAATGTAACGCAATCCGAAAGTGGCAGCGAAGAGCCGTGCGTTTGATTCCGTCACCCCTCACGAAGACTAACTTCCAAACTAAACTTCGTTATAAATTAACGGCGCTGCTTCGCACTGGGGGAAGAGAAGACGTATTAATGAAATGTCGGCTCCATGAATCACGCGCAAGCAGGCCCCAAATGTCTCGGGGAGAGCGGAATTAGGGGCCCTTTTGTGTCAGGCGGGGAATGAGATTGCGAAATGCGTTTATTTCGGCATCGTTAGCAGTGGGGCGGACGGGTCTAATGACTGGAGATGCGACATCGCGCCTCCTAATGCTTTTCGCGGCATTTTTCTTCGGATAGCGACGATCTTTGTGGAATTGCGACACGCGATTTGAAGGGGAAAAACGTTTCACTTGAATCGTGCAGAAATGGTCGCTTAAGTGGACTGCTCTGAACAGTGCATGGGGCCGCTATAACCCGGTTGAAAGTGTAGCTGATTTGCTACTACAGGGTTACAAATTCGAATCCAACCAAACACCTTCTTGTACGTGGGGCTTGTGAGCGTTAAATCTGTCGTGGCCTCAAATGCCCTCACGTTGGCCTGGTGTGGAAGTGTGGATGGTAGGGTGCCAACTCAGGAGCTGGCCTCGTCATCTGACCGTGGTCAAAATTACATGGTGTTGTCCTAGGATCCTTTCGGGTTCGGTCCCGAACAGTCTCCAAGGGCCCGTTGTGTTATTCCAGTGCGACGTACCAACCTACCAAACTTCACTCATTCAACCGTCTAGGTCAATGATCTCCAAACTTTTTCACTTGAGGGCCAGATTGAAAAACCCTGGAAGTCAGGCGGGCCAACAAGCAACACACACACACACACATATATATATATATATATATATATATATATATATATATATATATATATATGTATATATATATATGAAACGATACCTAAAAATAACCCCCTAAGTACAATTTTCACTACAGATCACCCCTTAGCGGTTCCCTTTTATCCCAGTCTTTGTCTCCCTATCTAAGTGGTCAATATCTTGCCTTTCACTTTTGAACTCAAGCCGTCTCGTTAACTGGACCTCCCACGGACCTCGTGACTCCCTTTCACCTTTGAACTCAAGCCGCCTCGTTAGCTTAGACCTCCCAAGGACTCTCCTGCTTTCAAATCGCATATGTAAGATCACATTCCCCCTTCGTAAAACCACCGACTTCTACCAATGAAATTTCGTGTTAAATCCCCTGGTCCAATAATATTTTTCTTAATCCTAATCCCTCTAGCGAGATCTTTGTAAACTATTTATTTTTTCACGAGTCTCTTGGGCTAAGGAGCCCTCAGAGCCGTTCCAAACTCCAAACCCTCAACAACCTCATGATGTAATTACTTGTCTACTGAAATAATAAAGAATTGTTGTGGAATCTGCATTACACTCAATATCAATGGATCATTCTCTCCGGTTGCCTTACACCACTCTTGCCACTCTCGTCACGACTGCAGGCTTATAAGATCTGTTATTATGACAGATTTTTAAGTCGACAGGATAGCAACTTGTGGTTTGGAAACCTCACCGTGAAGACTCATTTTGGAAGTTTTAAGAAATTGAACGGACTCTCATCACTACACCAAAATGATGTCTAATAGAGATGATTCTACTGCCAGCTACCCAGTTTCTGAAGAGTTTTCGGAAAGAATACTTTCAAAAATAATAGCATTTGATCCCAAAGAAAATTTCGACGTTGAAGCGTGGATCAAGTATTTTGAGTTAAAAACAACCAACTATGCAACCTCAAGAATCGAACTAATCTAACAATGCTTAAAAGGCGAAGCGTTGAACTATTATTTAAATCATTGTATCGTCGAAACCGAATGGGCTAATATACGTCAAGGACTTATCAACTATTTTTCAAGGACCTCTCTGATATCTTTTGACACCTTCATCTCTACAACGTGCGACAAACCTGGAGACATTGATGAGTACTTCAAAAAGAAATTTGACATTGGTCAACGATTACACCTTTCTGACCAAATACTACTCCAAGGACTAACAAATGGTTTGCCTCGGAATATTAAGGAGCTCATCATCGTAAAAGAACCATCAACCATTACGGAATGGTTAAGAGTTGCCCGCACGTTATGCAGTCAATTACCTGATGACAATCAACAAGGAAATAGCAGAATGGACCGAGTACCCGTTCCCGCAGCAATTCCCCGTCCAGAATTTCGACCCCGGCAAAGATTTCCGATGCGGCCGAGATTTTGGATGCCTCCCGTGCACAGAGAGCCCTTCAACTACCGTGACCGACGTTTACAGGACCGGAATCCCCCTTGGAGAACTTTCCCTCAGCGAAGGCTTCCTCCACTACCTCAGCTCGCGTATCAACCAGCTACTCAATATGGACAAACTCCTGATTTGGAATGACCATACCTAAAAGTGACTATTTTTTGTGGTCACAAAACATTCATTGGATTGTTGGACACAGGCACGAGTGCAAATATCATTCCTGAACATTTACTCAGACATTTGAAATATGAGACAATAACAGTGAACCCTAAGATACAAATTCAACAAGCAGTTGGTGCTATTCGGGTAAGTGAAATTGTTTTGATCAGTATTACAATTGGTTGCATTACAAAACAACTTGAATTTTTGGCCATCAACTCTGCTTTAAATTATGCATTGCTAAATTTAGAAACTGTGAATCTATTTAATTTGAAGATCAATTGCAAAAGCAGACAAATATTTCAATTTAATCATAATGTAACTTCAAATGCTCCTATAAGTTGTGCACAAATTTCCCATCATTTTTACAATCAAGGTTATTCACAATATTCTAATAGTGTTCAACATAATAATCTTGGATCATGTGAGAATACTACTAGTAAGAATACTTATGATGAACAATGTTCAAAAGTTGAAAATATGAAATGTGAAAATATGTACTCTTTTGATAGGAATGATAGTATTGGGAATTGTATTGATAGTAATAACATTAAGGACTGTACTATTTCTAGTGTTAATTCAAATAATGTGAATAATATCAATTATGGTATTAACTCTGGTGGCAAATTAACTGCTCTAATTAATAAATACAAAAAGGTTTTTGCCAACAATAAATATGATGTAGGCTCAATTAATTTAGAACCTCAACGAGTTATTCTAAACTCGGAACTGCCAATTGCTTGTCGCCCATATAGAGCCTCGCCTAAGGATAATGCAGAAATCAAAAAACAAATTGACGAACTTTTGAAGGCAGACATTATCAAACCTTCTTACAGCCCTTATGCTGCTCCTGTAACATTAGCTTACAAACGAGATGAAAACTCCAAAACTCGTTTATGCATCGATTATCGAAAACTAAATGAAATTACTAAAACATTCCGAACCCATTCCTCGTATCGATGCTGTATTGGATCAATTGTCCCATGCAAAAATATTTTCAACACTAGATTTAGCCTCTGGATACTGGCACATCAAAATTAAGGATCAAGACACAGAAAAACTTGCATTTACCTCAAATTTTGGTTTGTACGAATGGAAAAGATTACCTTTTGGATGGAAAAACGCCCCTGCAATATTTCAACGTGCTATAAGGCAAATTCTAAATAAGCATCAAATTAAATTTGCCCTAAATTATTTTGATGACATAATTGTATTTTCCCAAAATTATGAAGAACACCTGAAACATTTAAAAATCATCTTTGAGATATGTGAGAAAGAGAACGTGAAACTCAAACTTTCAAAATGCAACTTTGCAAAAACGAAAATAAATTTCTTGGGATATGAAATTGAGAACAGTACTTACAAACCAAGTAATATTAACGTTGAAACTATCAAAAAACTTCAACCACCCAGAAACACCAAAGAGTTGCAAAGATTTCTTGGTAGTATTAATGTCTATAACAAATTCATTCCAGATTATGCGAAAATTCGAGCCCCTTTGAATAACCTTCTTAAAAAAGATGTAAAAAATCAATGGTCAGAAGAATGTCAGGCCTCATTTAAGAAACTCAAAGATATTTTAATCTTTAAGCCTGTGTTAAGTTTATTTAACCCGAATTATCCCTGCCATTTATACACCGATGCCTCAGGAGAAGCAATTTCAGGAATTTTAAAACAGGAACATCCAGATTGTTCCTTACACCCAGTTTCCTTTTACTCTAGAAAATTACGACCTTACGAGAAAAATTACGCGATAACAGAACTTGAATGTTTGGCTATAATAGATTCCGTCGAAAAATTTTACTGCTATCTTCATGGAAATCACTTTATTATTTATACCGATCATGCTGCCCTGGTTTGGCTCAAAAATATTAAACACCCAACCGGTAGGCTTTTTAGATGGTCACTGAAATTGTCTATGTACAATTTTACAATTAAATACAAAAAGGGATCTACTAATGTAGAAGCTGACATGTTAACTAGAAACCCCATAAATCATCACGTGCTGCCAAGAGCACAATTATTAACTCATTCTGAGCTCAAAGAAAGTCAAGAAAATGATAATGTTTGTAATCGCAAATACAAAAAATTGGATAATCTTTGGACAATTAGAAAACAAGGTTTGAATAAAGTTGTTGTCCCATTTTCACTTCGTTCAAAATTGTTAGAGAAAGCACATATTGAGTATGGGCACCTAGGAGTGTCATCAATGTTAAATTTATTATCGCCACAATATTATTGGCCTGGTATAGTAAATGATGTTAGAAATTATGTCCGACATTGTGAAGTTTGTCAATTGAATAAAAGGAAAAAGCAAAAGAAATATGGCTTGTTAAAATCCCTTCCCACAAGTCATGAGCCTTTCGAATTAATTTCCGTGGATACAGTTGGCGGATTAAGCTATTATGGCTCTCCAAAAAAGTACCTACATATTTTAATAGATCATGCAACAAGATATATTTGGACATTCCCTTCAAAAAGTGTGACATCAGATGCTTATATTAACTGTCTTAAACAGGTATTCCAAATTCAAATTCCAAAGAAAATTCTAAGTGACAGACATGCAGCCTTCACGTCACTCAAATTTAAGCATTTCTTGCAAAAATATAACGTCACTCAATTACTAACTTCTGCACACAGACCCCAAACTAATGGTAAAGTTGAGCGCGTCAACCAAACCCTCATAACTAGGTTGAAATGTAAAATTAATGCTCAAACAAATAGTACTCCTTGGACCCAATTACTTAAACAAGTCACGGAAGAATACAACAACACTCCTCATTCGATTACTACATTCCCACCTACTTATTTAATGTATGGAAAACTTCCTTATGAACCTATAGTTGAACCAAATTTGTATCCGCCCATTGAAGAGGCCCGAAAAATTGCCGAAGAAAAAACTAAGAAATTCCATGAGATTTCAAAAAAGAGATATGACACCCGTTTTACTAAAAGTGATTTTAACATTGGAGACTCTGTAATGTATGAAGAATTTGTTTATCCCAATAGTCGAAAATTAAATCCAACTTTCACAGGACCATACGTTATCCTGAAGAAACTTTCTGACGTAAATTATGAAATAAATAGGCCTAACCCTCTCCACAAAAAGGATTCTGAAGTAGTGCATTCGACTAGATTACGTCATTTTTACCCAGCATCTGATTATCAAATTTCTCCTCTTCCAGTTAGAAAAAGTAAAATTCCCATTCGAGTTGCTAATAACACCAAAGTGTCTGTTTCGAAAATACCAGTTCTTAAGGGAAATCAGAGTACCCTCGCTTCACATCTTCGCGTAAAACCAAGTAGCCCTAGTTCTCGTTCAAAGAGAATATAATGCGCATGGAATTTACGACTTTCGGACAAAGAGGGAGAATTTTCTCCCCCCAAAGCTTCGCTTTTCATTCTTTCTTCACCCCAACTGGTTGTGACCCCCCGTCGAAAGCCTTCCTTATCTCTTCCCATCTCCAATTCAATACAAACCCGTCGTCCAATTATTTTTCCTGTTTGTGCATTGTCGCTACTGACAAGGCTCTGAGAAAAATGTTTTGTCTTTAATTACTTACTTTTGTTTCAAACGGTTTTAAAATTCAAACATTAGATGTGAAGTAATTACAAACATCATATAAATGAAACTTACATGATGCATGAAATGTATTCAATGAAGAATTAGCAATGTGTCGAAGAATGTAAATAATTTGTTTTCATGTTGAATAATGTTTATTATGTACTGCGATTTATTTGAATAACCTTCATTGTTTATTGAATTATTTTATTGTGTTAGTATGGGATGAACCGACTATATATATATATATATATATATATATATATATATATAAAGTATCTATTTCTCTTTTGTATTACTTGTAACATGTCCTAATCTTTCTACCTAATAATATAGAAAGTTTTTAGGGTAGTTCTTTAAATTTTTATCGTACGAGGACACTGATGAAAAATACTTTTCCTCAACATTCCAGTCTCTCATTACGTATTTTTATTTTTGTACTGTTTGATAATGAAATGATTGTACTGATAATGATTTTATACTGATGAATGAACGAAATTTCACACATATTGATCACAGAATACATTGATTTTGAAGTTAACAAATGATTAAACAAAAATTCATTATACAACACGGCACACACATATTCAACGTTTCAGGATGCTTGACGTGAATTAGTAGCTTACAATGAGCAGTTACTCATTTAGAATATACGGAGCTCATTTCTAGCCTACTTACAGTAACGCTCTCGTAGGTACAGACATCACTGACATGTCGGTACTGCTACAGAGAAGTCGTCTCCATTGCACATCTAAGTTCCTGAGTTATTTTTTTTTATTTTCCTTTTCACAGATTTTGTTACGTCAAATTAATGAATAAGATTGTTTAGTGATGTGATTATAATGTCGTATATGGTTCATCACCAAAACTTACAATACTGTATATTTTTTCAGTCACCATGCAAAGGAAATTTTGATAAAATACATGAAAAATGTTTGAATATTTTCTGAACAGTAAAAATTTGGGAATTGTCACTAAGTAGAGGACATATGGAAGCTTTTATGAAGGTGTAAGGATAAATTTTGAAGTCCTTATGCTAGATGTTTTTTACTTTCATTAATCATCTACTAGTTGAAATTTGTAAATTAATATTGTATTATTTGTGTATCAAGTGCTTATGTATCATATTTGTTTTGAAATGTCATTTTGTATCTTTGTTATATTGTATGTTTTGTACTGTTGATAATTTAGTGAAAGCCTTTCTGGAACGGTAAGACTTTCCCTTCTAAATGGGGGGGATATGAAACGATACCTAAAAATAACCCCCTAAGTACAATTTTCACTACAGATCACCCCTTAGCGGTTCCCTTTTATCCCAGTCTTTGTCTCCCTATCTAAGTGGTCAATATCTTGCCTTTCACTTTTGAACTCAAGCCGTCTCGTTAACTGGACCTCCCACGGACCTCGTGACTCCCTTTCACCTTTGAACTCAAGCCGCCTCGTTAGCTTAGACCTCCCAAGGACTCTCCTGCTTTCAAATCGCATATGTAAGATCACATTCCCCCTTCGTAAAACCACCGACTTCTACCAATGAAATTTCGTGTTAAATCCCCTGGTCCAATAATATTTTTCTTAATCCTAATCCCTCTAGCGAGATCTTTGTAAACTATTTATTTTTTCACGAGTCTCTTGGGCTAAGGAGCCCTCAGAGCCGTTCCAAACTCCAAACCCTCAACAACCTCATGATGTAATTACTTGTCTACTGAAATAATAAAGAATTGTTGTGGAATCTGCATTACACTCAATATCAATGGATCATTCTCTCCGGTTGCCTTACACCACTCTTGCCACTCTCGTCACGACTGCAGGCTTATAAGATCTGTTATTATGACATATATATATATATATGTATATATATATATATATGTATATATATATATGTATATTGCATGCTGTATCGGGCCGGGTTTCCGCGGGCCGTAGTTTGGAGACCCCTGGTCTAGGTGGTTGTCTCGGCGAGGTATCTCGTCACTGTCAGAACTGGCTTAAGCTTGATGCACAAGATACCTCATCATTGTTAACAAAACTGAACCGTGAACGTGTCATCGTCAGAAACTGAAACGAATTGGTCATCGTCAAAAATTCGGCGATACATTTATTACGAAATATCTCATCGTCAAAAAATTGGTCTGATCTTGAAAGACAAGATATCTCGTCAAAATCACTTCGAGGGTTAAACTGCTACAGTGTTTCACCAGGTCTATCAGAAGCGACTGAAAGACGACTTTTTACTACTGTTTTCATACACTGGTGACTACGTCTATCCTTTTAAGCTAAGTTGTTTCAAGAGCTCCTACTATCAAAATTTTGACGACTCTTTTCTTTTTTTAAATTCACCTAAGGTCAACTAAACTTTAGTCCCTTCCTTTCCTTTATAATGCACGGAAAAATATTTTTCAAATTTTTTGCGCAATAGTTATTTTAATTGGCGATACACTGGAGCACAATGGGCTAATGGAAACGGTCCGGGATCAAACCCAAAAGGATCCGAGGACAATACCACTTAATTTTGAACTAAGGTCAGATTACGAGATCAAACCTGAGCTGGCACCCCACTCTCCAAACTTCCTCACCACGTCAACGTGAAGACATTTGAGGCCACGACAGATTTAACATGAACCAGCCCCATTTGTACACGATGGTCTTTGGTTGGATTCGAACTCGCAACCCTTCGGTTGCTAATCCGTTACTCTTTCAAAAGGGCTACTACGGCCCGTATTGATGGCAGTGTCGTTACTCATATTTAAATGCATTTATACATTTCATGCCTCCTTGAAATAGAGTTATGCAAAAATGTATGGTAACATTTCGTGTATTTACTGGTAATGATTTCTATTTCGAATAATATCCATCACACTTCAGTCGCGTTTCCATAATTAGCT
The DNA here is from genome assembly GCA_933210815.1 of Meta bourneti. Lineage (NCBI taxonomy): Eukaryota > Metazoa > Arthropoda > Arachnida > Araneae > Tetragnathidae > Meta > Meta bourneti. The sequence goes on from OW119929.1 coordinate 12,674,557, forward strand.
TATAAACATCCACTTCAGCTTTATGTCATTTCTTGTTCAAAGGCAATGCGGTATTTTTTTACTTTAAATCTATTTTCTCGCACGTTCCCGTTTTCTTTTCTCTTCTGATTTCTATCATTCAGAATTCTGGCTGGTTTCTGTAATCAGATTACTGAATTTCATTAGAGTGAACAACTGTTCCTTGTAGATTTAGAATTACTATGCAGCTTCATAGCTCAAAACGAGCATATTTAAACTAGTCAGCAAAATTGGCGGACGAATCCCATAGAATTTGATTTTATATTATTTATATCCGTTGTTGCCATTCGACATTAAACAAATAATGTCTATTTTTGTGCCACGTACATTAGTAAAATGTATATAGATGAGATCCATTCACACACACGTGATATAGTTTAATATGTATTCAGAAGTTAACAATGGAGATTCAGTTTAGTTTAAAAGAAATCATTTTTTCAAAAATTAATAAATAAATAATTTAATTATACAAAAGAGAACAGCTAAAAGAATAAGCTCTAGAAATAAGCGAAACTAGAAATAAGCTTTTATACTTTCAATATTACAAACACATTTATTTAATTAATAAAATATTGTTGAAAAACTCTTGAATCTAAAATTATAATGAGCATATATATAAGAAAAATGTAATTAAAATTTATATTCATTTTTTTCTAACCAAAATATTTATTTAACTGTATCATTTAAATTTAGACCATATTTAATGTCAAATGCAATCTAATAGTAAACATAATTTGCTATAAATGGCAAATCCACGTTAATTAAGTGAAATGAATGAGATAAATTAATTAACGTTAAGAATAAATTTGAAATTTGCGGGCGAAATAAATCGGCTGAGTTTCTCAAAGCGCGTGAAGAATTGTGTTGTAAAATAAATTTCTTTTCAATGTAATAAATACTTAATGAGGGATAAATATTTCTCTAACGAAGTGAGAAATTGAAAGCAGATTGGGTAGATCTCATCAAAGGGATGCTATAGAAGTAATTTCTCTCTAACATTCCAAGCGTAAACAAAATTATGTAGTTTTGCGCGTAATTAAAATTGTGCTTGAAATTAGTGTATGGTAATTTAGTTTTAATTACGTTGTTCTCTAGTTAATACACAGATTTATGCATAAATAAATTAATTTTCCTCATTTTAAGCATGATTATCCATTTTTTAATACACTTTATCTGCAAGAAAACACATCTTTTATGTTTGAACCACAATTCTGCGGGAAATACATTTGAGGAATAAATAGTCCTTTGTGTTGCTCCAGTACGACGTTAATTAATTACTCTTACCATTACATTTGAAGTATGTGTTTAAACCTAGTTTTCTCAATTAGGTATCGCGTCATTAGTGGGAAACTGACCAGATCTTGATCTCGTCATTATCCAAAATCGACACTATCTCGATGAAAACATATTTCGTCATCAGAGAAATTGGCCAGATCTCGAACGAGATATGTCATCAGTCAAATTGGTCAGAACTCGAACGAGATATCTCGTCATCAGTGAAATTGGCCTGATCTTAAATGGCCAGATCTCGGACGAGATGTCTCGTCATCAGCGAAATTGGCCAGATCTCGAATAAGATATTCGTCATCCGCGAAATCGGCCAGATCTTGAACGAGATATGTCGTCATAAGCGAAATTGTCCAGATCTTGAACGAGATATGTCGTCATAAGCGAAATTGTCCAGATCTCGAACGAGAAATGTCGTCATCAGCAAAATTGGCCAAATCTCGAACGAGATGTCTCGTCATCAGCAAAATCAGCCAGATCTCGAACGAGATGTCTCGTCATCAGCGAAATTAACCAGATCTCGAACGAGATGTCTCGTCATCAGCGAAATTGATCAGATCTCGAACCAGATCTGTCGTCATCAGCGAAATTGGCCAGATCTTGAAGGAGATGTCTTGTGATAAGCGAAATTGGCCAGATCTCAAACGAGATGTCTCGTCATTAGCGGAATTGGCCAGATCTCGAACGAGATGTCTCATCATCAGCGAAATTGGCCAGATCTCGAACGAGACATCTCGTCTAAACCGCTAGGGGGTTAAAGAAACGCTTTTTATCATGTTTGTGGTATGGAGACTAATTGTTTTAGTGAGCAATCATGTTTTCTTTACTAGTTAAAATACATGAATTTCTTATTTGTACCTCAAAACCAGAATCAAACGGATTTTAAATTTTAAAATAAGCATTTAATAATAATGCAAAAAATTATAGAATTAAATGTAGTACTAAAATCTTTTATGATTTTACTAATTTCAATATGGCTTTTTAATTCAAATTCATCCCGCTTTAAATTTATTCGCACTGGACACACGATTCACCCATCGTCATCTTTTACTAGAAGGGAGCTCATCCAATTGCAACTCATGCTCTACTCCATTTTCTCTTTATCACATTTTAATTGTCTGTCCTGGTTTTAATCATCAAAGTCTCGAAATTTTTAAAAGTACAATTTGAGAGATTTGTTTGTGGAAAATCCCCATTCAAACCTTTTCGCATTTTTACGTTCAGTTAGTTTCTTAAATCTCCTCTATCTTTTTCCAAATTCGAAACGACTCAAATCTATTTTATCAATTCTTTTATAATTCAATCTTTTAAAATTTTATGCTTATGTAAATTAAATTCGTTTGTTATGCTGCAAGCGATAAAGGTCTTTTTTATCATCTGACTATTGATTGAATATTTTTATTCTCATCTACACACTTTTTCATGTTTCAAATCTATCTTTTACCTTTGTCGTGGACTTGAATTTTAAATGTTTTGTGCTTTTATTGGATTACATTCTGTCTTGTGTTTGGCGCAGCTTGTCCGCTTTTGGACCTTGCGCCATAGAACCCCAACATCCAATCCCGCTTTATACTTTCCATTTTAATGAACATATTTATTGAAATTTGAGAATGAAATCTATTCGACTAATGGTTCTGACTTTTCTCAGGATGGCGTAGTCTAAATCATATCATAAATCACATACCATAAAAAGGTATCAAAAAGAAACAATGTATTCAGGGGCGGAACAGATGAAACATTACACTGTTTAATTTGGATTATGAATATTTGTAGGATTAAATTGCAAATAAGAATTAAATGGCGTGAACACAAAAACGGCAGCTGCGAGCCTGCAATCAACAAACATGGATTAACGAGTGAGTCAATGATAATCAAGTAAGATAATCAGTAGCAAGTATCAGACTGCAGAAGGGCAGGGTCACCCAGAAGTGGATGAGTCATCATAACAGGAAATGCATGAAAGTAAGCAAGGGGCGCCTGTCTTCAACAAAAAGTGTTAAATAAAATTTTTATACGCATGGGGCCTCGGTAGCCCGCTTGGAAGAGTAAGGGATTAGCAACCGGAGGGTTGAGTGTTCGAATCCAACCAAAAACCGTCGTGCACAAGGGGGGCTGGTGCACGTTATATCTGCCGTGTCCTCAAATGTCCTCACGTTGGTGTGGTGTGTAAATCTGGAGAGTGGGGTGCCAGCTCAGATGTGACATCGTCATATGACCGTGATTCAAAATTACGTGTTATCCTCCGATTGGGGGATTTATCACGCACCGTCACCAATAACGCATTGTGTTGCTCCAGTGCGACGTTAATTAAAATACCAACCTCGAATAAAAATGTGGACATGATTTTCAAAATGCCACTGTTTTTATGATGTTATATCGCACTTATACTAGTTTGCACTTATACCACTATTCTTAGATCATCTAAAATATTTTGTGGGATTCTTTTATCTACTGAAGTCGCACATGAAACCGCACACTCCACATAGATATTTATTCAATTCCGGAAACATATCTGCTGGGTTCCCCTCCTTTTCAAGCACATCATCTTTCCAAGGTAAGAAAATAATGGCTGAGAATTTTCAGCGTCTTCCGAAGTTGAAAAATTAACACTTAAAAACGCGTCTGTATTCTCCAAAAAGCTAAATCATACTGATCGGCATTGACTGGAGAATCTTTGAGAAACCTGTCAGAACTTGTCTGTTTGAAAAGCATTAGTCATTATCCCTGCATTATTCAGCCGCCGGATATCAATGCCCAGACTTTGGAAACATCCTTCAAATTTTATTTATGTAGAATGCATGTCAGGTAACCAAGGAAGTTCGCGCCGCTTGCACTAAAAGATAAATGATACATAAAGTGGATAAAACAATACTTTATTGAGAAAAGTAGTCACCTTCGACTTTCATTACCTGTCCCCACCAATCTAACGACTTTTCCTATTCCTTTTTATAAGTTTCCTCTTTGGTACAACAAAACCCGCTTCAACTCCCATTCGACGTCTTGTCGATTTTGAAATCACTGATTACAAAAAATTACAGAATCTTGAAAAAATCAATAGAATCTTTCAAAAAGATTTTATTCGGCAGAATGGGCCAATAGAATTGTTAAAACTTATTATATTACAAGGAAAGGATCAATATAATCGTTCTCCAAATGATTATATTCTACAGAATGGAATGATACAATCCTTCAAAAGGATTCTATTACAAGAAAGAAACAATTGAATCGTTCCAGAGGATTCTATTCTAAAAAAGGGCCAAAACAATCTTTCTAAAAGTTGACAGAATTCGAATCCATGGATTCTTTAATACATGTAGTTATTGAGTCATTGAGTGTATTTTTCGATGAAAGCAATATACTGCGCTTCTCAGACAGGGTTAATATACAATCATGTTAATTAAGTGAATCAATGAATCTGATTTACTATTTTCAAGCGCTATCCGTTAAGAACTGAGCCGTTACATTCTTATCACACCAACGTAACCTGGTAACCTGGTTGAAAGAGTAACGGACTACCAACCGGAGGTTTACGAGTTCGAATCCAACCAAAGACCGTCGTGTACAAAGAGGGCTGGTACACGTTAAATTTGCCGTGGCCTCAAATCTCCTCACGTGGCGTGGGGTGGAAGTCTGGACAGTGAGGTGCCAGCTCAGGTGTGACCTCGTCATCTGACCGTGGTTCAAAATTACGTGGTGTTGTCCCCGGGTATTTGGGGCCGTCGTGGCTCAGTGGGTATGTCCACTGCGCTAGCAACCTTCGAGTTGGCGCCGATTCCTGTCAGGTGCATTCCTCCTTGGGTGTATTTCTCTCTTCTGTGTCAGTAAAACTATTACTTGATGTTGCCTATTACTTGATATTGCCTGTCTTGTGTCTGGCGCAGCATGGCCAAGTATGGCCCTTGCGCCATAAAACCCCAAAACCAATCAACCAACCCCGGATCTTTCTCTTCGTGTTTGATCCCGGACCGTCGTCAATATCCCGCTGTGTTGTGATCCAGTGCGACGTTAATTAAAATACTTTCCCACCTTATTATACCAAGATAGGTAAATGTGAAGTACCCTCGCATAATGGCTCTCCATATTCATTCAAATCAAAATCGAAGTGAAATGAATCGAACGGGAGCAGAAAAAACATTAGCTAATAATGTTCACTAGAAATCCGAAATAAATGCGACTGTGTTTTATCTCCAACACGCGTTCCTCCTTTGTACAAAGTATCGCGAAAAGCAAATTAAGTCGTGTTGTGGCTTAGTGATAAAATTTTAATTACATCGCGAGAGCCCTTTTCCACCGCGCACTGTTGCTAACGGAAGGCGCGAAATTATTCATTTGTTGTTCAGGAAACCAAAAGGGGAAAATTAGTAGGATTAGATATTCATGAGGAAAATTCCACTTGGACAGCATCTCTCGCGATTCCGATGAAAAATTTAAATAAAATATTCATCGAAAGATTTATTATTAGAGAAAGCATCAATTAAAGGGAAAAAAATAAGATGTTTCGAAAAGAGAAATATGTACTTCTGAATTCCATCAACTTTGAGGTGGATTCACCATCTTTGTTTGAATAGGCCATTTTGTTTTGTATAGAAATTTTATTTTTCTGTTATCACAGTTTTGACGACAGTTGTCGTTAATTTTAATATATATATGCAACGTGCTGAAATTACATTCGGGTAATTTGTCAAATTTCGCCGCGAGTTAGAGGATACCAAAAAAATTAGATTATACTTCCTTTTAAAGTAAAATCCTTTTGAAAGATTATTGACACTTTCCTTAAAGTAAAATCATATGGAAAGATTGTATTGACTTTCCTTAAAGTAAAATCATTTGTGGAAAGGTTTTATTTATACCTTCCTTACAGTAAAATCATTAAGAAAGATTTTATTGATACTTTTCTTAAAGTAAAATACTTTTGAAAGATTATTGACACTTTCCTTAAAGTAAAATCCTTTGGAAAGATTGTATTGACCCTTTCACCCTTAAAGTAAATTCATTTCGAAAGATTTTATTAATACTTTCCTTAAAATAAAAGCCTTTGGAAACATTTTATTGATACTTTCCTTCGAATAAAATCCTTTGGGGAAATTATATTGATCCTTTCCTAAAATATATTGCTATTATTGCTCATTAACTTAAAATAGAATCCTTTAGAAAGATTCTATTGACCAAGAAGGCCAAAATGGTTAGACGGTCATGCAGGGAAGACTGCACGTTGCTACGTGGAATTAAGCTTGTGAACCCCTCAGAAGGTTAAACCGGGACCTACGCCTTTTTGCGAAGTCTTTAACACGACACACTGAAATGTCTAGGCCGGGATTTGAAACCGGACCCTTTTGTACAAAGTCAAGAGCAGAACCTCCCGACAATGTAAAGGAGGCCGTCGTGGCTCAGTGGGTATGCCCACTGCATTAGCAACTTCGAGTTGTAGCCGACTCAGGCTCATTCCTTCCTGGGTGTATTTCTCTTTCCTGCGTCAGTAAAACTTTCATTGTGTCTATTACTTGATAGTGTGTGTCTTGTGTCTGGCGCAGCATGGCCAAATATGGCCCTTGCGCCATAAAACCCCCAAAGCCAACCATCCCGATATAGTCTTTCAATATTTCCATCTTTATAGTCAGAGCTAACTACGCAGCAAATATTGAAAAATGTTACATTGTTCGGTAACACATTCGTTCCCTTGAAGCGGAAAAATTCCAATTTCGGTCACAATCACTTCCTCTTATTGGCGAGCAAAGAGCCTACAACATTCCTAAACTGAGAGGAAAGCTCGTTTTCTTTTGGGCCAATGAAGACGAATTCTCACCCTTTCCCGCTTGATAAATGGTCGCGGGACCCCGTCCTGTACTCCCAATATTCACAAGATCCCCTCCCACTTTTGATAAGGAGCGGAAGAATAAGAAAAAACCTCCTCGATTCCGTGTTCCAACGGCCGGGGAAGAGAAAATCACGTCTTTCGGCTCCCCAGTCATTCATCTTTGTCTCCCGATGTGGATAGGGCGCTCCTTCTCTTCACTTCTCTTCGTTTCACTTTTTTCCAGTTGCCGGTGCCGACTTTTCCTTTTGAGTTTTTGTTTCTGTTCCATTCTGTTCCGTTGTTGCTAACTGCGATTCCCGTGACAGATTCTTGCTTTTATTGAAATTGAAAATGATGCACGCGTTAACTGAATCTAGTCTGATGCGTTAATATGGGAAGATGGATGGGATGTAACGAGGCGGAAGAGGAGCTCGCAATCATTAAGCTGGGATTCGCTACACGAGTTAACGTTAGGGAAGGAATCCTAGCTCCTCTCAGAACCGTCCTATAACAAAATTTAAAGGAAGGACAGGCAACACAAATTTAGGGCCGCTGTAACCCGGTTCGAAGAGTAAAGGATTATCAACCGGAGGGTTGTGAATTCAAATCCAACCAAAGACCGTCGTGTACTAAAGGGGGCTTGTGCACGTTGAATGTATCATGGCCTTAAATATCCTCACGTAGGAATGGTGTGGAAGTTTGGAGAGCTCAAGTGTTGCCTCGTCATCTGACCGTGGTTCAAAATTACGTGATGTTAACCTCGGATCTTTCCTTTGGGATTCATCCCGGACCGTCGCCAATAGCCCGCTATGTTGTACTTCAGTGCGACGTTTATTAAAATACCGACCTATCTAACAACACAAATTTAAATCATATGAATCACATAGGTAGGTTGTTTGGGGATTTTATGGCGCAAGGGCCGTATTTAGCCAAATACAACACAACCAAATCTATATAACAACCAAACACAACATAGCCGAAGCTATATAACAGCCAAACACAACATAGCCAAAGCTATATAACAGTCAAACACAACATAGCCAAAGCTATATAGCAGCCAAACACAATTCAGCCAAATCCATATAACAGCTAAACACAACACAGCCAAATCTATATAACAGTCAAACACAACATCGCCAAAGCTATATAACAGTCAAACACGACATAGCCAAAGCTATATAGCAGCCAAAGCTATATAGCAGCCAAACACAATTCAGCCAAATCCATATAACAGCTAAACACAGCACTGCCAAATCTATATAATATCCAAACACAGCACAGCCAAATCAATATAACAGCCAAACACAACACAGCCAGATCTATTTAACAGCCAAACAGGACTAATACTTTTCACGACTCTACTTCAATTAAAATTACTATGGAATCCAATTTGTAAGTTCTTGGCAATCTCAAAACTAGGAAACTATTGTTCGACTTTTATCATTTATGCAATTGGGTTTTCGAGCAAAGACCATTTCAAAAATGTTTGGAACAGCGTTACGCCAACTCGAAATGGGGCTTTTATATAAAAGTCTCCGAACCCTAACTGCTTCATTTAACGATACCGTACCATAATTACTTCTGAGGAACGCCACTTTTTAAATCTTTAGAGCCAAAACTATTTTTGGATTGTTTTTCCCGGACAGTTTTTCTTGAAGCTGTTTCCTAGAATAATTTTTTCCTTTACAATACCCTGTGAGAACAAAAGAAAAAAAACAGCACGTGCAGATAGAAACTCGGAAAGAAACTGTCTTCGAGGAACAGAAAAAAAAGTTTAAAGAAAGAAAAAGAATTAGAAGTCTAAAAAGCAGTTTTCTGGGAAAAAATGAAATAAACCGTTAGTTTTTCCTGGAATAGTAGTCGACACGTTTCTCTTTGTTAAGTTCCTAATGTGCTGTTTTAAAATTGTTTCCGAAAACTGAGTGTGCACCATTTTTATTTTTTACTTGACATTAAAAATGTACTATTTACTACTCATATATATATAAATTTGTTTAATTTTAAAATGTGCTATGCGTTATACATACTATTTAATTACTTGGTATTTTATGCCGCTATGTTTAACAATACATGTAATAATTTTCTTTACTACTGGGTTATTTCAAAACTTCCTGTACGAATTTCAAAGGATAATTAATAGTTGAATTCAGGCCTTGCTGGCACAACACAACGGGTTATTGGAAACGGTCCAGGATCAATCCCGAAAGGAAGGCTTTGAGATGGTGGCGCAGGTTCGATTCCTGTCAGGTGCTTTTCTCCCTATGTGTATTCCTCTCTTCTGTGTCAATTAACTTTCATTATGTGTGTGTCTATTACTTGATATTGTATGTCTTGTGTCTGGCGTAGCATGGCCAAATATGGCCCATGCGCCATAAAACCCCAAACCCAACCAGAAGGAAAGAATCCGAGGACAACACCGTTATTTTGAACCACGATCAGATGACGAGATCACATCTGAGCTGGCACCCAACTCTCGAAACTTCGACACCACGCCAACGTGAAAACATTCGCCACGACAGATTTAACTTGCACCGCCCCCCCCCTTGTACATGACTGTCTTTGGTTGGATTCCAACTCACAACCCTCCAGTTGCTAATCCGTTACTCTTCCAACCAGGCTACCACGGCCCATATAGAGATGGATATTGAGATAAATATCTCGTTATTCGATGAAAACTGATCCTTGGTTTCGATCGTCAAAATTGAACTGAAACGATCTGGTCAAATCGACGATATCTTCATGACGAAATATCTCGTCATTGACAAAATTAGTCAATTGACGGACGAGATATCTCGTGGAAAACCATTGGAGGATTAAGTATTAGCACTTAATGGTTGCACTTAATTACCACTTGGAGAGTTAAGAATTAGCACTTAACCCTTCAAGGTTAAGTACTAATACTTAACCCTGGAGGATACCTACTTAACCCTTACCGCCCTAATTGACCGGTTAAACTAGTGTATAGATTAATATATCTTCGAACTATAATAAATAGCTTTAATCTATCAAAATTATGTTAGATCATAATAATAATTACTTCAAAACTTTAATATTTAAATCAGTTTGCCGCTCAATGTTTGAAGGCTATATTTTGTTTCTCTTGGAAAAATTTGTTTTCCTCTATCATTATTCACTTCAGTCTTAACTATTCCTTTGCTATATTTTTCACCGTTGCTTCCCACTTACTTTGTAAAACAAATAATTACTTATCCTTAAGTTTATAAGTAGTTCAAGCGTGCAATTTTTCAAAGTTATAAAACAAAATATCAAAGGTTCAATTTTCAATTAAATTTCAAACAGTTCGCTTTATTCCCTTGGCCACTTTAGCCGTAAGCGTTCCCAAACTGAGCATACAATGTATATATATGTATATTAAGCTACACAGTTTATTCTGTTTTTTTCTCTCTAAGATAGGTTTAGTAACTACCATCAATTATTCCGAATTTAAGTTTCACTAACGATTCCCGGAAATTTTTTAAAGATTCATTAATATTATTTGAAGTAAAAATAACTTACATAGGGTGAAAAAAAGAAAAATCTTTGGGTGAAGGAAAATATAATTATGCGTTAACTATCCAGAATAATTGAGAGCTATTTATTCCCAGAATATCATTAATATTTAATATTTCAAATAAACTGTATTTAACGTTGTGCCGAAAAAATTATTCGGATAAAGAATATAATGTTGAGTAATAATTTATAATGCCATTGACATTCATAAAAATCTGGTCCTTTTCTGGTTTTTTCTAAATTAAGGATCGTGGAAGTAAGGAAATTGATGACTTCAATTTATGTATTCTTTACCTTTCTTAACCTAGTTTTTTCTTATCCTAATCAATAATCCCTTCATAAATTAATATGTCAGCTTTTGTTATATTATTTTATTAAATTCAAATTTAGAAATTATTGTGAAGATGAAAGTTCGATTATTTAGAATAGGTTAATATTGTTGGTTTTCAAAAACAAGTCCTAGAAAGATATTACGTTAGTTTATTGTTTGGAATTATATAAACTATTTCTAGTTTAATACAAAAATATACCGTTACGAAATATTAAAATCAGACATTTTTTCTCCCCTTTATGTAAGTGGGTGAATTAAAATTGTGTAACTTTACAAAATGTCACGGTAAAAATTATATGCTCAATGAATTTCCTTCAAAATATGTGTCAATTTATGGCATTTGGAAAGTAACGGATTAGTAACCGAAGGGTTGCGAGTTTGAAACACCGACCAACCAAAGACCGTCGTGTACACGGTGGCTGGTGCACGTTAGATATATCGTGGCCTGAAATGTCCTCACGTTTGCATGGTGTAGTAGCTTTAAGAGTGGGATTTAAGATCATGTGCTGACCGTCGTTCAATATGACGAGATATTATCCTCAGATATTTCCCATCCGTATTTATACCGGATCTTCACCAATAGCCCGTTGTTTTGTTCCGGTGCGACTTTAATTAAATTACCTACCTTCCCTTAATCTATGCTGTATTTTTTTATGTAGGAGTTTTATAAAAATGCAAAAGTTGACAAAAAATTGCTTAAAGAAGCATTTTGAATTCTAATCTGAAACCATCTTGCTAGAATACTTCTCATTGATATTATTTCCAAATGTTCTATTTTCTATAACACTGATGAATCTCAGATTAGATTCCCGGGACCGTCGTGGCTCAGTGGATATGCCCACTGCGCTACCAACCTTCGAGTTGTAGGCCACGCAGGTTCGATTTCTGTCAAGTGCATTCCTCCCTCGGTGTATTTCTCTCTTCTGTGTCAGTAAAACTTTCATTGCGTGTGTACGTCTTTTACTTGATATTGCATGTCTTGTGTCTGGCGCATCATGGCCAAATACGGTCCTAGAGCCGTAAATCCCCAAATTCAACCAACCAGATTATAATCCATTTCCTTGATGCATATAATTGCTGAAATAGCAAAATTTGGGAAAAAAAAACATATGACTGTTTCATTTATCTTATTATGGTGGTTTTATTTACTTTTTCTACAAAATTTTACAAATCTATTTAATTTACAATAGAAAAACGAAACTTTTTGCCATTTCTTTTCCACCAACCAATGACTAAACTTCTTCAGTACTGTTGTAGTTAGATGAATCGATTTCTGTCACGAAGAGAACGAGCTAGGTTGAAATAAATTGGACGTTTCTTAGTTAATTTTGTTGATTTCTTAGCCAAAAAAGAAACCGAAATCAGCCAATTCACTCTCCAATTCTTGACAAGTCTTTCGTTTTCTTGTGCCACCTGCCACGCACAGCTTACATTTGAAATAAATGAACAGTCGATGTTTATTGCATCGGAAATTTCACTTACACGTAAATTTTAATCAATTCCGAAGTTTCACAGTGAAATTCAACCTTCAAAACACCAAATCGAGCTTTCGAATTTTGCAAGCATAATGGCATAGAAGCTTTCATTTCGTTAAAAATTATCCTAGTAATGGCATACTAGTCATAATTCAGTAAAAACGATCCCGTGAAAATATCGTGCAATTTGTGGATATTTTCTAATTAGTAGTAATTGAAAACTCACTACGTGTTTGAAAGTAAAAAAGTACTTGCAAAACGGATCGCGTCTTACCGAAATCTCCGCCATAATTTACGTTTATTTCTAGTCGAATTATTCCAGAATTAGATAAGTGAAGCCAAACGGGGAAATATTAAAAAAAACTGGAACTTTCCGAACGAGAATTCAAACTTTTCTTTTGCACCCAAAGTTCCCCGGAATAGTAGTTTTCCTCTACGTGACCCCCTCTCAAAGATAAAGTATGATTAGTTTCTTGTTTCCACCACAAGTGAAACGGCAAAATGAAATTGAACCTCATATGATGAAATTAAAACTACAACTCTCAATTCGAAAGTAATCTTGGGAGATTCCTAATTCGCTTTATTTATTCCCGGAGAAAGCTCTCCACGGGAAATTTTCGGCCCGTCTTCACTTGGTTTTCAATTTCAGCTTTCATTAAAATGATCGATGTCTCTGCCTCACCCCTCCCTTCACCGGTGGGGCCTATCCCCAGTACCCCCACCTCTGAGCGTACCCCCTGTTTCCTCCAGAGAGAGTAGTGAAAAGAAAGTATTAAAACAAAAAAAGAACACTAAATACTTTAGTACTTCTTCTACAGCCCCCCCCCCTTCGGAGAAAAGGAGTAAATTTGCCCCTCCCCTAAAAAGGGGAAAAAAGTAAAAGTTTTCGGGGTTATTATTTCTGTCGTTTTCGGAAATAAAAGCCCTCTCCTTCTGTCCGGAGAGATGAGGTAAAAATGGAAAAGAAAATTAAATGAAAAGAAAGTATGCAAATTTCTTTCCCCGGAAAGCAGAAAAGAAACAATGAGGGAAATACGAGAAAGGGGGGGGGGATTTTTTTCCCGTTCTAATGCGGGGGAAGGAATAGAACCCCGGGAGTGAGTGCATTCGTATTTAAATTGCAGCTACGCGCGTTGGTCATTAAAAATGAATTCCTGTAAACAGAGGGAATCTATTCCTGGGCCGCGTTTTCCCGATGCATCAGGATTGGCTGTAGCCGGTTAAATATCAAAAACAAATTGGAAATGACGGTCGTGTTATTGCCTTGGCTTGCCATTGGGGAATGTGGAGTCTGGTGCAACCTAGAATTTAAAAAATTACCGGCATTTTCAATGCCGGTTTTTGGATGTACTTTTTATTTAGTGTAATATACTGACAATGGTTTGTTGTAGTGTCTACATTGGATGCGAATACTTTAGCTATTCAGAAAAAGGTGGATTCCGAACCTATTAACCTATGGTTTTAAAAATTACTGGCATTCTCGGTATCAATTTTCACCGGCCAATGAATTAGAAACCTGGGATCAATATTTTATTTGACCTTTTTCACAGATAACAGCATGTATGCGTTTAAGAATAATTTTACAAGGTTGTGAAGTGCATTTAAGTCCAGAGAATACCATACATTGGATACACAGTCCTTAAGATCCTGTAAAGTGTGTGGCAGAGGGAGATTGCTGTAAGATGAAACTTTCCAACATGTCCCAAACGTTCTCTATAGTATTAAGATCCGGACTTTGCGGCGTCCAGGAAGATCTTGGAAGTCAGATTGATGTTCTGTGAACCACTCTCGAATGTTGCACGCTCGATGTATGGTCGCATTATCGTCCATGAAAGATCCACCACCTTCAGAGTAAAAATGTAACATTGCAGGATGCTCTTGATCTGTCAGGATGTTCGAGTATTGAATGGCTGCCTGTCTACCTTCCAGAAACATCAGGGGGACAGTTAGGTGTACGTATATACTAGAAGATATTTTTTTAAATTTTGACTTAAAAAATCCAGATATTTTCCAACAAGTCATTAGCTTATGCTTAAAATCATTTCAGTGAGGAAAAATCAGATGAAGCTAATTATTAATTATCTAATTTAGATACAATCAGATAATTAGTATGTTTTTTGACCAGTGATATCTCAAATTCTAATTTGTCAGAAAGACAATTCCTGTTGGAAATTATTCCTGATATTATTCTTCATGTTTTGATCCTCCATCTAGTTCCTAGGGGGAATATGTTTTTATACAATTGTTTTCACCAAGGAAGACTTAAAAAATGTCAAGACCTTTTTAGGAATTTTAACATTTAAAAATCAACTGAAAATTCATTTCTTAACTAAAAACTGATTGAGGTTCAGAACATCCGCAGTTTTATATAGATTATGATGATACAAAAATAATTATAGATAAATTCATTGTTAAGTTACCACTGTTTGAACAAAGCATCCTATTGCAAATACAGTGTTTCTCAGAAATTGAGTTTAAAATTTTGAAAAAAATTTGTACTTGTGGCAGTACCTAACGAAAAATCCTTTTAACTAGAAAAGCATTCCGGATATTTGCAAGATCTTGGTATTGTTTAACCACTTAAAGCACGAGTTTTTTTCGGAAAAACTGGTAAAAAATGATCGAGTTTTTTTTAACAGAAAATGAATATATATATATATATAGGTATAGTGTAAGTTATTTTTTACGATTTCAGTTGCGGGGTGGTGGTGTAAAAGTTATAAAAAAATTATTATACAAACAAAATGTAAACGATTTGATTACATGTTTATTTTGAATTTCAAAATATTAATAATAATAAAATATTAACTTCAGATTCACTTCCATCACTCAAGAGATCATCACTTTCATCGCTGAAACTTTCTGATAAATTGGCATATTCAAAATCGTCACAGTCGCTCATTATCAGATAACTTTTTCTAAACAAGATACAAAAACACGTAGTAAAAATTAATTTATGGTTAACTGTTTACTTTTATATTTCACGTAATAAAAATGGATATATTACCTTTTAGACACCTAACAACTGCTTTATAACAAAGAATTCCTAACAAACTTATAGCTAATCATCAAAATGCACCACTTGTTTTATACAAGAAAAATGGTGCATTGTGGTGCCATCTACGGTAAATAAGTTTAATATCCATCTATGAATAAGTGGTAAATCATCTATAAATAAGTGGTAAATCATCTATGATAAATAAGTTTATGCCATCTTTGGTATAAGTTTAATCTAGCCTGTCTATTTTTACTAGAACGGAAGAGCGCCCGTGTGAGACACGGGCATGTGCAAATTTGCTGGTAACTTTCGCCCGTGTCAAACACGGGTAAATGCGGTAAAAAAACTCAGTGGTTAAAAACTCAGAAATTAGGAAATATTTTGAAGCAATAAAAAAAATCTACATTCTGGTCAATTTTTGTGATATCACAAAAATTGTGTATACATACGAACGAGGATTTCATAAATTCAAAGGGTTCTCGCCCAAACTCTACGACTTCCGTCGGTGCAAAACAAGGTGCAATGTGATTCGTCTGACCACGTGACTTTTTTCCAATCCCAGATGTCCAGTTACGAGAAAGAAAACTAACGTTCCTAGCAGAAATTAGAGGTTTCCTCACTGGATGCGAATGCCTATACCGATCCTTTGCAATTCTCTGCGCATTGTTCGCGCCGAGATCGGTTGGGACGAGACTTTGTTAAAGAGTTCTGCCAGTTGCAGCACAGGTGGAGTCTGCCAAAATCTCCATAAATATTTACGGGTTTCTAATTCATTGGCCAGTGTATGTAGAGATCTGCTTTTTTCACTATTCGAATCCATTTGTTAGGGAGTAACGTTTAACTAAAACATTTTTAGTACAGTAGTTTAGTTTTTAGTGTTTGCTCAACTGTTGAACATGACATAGGTCAAACAATCGTCTCTGGTCACGCTGCAGGCCGCGGTAGCTGGTTAGAAGAGTAGTGGATTAGTAACCAGAGGGTTGAATTCGAAACTTTATATAACCAAAGACCGTCGTGTACACAGGGGCTGGTGCCCGTTAAATCATCATCATCTGACCATTGTTCAAAGTGATGCGATGTTGTCCTTGAATCTTTCCCGGACCATCGCCAATAGCCCGTCCTGTTGATCCAGTGTGACGTTTATTCGACTACCTACCGTCTATTGCTATAGGGAAAAGTGGGAATTTGTGAATAACCTATTAACCTGGAGTTTTATAGAAATTACTGGCATTCTCAGTATCACTTTTTACCGGCCTTTGGATCTATTTTTTTTCACTAGCCGAATTCACTGATACTGATTTGCTACAGTATAGGGTGTCTTTCATGAAAGGGTAACATTTTGTTTGGGAATAACTTTTAATTAAAATATTATTTTTTTACATACCGTTTGCTTGTCTGAAATATAACTTGTCGTTGACAGCAGTGGCTAAAGAATTACATTCAATACTTGCACTATTCTGATCAGGTCAGGTGGAATACGGACAGTCTATTACAATCCGAAGTTTTAAAATTACCGGTATTCACAATAGCGGAATTTAGTTCTACATTTTTATTTAGAGGAAGATGTAATGTCAGAGCTGTGATTTATGAATTACATTGGATACGAGTGATATTCCCATCGGTAGAGATGGAAGAAGAATCTTACAATCGAAGGTTTAAAATTACTGGCAGTCTCAATATATGTATAGCGATTTTTAGTTCTCCACTGTGACACTGACCTTGCTGTAGTGTAAGATGTATTGGGTTGATGCAAAAGTTCGTCCCATTTTTTAACAAAAATTGAAGACAAATTTTATTTACTAAAAATTGCATTTAATCAATATAGTATGTGTCGTGTTCGGTGACATTTCTCCATCTCTCCGGTAACTGCATAATCCCGCGCTCATAGAAGTTCTGAGGTTTCTGGCTAAAGAACTGATCCAGGTGACGAAACTTTCTGAACCACTTACGGCAAGTGAAATCATCAACGGCACCCTCACCTTACACAACACGTCTTTTGCGTCTGCGAAGCATTCTTGCCTTTTCGGAAATAAAATAAGCATAATATGTCGAAAAAGGCTCCTTATTTCTGCCATTTTTAATGCAAAACAAAATTTAGGAAATTCAACCAAATAGCACAATTTTTTCCCAAGTACTCGCTGAAATTCCTTCTTTCAAACATCAAAACTTTACACGCGTGAAGTAGATAACACTCCGGTTTTGCAATGCAGTGCCATCTAGCGCCAAAAACGGGACGAACTTTTGCACCAACCCAGTACATTAGATAAGAGTACAACTCTCAGTGGGAAAGGTGGATTGTGAATAGCTCGATGCAACCAACAATTTCAAAAATTACCGATATCCTTAATTCGGGTTCAACTGGTGAAACAAAGTCAGCGTGTTCTCAAAAAACCGAATTTCATCAACAGTAACGGACTAGCAACCGAAGGGTTGCGAGTTCGAATCCAGCCAAACACCGTCGTGTACAAAGGGGGCTGGTGCACGTTAAATCTGTCGTGGCCTCAAATGTCCTCACGTTGGCGTGGTGTGGAAGTTTGGAGAGTGGGGTGCCAGCTCAGGTGTTGCCTCGTCATCTGACCGTGGTTCAAAATTACGTGGTGTTGTCCTCGGATCTTTCCCTCTGGGATTGATCCCGGACCGTCACCAATAGCCCGTTGTGTTGCTCCAGTGTGACGTTAATTGAAAATACCAAATACCAAATACCATCAACAGTAATCGCTGCATTACTGCACTATGGAAATACCATCGGGGAATCACATCAACCTCTTTTTTCCCTCTTTGTGCGCTTGCGGTGGCGTTTTGATTTGATCTTCCGTCTCCCTAAAGAAGATCAGGGAGGAAGAGGGGAATGTAATCTTGTGATGTAAGTAGGAATCAAAGTGACAGCCCAGACGGATGATGCCATTTTGCAGTAAGTAACTTCCCCTTTTGATCATCGCCACCTGCTCATCGTCGTTCGCTGCAGCCATTGATAACTGGGCAGGGATAACTCAGGGGAGATAAAAGCTTTCCTTTGATTTGCACTTACACTTATTGGATATTTCCCTCTCCGTGGCTTAATTTCCTTTCGAGGAGTTATCCTAAGAAGGTTCCGAATTTTTATTCAGAGATTCCTCGGAATCAATCTCACAACAGTATGCAAACAGGCTTTCTAGATGTAGAAAAAGTTTGGACAGACCAAGAACTTTAGGTTATTGCAAAGAAGTCTCCTAACCCTCCAAGAATTTGTCTCTCAACGAGGTATCTCGTCCACCAAGATCCGACCAATTTTGCTAATGACAAGATATCTCGCCATCAAGATACTACTAAATTTTTGATGATTATAAAATCAAGATCTGGTTAGCTTTGTTTTTGGCGAGATATCTCGTCCATCAAGATCTAACCAATTTTGCTTATGGCAAGATATCTCGTTTATCAAGATCTGATCAATTTTGCTAATGACAAGATATCTCGCCATCAAGATACTACCAATTTTTGATGATTACGAGATCACGATCTGGTCAGTTTTTTCATGGCAAGATATCTCATCCATCAAAATCTGGTCAGTTTTGCTAATGATGAGATACCTCGATGAGACAACCACCAGGAAGGTTAAGTAAGCAAATCCAAGTACGTAGGCTTCCTACCGTATAGTGTAAATTTGCACAATATGTATATACTATGTGAGCTCCGATAATGGGGACCCCCTGGTTGGAAGAGTAACGGATTAACAACCGGAGTGTTGCGAGTTCGTAACTCGATTCAGTCAAAGATCATCGTGTTCACGGGGGCTGGTACACGTTAAATTTGTCATGACCTCAAACGTCCTTACGTTGGCGTGGAAGTTTCGGGAGTGGGGTGTCAGCTCAGGTGTTGTCCTCGTCATCTGACATCGGTTCAAAATGACGAGGTGCTGTCCTCGGATCTTTCCTTTCGGGGTTGATCCCGGATCATCGCCAATAGTCCGTTGTGTTGCTCTAGTGCGGCGTTAATTAACTGCCTGCCTATCTTGTACAATATGCATACACTTCCTATGTGAGCTTCTAGGGCGGAACTGAAGGTTCAGACCTTACCGTCTGGTAAACTGGAGCTCGGTTCCCTAAATTAGCAATTTCCCCTTCTCTAATGAATGGTTAAACATAGGCCCGTGGTTCAACAGGCTCTAAGCTCTAAACCCGGTCTTAGCATGTATGTTCTTTGGGAATTGATGTTATGCTGTAGGTCCAGGTCTAACTGAACTCGTGTGACAAGAAATGAAATCAAATTAGTGATTTTGTAATGTTGTGATTTATTTTGTCACTGCTTGTTATGCTACAAAAGGCGAATTTCGATATTCGATCTTTGGAGAAAATATTTAAACCAAAGTTAAAAACGGAAGAAGCCAAGTGGTCTAGTAAAGTATACTCTTAGTATAACATCCTCGGTCCTCTCTACTTTATTGAGCATTTACTTTTAATTACCTTTCCAAGAGTTATCAATTGGCTGGATAATTCAGTTCAGTTGAGTGTCTGGAAAGAAATACCCTGCAATTAGGATTTACTCAGCTTGAACAAATGCGACTATTGCGCCTTAAAACCCAAAACCAATCAACCAACCTCACGATAGCCATACACCATTTAATGATTTCTTCCCCCTTATCTTCCTTTTCAGCAAAATAGAATGTTTCTCGATCCTGGGACATTTACGAGGCCATCGTGGCTCAGTGGGTATGTCCACTGCGCTAGCAACCTTCGAGTCGTAAGCTGCGCAGGCTCGATTCCTATCAGGTGCATTCCTCCCTGGGTGTATTTCTCTTTTGTCAGTAAAAACTTTCATGTGTAGGTATGTCTATTACTTAATACTGCATGTCTTATGTCTGGCTCAGCATGGCGAAATATGGCCCTTGTACCATAAAACCCCAGAACAACCAACCTCGAACATTTATCCACGTCTCCAACGATGTCCTCGTCATCTGACCGTGGTTCAAAATTATGCGGTGTTGTCCTCGGATCGTACCCTTCGTAGATTGATCCCGAACTGTCGCCAATAGCCTGTTGTGTTGCTCCTGTACGACGTTAATTAAAATACCTTCTACCAATCGATGTCCATAGACAGTTAATACTTTCTCCAACACTCTATTTTTTTGGGCCAAGTATGGCCCTTGTGCCATAAACCCCAAAATCAACCAACCAATCAACCAAAGCTGTTTTTCAATAAAATATAGCATTACATTAGATATTTATAAACATTATTTTTACTAAAACACATAAAATAATGCATTTGTGCATTCGGGTTTGATAGGAATGGGAATTCCGTGAGAAATAGACATTCGGAGGCTATCAGAGCAACTAAACCACCCATCAGAAATTCCCTCCCATAAATACCCAAACGTTCCGGGTCCCCGGACATTTATCCCTAACGATGGCCATAGACCGTTAAATGCCTTCTTCCAACCCTCTCGACTGCAACGTCGCTTCCCCGTGACATGGCAACCGAAACGCACTCTGACCAGAATCGCCGAATTATACCTCCAGGATGATCCCGATCCTGAGCTCCCGATCCTAGTCAATATTCCCGGGAGGAGGGTCCAGGAGCAAGACGGGTGGAGACGGGAAAACTATTTCCATGTATAATTGAAGCGCGCCCCGAGCTAATGTGTCGTACTCCTAGTGACCCGGCCTGTCGATGCTGGGCGTGCGCTTATGAAACAATTATTCCCCAGTCCTCGTATACAATTAAGATAAGAGTGGCTCCATTGCGAGATGAATTGTCCCTCAGACAGCTAATTACGTTATCGCCCCACACCCTACAATGAGAATTCCTGGTTATAAAGTGCCGTATTTGCGTATTATTGGGGACCTCCCCAAATGCTTTGGATCGGGTTGCCCATCTGTATAACGAGAGATTGTCTGTATTATTTGAAGTTTGCAGTGATCTTCTGCAAGAAATGACCATAGTGCGACACATCCAAATACAGGAATTTACTCGAACTAAGGCTTGATTTACTTTGCGTAAATGGGCTTCGGTAGCCCGGTTAGAAGAGTAACGTTGGCCTCAAATGTCCTCACGTTGGCGTGGTGTGGAAGATTGGACAGTGGGGTTCCAGCTCAGGTGTGACCTCGTCATCTGACCGTGGTTCAAAATGAATTGGTGTTGTCCTCGGATTTTTTCCCTTCGGTTGAGATCCCGAACCGTCGCCAATAACCCGTTGTGTTGCTCCTGTGCGTCGTTAATTAAAGTACCTACCTACCAGTCTTTGGACCGGGTTACCCAGCTGTATAACGAGATATTATCCGTATTATTAAACATTTGCAGCGATCTGCTGCCGCCATGAAGCAAAAAATAACCGTAGAGCGACACATCCAAATACAGATCTGCATTTGTTCAGTTTATTCGTACTAAGTCCTTTTGCATGGGTTTACAACAATCGGAAATTTCTTAAGACTGTTTATAAAGGTTCGCTTATAGATGAACCGAAAAGCAATAAAAGATTAGATATCGCAACTCAACTCAACTGAACTCCACCATGGGATACCGACCCTACGGAGGGTAAGTTCCACATTTTACAATTTACCCACATTGTAGGGAACACATCTTTAGGTGTGTACAAGCTTCACGAACCCGAGGTACTTCAGTGATCTATTATTTTCCCATGGGGTTTACTACCTGTGGTAAACACGGGGATTGCGACCACAGGATGCCCACGCGATCTTTCTCTTTCTTCTCTCCATCCTTTCTTTTCACAATTAACTTTTAGACAAATATGGCCCTTAAAAACCTAAAGCTTTATGAAACCTAAAACCAACCCACACCAAGTACAATTAAGATAAAAGTGTATCCATCGCACGATGAATTGTTCCTCAGACAGATCAATTGGTGGTCGAGAAGAATGGCGCATGTCGAAATCAAGAAACCAAAAAAATCGATTTCAAGAGACCTAAACGAATGATGTTAGCACTCGACCACTTTGGTGATGAATCATAGTGTCAACGAAGTTCACAAACTATTATTCGTTAGTTAAATTGCAAGGGACAGTAAACTGGAACGGACATTGAAATATCCAAGCGACAATAGCCATTTTTGCTCACAGGATTCACCATGAGTGTACTCTTTTCGTTGTTCGTTAGGAATTTGGTACGTATTTATATGTCGACTTGAAAGAACCAAAACAATCGACTTCAAAAATCTCTGTTATGGAGTAATGTTATCCACTTCGGAGGTAAACCATTGTAACTATAATGCCAAAAAAAGGAATAAAAGGGAGCGAACATCGAACTATCCAAATGAGAAAAACGGCAATAGCCATTATTACTCATAGGATTCAGCATGAGTGTACTTCTTTCGGGGTTCGTGAAGAAGCTGACTCGTATTTAAGTGTCGACTTCTAAGAACCAAAACAATTGACTTTAAAAAATCTCTAAACAAATCATGTTAGCACTCGGCCACTTTCGTGGTAAATCATCGTAGCAGCGAAGTTCACAAACTTTTCTTCGTTATTGAAAATGAAAACAGGAACGAACATTGAAATATCCAAAAGGATAAAACTGAAATAACCATTTTTACTCACAGGACCTACCATGAGTGTACTTCTTTTGGTGTTCCTGTTTACCCGTCGACTTCAAGTACACCAAAACAATCGACTTCCAAACAACTCTTTCAATCAGTGTTGTTTGACCTCGGCTACTTCGGTGGTAAATCCTCGTAGGATTAAAGTTCACAAACTTTTCTTTGTTAATCGAAAGGCAAAATGAAAATAATAAAAGGGAACACGGACATTGGAATAATCAAATGGGGTAACGACAATAGCAATTACTCACAGGACCTACCATGAGTGTACTTTTGGTGTTCGTGTTTACATGTCGACTTTAAGTGCATCAAAACAATCGAGTTCCAAAAAACTCTCTAAACCATTGTTGTTGGCACTCAGCCACTTCGGTGGTAAATAATCGTAGCAGAGAAGTTAAACTTTTCTTCGTTAATGTTAAGGCAAAATGAAAACAATAAAGGGAACTGGCATTAAAATATCCAAATGAATAAAGCTGCAATAGCCATTTTTATTCACAGAACCTACCATGAGTGTACTTCATTTGGTGTTTGTGTTTACCTTGTTTGACTTCAAGAAACCTCTAAACCAATGTTTGCACTCGGCCACTTCATTGGTAAATCCGTAGCAGCGAAGCTCACAAACCTTTCTTCGCTAATGAAGAGCAAAATGAAAACAATAAAAGGAACAAACATTGAAATACCCAAATGGGTTAAAGCTGCAATAGCCATTTTTACTCACAGGACCTACCATGAGTGTATTTCATTTGGTGTTCGTGTTTACATGTCGACTTCAAGTGCGCCAAAACAATCGACTTCAAGAAACCTCTAAACTAGTGTTGTTGGCACTCGGCCACTTCGGTGGTAAATCATCGTAGCAGAGAAGTTCGCAAACTTTTCTTAGTTAATGAAAAGGAAAAATGAAAACAATAAAAGGGAACGGACATTGAAATATCCAAATGGATAAAGCTGCAATAGCCATTTTTACTCGTGGAATTCTCCCGCGTGAATCTACTTCTTTTCGGCCATTCCCCATCTCGTGGAGAGTCTTACGAGCAGCCATAAACCAAGACGTTCTCCCCATTATGCGTTAATTCCCCATTTCACTTTGTAAAATATTAATTGAAGCTAAGTACCTCGTAACACTTGTCACCACGAAGGGTGCGCGCGTCTCCACGCTTGTCAGGCCGTTGATGAAAATATATTGCTCCGGCAACAAAACTGCTTTTATTAGATTCGGTGGAAGGCTGCACCGTTTTATTAATTTAATAATTCCCATCCTCTGGATCTCGCAGTAACGGACACTCTGCGCTTTAATTAGACTTTTATCTCGTTAAGTATCATCTGGAGCAGAGGACACAAAAAACATCTCGAATATTCTCCGTGTTTTTAATTAAGAAAACAAGGCGTTTTCAGTTTTGCTTTTAACGAAATTAGAGTTCTAAACTCATTACCGAAACGTGCCGCTGCCATGGCTTCCGCGTGAAAATCAATGCGTTTTATGAACGCGGGATTCTGTCATCAAGTGTCCGGTCTGTTGACTGAGCCATTTGCCGCTGAAGGCCTGTCATTAAACCGGTTCGTTTTGGAGTGGGGCGCCGTTATGCAGTGCTTATTAGTTGCTGCCCGGAATCATTACGGATGGGTACAATGGCCAGAAAAAGACAATTTCGCGCCGGGAGCCTCGAAATTGCAGTTTTTTTCAGCTGGGGTGTTTAAATTAGCAATCGCTTTTATTCGATTTTTGAGCAACTCCGCGCCAGCCACTTCAATTAGGCGGAATGCCGTAATGCTTTTTTCATCCGGGATAATATTTGCAATGATCGTAATGGCGTGAAATTGTGCTAAGGAGCTTTAATTGTTCGAGATTATTGTATTTTTAATGGGGGGGGGGAAGTTTTTTGGGACGTTGGAAGCTAAAAAATGTTAGTGTTCTGTTAAGTGTAGTGTGGGTTTAAATAATAAATATGAAGTAGGAGAGTTACTTCATAACTATGAATAATTTAAAATGTGTGTTTGGTAGAAGTTATGGCAGAAAATTTCGCAAAAACAAAATCAAAAAAGTTAATTATTAACCTTATAAACTTATATCAAATAACAATCATTTAAGATCAAGTTCACACACGAAAAGTATACTCTCATCGCAGTCATTCAATAATAAAAATAATAAATACTCAATAAGAATAATAAATACTCAATAAGAATAATAAAGACTCAATAAGAATAATAAATACTCAATAAGAATAAGAATAAATACTCAATAAGAATAAGAATAAATACTCAATCAGAATAAGAATAATCAATTATAATAATAAATACTCAATAATAATAATAATAATAAATACTCAATAATAATAATAAATACTCAATAATAATAATAAATACTCAATAATAATAAATACTCAATAATAATAATAATAATAATAAATGCTCAATAATAATAAATGCTCAATAATAATAAATACTCAATATTAATAATACTCAGTAATAATAATAATTATTATTAATAATAAATAGTAATAAATGAAACATAAGGAAATATAAAATAATAAGATAAAATAATAATAAGGTAATAATGATAAGATGATAATAAATAACAATAAGAATAAATATACTCAATAGGAATAATATAAGGAAACAAAAAAAGAATAAGTAGGTAGTTGAATTAACGTGTCGAAATGGAGCAACAATGAAAAAGAGTAGGAGACAAAAATTGATGTAAAACTACGCTGTCGAACAAAGTTGAAAACCCTTAGACAACTGCGGTTGTTTCACTTGTCACAGTAGCTTAACGTATGGACATCAAGGAAAAGTATCTTTGATAAAAAAAACTATTTGTATTTTTCCAAATTACCCTAAACAAGAATGGAATAATCTAACTATCAACTTAAATTTTCGTCACATTAAAATTTTTACTATGGTACTCTAAACAGTCTTGATAAACATTAGGTTTCCGGGCCACAGTTTGAAAAGCTCACGAATGAATTGGATTATTTTTATCATAGATCACTTTTATGGCTCAAGATAATATATTTTTCTTTAAAAAAATTAAGATATATCCACAATATTGATCTCAATGGCGCCCAATCTTTACCTCCTACATCACGGAAAGAAAGATAAAGACTACTTTTCCTCACGACTCACTACTCCTTAATAAATAACTTCGCTTTTACGCCCCCCCCCCGAAAAAAAGAGACAGATAAAGGCGTGAAATTATGAATACTTATCTCATTGGACGTCCGTGCAAAACAGACGTTTCAGCTTTCGCAATTATTCACAGCCTTCATCTTCCCCATATCGACTCCGAATTAACGGAAGTCATTCCTGAAATCATTAACGCCCCAAATAACCCGAAAAGAAATTTCCCTCTCAAGACCATTGTCTTTTTTCTCCAGAACGGGGGTCTCGCGCATAATTTAATGTTCCATTCTCTCCCGGATTCCGGACAATTCATCACACTCAAGCTCGAAATTAATCGTCCCGTTTTTCAGCAATCCGGCCACACTGCACCACTATCCAACGAAGATTTTCAGGCGAGCGAGGAAGAGTATTTTTTGGCGATTCTTCTGGATATCTATGCGAGAAGGGAATATTTCCGATTCCTCCTCACTCGAGATATTTTTTGTTTTTATATTGTTGTCTTGGTATATTTTTTATCTTCGAAGACGTTCCAAGTTTGCAGAAATATTGACCCAATCTGACCTAGGTGGACTTTCCTATATCCAAGAATGCATTCGTTCGGAGGGAGAGAAAGCATATTTAAAATAATGCCATTTCCTTTTCTTTGCTTTTTTCGAGGGAGATCGCATTCGTGGAATTTATTTATGCATTCGTGTTGCACTTTCACGAGGAACGCTTTACTTACGTCGACGATAGAGTCTTTCTTTTTTATCTTCAATCTTTACGGAATCCATAAAATATAAAAGTTGGAAAGGTTGATAAGGAACGGCGTATTTATGCGAGATTATTTGTTCGCTTAAATCAAGAATTCTTAACTCGATAGATACCTTCGGAGTGGCAGTGGTCTTCGTATTTTATTATTTGTTTTTGATTCGTTGAAGCATTTTGCATCGCGTCTTTACCATTTTCGATTGAAATCTCGAAGCTAAAGCAGAATGTGTAGCGCTATTGATGTATCAGATGCTTTTAAATGCTGGTGCGTGTGCCAAACCACATGCAGAATGCGCAGGTAGGTATTCGAATTAACGTCGCGCTGGGAGCAAAGCTGAAGGAATCAAACACGAAGGGAAAGATCGAGGACAACACCACGTAATTTTGAACCACGGTCAGATAACGAAAATGACATCTAAAAGTAAAATACTGATGCTTGCTTTTTGTTCAATAGTCAAAATAGTCGTATTTCAATGCCCAACGATTTCTTTTCCTAATTTTCCTTATTTAGAGCAAAACTTCATATACCATTGATCAAGAACTTTAATACCATTTTAAGAACTTCAAATCCTATTTTAAATACTTCAATACTATTTTAAGAAATTTTCAAATACTATTAATTAATTTGTATCTGCCAGGATTTCATATCATTCAATGATGGCTTGCATAAACTTTTAATGGAATTGCGCTAATGCCCTTTAAACTTTTGACATAAAATATCACTCATTACAAGGTACGATAATTTGGTAATTAATCTACGCTACTATATGAACGATAAATTAGTTATTTGGTATTTCTCTTTCCTTACTAAAAGCTTTTAAAGTACCGATAATTAGATACCTAATTATCGAAGTATCTTCAGTAAATTTTAAACAAGCATCTAATTAATGTTAGTGCCATTGTAGCGAATTAAGAATTCGCTACAATGGCACTAACATAGGAAATTTGCTCAAGAATTCGCTCAGGTCATGGAAAATTAACACTTGCCAGCATACATATTAGAGAAATAATTCGCAAAAAATGAAACCCAAAGGAAAAACAGTGGCTTTGAACCACGGTCAGATGACGAGGTTCACACCTGAGCTGGCACCCCACTCTTCGAACTTCCACACCAAGCCAACGTGAGGACATTTGAGGCCACGACAGATTAGAGTGCATCATCCCCTTTGTACACGATGGTCTTGGTTAGATTCGAACTCGCAACGCTCCGGTTGCTATTCCGTTATTCTTCCAACCGGGTTACCACGGCCCGAGAGTGGTTCGTGAACTGAAAAGTTTGGGAACTACTGATCTAGAAAGGTTTTCTTTAAAGGTGACTTTAAGAATAAACCCGGGGCTTTCTTTAACTCGTTTAATTCTGATTTACAGCGAATGCCGTCGCGCCAGTGCAATTTCCGAGCTCTTGGACAGGAAGCACCCAGACCCACTTCTCAAGTTTTACGACGCGCGAGCGACCTAAGAAGTAAAACATTATAAATTTCGCGAGTCTCAAACGAGGTTGTAATTCTTTCCATTGTTTCGAGGGCGATGCAAAAAAGCGGCTCGTTTCTTATCTCGAGTTGCTGCACTTCTTTCCTTCCGCTTTAATTTTCCCGAAAAATTAACTGACGAAATTGCCTGCAAAGTTGAGCGAACTGCGCACTTCGAGGCAGGGATGATGATGAGAGGGCTGTCCGCCTTTTCGGGCCAGATTAGAGGACTACTCCGCTCGTTTCCGGACCCTGATGACTGACAAAAGACTCGGAACAGTTGCTTTCCAGTTTTTTTCCAGCTTCCCTTTTTCTACCCTTTCTCTTCCTCTCTAAGTGCATTAAAACTTTTCGCATGTGAATTTTTAATCCTCTTTTCCATAACATTAAATTAAATCTTCCTTAAAACAAACCATTTTCTTGTCTCTTTCTGGCTTAGTCCATCTCGCTTTTCCCCTTTCGGGTGAATTATGGTAGAGCGTCGTTTCAGTTTAGGATTTGTTCTGTGTTGATTTCTTTTCGAAGTAGTCGTTTCTGAGTCTTAACCGAAGGTTTTGTCCTTTATGCTCAGTTTCTTTGGGGAATGTCTGAGTCTCATCCGAAGGTTTCGTCCTTTATGCTCGGTTTCTCTGGGGAATGTCTGAGTCTCATCCGAAGGTTTCGTCGTTTATGCTCAGTTTCTCTGGGGAATGTCTGAGTCTCATCCGAAGGTTTTGTCCTTTATGCTCAGTTTCTTTGGGGAATGTTCCTTAAAATAAATACATTAGCCACTGTACATATAGCGCTTCATGGGAGACAAGTAAAATGCGTGACATCGAGATTCGAGTAAAACTTATCTATGAGAAATAATGGTAGGTATTTTAATTAACGTCGCACTGGAGCAACACAACGGGCTACTAGCGTCGGTCAGGGATCAAATCCGAAGGGAGAGATCCGACGACAACACCACGTAATTTTGAACCACGGTCAGATAACGAGGTCACACCTGCCATCCCGCTCCAAACTTCCACACCACACCAACGTGAGGACATTTGAGGCCACGACATATTTAACGTGCACCAGACCCCTTTGTACACGACGGTCTTTGGTTGGATTCGAGCTTACAACCCTCCAGTTTCTAATCCGTTACTCTTCCAACTGACCCGTTACACACCTCGGGAATGATACAAGTGGGCTGCTAATTACTGGCCTCGTCATCTGACCGTGGTTCAAAATGACGAGGTGTTCTCCTCGGGCCCTTCTCTTTGGGATTGATCCCGGACCGTCACTAATAGCATGTCGTGTTGCGCCAGCGACGTTAATTCAACCAACCGGAATGCCGTGCTCAATGGAAAATAAGACACTTTTTCGTGTCCGGTTTTCGACAAGGAAACGCGTCATTTAGTAGTCGATTCTGTCCACCCTACATTCACAAAGTCATTTTTCGGCTGAGCCGCAGTAGGAGAGTGAGGTACCACTTCTGGTATTACCTTGTCATCTGACCGTGGATCAAATTTCCGTGGTATTGTCCTCGGATCTTACCGTTGTGGTATGATCACAGACCGTCGTCAATAGCCCGTTGTATTTCTCCAGTGCGACGTTAATTAAAAATCCAAATACCATTATTCGGCTACACTTATAACTCAACTTTTAAACGCGGCTTTTTGTATTCAAAGCCTGTTTTATTTATTTTTCGCTAACCCTATTCAAACATTCATAAATAGCTATTTACATTAATAAATATGTAAAAATTGTTTTCATTCATTTTCCTCCGCAAAATTCTATTTTAATAGATTCTTGGAAAAGTGATTTCTCCGAAAAGCGTATTTTATTTGCTTTGCACATTAGTTTATTCACTGGTTTTATCACTTTTTAAATCCGGCTTTTCAAAGGGATTGATTCAAAAACTGAAGCTTCTCACAGAAAATCGAAGTGCTCTTTTACTTCATTATTAACTCTATTTTCCTTTCATCTGTAAAAAGGTATCTAAGATATTCAATTTAAATTAATACAATTCAATAACGTAATGATAACTGAAAATACGTGAATGAAAATTTTTTGGGTTAGTTGAGGCACATAGTTAAAGCAATTCGATAAGTGAAAACATGATTAAAGCCCTCTAGTGTTGTTTTAGAAAGATGTTCTGCAATTAATTTCATTTGTTAAATCTCTCTAAATCTTAACGTTTTTATTGTAAATATTCCCCATTTCAACTCTCACACTTAAGCAAGAACTTTTTAGGTGTGTAGGTAGTTAGTATTTTAATTAACGTCGTACTGGAGCAACACAACGGGCTTTTGGCGACGGTCCGGGATCAAACCCGAATTGAAAGGTTCAAGGACAGTATCATGTCACTTTGAACCACGGTCAGATGACGAGGTCATACCTGAGGTAGCACCCCGCTCTCCAAATTCCACACCACGCCAAGAGGACATTTGAGGCCACGACATATTAAAGGTGCACCAGCCCCCTTTGTACAGAATGGTCTTTGGTGGTATTCGATCTCGCAACTCTCCGGTTGATAATCCTTTACTCTTTCAACCGGGCTACCGCGGTCCATATGTTGAAAGTTTGAACCCAACCAAAGCAACGTTTGCAAAGGGGCTGCTGGTGCATATTAAATCTGTTGTGGCCTCAAATGTCCTCACGTTGGCGTGGTGTGGATGTTTGGAGGGTGGGATGCTAGCTGTGACCTCATCATCTGACCGTGGTTCAAATTTCCGTGGTGTTGTCCTCGGATCTTTCCCTTAGGATTTGATCCCGGAACGTCGCCAATAGCCCACTGTGTTCCTCCAGTGTAACGTTAATGAAAATAGCTATTTTTTCAGCCAATATGTTTTTATTTAGTCATGTGCATTGCGGTGTAAAGACATGTTATACACTGCTCGTAGATCTTGTGACTGTCAAAAGGTTGAGATGTCAGAGATTATCAACGATTAATAACTGTTAAATAATCAAACTAGTTCAATAAATATTCAAACTTTAAAATTGTGGCGTTATCTGTTAAAAATAATATAAAGTAATCTGAACTTTGGTTTTAAGCGATCATGTATTTACTGTCATAAATGTAACTGCAAGCACTACATTAAACTCTCCGAGCTGTATATTGTAGTTCCGTTCGCTTTTAACCCTTCAAATGTTTCGACGAGTTATCTCGTCCATATACGAGGGAAAGTCAAAAATTATCCGCACTTTATTTCTCAATTTAATTATCCGCACTTTATTTTTCATACAAATGTAGAGGTTGTACAAGTTCGTCATTTTTCTAGTCTCCTTCCTTTTTGATGCACTTGACCCAGCGGTCCGCAAGCTTGCGTATTCCCTCCAAGAAGGTTTTCAGTTGGTCGCCCAACCATTTATGCACCGCTTCACCCTTTGTCGGTCTAATATGCAGAGAACACGCTACATTGTCGATGGTAACTCGCCGGTTTGCCAGTACCATTTCTCGAACTTGCTGAATCTTCTCGTCAGTGATGGAAGTTGGCGGGCGTCCTGCTCCTTCGTGCATCACGCTTGCCCGGCCTCTTTTCAGCTTCTCGATCCACTCATGCACACTTCGTGGTAGAGCACTGTCCCCGTACTGTGTTGTAAGCCTCCGATGAATTTCAGCCCCTGGAACACCGTCCGACCCTAGAAATTGGATCACTGCTCTTTATTCCTCCTTGTGAACTCTGCTAACAAAGCGGACATCTTTAAGTTGAAGTAGAGGCAAGAAAAATGACGCTATCAAGGTCAAACTTCGGTAACGTGACCAGAGTAGTATCAACTCTAAGCACGCATGCGCAGAAGGCAGTGTGACTAAAGTAGTATACCGGCCCGTATATGCGGCGGAAGTGACGTCATACCACGTGACCAGAAGTGGGCGGGGCCACGTGACGTCACAGTGTGACGTCATCCAAAAGCGGAAGTGACGTATTGTTTGTTTACATTTGGATTTTTTTTGTCATCGACTTCGTGCAGGCGTTTCAAGATGGCGTCGTTTCGTTACCATGGTGACGAATCACTCGTAGTGACATCTGGTGGAGAAATTCGAAACTCTATTATTTTTAATTAAAAAGGAATTTCTTGGATTCGAACCCGGGACCATAGGATCCGAAGTCATGCGCGCTATCCGTTAGGCTGTAAGAGAGTTAACTTAAGATGATGAATTATTGTAGTGTTTTTCTCTCTTTTGGACTTGTATTTTTTCTTAGTATTAGGAATGGGTTATTTTTAGAAAATGGTTTGAATAATTGCATAGGGGTTTTAATAAATGCTTTTTCAAAACGACTTATGGCGCCATCTAGTGATTTTAAAAGTAAGTAATCTAAGGAACGAATTGATTTCTTAATGTTTTTACTTTATTCATGACCAGTGACGTCAGTGTGTTTACGTTTGGGACTTGGATTTTTTTCCTTCTGAGATTTCGATGTGACGTCACGAGTATGTCCATCGAGCACGTCTGAACTTGAAAAAGCCTACTCACAGTACATTTCCTTACAAGATTTAATTTTGTGTTGGTGAACCGTTATAAAGATGGTAAGGACTGTATGGGTGCCCATAATGACAACGATTTGGATCTTTATGCACCCATAGCGTCTGTTTCATTTGGACAGAAAAGGCAATTTGTGTTTTCTAGAAAGAACTACAATTCTTTAAAAATTGTTCTGGAAATGGAAGCTTGCTTGTGATGAAGTATCCAACAAACCAATTTTGGTTTCACAGCTTGCCCCGTGGGAATGCATTATGCCCTAGAATAAACTTAACGTTTCGTAAAATCCTTGTATAAAGCAGCGATAAACCACTGATGTGCCCCCGAACTAGAACTCAGTGACGTACACTAGACGATATTTGGACAACGTTGCAATTGATCTTTGCCTTTCAGAATAGTATTTTTATAAATGCTTACATCTTGTTGTTTTTAAATAATTTTTTAGCGTGTCTTACCACATATACTGTATTTTGGATTATTTGGGTTTTTTTATTACCATGGTTTTATAAATTTTCTTTTAAAATGCAAGATCTGAAATGAAATTTTTCTTTCCTATATAGATTTATGGTTTTTTTTAAGTTAGATGTTTTTACTCAAAAATTAATTATACATTAGATGCTATAACACCTATTTTATAGCAGAAATTTTGTTTTAAAATAATAATATACACTTAAGTAAGAGTAAAAATTTTTGAAACTTTACAAGACAAATACTATGAATATTTTTTCTTGTACATTTGAAGAAGTTATAATAGTATAAAACCCATTTATTCTATAAATCTAACTTAAATGTTATTTTTTAATTAATCTTTCCTTGCATATTATTTTTTGCTTTGAATAAATCTTCATAAATTTTAGTGATTTAATTTATATTATATAGATTTACAAACCTGTTTTTGGATGAAATATAAGGATTTTATATTTTAAAAATTAATGTTTTTACTTAAAATTAATTATATATTAAATACTATTACACGTATTTTTAATGTTGAAGATTTTTAGAAAACATTTTACAATTGAAACATATACATTAAATATTATGACAAACACTTAAATGCAGATCCATAAGGGAATATTGGAAATCTTTTTAATGCTTACACCTTTCTATTTTAAATAAACTTTTGCTTGTCTTACCACATACACTGTATTTTGGATTATTTGGGTTTTTTTTTATTACCATGGTCTTATAAATTTTCTTTTAAAATGCACGATCTGAAATGAAATTTTCCTTGATTTTGAGATTTACTCAAAAATTAATTATACATTAGATGCTATAGCACATATTTTATTGCAGAATTTTTTAATATTATACACATAAGTGAGCGTAAAAATATTTGAAACTTTACAAGACCCATATTATGAACATGTTTCCTTACACATTTGAAGTAGTGAAAAATAGTATTAAAACCCTTTATCCTGTAAAATATAAATTAAATATTATTTTTATTTAATCTTTCCTTGCATATTATTGTTTACTTTAAATACATTTTCATTCATTTTAGTGATTTTATTTATATTATAAAGATTTATAAAACTGTTTTTAACGAAATTTTCTTTGATATAAGGATTTATATTTTAAAAGTTAGATGTTTTTTACACAAAAATTAATTATATATCAAATACTATTGCACGTATTATAACATTGAAGATTTTTAGAAAGCGTTTAACAATTGAGAGAGATATATACTTTAAATATTATTACAAACATTTAAATGCAATTTGCTTTTTATTTTTTAATTTTACAATTGAGACATTTTGAAAAGTTTGATTCTTAAAGTGCGTTTTATGCATAGTAAAAAAAAAATATTATAAAAAACCTGTAAGAGTAAAAAGAATTTTATACATTGAAACTTTACAAGACCCATACCATGTTTCCTTGCACATTTGAAGTAGTGAAATATAGAATTAAAAACCATTTGTCCCTGAAGTTCTAAATTAAAAGTTATTTTTCTTTAATGCTTTTGCAAAACCACACATTTTACTATATATGAACTTCCTTTTATTTATTTGAAAACCTTATGCACATCGTACAATTTAAAATTGCACAGCAAAATACCAATACTGTACGAAGCTATGAAGTATTTTACAAGATACTTTGGTACTGTTTTCTTAATTTTAAGTGTTCTACATTGCTATATTAAATGGATAGTTAGTGGGTTTTCTGTTTTTGAAAATAATGTGTGCACATCTGTGCTGCAAAGCAAATTAACTTTTGCCTTTTTCTTGATATTTAATGCATAATCTAAATATTTACTCACACCGCTGATAGTTTTACCCATGAGTAAAATTAAATAATAACTGAAAATTTTAAGTATTAATGTGAATTTTAAAATGAACAAAAATTATTGAAATAATGGATTAAATCTGAATTCTATGTATTCTTAAAACAATCTCTGCAAATCCAGCAGACAATTCTTAAACAGATTGAAGGAAACCACATGGAAACAAAGTAAATTAGAACACTTTTTAATAGTAAAAACATTATGATTAATATTTTTACAAAAATAATACATTGTAGTAAAAAAAAGAACTTATTTTTACATACTTACATTTTTTTAAGAGACTTATTTCCGACAAGCCAATTATTCAATGCCATCACCTCAGCTATGGGCAATGCAAATTATTTTTGTGATGACCACATTATAGTTTTTGGATATCTTTGTTGCTACTTAGAGCATAAAATGCATCGAATTTGGGAAACCCATATTGTTCTAAGTTGATATTCGGAATATTCAATGCATCTAAGCGTTTCTTTTCCACACAACCACCTTTGTAAGCAATTAGGTACTGAGTGACCCTCTTGGTCTGCTCGTAATATTCTAAAAGCTTAGAGTCTAGATTTTTCTAAGGGAGCACAATTTGCTATGTCATGGGACAGAAATGAAGTGCACATACGTAATTTTTAACATATCACACAGTTGTACGATCTTTGGCACTCAGTTTATGCTTAGACGATAAGTTAAAACGAATACTTGAAGCTACTTGCGACTTTTACAGCGATGTATGCGTATTTACGTACTAAGAAACTTTCTTGAATCTGAAATTCATCAAAATGCACAATTGCACAAATATTAATCATTGCTATTGAAAAGCGTTAGCTGTTCTTGGAAAAATAATTGTAAACTGGAGGCCACGAAGAACTGGACTATATAACACCATACACTTACTAATCAGTAAAGTTAAAATTTATCTTTTGCGTTCCATAGTTACTCACAAAAGATAAGACTAAGTGAAGAATGTACATACTCAGAAAACATGGTGTTTGTGATAATGCGCGAAATAAAATTTTGTGTTATAATACAAGATTTTAACGAAAGGATATACTTAAATGTGCGTGTGATTTTTTGACTCTACCACGTTTATGCGCTGAATGCAATTCAATTCTACGACTAAATTTGAGCAAGAAAAAAAATATAACCAAATATAATTTATAAGAGAAACGTATTTTGACTTTCTTTAAAATGAGAACTTTAAAGTATACTGAATTCTCTTGATTCTGCAGTTTTATTTTTTCTAAAATTACATCAACAAATTGAATTATTTTATTTGTGTGCACACACAAGTCTTTGCCTCTGTTGAAAGGAAACTAGTATCTTTGACAAGTATCAGATTTTTAAAAATTAATTCAGAGAAGAACCTTTTTTCATGGGATTTAACTCAATCTGCTCCATAATTTTACCCTTAAGAGTAATAGAGCATATTATAGTTTTTAAGGAAAATGAATAACCATTATGCAAATTTGAAGCCAAAAGTTCCAAGCATGTCTATGCGCCTATCTACGTTTAGAGATTGACCAACGCACAGACGTTGACATTCGGGACCTAGCCGTAAACGGATCGTATTATACTGAACGATTATACCGGTGTCTTGGACGTGATCAGGTGCTATTGGTGTGGCGAAGGGCTTGAAAATTGGTAAAAAGATGTAGTGAGACACAAACACAAAGTTTTATCCAAAATGTTTGGTAGCCCATAGATGAAATTGTACAGGTGCTGGATGAAATCAACAATACCAATGGTTTTATAAAAAAAACGATGTATAGCTTTACCCCTTAGACAACGACAAGGACGAACGACTTTGTAAAATTTGCAAGGAATCGGAAAATGAATGCTACTTTACAGTCTTGCGGTCATCTGGTGACATGCATGAGATGTACGAAGAGTCTTTCAACGTGTCCTATGTATCGAACCAATATTTTACATAAAATTAAAACGTACATTTGTTACTAAACTCTATTTATTAGTACATGTAGTAGATGCAATTTCAAGTGATATACTGAACATGGTGAGGAAGAAAATCCAATTGTAAAAGGGTGGTATTGAGTTGAAAGTTATTAAATTGGCAAAAGTGCTTCAGTAAGAAGATTAGTAAGGAAGTTTGAGACTCTAAAACCCTAAAACTCTTTATTAAGGAAAAAAATCGTGTAGGAAAGACTTATACACCCTTATAAATATATTGACTATTTTAATTATTAGTCGTTTGTTCATTATATGTTAAACCTATTTACTAAAGAATTTTAAAGGGTGCCTTAAACAGGAGTTACTAAATGCTTTAGGAAAGATGTGTAAATGTACTCTGTAATGCAAGAGAGAATGCTTGAATTAAATATTCATTTTGAGTGTTTCCTTCTTGTAGTGGGGGCTTATTAATAGTACTTTTGTTAGAGCATTTTAAAATATTTCACACTTTAAAAGAATTATTTATATTTATTTTTTATTAATTTTTAAACCTTTTTAACTTTACTGCTTAACTTTTTTATTGTTACTGCACTTTTCTAAATCAAAATATATTTTACCTAAGTTTCGAGTAATGAACCCAAGGAGAAATAGGACATAGATATACATGCAAATGATATTTTATCTAAAATTACTATATTTGTAATCCAGGCATTCTTTTCAGAAAACATTCATTTTCACAAGAATTTTCGAAACATCCTGAATAATCTTAGACCTATTTTTATAGTAGAAAAAACATTAAGCAGTAAAAAACCAATTAAAAAAGTTAAACAGTAAAAAAAGTTAAATAGAAAAAATTAACCAATAAAAAGTTAAACAGTGAAAAAAAGTTAAACAGGAAAAAAATTTAAACAGTAAAAAAAATGTTAAAGAGAAAAAGTTAAACAGTAAAAAAAGTTAAACAGTAAAAAAAGTTAAACAGTAAAAAAAAGTTAAACTTAAAAAGTTAAACAGTAAAAAAGTTAAGCAGTAAAATAAAGTTAAACAGTAACAATAAAAAAGTTAAGCAGTAAAGTTAAAAAGTTTTAAAAATTAATAAAAAATAAATATAAATAATTCTTTTAAAGTGTGAAATATTTTAAAATGCTCTAACAAAAGTACTATTAATAAGCCCCCACTACAAGAAGGAAACACTCAAAATGAATATTTAATTCAAGCATTCTCTCTTGCATTACAGAGTACATTTACACATCTTTCCTAAAGCATTTAGTAACTCCTGTTTAAGGCACCCTTTAAAATTCTTTAGTAAATAGGTTTAACATATAATGAACAAACGACTAATAATTAAAATAGTCAATATATTTATAAGGGTGTATAAGTCTTTCCTACACGATTTTTTTCCTTAATAAAGAGTTTTAGGGTTTTAGAGTCTCAAACTTCCTTACTAATCTTCTTACTGAAGCACTTTTGCCAATTTAATAACTTTCAACTCAATACCACCCTTTTACAATTGGATTTTCTTCCTCACCATGTTCAGTATATCACTTGAAATTGCATCTACTACATGTACTAATAAATAGAGTTTAGTAACAAATGTACGTTTTAATTTTATGTAAAATATTGGTTCGATACATAGGACACGTTGAAAGACTCTTCGTACATCTCATGCATGTCACCAGATGACCGCAAGGCTGTAAAGTAGCATTCATTTTCCGATTCCTTGCAAATTTTACAAAGTCGTTCGTCCTTGTCGATGTCTAAGGGGTAAAGCTATACATCGTTTTTTTTATAAAACCATTGGTATTGTTGATTTCATCCAGCACCTGTACAATTTCATCTATGGGCTACCAAACATTTTGGATAAAACTTTGTGTTTGTGTCTCACTACATCTTTTTACCAATTTTCAAGCCCTTCGCCACACCAATAGCACCTGATCACGTCCAAGACACCGGTATAATCGTTCAGTATAATACGATCCGTTTACGGCTAGGTCCCGAATGTCAACGTCTGTGCGTTGGTCAATCTCTAAACGTAGATAGGCGCATAGACATGCTTGGAACTTTTGGCTTCAAATTTGCATAATGGTTATTCATTTTCCTTAAAAACTATAATATGCTCTATTACTCTTAAGGGTAAAATTATGGAGCAGATTGAGTTAAATCCCATGAAAAAAGGTTCTTCTCTGAATTAATTTTTAAAAATCTGATACTTGTCAAAGATACTAGTTTCCTTTCAACAGAGGCAAAGACTTGTGTGTGCACACAAATAAAATAATTCAATTTGTTGATGTAATTTTAGAAAAAATAAAACTGCAGAATCAAGAGAATTCAGTATACTTTAAAGTTCTCATTTTAAAGAAAGTCAAAATACGTTTCTCTTATAAATTATATTTGGTTATATTTTTTTTCTTGCTCAAATTTAGTCGTAGAATTGAATTGCATTCAGCGCATAAACGTGGTAGAGTCAAAAAATCACACGCACATTTAAGTATATCCTTTCGTTAAAATCTTGTATTATAACACAAAATTTTATTTCGCGCATTATCACAAACACCATGTTTTCTGAGTATGTACATTCTTCACTTAGTCTTATCTTTTGTGAGTAACTATGGAACGCAAAAGATAAATTTTAACTTTACTGATTAGTAAGTGTATGGTGTTATATAGTCCAGTTCTTCGTGGCCTCCAGTTTACAATTATTTTTCCAAGAACAGCTAACGCTTTTCAATAGCAATGATTAATATTTGTGCAATTGTGCATTTTGATGAATTTCAGATTCAAGAAAGTTTCTTAGTACGTAAATACGCATACATCGCTGTAAAAGTCGCAAGTAGCTTCAAGTATTCGTTTTAACTTATCGTCTAAGCATAAACTGAGTGCCAAAGATCGTACAACTGTGTGATATGTTAAAAATTACGTATGTGCACTTCATTTCTGTCCCATGACATAGCAAATTGTGCTCCCTTAGAAAAATCTAGACTCTAAGCTTTTAGAATATTACGAGCAGACCAAGAGGGTCACTCAGTACCTAATTGCTTACAAAGGTGGTTGTGTGGAAAAGAAACGCTTAGATGCATTGAATATTCCGAATATCAACTTAGAACAATATGGGTTTCCCAAATTCGATGCATTTTATGCTCTAAGTAGCAACAAAGATATCCAAAAACTATAATGTGGTCATCACAAAAATAATTTGCATTGCCCATAGCTGAGGTGATGGCATTGAATAATTGGCTTGTCGGAAATAAGTCTCTTAAAAAAATGTAAGTATGTAAAAATAAGTTCTTTTTTTTACTACAATGTATTATTTTTGTAAAAATATTAATCATAATGTTTTTACTATTAAAAAGTGTTCTAATTTACTTTGTTTCCATGTGGTTTCCTTCAATCTGTTTAAGAATTGTCTGCTGGATTTGCAGAGATTGTTTTAAGAATACATAGAATTCAGATTTAATCCATTATTTCAATAATTTTTGTTCATTTTAAAATTCACATTAATACTTAAAATTTTCAGTTATTATTTAATTTTACTCATGGGTAAAACTATCAGCGGTGTGAGTAAATATTTAGATTATGCATTAAATATCAAGAAAAAGGCAAAAGTTAATTTGCTTTGCAGCACAGATGTGCACACATTATTTTCAAAAACAGAAAACCCACTAACTATCCATTTAATATAGCAATGTAGAACACTTAAAATTAAGAAAACAGTACCAAAGTATCTTGTAAAATACTTCATAGCTTCGTACAGTATTGGTATT
This sequence comes from Meta bourneti, assembly GCA_933210815.1. Taxonomy (NCBI): domain Eukaryota; kingdom Metazoa; phylum Arthropoda; class Arachnida; order Araneae; family Tetragnathidae; genus Meta; species Meta bourneti. The sequence continues at coordinate 12,715,215 of OW119929.1, forward strand.
TTGCTGTGCAATTTTAAATTGTACGATGTGCATAAGGTTTTCAAATAAATAAAAGGAAGTTCATATATAGTAAAATGTGTGGTTTTGCAAAAGCATTAAAGAAAAATAACTTTTAATTTAGAACTTCAGGGACAAATGGTTTTTAATTCTATATTTCACTACTTCAAATGTGCAAGGAAACATGGTATGGGTCTTGTAAAGTTTCAATGTATAAAATTCTTTTTACTCTTACAGGTTTTTTATAATATTTTTTTTTTACTATGCATAAAACGCACTTTAAGAATCAAACTTTTCAAAATGTCTCAATTGTAAAATTAAAAAATAAAAAGCAAATTGCATTTAAATGTTTGTAATAATATTTAAAGTATATATCTCTCTCAATTGTTAAACGCTTTCTAAAAATCTTCAATGTTATAATACGTGCAATAGTATTTGATATATAATTAATTTTTGTGTAAAAAACATCTAACTTTTAAAATATAAATCCTTATATCAAAGAAAATTTCGTTAAAAACAGTTTTATAAATCTTTATAATATAAATAAAATCACTAAAATGAATGAAAATGTATTTAAAGTAAACAATAATATGCAAGGAAAGATTAAATAAAAATAATATTTAATTTATATTTTACAGGATAAAGGGTTTTAATACTATTTTTCACTACTTCAAATGTGTAAGGAAACATGTTCATAATATGGGTCTTGTAAAGTTTCAAATATTTTTACGCTCACTTATGTGTATAATATTAAAAAATTCTGCAATAAAATATGTGCTATAGCATCTAATGTATAATTAATTTTTGAGTAAATCTCAAAATCAAGGAAAATTTCATTTCAGATCGTGCATTTTAAAAGAAAATTTATAAGACCATGGTAATAAAAAAAAACCCAAATAATCCAAAATACAGTGTATGTGGTAAGACAAGCAAAAGTTTATTTAAAATAGAAAGGTGTAAGCATTAAAAAGATTTCCAATATTCCCTTATGGATCTGCATTTAAGTGTTTGTCATAATATTTAATGTATATGTTTCAATTGTAAAATGTTTTCTAAAAATCTTCAACATTAAAAATACGTGTAATAGTATTTAATATATAATTAATTTTAAGTAAAAACATTAATTTTTAAAATATAAAATCCTTATATTTCATCCAAAAACAGGTTTGTAAATCTATATAATATAAATTAAATCACTAAAATTTATGAAGATTTATTCAAAGCAAAAAATAATATGCAAGGAAAGATTAATTAAAAAATAACATTTAAGTTAGATTTATAGAATAAATGGGTTTTATACTATTATAACTTCTTCAAATGTACAAGAAAAAATATTCATAGTATTTGTCTTGTAAAGTTTCAAAAATTTTTACTCTTACTTAAGTGTATATTATTATTTTAAAACAAAATTTCTGCTATAAAATAGGTGTTATAGCATCTAATGTATAATTAATTTTTGAGTAAAAACATCTAACTTAAAAAAAACCATAAATCTATATAGGAAAGAAAAATTTCATTTCAGATCTTGCATTTTAAAAGAAAATTTATAAAACCATGGTAATAAAAAAACCCAAATAATCCAAAATACAGTATATGTGGTAAGACACGCTAAAAAATTATTTAAAAACAACAAGATGTAAGCATTTATAAAAATACTATTCTGAAAGGCAAAGATCAATTGCAACGTTGTCCAAATATCGTCTAGTGTACGTCACTGAGTTCTAGTTCGGGGGCACATCAGTGGTTTATCGCTGCTTTATACAAGGATTTTACGAAACGTTAAGTTTATTCTAGGGCATAATGCATTCCCACGGGGCAAGCTGTGAAACCAAAATTGGTTTGTTGGATACTTCGGATCAGATTTACTGTACGGTCACCCTTGGCGCGATTTTTTCCACATTGGCGATAAATTTTTTTATATGGCAACCCCCATCCGACCCGACAAGAAATTGCAGCAACCCTATTGGACCTTGGAAAAGGTTGGTTTTTCGGAAGGAAAGAGCGCTTCTTTTTTTTTTTAACGAACGCATTTTTTTTAACAAAATATCGATGTTTTGCGTTCTATGATTGGTAACCGTTTTAAAATTTGAATTCTTTTTGTGTTAGTTGATGTCTTAGCTTTTTAGAAGGATTGTAATTGGTTACCGCTTAACCGGGTCGCAACGGAATATATTAGCAAAACTGGAGAGCTTGAAGGTGATTGATTTATTATTACCCTATTCAAAAGGTTGTTCGCGTAGGAAAGTCCGCGTTTTTTTTAAGAACATCCACAGGATTAATTAGACCGTAAGTTTTATTTATTTTTACTTATTATTGCTTATTTGTGTATTCCTCATTTATTATTGCCCTATACAAAAGGTTGTTCGCGTAGGAAAGTCCGCGTTTTTTTTTAAGAACATCCACAGGATTAATTAGACCGTAAGTTTTATTTATTTTTACTTATTATTGCTTATTTGTGTATTCCTCATTTATTATTGCCCTATACAAAAGGTTGTTCGCGTACGAAAGTCCGCATTTTTTTAAGAAAATACACAGGATTAATTAGACTGTTATTTTAATTTTTTTTACTTATTATTGCTTATTTGTGCATTCCTCATTTATTATTGCCCTATACAAAGGTTGTTCGCGTAGGAAAGTCCGCGGTTTTTTTAAGAACATCCTGGCTTTGGACGCCATCTTGATTTGGCTACAAACATGTCTCGGATTCTACATCTTTACCCATTTTTCACTACGCTGTTTTCTTTAGATCTCGCTCGTGCAAGAAGTCGCCATTTTGGCGACTTTTGGCGAGATTTTGAAAAAGTCGCCAAGGGTGACCGTACAGTAAATGTTTACCGATACTTCATCACAAGCAAGCTTCCATTTCCAGAACAATTTTTAAAGAATTGTAGTTCTTTCTAGAAAACACAAATTGCCTTTTCTGTCCAAATGAAACAGACGCTATGGGTGCATAAAGATCCAAATCGTTGTCATTATGGGCACCCATACAGTCCTTACCATCTTTATAACGGTTCACCAACACAAAATTAAATCTTGTAAGGAAATGTACTGTGAGTAGGCTTTTTCAAGTTCAGACGTGCTCGATGGACATACTCGTGACGTCACATCGAAATCTCAGAAGGAAAAAAATCCAAGTCCCAAACGTAAACACACTGACGTCACTGGTCATGAATAAAGTAAAAACATTAAGAAATCAATTCGTTCCTTAGATTACTTACTTTTAAAATCACTAGATGGCGCCATAAGTCGTTTTGAAAAAGCATTTATTAAAACCCCTATGCAATTATTCAAACCATTTTCTAAAAATAACCCATTCCTAATACTAAGAAAAAATACAAGTCCAAAAGAGAGAAAAACACTACAATAATTCATCATCTTAAGTTAACTCTCTTACAGCCTAACGGATAGCGCGCATGACTTCGGATCCTATGGTCCCGGGTTCGAATCCAAGAAATTCCTTTTTAATTAAAAATAATAGAGTTTCGAATTTCTCCACCAGATGTCACTACGAGTGATTCGTCACCATGGTAACGAAACGACGCCATCTTGAAACGCCTGCACGAAGTCGATGACAAAAAAAATCCAAATGTAAACAAACAATACGTCACTTCCGCTTTTGGATGACGTCACACTGTGACGTCACGTGGCCCCGCCCACTTCTGGTCACGTGGTATGACGTCACTTCCGCCGCATATACGGGCCGGTATACTACTGACTAACCTAAAGACGTGTTACAGCGAAAGTGCGGAAAATTTTTTGACTTACCCTCGTAGATTTCGTCAGCTTCGCTCATGACCTCCGAGAAAAACAACATAAGGGAAGTGCAAATCTAAGTAGGAAAATAAATTGTCCCTTGCCCAGAACTGGTGACTAGTTGGAACAGGGTTGGAACAAAATACATGAGGTTAAGCAATTTTCTACCCGAAGATTAAACCCCGATGAGGGTTAGTATCACTATTTTTTTATTAGTTTTATTGTTAAAAATATTTAATTATCATTTAAGTGATGTACGGAATATTAATTTTAAAATAGTTGTTAATTTGGATTAAAAGTAAAATAACTTAATTTAAGAAATTCATTTTTATTTTAAGATATGGCACCGGATGAATAATACTTCGCAGTAAATGTGGAAGACTGTCCTCCTCTGTGCACTTTGGAAATGTACCGTTGCCTTTAAACTTATATGTGTAGCAACCGGTTTGATGGTAGGCGAGTTCGGTATTTAAGAAATAGGCAACCTTTGATCTGAATTCGACTGTACAAATTTAATGGTGTAGGATTTTTGTATTTACAGTGCATACAAAAGAAGACTTTCAAGCAAAAAGCGCTTATACGTCGTTAAACGAAAAAGAAAATAACCTTGTTAAACTACCTCTTTGCTTCCTTTTAAAACGTGTTTAATTATAAGACGCTCTCGGCAAACAGTTTCATTCAGAAATCTGTTTCTTTTCTATTAAGCACCCTCGACGTTACGTAGGGTAAAAATGCTCTTCCACTTTCTCCACGGTTTCCCTATCTGGTAAAGGTAGGGATATATTTTTCCCCACTATTTTCTCCTGTTTTCTCCTGAAAAGGGAGATAAGAGGGCCGCCTTTGAAGCTGCAGCCGCAGCGAAACGGTGAGCAGTTAGCAAGGCTACTTAAAGCCGTTAGATGAATATTATCTTTACCCACCGCAAATTAAGTGCAGCGTGAATTTTAAACTCCTTTGTAGAGTGCCTTTGAGCTTCCTCTCTGGGGGTGGGAATTAAATAAGTTTGAGCGGTTGTGGGGAGAAGATCTTTAGTGTTGGGAAATTAAAAGTGCACCGTCTGCGATGGGAGAACGATTTCGAATGTCTGGACGCCGCCTATGGGCAGGTGGAACAGAGTTTGGTTGGTTTGGGGGTTTTATGGCTCACGGGCCGTATTTGGCCATGCTTCGCCAGACACAAGGCATACAATATCAAGTAATAGACACACACAATGAAAATTTTAATGACAGAGAAGAGAGAAATACATCCAGGGAGGAATGCACCTGACAGGAATCGAACCTGCGCCGACTACAATTAAAGCAGAAAAACGAAGAAACATTACTTGAAGGATCGGTAAAAAAGTAAAAGTAAATGTTTCCACTGCAAAGAATAAAATACAAAATTTTATAAGCTTGCTTTAAAAAGATTCAGCGTCACAAAAAAGAGAGATGATGAGCGACGCTCTAAAAGAACGTCGTTTATGAATAAATAAAATTTTGTTTTTACACAGATTACGGCTACTCTAAGACATTGTTTCGCTTTGAGATTAAACGCAACTTCTGAATATTGTTTTTCGTGTCATCGGCGGATTAACATTTGCTAATAGTCCTTATTTTCTTTGATGGTTGGTTGGTATTATTTCATTTAAGGTAAAGTTTCGAGAAAATTCTTTGATATCTTATGTTCTTTCGAGCGAGTACAAAATGTTTTGTGTTCATTTAAGCCAGTGGTTCTTAACCTTTTTAGTGAAAGGTACCCCCCCCCCTTGAATCTAAAAATAAGTTCTCTTATCCCCTTGAAATTTTTTTTTACTATTTTTTTTATTTAGGAAATTCTATTGTGTGCAAGATATTTTTTTTATTGAAAAATAGACATACATTTACAATATACACAAAACAGAATCTTAATGTTTAATGGCTACGTTGTTGTAATTTATTCATAATCATACTTTTGAAGCGAGGCTCCTTTTTGAATGAGCGACGCGTAAGTCACCACTTGCATTTAAGCTATTTCTGGCTTTTGTTTTTATGTGCAAAAGGGATGAAAATCCCATTTCACACAGGTGGGTGGTGGCAAATGGTAAAAGTGTCTGCTTTTGCCAGCTGTGTATAAGGATCTAACTGTGTTAACCAGAATTGTTCCAATTCCAGTTTCTCAAATTCCATTTGAATACGTGCATTCGCTCGTATTTCAATAAGATCGTCGTTTATTAAATCGCTGTCGTCCATCTAAACTTCTATCGCACCTCCAGGGGTGCAGACATCCCAGGTTAAGAGTCACTGGTTTAAGCGTACGTGAGTAAACACTAGTAAGTTATTCGAAGTAGTAGCCGACAAAGATTAGTATTGTTTGGAATGCCTGGACATTTATGTATAGGTGGGGCATAGTTTGGACTGCCTAATTAATAAACATAAAATGGGGTATCCCTATTGCCCTCCTCGTGTTGTCCCGGATCTTTCCCTTCGGGTTTGATCCAGGACCATCGCCAATAGCCCGTTGTGTTGCTCTAGTAGGACGTTAATTACAACCTTTTCCTTTATATTATTACATTTTTGTTCCAAATATTAATTCTTGCCTCCGCCACCCTCGGCACCTGGCATGCCGAACGCTACCGTCAGCCCCCCGGCCATGAGCCCGCCCATCTCCTCGTGGGACATGGCTTCGTCCAAAGCGGCCGCGATGAATGTTACGAACACGTATATGCCCCAGTACTCTTGGTATCATCAGACGGACCCTTCAATGAATCAACCAATTCTCACCTAATCTCTTCCTCGTCTACTATGAAAATAAACGTGTTAGCACTTAGAGAGCACTCTTTTTAATCTGACGCCAATACATCAAGCATCAAACCTGAAGTTTTAGTTTCGATATTTGATGTATTACAAGTATTTTCTAATTCCTTTTGGTCACTCTCCTAGTTACTGCTAAGGAATAAATGCGTCACCTGTCGTAGAAAGAACAGCCCTGTTAAGTAACAAAGGTCAATACTTGAAACCATCTACCTTCTAATTAAATAGACAGACCATGTGGGCGGAATCGGTGTAGTAAGATCCCTGAAAGATAACTCCCATGGGCTTACGAAGACAGTCGATTGGCTATCGAAGCCCAGACTTGTGTATTTTATCGCGGTGGATAATCACTTTAACTAATAAGTAATCTAGTATTTGTTTTTCCCCACAACCACGTGACAGATCTTCAAACCGAGCGACATGTAGGTAGGTATTTTAACTAACGTCGCACTGAGAGCGGGCACAGAGACAACGGGCTATTAGCTACGGTCCAGGATCAAACACGAAGGAAAAGATCCAAAGGCAACACCACGTAATTTCGAACCACAGTCAGATGACGATGTGGTTCGACGACCTAAGCTGGCACCCCATCTCCAAATTTCCATACCACGCCAACGTGAAATTTGAGACCGCGACAGATTTAACAGTCATCAGCCTCTTTTTCGCACGAGTCTTTGGTTGGATTCAAACTCGCAACCCTCCGGTTGCTAATCCGTTACTCTCCCAACTGAGCTACAGGGACCCGCGAACGACAGGAAGAAATAGCATGAAGCTGAGTACACACGCTCTTTCATTAGAAGGTCAATGCTGAAAAGGTACTTTGTAACTCTAGCTGGTTGCCCTACTAGTTAGAGCCAAAGAGACGAAATCGCAGCACTAACGGGATGCCGGGGCGTAAGAAAAGGGGCTAGATTAATTGGAAAAATAAATTGCACCCAGACGGAAAAAAGGGAAAATCGAATCAGGGCTTCTTGAAGGAATGCTATTGCTTCAGTTGGTCGTTTTTCAAACAACACAAAGGTGTACCTTTCTGTCTTTCTTTCCATGGATTCAGTTGTTGATTCAGAGTTGTTTGAGATGAAGTGAAAAAGTCTTCCAGTCAAGAACACGATTTCTCCCACTAAAGCTTCTTTCAGCAGAATACATGGTTTCGTGAATAGATTATTCTTAGTGACAGTTTTTTGTTACGAATGATGTGGTCTATCGGTGGAGGCCATAATCCTTTTTGGGCTGATTTGTATGTTTTTGTAAGTCATGTAGTAGTCCTTTTAGCTTCCGTGACAGCATTTTTGCTGCAGTGACTGGAAGTGGGAAAGTAATTCATATTGTAAGAAAGCCTTCGTTTAGTTTGAATGTCGGGATATATTTGAAAACAAAATCCGATATGTTATGAGTTTTTGATTTTCAATTAACGTATCCAATATTTTCGACAGTAATCGTCTTTGAAACATATTTATGTTAAAAAATTGTTGGAAATTTGCAAAATTCCAAACTTCCCTGAAACTAACGACTGTTATTTGAGAGAAACAGCTAATTGAAAGTACTGCTATAAGAAGGAAAGTGCATGATTTTAATATATTTCTAACCATACAATCCTGTGATTTATTATTAATGTTTATCCATGTGATTATAATCTCAGGTCTTTAAAAGGTGGTGCCACGGTAGTCCAGTTAGAAGTGTAACGGATTAACAACCAGAGGGTTGCGAGTTCGAAACCAGTTCCATCCAAAGTACACGAGGGCTGGTACACGTTAAATCTGTCATACCCTCAAATGTCCTCCCGGTGGCATGGTGTGGAAGTTTGGAGATGGGTGCCACACAGCTCAGGTGTTGACCTCGTCATCTGACAGTGGTTCAAAATTACGTGATGCTGCCCTCGTATCTTTCACTTGGGGATTGATCCCGGACCGTCGCCAGTAGCTCGTTATGTTTCTCCAATGTGACGTTAGTTAAATACCTACCTACACGGATCATTGCCATTAGCCCGGTGTGCCGCTACAGTGCGACGTTAATAAAATACCAACCTACCAAGGCATTCAGAACATAAACAAAATCTGCTACAAAACCAAAATTCAAAGAAAAATAGGGGCTGTCTTGGCTCAGTGGGTATCTTCACCGCGCTAGCAACCTTCGAGTTGTACGCGGCGCAGTTTCGATTCCTGTCAGGAGCATTATTCCCTGGGTGTATTTCTCTCTTCTCTGCCAGTAAAACTTGCATTGTGTGTGTCTTATTTATATTGTATGTCTTGTGTCTGGCGCAGCTTGGCCAAATACGGTCCTTGCGACATAAAACCCCACTACCAAACAACTATCAAAGGAAAATAAGGACTATTAGCGAATGTTAATCCGCCGATGACACGAAAAACATAATATTCAGAAGTTGCGTTTAATCTCAAAGCGAAACACTGTCTTAGAGTAGCCGTAATCTGTGTAAAAACAAAATTTTATTTATTCATAAACGACGTTCTTTTAGAGTATCGCTCATCATCCCCTTTTTGTGACGTTGAATCTTTTTAAAGCAAGCTTATAAAATTTTGCGTTTTATTCTTTGCAGTGGATACTTTTACTTTTTTTTACCGATCCTTTAAGTAATGTTTCTTCGTTTTTCTGCTTCCATATGCAATTCATACTTAATGGACTTGAAAGCTCTTCCTCTTTTTTCCATTTCCTTTCAAGGGGTGGGATTAGTTTCGTTGAAATGAATGTAATGGTGCAGGCTTTACCTATAAATAATAGAATGCGAAGTAGATGTGAAAATAAATTATTTTCTATTGACAAGAGAATGCTCCTAGACGTGTTCAAGTTGAACAAGAGAAAATGTTATTGCTTTCTGAAATCGCAGTTTGAAATACATGTGTAAATTAATTTGTTTTAGCACTTTGCCTATTAAATCCACGTTTCGAAATTCGAAAATAACTTTGTTGTCACCATTTTAGAATATTTTTGTGCTAAAAATGTCATTCACCCATTTACAAAGGATTAATTTAATGGATTCAGTTAAGGCTCGATTTAGAAATAGGGAGAAACTGAAACATTATTAAATGCTCTATAAGTTTATTCAGCCTAGAGCTTTACATCTGTCTAATTCATAATTTTTCTCCTAAATACTTTTCATGTGCATGGAAGATCGTCAAATTGTAACAGTGTGGGACTCGGAGGAAGGTAGGTAGTTAATTAACGTCTCACTGGAGCAACACAATGGGCTGTTATTGACAGTTCTGGATCAATCCCTAAGGAAAAGATGCAAGGACACCACCTAATTTTGAACACGGTTAGATGAGAACATCTCAGCTGACACTCCATTCTCCCAACTTCCACACCATAGCAACGTGAGGACATTTGAGATCACGACAGATTTAACGTGCACTAGCCCCCGTGTACACGACGGTCTTTTGGCTGGACCTAGTTTGTATAATTGGAGGCATTCATTATGTGAACTAAAGAGGACTTCGATAATGAATATGCATTTTCTACATCAAACGGCGATGTTGGCATTTTGAGTTCTGTCATTTTGAAGTGTTGGTAGGACGCGTTAATATTACTTTTTTTATTCGGCAAGTACGCGTACCATCAGTGTTAGTCCATATTTCTCAGTGGTACATTACAAACTACATTCAATGAATTTATTCTCGCTGCTCAAATTATTGTTAGTTAAAATACACATTGTTTAATTCTGTGAAATTTTTGTCACAGAATATTTCTGCGCCTATTGTCTGCATAAGAGGTTTTTATGTAAAGCTAAATATAGAGGGCGCTAGTGTTTTTGTAGATGCGCATCCTTTTTTGTTCTGATCTTGCGCCATAAAACCCAAATCAACCAACCTGTTTTGTTCTGGAAATGGCGTGTCTTGGTGTTGTTCCTCGAGTAAACTTTCTGTTTGTCGCTGGTAGGATTAATCTTTGTCACATTTTCTTTTTATTTAACTGAAAATAGACCAAGTATATGCTTTTCAAATGAAAGCTGGCTGCTTGATGAAAGCTGACCCGACCTGCTCAAGACGAACAAGTTTTTTGTCCAACGAAACTAACCCTAAATGTCTCTGGGCCGCCAGATTGGAAGATTATCGGATCAACAACCGGAGGGGGTGTTAGAAACTCAATCCAAACAAAAACCATAGAATACGTGGTGACTGGTACACCTTAATCTGTCGTGGTCTCAAATGTCCACATGTTGGTGTGGAAGTTTGGAGGCTTGTAGACGTTTGTGGAGTGAGGTTCTAACTCAGATGTAACCTCGTCATCTGACCGTGGTTTAAAATTACGAGGTGTTGTCCTCTGATCGTTCCCTTGATTGAAACAATAGCCTGATGTGTTGCTCCAGTGCGACTACCTACCCTAAACATCGCTGAAACGACAATATGGTAAATTAGTTTTCCCGGGAGTATTTCTTTCGGCAGTTTATTTACACTGAAAATTGTCTCATATATAATGAAAAATTGTTTAGAAAATGCTATTCAGCTTTAAAGAAATACTTTTCCAGGATAGATAGCCATTACTTCAAAGAAAAGGGTTTGGAAACGTTAGATTTCGAAGGTCACAGCGAAGATGTCCTTTGTATTCCTCCACACCCAAGTGGCATTTGTCCTGTTCCGAGGACCAATAGAACGAGGCGGAGTATTCCTCTCCGTAACTGTTCGCTATGTACACAGCAGCTTTGATGTAAGCTCCTGGGAAAGCAGCTTAATCTTCTTCCCGGAGCTAACTAAACAAGAGAACACACCGCGTTTCTTCTGTCTGTCACGTGACCGCCGCTGCCCAGCGGCACTTACGTGTAATGAATGAGCTTTTCGCGAGTGGGGGGAGGGAGTTAAGTGTATTAGAACGTCCCCCTCACCCCCCTCAGTGAAGAAATATTGACGCGTGTTCGGTGATGAAAACCAAGGCTGAAAAGATTGCGAGTCACGGAAGCCAACTCCTGGGGGTCCAACCCACCCCAATAATATTAAATTGGGGGCCCTCTTCCCTGAAAGAAGGGGTGAATATTAACCCTCTTAGCATCACGAGATATAATGTCATATTGCTTTTTCCCCATAACACATGTCGAGGCTCACATAAAAATAAAAACTTTAGTGGCCTGTAAATATGTTTATTTACATTGATTGCTGTACTATCCTACGTATAAAGAAAGATACACTATCCTAATGAATAAAAGAATTGTACTCTCCTTAGTACACAAGAGATTTTTACTATCCTAAGTACAAAAGAGAGTTTTACTATCCTAAGTACACAAGAGAGTTCAACTATTCTAAGTACACAATAGAGTTTAGTATCCTAAATATACAAAGAGTTCTACTCTCCTAAGCACATAAAAGAGTTTTACTATCCTAAATACACAAGAGAGTTTTACTATACTAAGTACACAAGAGAGTAGACGTAATTGCCAGGTCCCTGGAACGGAACTCTGACAATTACGTCTTATCGCTTCAAAAGATCAGGCACAAACTGAGAAGTTGACAACGTCCCTGGAGCTCGCCAAGTACATGAAAAGTTGTGCCAATCAAGGAGTAACGCCAACTACTGTCACGTAGATACGCACGGCGTGAACGCACATAATGATTAAATAACCACGTCTATTGGTTGAAAGAATCCATGGATTCTTTCAACCAATAGACGAAACCAAGAACTTTACAAACGTTCTATTGGTCCTTTTCATAGAATATAATCACTCAGGGACACATCTCCTATAGGTGTGTACGGGATTCACGGATCCGAGGTATTCTAATATTCCCTTATTTTCTTATGGGATGTACACGTTTTATGATAAATTAGTGTCTCAAAAAGATGGGCGCACATTGAGAGTAACAACGATAAAAATAATAGTTTATCACGAGAACCAAAGCCAATGATTTTAGAGCAATAAATTGAATACGCATTTCACGTCAGAAACGATGTATTTCCAAATCCTACATTTCCAATCATTATATGGTATTTTAAAAAGCTGCTAATATTGTGTTTCCATCCTCTAATAAATTGAAATAGTTTCTAGCGTTTATGATAAGCGAAATATAAAACCATCTGTGTGTATTGAGTCATAGATTTCTAAAGCTACTCTTTTATTGTTTTTCTGAAGAGAAGACATTGCGTTTCCAATGTAATGATGCAACTTGTTTTATTCACCAACGAATAAATTCGAAGGATCATGTTTCAAAGTCATTTGATAAGTTTTGATTTCAAGAATATTCCTCGCGACGATATAGGACCAGAAAGTTCAATTCGTTCGAGAAGAAAGGATTATACTGTGGGGTTATTACTCTATTGTGTGTGTCAATCGAAATATAGTCTCAACGAATGAATTAAATATCCGTTCGTCGAAATTAGCTGATAGGGATAGTCTGAGCATCGGCATGCACTTCATTTCTTAGCGTCTTTCTTGAATGTATGTGGGGAAACTAATAACCCCTTCATAAATGCTTAGGCTACATCCCCTTGTATCCCCCCCCACAAAGAATTTCATATGTACGTAAGATCTAAAGTAAGTGACTGGAATCTTTGTTTGAATATACTTCTCAATCCTCTGTACTTATGTTTTACTCGTACATGTATGTTTACATTTTTACTAAATTCCAATATAAACCGGATTCTTCATACGCGTTTTCTCATCAAAACTTGGGCCGAGGAAGCCCATTTGAAAGAGAGTGGATTAGCAACCAGAGGGTTGCGAGTTCGAAACTCGATCCAGCCCAAGACCGTCGTGTACACGGCGGCTGGAGCACGTTAAACCTGCCGTGACCTCAAATGTCCTCACGTTGGCGTAATGTGGAAGTTTGGAGAGTGGGGTGCCAGCTTAGGTGTTAACCTCGTCATCTGACCGCGGTTCAGAATTACGGAGTGTCGTCCTCGGATGTGTTCCTTGGGGATTGATCCCACACCGTTGCCAATAACCCGTTCCATTGCTCCAGCGCGACGGTAATTCAACTACCTACCAAAATCATAATATATCGCAGAATTACTGTATCAGTACGAAATATTATTTTCCCTATATTCCTAAGAAATCTGTTTTTGCAAAACCTTTTAAACGGGCTTTATCTCACAACTTTTTGTTCATTTCAAACTATGACTTTACTAAACCGTTTCTCACTAACGTGCCTGCGAATGAAATCTTGATGTTCCCTTAATAGTTTCCTCGCCTCAGTACAGCGCCGTAAGATAAATAACTTCTCTCCTGACTCTCCATTTGCCTCCCACTCTGTACTTGCAACCTGCGAGTTGCAACCAGCACAGGTTCGATTCCTCCCTGGGTTGTATTTTTATCTCCTGTGTTTGTTAAACTTTCCCTGTGTGTGTATGCCCTTTACTTGATGTTGTATGCCTTGTGTTTGGCAAATATGGCCCCTGCGCCATAAAACCCAACCCAACCAACCCCCCAAAACACGATACATCGCGAAAGGAACGGATCAGTACGAAATATTTTTCCTATATTCCGTACGGTAGGTAGTTGAATTAACGTCGCACTGGAGCATCACGACGGGCTATCGCGACGGTCCGGGATCCATCCCGCTGGGAAAGATCCGAAATCACCTCGTCATTTTGAACCTGTTAGACGACGAGGTCAGACCTGAGGTGACACCCCACTCTCCAAACCTCCGCACCACGCCAGAGTGAGGACATTTGAGCCCACGACAAATTTAATGTACACGGCAGTCTGTCTGGACCGAGTGTCGAACCCTCCGTTTGGTAATCCGTTAGTCTTCCAACTGGACTACAGCGGCTCCATATTCCGTAGGGAGCAGTTAGAAGAAATGTGTTCTCTTACAAAAGCTTTCAAACGAACTTATCTCTTAATTTGTTCTTGGTTTAAAAATACGGCTTTATTAAACCGTTTCTTACTAACGTGCTTTCAAATGAAAATGTGCTCCTATTTTGATGCTCCCTTAATAGCTCCCTTCGCCTCAGTAGAGCGCCGTAAGATAAATAACTTCTTTCCTCGCGCTCCACTCAGGAAACCTCTATTAGCATGTCATCGCTCGTAATAAAGGGGTCCCCTTCGAAAAGCCTGTCCGAAAACCAATTTCGAGCGGGTGTACCAGGCGCTTGTAATTCACGGGCGCTTGTCGCCTTTAACGCCTTAAGGCGCCTATTATAACTCTCCCTCTCCGCCTTCGGAAGCCGTTGCCAAAAATGGGGCCGTAATTCCCAATTAAGGTATTAATTTAGATCCCCTCGCATTAGCGGGCGTGTTCAGGAAATATGAATCCGGAGGGGGCCGTAACCCCTTCCATCCAGTTTATTGGGCAGCGGTCTGCAGGTGATCGGTGCCTGATTGGTCCATTTGTCACGGGACCCATTGTCCGAGACAGTTTTATAAATAGCTGAGGAGCGGTCATTACTTGGGGGAAGTGGTGGCCATTAGCCTCCTTGAATGGGCTTGGCGATGGACGGGCGGAATGCAAATGCGGGCTCGGACACGACGGCCAATTATGTCGGCGGACGCGTAAATTCTCCAGCCTCTCTCTCATGGCATGACTTTTCTTAGCTGGCGATATTTTTAACTGTCTATTAAATCTGCGCTAAATATTTTTTTATTTAACTTAGTACTCTTTATAGCGTGAAATAGATTAGATCGATATGTTCTAAAGAAGTGGTCGCCAAAGGGATCGATATCGACCCACAGGGGTCGATGTAACATTGTTGGAGGGCGGTTGAAAAATATAAGACATCATTGAACTGGTAATATTTAATTCGGTTCACTTGTATTACCTCCATTCCGAATGACTACGCAATTAAGAGTGAATATAGAATTACCGTAGCGATTTGAGGCTGAAACTTACTCATTTTGAACCCAACATTGCTAAACTTGTCAAGAGTCATGAATCACACATCCTTTACATTGTCAACGTTAGTAAATGATGTACTTATAAGCGCTATAACTTAATAAAAGTCTTATTTTCATATATATACAAGGTGAGTCTAAATTGTTTTTACAAAATAAGAGGGGTGATAGTACCCATCCAGACGAGCAATAATTACCATGGAACATAGGGTCGCATTCCACTCTGAGAGGCAGAAAAGTGTAAAGTCGAAACGCTTCGAGCATGAACAAGTCATCGTCTCTGACGTCGCAGGCTTTTCCAGCACGGTCCGGCACTTCTTGAATGCCACATATCCCGCACGATAGATCGGACGGGGCAGACCTGTGGCTTGGCCTCCTCGCTCACCGGACCTCAACACACTGGACTTTTTCTTCTGGGGGCACATGAAATCTTTAGTGTATCAGACGCCTGTGGACTCGGCTGAAGATCTCGTAGCGATAATCGGTGTTGCCGTAGACAAGATTATCACAACACCAGGAATCTTCGAGAGGGTGCGCCAGTCATTCCTTCGCCGGTGTGAACTATGCAACGACACGCCACTTTGAGTACTTGCTGTGAGTTTTTCTCTGATCAATCAATCAGATTGTGCAACTTTTGGTATCGTTCATTCGCTTTCCCAACACTGTTGTAAGTTCATGTTGAAATTGTAATTTGACTCTTTTCTGCCTCTCAGAGTGGAATGCGACCCTATGTTCCATGGTAATTATGGCTCGTCTGGATGGGTACTATCACCCCTCTTATTTTGAAAAAACAATTTAGACCCTGTATAAGGAAGATTGTATTGTTATTTTGTTATCTAAATTAAATTTTATATATTTATCCCTCCTATCAAATATGTCATGTTAAGAAGGGCGTCAAAAGCAAAAACTAATTCCTTTGACTTTAAGACAATGTAAAAATGTATAATATATTATACATACAATAAACACTAACTACAAAATAAACAATATAAAAACTCACATAAGGGTCGTTTTTGCTTGTCCTATTATAATAACGCAATTCTAAAATAGAGTGGGGTATAAAAAGTCATGAAACTCTTGAAGGGATCGACGGTCAAAGAAGTTTGGCGACCCCTGATCTAAAGGGACTAAAGCTGGATTTACATTTCCCCTATCTTATATCCGTATATACTTTGTAGCGCTTGATTACGAAGTTTCGTATTATAACCTATCTAATCAAAATGTAGTTATTTCTATTACAGATAAATGGATATCTATCATTCACTAACTGTTTTGATAGAGAGACTGACTTTTCATACTTGTCTATATTAATTATTCGAAAGAAAAGGAAATAGAACCTATCAAACCGAGTGCTATCGAGTAGTTTATATTTATGTATAGATAACTTTATTATTATACCTATTTTTTATACAATGACAAAAAATAATGGTAAAGAACAAGTTTAACTACTGCTACCATAACATTTTAGAATCAACTCGATATTCCTCTCTTAAATTATCTCTTAAGTCTCTTAAAGTATCTCTTAAATTATCGTGAAGTGCACGAGGAAAGTATATATAATTACTATTGCAAAGAGGTGCATAAATTTATTTTTATATTTTTTAAGATTGCTGATTTATTTTTGGTTTCGTGATACAATACAAAGCCAAGGCACAATATTACCTTAACATTTATTAAACCGAATCATCTTGTATGTTTGTAAACGTCTTCCTCGTTTGCTTGAAATAGGGAAATAAAAAGAGCCAAATTATGTAAGCACAGCACAAGCATTGTATAAGTTGCAGAAGAGCAAATCAATTTATAAAAATACAAAACTACAGATTAGTCAATAATACAGTGAGACGGTCAATTTTTTTCGACGTCACTCTATTTTAAAAGTTCTGTTTTACACCTAATGAGATAAAAAAAATATATGTACTTCAAATCTTTTTGTCGATTTTTGTTTTAAAGCAATTAATTTTTTTCATTTATTCGCGAGAAAATTCGTATTTGTTCTTGGCTTCTTTCACTGCTTCGTTTTCATTTGTCCGAAGCGAAATTAAAGTATACTTCATATCTGTCTCTTGTGATTATTACTTATTTCATTCGGGAAAACAAGCATAAAGGTACTTCCACCTTCCAGGAACAGCATAAAGAACAAACTCATTTGCTCTTAGCAGAACTCCCTGTTCTCATTCATAAGGGCGCAAAAAACGAAGAAAAGTCTAATTAAGTTTTTTGAAACGCTCCAAAAATTTGTCATCCACCGCCAAAAGAAATGCTGCGGAATTTATCAATTTATCTCTCGAGTTCTACTCATTCAGTTTGCCTTAAAAGTACGCATACAATTATCACCTAAAATAAATCTAATAACTGCGAAGAATTTTTTAATTATTTCACTCTGCATTAAGTTCAAGCCTAACCAACTCCAGAGATAAGAGTAGTTTATGAAATTAGGTCGAGTAGGCCGCGGTTGCTTCAAAGGAAGCAATTTCGGAGGAGGGTTCTGGCATTTTTGTTTTTTCTTTAATAGAAAATGGCAGCGCCCGAGTGAGACGAGGAGAACAAAGCCTTCGGTCGCTAATCAAAAGAGGTCCGATTTTTCAATTACGGAGCGAACTGTTTCTTTGAGAGTTATTTTTTCATTCATATGTTAAGCACAGTTTAATTACTGCTTTGTGTTTTCAAAATAATGCTCGCACACCTGCCCGAAACGCGGGAGGAAAATACAAAAACGAGAGCCTTCAATTTCGTTTCCTGTTTGTCTTAGTGGCGAGACCCGGATGAAAATTCGTGTCGTTCTTGTGCTGTGAAATGGGTGATTAAATAAGATTACATCTACGGTTCGGTGCGTCATTAAAGGGCCATTCACAATGGATATCCTTTCAGTAAATGATTCTAATTAAGTTAATTTCCAAAAAAGGGCTCGTGGCGATACCTTCAATTTGCTTTAAGGACGATTTCTGAGGGAAAATTTAAATCCATTATGGGACACTTGCGAATTCGCTAATTGGACGCCCTAGGCACAATACGGGACTTTGAAGCCTTGAAAGAAAATTGGATTTTTCAATCTTCAAATTTGGGCGTACTGAGACCTTAATATCAGTAAGTAAAAATCCGCCGACACAAAACAAAATTATTAGTTTTATTTTTGAGAAGTTTATGTTCACTACTTTTAAGAATTTGTTTCGCTCTTATGTTATAGGAACGGATGCTCCTATTTGTTTATACCAATCTTTTAGAGGCCGTCGTGGCTCAGTGGGTATGCCCACTGCGCTAGCAACCTTCGAGTTGTAGGCGGCGTAGGTTCGATTCCTGGCAGGTACATTCCTTCCTGGGTGTATCTCTCTCTTCTGTGTCAGGAAAATCTTTCATTGTGTGTGTGTCGATTGATTGATATTGTATGTCTTGTGCCTGGCGCAGTATGGCCAAATATGGCCCTTGCGCCATAAAACCCCAATACGCCATCCAACCTCAGAATCTTTTGACGATACTTTTTGTTTCGATACTTGAGAGCTTTATTTGCTGCTCTGAACACTAACCCTCTGACGGTTCACACATATAATTCCACCTTGCAATCTGCACTCTTCCCTGCATGACTTCTAACCGATTTTGACCGTCTTGACCAACAGAATCTTTCCAAAGGATGTTATTCTTAGGAAAAGTGCAATAAAATATTTCCAAATAATTAAATTATAAAGAAAAGTGCAATAGAATATTTCCAGAGGATTAAATTCTAAGGAAAGGAGCAATAGAATCTTTTCAAAGGATGTTATTCATAGGAAAAGTGCAATAAAATATTTCCTAATTAAATTATAAGGAAAAATGCAATAAAATATTTCCAAAGAATTATATTCTAAGGAAAGGAGCTGTATAATTTGAATTTGAATTTGTCTTTATTTTATTTACTACACCCAAATGAATACTATTCGCCAACGAGACGTATTTACATAAAACCTTATTGCCTTGCTCCGACAGACTACCCGATTTTTTAAATTGTTTAATGATTTATAGATTAACAGTCTAACACCTTTTATTTATCAAGTTTGGTAACTTGTTCCATAAATAAGTCTAGATTTATTCAATGGGGTTGAAAGTGAAGATCTATGGATAGTAAAACAGAATTCATTACTTCATGAAAATGCTACGGGAAATTATGTAGTAAATTAGGTTATCATACCATTTTCTTTGGAGGTTAAAAACAGGTATGAATCAATTTAATTTTAAGATTATAGGGAAGTACAAATGCTTTTATTATGTAAAACGAGTATCTTTATTTCTGTTGTGTTTGGTCTCTAGCCGTAGATTTATACTTTTTCTAATGGTAGAGTGTCATACAATGTTTTTAAACTGTTTAATGCTTCATCGATTTAAAGTATTCTTTATCAAGTATTGGCAACTTCTATAAATAAATCTAGATGTATTCAATATAACTTCTCCTTCTAATAGACTAGTGTAAATGTTAAGATATACGAATAGTAAATTACTCCATGAAAATGCTACGGAAAATTCTGTAGCAAATTAGACTTTTGTATCATTTTAACTTAAAAAGTAGTAGGAATGAATTTACTTTTAAGATTATAGGGAAGTACTACCCCAAATGTTTTTATTATATAAAACGAGTATCTTTACTTTTGTTTCCTCTAGTAGCTTCATACTTTTTTAGTATTTACATAGAATTATTACACACTTGGTGTACCTCCATTTCATTTTGTAAGGTGAACCATTTCCTTCTATGCAAGGAACAATGGCATTAGAAAGCGAAACTCATATTAATGATGTAACATAAAAACACGACTGGGCTAAAACTGTCTTTTAATAAGATAAAAAAAATTCTTAACCGTAATTATTTTTCTCTGCTTTTACTTCATTCGTGGCACAACATATGAAAAGTAGTTAAGGTTTTAAAAATATTTGTTCGTATTTCTCTCCGCGCTTTTAATAGTCATTAGCTAAGCGAAAAATGGTTTCTTTTCGGTTTTAGTTATTCTGCGGTACTCGTACATTTGCGCTCGTATTAGCGTTTCTTTGATGATGCGTTATGTTCATGACACTATGGTTTCGAGAATAAAAAAATATTTTTAAGAATAATAAATTCCATTTCTTGCTTTTTAGTGCCGAGAGAAGGATATTATTTTAAATCTGGAAATGAAAAGATTGTGTTTTGCGTTTAATTTTTAGCTTTGAGTGTGGAAAGTGCAAACATAAAAATGTGAATATGAAAATTTTAGTCGGAAAACCATTTAATGTGTTTATTTTTATCAGGAAGGATCGAAGGAATGCAAAATTCGCTTTTGAAAATTGAAGTGGAGAATTTTGTAACATTAGAGACAAAATAATAGGATGGATAGAAGAGATAAAAACAAGAGATGAAACATCGCCGGCATCACGCCAAAAACACGAATATGCATTTTCAGCCGTTTTCACTGAAACACATTTCCTAGGCAGTTATATTCTGTATTTTTTACTATACGAAAAGCAAGAATTCTGATTCGCGTTCTAAATAATCGAAATTGATACAGACATTTTCGACATAACTCAATTTTTCCTTCGGCGTCAGTGTGGAAATGTGTTTGTCGAGAAACTTAATTTGCATATTCTTTCCTTTGGGCTTGTTGCCGATGATATCTAATACCCACGAAAGTAAATAAATATGGATATAGTGACATGTTCGAAATCTGCCATTGAGCAACACTGTTGAGAATATTTTTGTCATTTTGATTTTGAACTTGCTAAAATAATAAAATCTTCTAAATGTATTTTTGAGTTGAATATTTCAGAAGTCATTTTTATCTTTACCTTCTATGACGCATTACTGTCGTAGCCATAACTCTTAAATAAGTGTTTCAAGGTCATTCCCACTATTCTCTTCCTTTTCCCCCACATCAGCGGTTGAGATGCTAAGCTCTTATCCCATTGTACTTCAGTTTCGTCAATGGATTTCACTTAACCCTCAACAAATGAATCATTTACCTTAACTGAAGTGGGAAGATAAGTGCGATGCGTTAATTACAACCGATGTTACCATGATTAGAGATCTGGGTAGAGTGAGGAAGCCTGCAGGGCCCTCTAATTTGAAGATTATACAGTTTCATACTGTTTCACCTTTACCCGTTATAAGGGTTTACTTGAAAACAGTAAGTGCTGGAAACAACGAATAAAGTTATTTCTCACTTATGAAATCAATTGACGTTTGACAAAGAAGACGTATTATCCCAAAGGTACGGTCATTGATTCGGCTTAAATTTTTATCAAAAACTATTGTGTGATGATTTTAACGTACTTGACTACAATTATGTGTCGCCAGTATATTTTAAGTTGAAGAATAGTTGTTTTATATATAAAGCCGAAGAGTGCGATATGCTAAATATTATATCTGCTTTTCAATCCATTTATCTGATCATATTTACATTCACACAGTATACTACCCATAAAATTTACTCAAGAATTAAACTTTTGGATCAATACTGCCAAATACATCTAAACAATTAATTGACCGAAACGAAAAAACTATTTTCCCGATAAAATCTAATGAGATTTTATACTTAGGAAGAAGATAAGAACTTTTTTATTTCTAAATCCAATTTCCTCAAGATGATAGCTTATTACTCAATAGGATTAATAGCATGCACCATAATCAGATTAATGGAATATCTTTCTGCAAAAACTATTGTGAACCACTTTGTACCTACAAAAGATTCTGGGGATTTATAGATATTGACTTAGAACACTAAACTGCTAACTCAAATCTAAAGTACAGCGAATGAGCTTATTTTCATGGTAAACTAGAGCTTTACGCTGTACTTGAGAATTTTGAATGGTTATTAAATTGTAATAACAGGAGATATAGTTCAAATATGTATATGCATATTTGATATGCAATTGGCATAGAATAGGTATTGCTTTAAAGAGTTTAAAATTAATTTAAAAGCTAATAAAAGATTTGAGAAGTTTACTCACCCCTTTTCTTGAATCTTTACCATCTTTTTTAGTGCTGGACAAAAAAGATGAATAATGCCTTTGTTTCATCCATGCTTCTCATTCATTCTTCTTTCACTAAAAACATCTATTCATTCACACAATGAAGCTCAACCAAAGTGAAAACACATTCTATAAATTTCACTAATCTTTAATTACGCTGAAATATATTTACATTTAACAGAAAAAGGACAGAACATTTTCACCAGCTTAATATGCGCGTTGTAAATCAGCAATATTTAGTTCTAGCTGTTTTTCTTTCGTGCGCATGCGTGGCCGGTCAGCACAAACGATGACAGGCCCGCATTCGCTACAATAGGAGAGCCACCATACTTATGCTCCAGCTCTAATACTTTTATTTAAAGCATTCAATATCGATTACTCAATCAAAAAGAATCAATCTCGATTTATCCCAATCGAGAACTTGGGCCGTGTTTGAATTCAACTACATTTGGGTGAAGTTGCGATTGTTTTTCTATTTGATTGCAACAAAACAATTGGAAGGAAGATATTTTCTCGAAATATTTTCGTGAAAATATTTCGTGTCATTTTTTCTCGGTTTATTCCATAACAGATACTGCTAATTCAACTGTTCTTAAATGAAGAAACACGTGGGGGGGCAAATACTGCTTATATCGTATATTTGTCAATATTGCTTCACTTTCGGATAAAGTACTATTTAATTTGGTTTCTTTGCACTCAATTCTAAAATATTTTATTTCTTTATAATTAGACACTAAAATTTTGCGTTTTCATATCAAAGTATATTGTAGCTTTATTTCCTTTTAAACACGTCACAGAGCTGAAGATAAATTACAAAGTGCAGTTAGTTTGTATCATTATAGCTATTTTCAACGTCGTGTAAATACGTAATGCCAATTCTTATACGTTCTAACTTCTTTTTACCGTTAACACGAGTTTTTATGAGAACAAAAGAAATGTATGCGCCAAAACCATGTGATCCATTATGCTTTGTAATAGCTTTTAATTTGTTTTTTTTCTCCAATTGCGGAAAACATAAGGCAACTGAAGACAACATAAAATATCAATAAAATAAGAAACTGACAAAAGTATAATCCATTAGATGCCTCGCTTCTTAACTTCTTATTTTCTTACATAACAGTTTATAGTTGTTTTTATCTTATTTAACAAGTTTATGCTGTATTCACTTGAACCAAACTCATTAAATATACTAATTCATATTAACTGTTATCATTTACGTAATACAATTGCACAAAAACCTTTAAGAAATATATGTTGGAAAAGCAATATATTGCTTGACCCTTATGACGAAAGCAATTCGCCATAAGAAATATCCACTTGCAGAAAATAATTCTAGACCATTATGATTTTTGCAATGGTACCAAAAATTATCAACTGTTTAGTTCTATTATTAAAACAGGATGCATTGTGAATTTCACTTTACAGAACGTTCCTCTAGCAGCCATGTTTTGGTTTCCAAATTGATTCGCCGTGTGTGATCCAGGTCCTTCTTTTACGCATTCGTAAAAGAATTCTTGTTAGGACGTGATTTGCAACCGTGTGGCTTTCTTGGATCCGAAATGCGCCATTAAAAATCTTTCCAATTAGGCACAGAAGGCTGCCATGTTTATGGCGAAAACAACACAGTTCTGCTGCTTTGTTTTCCTCGGCAGTCAACTGGAATGAAAATTCCTGCCACTCTAGACAATTAGCCGGGAGAAATGTGGGCGAAAGTGCCGGTCTGATTAAAGAAGTTTGAAAAATACGTGGAAATGGCAGAAGAAATATTCCTTTAATCTCCCGAGGAGAAAGGGCGAAAGACAAAAAAAAAGGAATGGTTCTACAAGACTGCTTCGCCACAATGCAATCCAACGAACATCAACGATGTTCATTATGTAGAAGGAAAAGACTTCTGTTTTCCGAATAGAAGTGTAAAGAATATATTAAAGAAGGGAACAAAAGTAAATAGTTTTGTATTTCGATAGTACTTCAAGAACTCGTGACTGTTTTTCTGTGAGTATGGTATTAGCCTAATCCCAGATGATGCAAGTATTGTGTTTTGAGAGGGCCACGAGCGCGACATTGTAATATCTGACAATGAGAAAGACAAATGAATTGAAATGATTGTTAAATTTCCTTTTAAATATACTTTTCCATTCATGTGTACCGTCTAACTTTTTAAAATAAAAAATCCGGAATAGTTATACAGTGGAGCCCATTTTCTTTAGAATACACTTTTAAAGATCACCAGAGATGTTGTTGGAGGGTTGTTTATGCCCTCATTATGTAGAAGAAAATAAAAGTTTTATTTTCGAATCTAAATGTAAAGTATATATTTTTGGTTGTTTGTTGGTAGCTTTATACCTTGAGATCATTTCAAGCACTCGTCTCTGTATGGTTTTACTGCGAGTTTGTAGCTCAAACCCAGATGATGTAACTATTGGACATTTTAAGACTAAAAAAGAGACTGAAATGTCTAAATATGACAATGGGAAAGTTACATGAAATATAAATGGTGATCAATTTTTTATATACCCTCTTACATTCTTGCACTTATGTCCTCAAACTATTGAAAGTTAAAAAATATGTAGATACAGAATCCTCCATAACAGATCATAGGGTAGCAGAAGCCCGGTTGGAAGAGTAACGGATTGATAACCGGAGCGTTGCGAGTTGGAATCCAACCGAAGACCGTCGTGTACAAGGGGGACTGGTGCACGTTAAATCTATCGTGTCCTCAAATGTCCTCACGTTGGCGTGGTGTGGAGTGGGGGGCCATATCAGGTGTGAACTCGTCGTCTGACCGTGGTTCGAAATTACGTGATGTTGTCCTCTGTCTTTCCCTTCGGGTTTGATCCAGGACTGTTGCCAATAGCCCGTTGTATTGCTCCAGTGCGACGTTAATTAAAATATCTACTACCATAACAGAATACAAGAACCATCAACAACTTCTTTATGTAAGGTCACTCGGGCGTACATCTTCGTTAGGTGTGCATGGGCTTCACGAACCCAGGTACCCTAGTGATTCATTCTTTACCCATGGGGTTTAGGGCCTCAGGTAAACATGTGGGTTTGAACCCCAGGAGGCTCAAGCAATATTTCTTTCTTCCCATCCTGTCTTTCCACGATTGCTTGACATTGTATCGTATTTGGCGCAGCATGACCAAGTATGGCCCTTGAGTCATAAAATCCAAAACCAACCATTATGTAGGGCATAAGAAGATAAGAAATGTAGATGCATAAAAATATGTTAGATGATAAATAACTTAATATCTAGGGATTATTTCAAGGGCTCGTATCAAACCCAGATGACGCAAGTATTGCATAGTTTGAGACTACTTCACACACAGTAAACTCTCTAACTCTGACAATCACAGGCAAACGAATTTTAAAATGAGGTATGCATTTTCTTTTGTTATTTTCCATGTTTGCACTTTTTACTATTGTTCGTTTAAAGTAACAAAAACAGATTAGTTATAAGACGGGACAGTTTCTACATAATGGAATCCAAGAAACCTCAACGAGACGTTCATTGTGTCGGTAGAAAAGAAATCTTTTATTTCTGAATAGAAATGTATAGATGCACCGAGAACAAAATCAATGGATTTTATCTCGAGATTATTTCAAGCCCTCTGCTTTTTCTTTGTGTATGATTGAAATATTCTCCGACCCAGGCCTTAAAATATATATTTTAAGACTGTCACGACAGTAAAATATGTAACTGAAAATTGTAGACAAATAAATATGAGATGATTGAATTTGCTATTGAATATAATATTCATTCTTTACTGCATACCTTTAATAATATAATACAAAACAATTGTTTTCAAGTTACAAATCTTTTAAATCCAAATTTTTCTGTTGGTTACAACAGTTAAACAGCTCGTAAAATTTTAAACCTATTAATTATGTGTGTACCTATTAAATGCAACTAAATTTACTCAAGGAAATCTAAGTATAATTTGGTGGTTGTTTAAATTAGATGAATACACAATTATTTTATATTAAAAAAAGATTTAAGTGTTGCAAATACAGAAATATTCAAATACGTAACTAGTTAGAAGTGAAAAGTATTTGGGTAAATGGAGCCTTCAATTTTGATGTTAATTCAGTGCTTTAATAAATATTGGTTGCAAAATTTCGGCATTTTATAGAGCAAAGAGAATGCTCTATGAAATGCCGGTAGGCAGGCATGTAATTAACGTCGCACTGGAGCAAAATAAAAGGCTATTGGCCACGTTCCGGGATCAACTCCCGAAGGGAAAGATCAAGAAGACACCACGTAATTTTGAATCATGGTCAGATGACTAGTTCACACCTGCGATGGCACCCCACTCTCCAAACTTCCACACCACGCCAACGTGAGGCCATTTGAGGCCCCGAGATTTAACATGCACCAGCCCCCTTTCTACGCGACGTTCTTTGGTTGGATTCGAACTCGCAAACCTCTGGTTGCTAATCCGTTACTCTTCCAACCGGGTTACCTCGGACCCTTTCCCTTCGGATTGATCCCGGGAAGTCGCCAGTAGCCCCTTGTGTTGCTCCAGTGCGACGCTAATCAACTACTTGCCTACATTACAAGGGAAGGGTTTTACTTTTGGAGAATGTTAAGAAATTGCCATGCTTATTCTGAGATAGTTATTTTTCATAGATAAATATCACAAACCTTTCGAATTAGAAACTAATTTTTACCATTGAAAAGAGTCTCAAAATATCACATTAAATCTATACAGTGTGTCTACACCACTCGCAATGTATACACACGAAAAGATACAAGCGGGGCAAGATTGTTTATTGATTAAAGTGATATAAACAAAAAAGGAAATACTCTTCCTTTGCCATGTGTGCTTCGTCCAATGCTCCTATCGCATCCAATATGTAATTGATGTTTGTTAACGGACGAAT
Organism: Meta bourneti; assembly: GCA_933210815.1. Taxonomy (NCBI): domain Eukaryota; kingdom Metazoa; phylum Arthropoda; class Arachnida; order Araneae; family Tetragnathidae; genus Meta; species Meta bourneti. Next base: position 12,742,347 of record OW119929.1, read on the forward strand.
AAACATGTCAGGAGTGACCGCCGAGTCAGAAGGAAAATGAACCGCAGATGTCTGACAGCAGGCTCCATTACGGACTGAATTAAATATTTGCTATTTCAGAGGCCTGAAGAATTAACGATGGAATCTCTCTTGCATTGCTCTTTGAGTTGACGGGAGGGGAGTTATTGGTTCTCTATATATCGGCGCATTCGATGTTCTTGTTAAGGAATGCTATTTCAAGAAGATAACATCACTTCTGCTTAGGAAATCACTCATTTTCATTAGCATCAGAGCAGTGAGGTTTGCTTCAGAATACGGAATGAAGATAAAGCGTTAATGTATCGTGACAAATATTTGGTTTTTTCAATCCGCCTTGTGTCAAGTATGATGATCTGGACGGGGTATCTCGTCATTTTTTAGAAATTGTTGTAGAAAGAAGGCGTTATAGAAAGTTGTAGAAATTGTTATAGAAAGAAGTGTTGTAGAAAGTTGCAGAAATTGTGATAGAAAGAAGCGTTATAGAGAAAGTTGGTAGAAATTGCTATAGGAAGAAGCGTTATAGTAAGTTGCAAAATTGTTATAGAAAGAAGCGTTATAGAAAGTTGCATGATATTGATCTCTTAATAATAATAAAATATCGGTAATATTATAATAAAAATTCGGCTTGATAATATGAAAATCGGCAATATTATAATAAGTATCTCGTCATTAGCAAAACTGACCAGATCTTGGTGTACGAGTTATCTAGTCGTTAAAAGAAAGCTGACGAGGTCTTGATTTCCATGATAAAAAAATCGGCACATCATGACTAGATATCTCGTTTTTATCAAAATTGGTCAGATCTTAATGGGCGATATATCTCATCGAAACCACTTGGAGAGTTAAAAGTTGGATATCCTTAAGTCTCCATTACCCATCTAAGTACTCCTTTATATCAGACTATGAAATGAGGAATTGTTTATGCACTCAAGAAGTCTCAATACACTTCGAATATTTATGCATTTAGCCTTAAGTTCTCCAAGGAATAGGGACACCAGACATCCCATTGAATTAAAAGTATGAGTGCAAAATTAATCAAATCCTACTTTTAGCTTTCAAGTTGTAGTTGATAAAGGATGTGCGAGTATGTTAAACTCAAAATTGCTTTGTCAGTACGAAATGAAAATAAGTGAGAATTTCCTTTAAAATAACGATATTTTCTCTCGATAATTTTATTCCCTCTCTGAACTCGAATGCTTTTTAAAAATTTCATTAAAATATTTCTTTATCATTTTTTCAGAGGCTAGTTTTTTCGATCACAAAAACTGGAGTTTAATTTATGTAATTGTATGGCAAGCAAGATCTTAACTTTATTACGCGTTACTTTTTAAATTTGTATCCCTATGGAACTGCAAACGAGAAAAAAATTTAATAAATGTTTAAGAAATTAATTTTCTGTATTACTCTGTAGCAATTTCTGCAATTCCTTTTAGTAACAAATGTTTTTGAGAGTTCAGTTCTTCAGAGAAAATGAAGTAAAAAATCTGCATAGCTAATTATAATCGAAGATTGTTTCATTTTAGAAGCAGTAATTAAACTAAACCTTCAGTAAAATTTACGAATTTGTTTCAAAAAAGTGAAGCTGGGTTTACTTTTTCTTTACTTTAATATGCTTGATTTTCTGGCGACATTGTTTTCTGTTTCAATTTTATTACAGAAAAAAGTAATTCCCTCAGATCCTGGGAAACAATTTATAATTTCTAGAAACATTTTTTGCAATAATTTATATTTTAAATTTGCAGTAACTTGTAATTGGATGACATTTCCAAAAACAAAATTGATTCCTGGAAATACTTTCCTATGAAGTAAAAAACAAATACACTTTTCGATTGTGTGTTTATTGGTTAACTCTAATACCATACCTTTAATTTGGATCTTTTTCTACGGAAGATTTCAATTAGGACAACTCACTTGTTGATATTCCATTTTACATTTCTTTAGATGATTGCGTCAGATCTTTATAGACGAGGTATATATATTGTCGAAGCCACTTGGGAGCTTGGGTTCATTTTTGTGATATAGTTTTGACTGGTATCATTGAAAGTCTATGTGTTTGTTTATTTCTTATGTGGAATGGTACATTTACAATTTCTCGGAGAATTTGGCTGATTTTAATTCTTTTGACGTCTTTTGGTGATATTATTTCCCAGACTGGACTCGCATAAGTAACTAAAAACCATAAAAGAGTTTTCAACTCTTAGTGAAAAGAGTCACGGGATCTGCAGATCAGCAATTCATTACATTTCACCAAACTATATATTCGTTTGGATCCATTTTGTCTCAATGCGGAAGATCTCTGTTAAATTGAATCGTCTTCGCAATGAAAAGACAAATCACTCAGTCATTTTTAAAGTCTTATGTCACACGTGTTCATCAATTTTACTTTTCATCGTACTTTAGTTATATGTCCTGTTTTTAATCATCATCGTTTGAAATGTTTTGAGAGGTAGTTGCAAGATTCAATTTGGAAAATCCCCACACAAATCTTTTTTCCATTTCAAAGTGCCACGTTAAATCTGTCGTGGCCTCAAATGTTCTCAGATCGACGAGGTGTGGAAGTTTAGAGAGTGGTAAGCCAGCTCAGGTGTGACCTCGTCATCTGACCACGTTTCAAAATTTCGTGGTGTTACCATCTTTCCCTTCGGTTTGATCCCGGACCATTGCCAATAGCCCGTTGTGTTGCTCCTGTGCGACGTTAATTAAATACCTACCTACCTCATCACATTTCTCTATTCCCCAATCCGTCTATGATTCCTTTCACTATATTTTTTACTTGACGGTGTCTTGTGTTTCGCGCAGCTTGGCCATAAAACACCAAACCGACTAACAAACCATCAAATTTGTCGGGTATAGGTAAAAAAACCTTGTGAACACACAGTGAAAGAATATTCAATTGCTCAAAGATGGAATATCCTTGAAGCTTATGGTTAAGCTTCATTTTTATCAGCCAAATTAGTATGCTTTCGTAAAATAATCTTTTTAATTAATTACATTGAATATATTCATAATATATACCTTGGGAGTAAATAAATTTAAAAGAAGCTATTTCAGTAATTATGAATAATTTAAAGTGTGGTTCAAAATTATATTGTTGGCGTTATTAAATATTAATGCTAAATGAGCCACGCAGAACAAAGAACCCCAACAGAAAATAGTTTTAAACTATTTCTATAGATGCCTAAATAATTGAACAATTGAGTAAGCATATACAGTGTTGAAATTAATACGATTAAACGATACATAAATTGCGAAAAATATTTGCTTTATGCTGTTAAATGTTATTAATCTTTAATTATCTTATTAATTATTATCAGACCCATTATATCTTGAAAATGGGAAGTGAATTGGAAAACCAAAACAACATTAATTTCCATTATTATCTACATAAGAATACAAATCAAAAATTAACATCGTGGTTTTTAATGCGAAATAATTGAGATTTTTTAACATAAGGATTAAGTTTAAAAATAAGTTGTAAGTAAAATTTTAGTTACCTCATTAACGTTTTCAAATAATGAAATAAAAATAAATTATTCAAAATGAACGAATAAATAAAAATTATAAGTAAGAAGACGGGATGAGGAATTTTGAATCATTAGGCATTCTTATTATTTCTATAAAAGTCTTTATGATGATGAAATCTAATTAAGCATTTAATCTGTCGGCACAGTATCTTTTGACTGGAGAATTCTGCTCCAATCACCATACCTAGCAATTTATACATTTTTTTTCAAATTATTTTTATACCACTTGGTTTTTGGGGATTTTTCACTTTACAGAAATATATACAAAGGCATTATTTTCTACATCAAGACCCTTAAAACATCAAACCTTAACATTTTTTATCCTTGTAAGGTACCAAAAAATTCATGTAATATTTATTTTAAGAATATGTAACAACAAAGTACGAATAAATTGGCGTATAATGAGAAAATACGTGTACATGGTGTTTCGAAAATATCTGGCTAATTGTAAGGGGTGGTACAGGGGCCTAAAATAAACATTTTTTGTCAAAGAACGTGTGACCGGAAATTCCACGTTTAGGTGGTAGAGGGGTTGTTTAGGTCAGTCAATAATATCTCCTGTGGCGTAAGGCGTCATTCCCCGCTCGGATTTTCAACGGCAAGCTCCAAATTTGTGTAGCGATGCATGGAGTGTGAAGGAGGTAGGTATATATATTAATTAACGTCGCACTGGAGCAACACAACGGGCTATTAGAGTGTGAAGGAAAGGTCGTGAAGTGATAGAGCTGAAAATTTGAATTTTAATACCCTTTTCTTAAGGAACCTTGCAAAGCCATTTGTGTGTTGTTGCTGCTGTCCTTGTAAAGTCAGTTTAAGCATGAATTTGACTATATTCCAAGTCTAAAATGACAACATAAAACTTAAGGTAAATCGATAAGTGTTCACTGGTTCTCACAAGATGAATCCTCGAATTTTCACTTCTAGCAAAACTGAGCGAAATCCAATCTGGGAATTGAAGAAATGAAATTAAGAGTTTCAATATAAGAACTCCCCATAGAATATTCAAAACTCGAATTTTTATCAAAAACTTCAACTTTGGTAAGTGCAATAAATCATTACAACTCAGACTTTTCCCTTCCTTCCGCGAAGCGTCGTCCTGGCCGTGGTTATTAGATCTGAGATCTCCGATCTTTGGATCTCAACACCCTCTGAGTAACAATTACATAGAGATGTCGATGACGATACGTGGATTCGGAGTAATGAGTCTCCAGATAATGACCTAGTGAAGGGAAGATAATGGCCTTATATGCGAACCAGACAGGCAAGGGAGAAAGAGGAAAAGAAGCATCGCCCGAGAAGGGAGAGTTAACATCAATCGGAAATATAAAGCTTCGGAGAGCTTTAATGACATCAGATCCAGACTTCATGCACCTATATTGAGAGGAGGAAGTAACGAAAATTTTCTCCCAAATTTTGCTCCAGGAATCGAATGATCGAAATTCGTTCAACTGTCTGGGCAATTCAAGCCAGTAGCGTATACAGGAGCTCTGGTGTCTTCACCCACACCCCCGAATATGTTCTAAGAAACGAGAGGCCCATATAACGAAGGCTGACATGCATTTCTTTATTAGAGAAAAAAGAGCAAATTATCCATTGCATTACACGCTTTTTGAGGTAGATCTTATGGTGGTGACACACGGGACGTTTTGTGAAGCGCTTCTTCTCGTTGTTTTGACTCGCGACATAGGTGGCGCTTACAGAGCGGTTTAATCTGTTTTCTTCCCTGTCAGGAAGAAACAGCGCTGCCCAAATCGCTTCGGGTGTCAGTCACCCATCTAAGAAAAACAGAATTAGGTTGGCGGGATGGTGCGACTTGTAAATAGCAGTTGAGTAGCCGATGGTCGACCGTCGAGCGCGATTTGACGAGCACCGCTACACCGAGTGACACGCGCAGTAAATATCTAGTCACCTACCAGACCCCGCGTCTCAAAACGTCTCGTCACCCACCTTATGATAGATTAGCGGTGGACGCGACATAATTGTGTTGTCAATTTCGACTCGCAATAACTCCGGAATTATTGAGACAATGGTGATAGTATTGTTTGATGGCGCATGGATGACAATTATTACCAATTTATAAGCCGTGAAGCCGGTGGATCATTGACAGTTCGTGACAGAGTGCCGAAGTGGATTATCATTTTTATGCTCTGCGACGCGAGTATATAAGATGGCATACGCATTTAACAAATCTTGTAAATCCGCTTCGTATCCGCATGTTTTTTAATTGCATAATACGACGTTACATTTTAAACTACAATATCAAAACTGCCAAAGGCGACTTTTGCTACTATTTTTCAAATTTGGCGAGAATTTTTAAGGAAAATCGTCTCAAAAGCTACTAATTTCAGAATTTTGACGACTTTTTTGAAAATTCGCCAAAAGTCAACGAAAATTTAGTCCCTTTTTTAACTAGTAACAGGCATAAAAATATTTTTCGGATTTTCTTTAGTGAGAAAATTTTCCAAGGGACGCCAATTTCGAAGTTTTACTGCCAAGTCGCGTCAATCATGAAAGGAAAACATCGGAATCTGTTTGCTAGATTGTCATGAAAAATTTTAAAAAATATTTAGTTTTTGATTTTCAAAATTCAAATTTCTTGGCTAGATCTTCAAATTCTATTTCATACTTATTTTAACTAATGATTCTTAATACTTTCATACTCAATAATTGCTTGCCATATCTACTAGTAACAGTTTTCAAAGCGTAGTCTACAAAGTGCAAAAGTTCCTGCATAGTTCAAATTTACGTTACTTTCAATGTAGCGAGAGCTTCAAGTGCAGATTTTATTAAGTTCATAAAAGGACGGGTCGATGGAAATGAGTATAAACGCTCTTGAAGTAGAAATGCTAAGTGTAAGAGTCTATTAGGAAGCAAAGACAGCCAACTAAGTGTAGGCTATTATGTAAAGAGCACATTTTGAACGTCTAGGATCATGTATCTTAGACTAACGATTGTGTACTTATTTCCATTCCAGAGCACAACACCGATATCCAAAATATGTTTTTTCCTGAAATTGCTCTTTTCAGGGAACAGCTTGTGTCAATAGTGTTGCCAGGATTTTATTCCGGAGATGACCCACTTCTGAAATACAATTTTCTTGCCCTATGAAAATCTGGGTTTTATAACATTTCTAAAGAGGAGTTGGCATCCCAACTCCTCTTGAGAAATGTTTGCTGAAATGTTGAAAAATGCTGAGTCATTGATTAATGTCAGGGGCCTCGATATATCGTTCGATATATATTGCTAGAAATGCTGATTCTTTGTTTAATGACACGGGGCCTCGATATATATTGCTACAAGTGCACCTGGTCTCGATATATCGTTCGACATATATTGCTAGAAATACTGAGTCGTTGTTTAGTGACACGGGGCCTGAGGTATATCGCGCTGCGATACATCACACATACGACTATAAAACTCATTTTTACTCGTTAATCCCATGAATTTTAAGTTCGTGACCAGCAGAGGAATCTCAATTTGTTTCGTTAGGATTGGGTCGGTTGGTTTGGGAATTTTATGGCGCAAGGGCCATATTTGGCCATGCTGCACCAGACACAAGACATACAATATCAAGCATCGACATACACACAATGAAAGTTTTACTGGCACAGAAGACTTACACACAGGGAGGAATGCACCTCACAGGATTCGAAACTACGCCGACGGCAACTCACAAGTTGTTAGTGCAGTGGGCATACCCACTGAGCGACGACAGCTCCCTTTAGGAATGGAAGGCACCTGTTTCATAAAATTACCTTACCCTTTTCCCATGGGATGATTCAGCCACGATGCAAAAATTTCTTAGGATGGTCTACAGATGCCATCATGCTAAAGGAGTCGTCCGTGGTGAGTCCCCGAAAGAAAGGTAGAAAAATCGTAAAAGACCTACGAATATACATAAATATCCTACCATATTGCAGAATAATGGTAATAAAATAACGTAGCACTGGAGCAACACAATGGGCTATTTGCGACGATCCGGCATCAAACCCCAAGAGAAAGAACCGAGGACATCACGTAATTTTGAACCACGGTCAGATGACGAGGTCAACACCTGAGCTGGCACCCCACTCTCCAAACATAAACACTACGCCAGCGTGGGGACATTTGAGGTCAGGACATATTTAACGTGCACCAGCACCCTTTGTACACGACGGTCTTTGATTGGACCGAGTTTCGAACTCGCAACCCTACGCTTGCTAATCCGTTACTCTTCCAACTGGGCTGTCGTGGCCCCCATATTGCAGGGCTGCCAGCCAAACACTGGGATTTGTGAAATAATAGAAGAAATTTTTAAAAGTAGTAACAAAAAAAGACTCGTCTTAAACCCTATTTTAGTGGCTCATATACGAAATCGGTTAAAGCACAAAGTTTATGAAGGGAAGCTAAATCTGGGGCTAATGAGACATTCCGTCCTCCCTCCAATACAATATCTTCGATTTTAAAATGAAGATAAAGTATAATTGAAAATAATGAGGAAATATTATTCGAACAAAATTTTAGCTAATAAATTAATCACAATGGAAATTTTCGGTTGCAATTAATTAAGGATGGAAGTTAAAAATAACGCCTATGTCTTGCTTTGTACTCACCAGACGGTGATGGAGAAAAAAAGAATTCCATTGTGTCTCTCCTCTGAATTGCAATATGACCTCGGGGGCGACGTAAAAGGAAGAATTTACTTTTAAAAGCGCTTTATTCTAAAGATTGAGGCCATGAAAGTATTCACTTCCCACGCAGAAGCCGTAGAAAGTTCCGACAAGTATAAAATAGGGTTTGAAATTATTTAAAATTTACTCCAAGAAACACCACAAGACTTAAATGTTTCTGAAATTGGAACCTCTTTTGACTTGGGTACAGGCCATTGCATCTGTCATCCTCCCCTAGTTCCTCTGCATTGAATCACATTGACCTATCACTTCCACTCATGCGCAGTATCATGCTTTTCAATATTGTAATGAAGAGATTTGAGATACCTAATATAACCTTTAACACAACAAGTAGTGTAGTATTTATTGCTTTCACCCAGCACGCACATTTAATGACTAAATAACCGTATCTATATTATTTAAAAGAATCCTAGGAAGCATTCTATAGGTCAAGAAGGTCAAAACGGGTTAAAAGACATATGGGGAACACTGCACGTTGCCAAACTGATACATTTGTGTGTGCTTCTCATCGGGTTAAAAGTGATTTTGAGGTATATATTGACAACGACTGTTAATGCTTTTGAATCTATCGTGTTTACTTTTCAAGTGGTTACAACGAGATATCTCATCCTCAAGATCTGACCAATTTTGTTTATGACGAGATATCTCGTCATCAAGACCAAAAAATTTTGCTAATGGCGAGATATCTCGTCATCGAAGTATTGCCGATTTTTTTATGATGACGAAATCAAGATCTGGTCAGTTTTCTTCCAATGGCGGGATATCTCGTCCATTAATATCTGGTCAGTTTTCTTCGAATGGCAGGATATCTCGTCCATCAATATCTGGTCAGTTTTGCTAATGCTTCGAGACAATCGCCAGAAGGGTTAAAAGTCCCCAATTTCAACTGCTAATGTAACGCTTCCAGGCACTGCATTTGAATTTAATGTGGTACGTAAGCAGGCAATTTTGGTTTTGTGGCGTTATGTCCAATAATTGACAAGCTGCACCGAGCGCAAGATAAATAGTTAAGCCAATAAAGCGTAAAAGAAAGGGGATGTTAAATCAAGCGTAAGTATTGATAGCAGCATAAACTATTTTAAACAATCAGTCTGATCGAGGATAATAATGATATAAAAAACACGTTAACCACTTAACGCATTTACCCGTGTTTGACACTGGCGAAAGTTACCGGCAAATTTGCACATGCCCGTGTCTCACACGGGCGCTCTTCCGTTCTAGTAAAAATAGACAGGCTAGATTAAACTTATACCAAAGATGGCATAAACTTATTTATCATAGATGGTTTACCACTTATTTATAGATGGATATTAAACTTATTTACCGTAGATGGCATCATTATGCACCATTTTTCTTGTGTAAACCAAGTGGTGCATTTTGATGATTAGCTATAAGTTTGTTAGGAATTCTTTGTTATAAAGCAGTTGTTAGGTATCTAAAAGGTAATATATCTATTTTTATTACGTTAAATATAAAAGTAAACAGCTAACCATAAATTAATTTTTACTAAGTGTTTTTGTAACTTGTTTAGAAAAAGTTATCTGATAATGAGCGACTCTGACGATTTTGAATATGCCAATTTATCAGAAAGTTTCAGCGATGAAAGCGATGATCTCTTGAGTGATGGAAGTGAATCTGAAGTTAATATTTTATTATTATTAATATTTTGAAATTCAAAATAAACATGTAATCAAATCTTTTACAATTTGTTTGTATAATAATTTTTTATAACTTTTACCCCACCCCCCGCAACTGAAATCGCAAAAAATAACTTACACTATACCTATATATATATATATATATTCATTTTCTGTCAAAAAAAAACTCGATCATTTTTTACCAGTTTTTCCGAAAAAAACTCGTGCTTTAAGTGGTTAAACAGCATAAAATAGTAAGCAATTTATATACTTCAAGCAAGAATTTAATTTGATGATGTAAAACATGTTTAAACGATAAAAGAACACAAAAGCGATTTAAGTGAATTGCAGAATTAAGACACATTGGTCAACATGAAAGAAGTATGACATCGGAACATGGAATAAATCGATTTTTAAAGAGACATGCTAAGCAACATGATATACAACTCAAAAAGTACGAAAAGGATGAATAATATAAGATTACAAATTTGAATGATACTTAAAAAAGGGAAAAGGTTTGGGTGGAGATTTTTTCCAATTAAATATATTTCAAGTTAAAAACTACTTTTAATACATCTCAAACGATGATGGTTATAAACAGGACAAGCAATTGAAATATAGCGAACAGTAAAAGATGATGAACATGTATGACTTAAAAGAGACACTCACTACAAAAGATGACGGTGAATATTAATTTAACTGGGAGATACAGTATTAAAAACTAATTCATACTATTAGACTCAGTTGGCAGGGTTTCTATTCCTTTATATCAAGATTTCTAATAAAAAAATTGAATGAGCTAAATTAACATGTTGGGGAATAAAGGAAAGATACTTTTATTTAATCCACTTACTGCATCTACTTACAAATGCACATATTTAAAGTCAAATATTGAAATTAAAGGACGCAGGCAAATATTTTTTACACATTTTTATCCGAGGAAAAAAATGAAGGATGATGAAGTGAGAACATTTTTAACATTAATGAGCTTAACTCGAGCGCGAATATTACGCTGGATTTTAATTTAGCCGCATCCATTATGTTGACTTCAGACACAATAACTAACAAACTTGGTTAAAAGAATGCAAAAAACTGAACTTATTACGATGTAAATGAAACTAACGAACCGAGAACTGAAAGGTTTGAGAAAAAATCTCAGAATTTTTATTCGTATCTCTAATGAATGCAAAGAATAATTTGCCTTGAGTTTTCATATACGTTACGAGTTATCATTTATCCTTTCACGCTGCTGTGAGCTGACATTTTAACATTTATTTTGCTGCGTATCTCAGATGAGGGAACATTTACACACTAACGTGACACAATGGTGGAGGGGATTCTTAACACTGCTAAGAGTCAAAAAAGGCAAGATGCTGCTGTGTTAAAAACAAGAAATGAATGGCTAATTGAGATTAAAATAGAAAGATCAAGTAAAACCCCGAATGAATATTCAGTTAGCTTCAGATTTTTCTTTGATCTCAAACCAACGCCAAGGAATAACTAATAAGAGCTACTTTGCTGAATATAAAAGACACGTTTGCTCTCAGTGGAAATCAACCCTAGCTTCCATTGTTTCAGTGTTTACAAAAAAACTTACTCCTTCAATAAGCCTCTACTGAAATCAATTTCGTGTTAAAAGAACTATGTAATTGTAATTGTTTCGTACCCAAAAAAAAGAGCTGGTTTCTGTTATTACTTTTGAAGGCAATATTTCTGTTTGCTATTGTGTCTAATATTTAGTTCTAGCTATTGCTTGAACGAGGCGTTTAGTTCACAGCGATAATTATGAACTTTAAATCACTTGGTTATAAGTTTTGTTATTTTTTCGGTTTAGCATCTATTCAAGTTTTGTCTTCGCGGTTGATGTTTCGAAATATCTTTTATCAGCATGCATCTTCCATAGTTATTGGTCAAATAGCTCAATAGTCTGAAAATGTTAGTTGTCTGCAAAAATATTTGCAATGGCTTTATTGCACAAGTATTCGAGATGTATTCTTAACAAAAAAATGTGTGCTTAGAACTGCGTGTTTTTATAGGTACTTTGATTTTAGACACTCACAAAACCTGTGACTTTTGTTTGCATTTTATCTTTCATTTCATTCAATAAAATCTTTGAACGAAACGTCCAATTTTTATTTATTTCAACATACATTATTATTTTGGAATGGATGAGACACTGATTATCTAAATCGAGTTTTCAATTCGATTTGATTTTTGTGACCATTTCTTCAATACTGAAACTCTATTTTCACTTTGGCCTAAAGCTAAAATTTAAAATTTATTAAATCTTAAAGAATATGACATTTAAAAAGTAAACTAATCATTTTCTTTCGACTAATTACATCATTTGAGAAATGCAAAACTTTTGTAATTGAAGTTTCTTTGTATATTTTGAAAGATTTTATTATTTCATATTTGACAGTTATCTCTTGTACAATACAGTAACTAAATAATTCTTAATAGTAATAACATAAAATGAGAATTTAATGAGATTCTTATTTAGCCATACACACGGAAAACTAAAATACCAGTTGGCGGGCGTGAGCTTTAAAACTTTGTTTAATTTTTCTCTTTAACTGAATATACTGTTATTCAATAGTTAAGCAAGGGAAGAAAATAGATTTAAAATGTGTAACTTTTAATAAACGTAAAAAATGAATTTATTGAATATATATACGTATTGAATATATATATATATATATATATATGTATATATATATATATATATATATATATATATATAATTCAAAATTACAAACCAAAACAAAGAGAAATCCAAAAATTTTAAAATCAAGAAATTTAAGAAAATTTTGAAAAAAATGATGGAAGTGTTGGTGGATCAGGGCGTCATCATGCTTGACTATTTTTTACCCCCAACTTTTTTGGTTTTTTGGCTTTTTACTTATCTGCTTTTTGACCTTTTGGCATTTTGCTGGTCTGCATTTCTATTATTTTACGTTTTAATGTTTTGTATATTCTGTAATTTGATTGTTTTTATTATATATATATATATATATATATATATATATATATATATCGGCAATATTTTTCGACCATTGAGATACTCCAATTTCCCTAATTTAAAACATGAAACTACTCTGATGTAACAGTATTAAGAAAAACAATAATGAAGCATGTATAATAAATACAGGCTTATTTGTTTTGTGTAAAAAATAAAATTAATGCATTATATTTTCTCTTTCTGTATCATTTTTATCCTTATCTTTATGTACTTCTCTTTTTCTTTCAGGTAAAAAATCTCTTTTGTTATGATAATGAACAGATTGTTTCATTTTATCCAGGTAATTACTCCAGTTTCTTACATATATTTGATGTTCTTTATAATAATAGCATAATCCCTCTCTCCTAAAATAAGTCATATGTACATTTTTGTTTTAAATATTAATAGTTTTTCTTCAATTTTGAAGTGAACTGTACCAACGAGGGCGCGTAATAATAAGGTTATCAAAGAATGCCACTCGGTAGTTTTTTTTTCACTGTAAACAAAGGCTGGTAAGAAATCGAAAAAGGAGCTTTCAAAAGTGCACCCTTTAGAAAACATTTTCTTTACAGTGCAAACGTGTATGGACAGGGTAATGTCATCTGGAAGTAATGCCTAAAAAATCGTAGATTAATCCTCCTGGTGGTTGCCTTAACGAGATATCTCGTCATTAGAAAAACTGAACTTGATGGACGAGATACCTCGTCGAAACCACTTTGAGGGTTAAGAAAGAACAAATTGGACATGAAAATCACCTACTAAGTAATATTAATTGTAATCTTGAAGCTATATTGAAAGTCAAATACTGTCAAAAATATATTATTTAATCATGTTAGAAAAATAATCCTTTTCATTTAAGACTAAATCGTTTTTCCATCTCTTTTGCCAGCGTGACAACTATTTCGGAACACAATTCAAATATTAAATGTGGCAGTTTTGCGGGAGGGGGAAATTTGATTTTTCTTGAGCTAGATAGGTTAAACTAGACAAAGTTATTGACACCTCGGACAGTTAGCACCATAATCTTTAATTTAAAAAAATAAGCTTTCATGTCAATGTTCAGTTTCAAATAAGGGCGGGAAAAATTCCTTGTGATTCATAGAAGTCAGCTGTGTTAAAAGATTTTCAAACTGTAAACATCAAGAAAGGTAATATAACCGTAATCAAGAAGTATACAAACGAGGTACTAGTAGGACGGATTCTTCTGTTTTTGCTAAGAAAAGAGCATGAGCATGTTTTGTAATGTAGATTAGCCATAGTTTCCTTTGCATAAGTCCATTTATACTGCAAAAATAAACTAAATAAGAATGAAGGGATGTCAATAACGGTGGTGTCAATTATTCATCCATAGGGTGTCAATAACCGATTTTGCACTATTTATTCTTAATATATTGCAAAATACCTTCCAGGGATAATTTTTTTGTATGAAACCCTTTATTCAACTTTTAAAGTAGAGTAATTCAAGAAAACTTACAATGAATTTCAACTTGGTTGAACTATTTTTTCCATGAATTTATAGTATAAATACTGCCTTAAGTGTGTCAATAACTGTCTTGTGTACCCTACTGTTGATTTCTTTCTATTGAAATGCCAGTTCTAAGACATGCTTTATGCGCCGGATGAAGTAAGTTTACTTAAATGATAAAATCGCTTCACAGTGTCTCTTAGAACTGCTAGTGTGCTTGAAGACTATTCTCAAAATATAATTTCACTAACATAAATGGCACAAAAATTAGCGTCATTTGTTAATGCCAAATGGCGACGACGGGAAAAAATGTAAAATTGATATTTACAGGATTCATTTGCCAATTTTCTCGCTTTTTTTAATATGCTTAATTTGAGTTCTGTAGCTGTATGACACTTCTAAAACTACAAGGAAGAGCTTGCCACTTTAACGAAGTTCTTCAACAGTCCAATCACAAAAAAGCAGTGAGAAATCCGGAAGATAGAAATGAAAGCACGAAAGAAAACATGAGCAAAATAGGTTTGGCGTCAAAAAATGCCAAATCACCTTTGAACAAAGGAATGGGATGAAACTGATGCCGACTTTCAGAATCTAATTGTTGTAACATGAGTGGGGGGTGTTTTTGCCATGCATTTTATTGAAAATAAGAATTTATACAGGTAAATGTAGATGAAATCCTATTCAATTTTAATTCAGAAAAATCTAGTTTTAAAAAGTTGTGACTTGATTTTTTTCTAACCTCGCAACCTTACAGGTCCAAGTGGAGAGATGATAGTATCAAAGAATTTTCCGGCTCCAAGGTTTGGTTTGTCGCCCTACGGTCAGTTTTAACTACACGAAGGCTAATTATAGAGGCACTTGCTCAAACTCCAAGAACTTTACGAGTTTGATATGTAAACATTGTGTTACAATGTATTCCCAACGGAGTTGTGTGCCGAGACAGTTTTGAGGAAATTAAGCTATCTTTCGATCGGGATGACTTAGAACTTGTTCGTTCAATATTAATTACTTGTATTTAATAAGTAGTTTTGATCTTACCTATAGATCATGAACATCACGAAACATTATACATACACAAATAACATTAGCTACCCTACTCCTATTCCTAATAAATTAACCTTCATCCTATCAAGTAAACGTTCTAATCCTATTTGGCGACTCTTAATACGATTAGAACTTCTATTTGGACATTAGTTGTATTCTACTATATATATAGTAGAGTTAAACTAATATCCTTTATAGGATATAATACTGCCACATGCAACTCAATAGTATCTTGAAGTTCATTCATTTGGTGTTAATGGTTAACATTTCGTATATAAGTACCTGATACTTAACGATACTGAATAATAGTATAGTCGGCACCAGCGAGGTGTCATTTGAGTCACGTGATTTTGAATAAGTCTACTCATTAAATTAGGGGTTGAACAATTCATTCCCACCTTGGCGTCTTTAGCGCAGATTTTGGCTCCAAGTTCGGTGTCGGAAGCACAACAATGGTTACGAATTGGGGCGAACTAAATTATCCCCAATGGCGGTCGCCGTACACGATTTTACGACATGGTAACCCTTAACCACCTGTGTACAAATGGACTTCCCCAAGGTCGTCTGTCTTTTTCCCGGAGCTGAATAGACTGCCGATTGAGCAGTCGTTTTCCAGTAGTCTTTTCTTAACTGTTTTGTTCTCAGCTCCTTTTATTTAAATGTATATCAGTGGCTCCTTTGTATAAAAATATCTTTGATTTAAATATTTAAACAAGTGTTTTTAACCTTCCAAGTGGTTTCGGTGAGATGCCCATAAAGATATGACGAATTTTACAAATCCGATTTCTCGTCATCAAGATATTGCTGATTTTTTTGCCAAGATCAAAATCTGGTCAGTTGTCTTCTAATAACCAGATATCTCGTTCATCAAGATCTGGTTAGTTTTACTAATGACGAGATACCTCTTCCAGACAATCACCAGGAGGGGTAATTTAAAAAAGTAATTATTTAATTACATAAATTAATTATTAATTTAACTCTAATTTAAAAACACATTTTAATAAAATTGGGACATTTATAAAGCCAATGAGAAGAAGGAACTGGTTTCTGATTAACTCTTGAAATCGGAGAATAGGATGATAAATTGTAATTCGCATCTATTTCTCGACGTGTAATGGAGATTTAGATTTTATGAATCCTTGCAAGAATTTATCGGTTATGTATGACCAGTACTTAACCGGAATTTACCGGTTATGTACCGGTCCCTTGAGAGTTGATCAATTTCCAACACGCTCAGACTCATTGCTGGTAATTCTTGTTAAACATCTGGTGATTATTTGGGACCATTTGTGTAAATTGCTGCTATTAAAGTCTCTGCCGGCGAGTGCGTCGATTTCTCTTTGCCCTTCATATGTTTGATTTCAAACCTAAAGTGGGTGAATCTTGCGCCATAAAACCCAAATCAACCAACCAAACCTAAAGTGGGTGTTACCAGTGGGCAAAGGAAGTAGGGTTCATGTTATACCTGACATACATAACCACACATTCTAAATACAATATAGATTGATCATATACGCGTATGAAGGTTTCTATGGGGTAATTAATAATTCCGCTGTATGTCTTTTATTTGCGCAATTACTATTTACAATTTAAAGAATACAATGCTAGACGAACGCTAGCTGTCAACTTGGGATATTTCTGTATCTGATATCCGGAAGTAGAACTGGACTATTTTTAATACAAAATAGAGGTAGGTAGCTGAATTAACGTCACACTGAAGCTACACAACGGGCTATTGGTGACTATCAGGGATCCGTTCCGAAGGGATCCGTGAACAACACCGTCATTTTTAACCACGGTCAGATGACAACACCTGAGCTGCCACCCCACTTTCCAAACTTCCACACCGCGCCAATGTGAGGACATGTCAGATTTAACGTGGCCGAGTGTCTGGTTGCATCGAGTTTCGAACTCGCAACCCTCTGATTGCTAATCCGTGGCTTTACCACCTGGGCTATCGTGCACGTAACACAAAATAGAGAAATAGCAGAACCATGCGGAGGTAGGTATTTAATTTCCGTCGCACTGGAGCAACACAACCAGAAGCATGCGGGCATGTGTATTTTAAATGTGATTATATTCTGTACGCACGCCTGTTCACCACAAGAGGCCACACATACACTCTAGACCAGTGGTTCTTAACCTTTTAAGTGATAGGCACCCCCTTGAATCTAAAATAAGTTCTCGCACCCCTTTGAAAAATGTGTTTTAATTTTTATATTTAGATAATTACTTATATTGCAAGATAATTTATTTATTGAAAAATAAACACATACTCTTACATATACAAGCAAAACAATATATCAATTTTTAAGCGTTACGTTGTCTATTCATACTTTTGAAGCGAGGCTCGTTTTTTGAGAGGCCACGCGTATTGTCATCACTTGCATTTAAGCTATTTCTGGATTTTGTTTTTACGTGCAAAAGTGATGAAAATCCCATTTCACATATTTAGGTGATAGCAAATGGTAAAAGTGTCTCCAATGCTGCTTTTGCCAGATGTGGATAAGGTTCTAACTGTGTACACCAGAATTGTTCTAAGTCCAGTTTTACAAATTCCATTTGAATACGTGCATTGGCTCGTATTTCAATTGAGATCGTCTTTTATTTAATCGCTGTCGTCCATCAAAACTTCTCTCGCACCTCCAGGGTTGCACACACCCTAAGTGAAGAACCACTACTCTAGACGGAAAAACACCCATGCCTCACTCCAGATTCGAAGCAGGGACTTTTTCGATCGAGAAACAATCCTGACCACTAGACTGATCGGTCAGCTTAGAAACTTCAGCTTATTTTATAGCTCTTATCCTCGTTTGATCCCTTTTCATAACGTTGCAGGCGACAAAACTGCTCTTCTACAAGGCATTTTCTCTCCCCAACTAAATCCTTTCGACGGAAGAATTATCTTATCTTGATTTCTTAACTCTTATCTTAATTCCTGCAGCGACAAAAGTCGATCAACGTC